>CATKUP010000050.1:1200000-2400000 GCA_949786385.1 Onychomys leucogaster | reverse complement strand
AGTTCTCATCCATGGATCACACTCTGCTTTAGAGTGAGAAGCACACTCTTGCTTTCTAGAGTCCCTAATACAGCAGGAAATCTGAGTGTTCCCAGAATGAAATAACGGTTTTTCGTACACATAAGGACCATATGTAGTCCAAATCTGCTTCTGGAACTGATACAAAGCACTGGTCCTCTAACATCCAATGCTTGTCAGTTAAGATGAGAAACGTGTGAGCTATGTGAACGATGTAGATCGTTTGAGCATAAAAGTAACTGCCCTTACCTGAAATGAAGTCTTGCTTGTAGGAAGACTCAGAGCCTGGGATTTAACTCCATTTCTGAAGTGAAACACACACCAGAGTTCTCATCCATTGATCACACTCTGCTTTAGAGCAAGAAGCACGCTCTTGCTTTCTAGAGGCTCTAAGACAGCATGAAACGTGAGTGTGCTGAGAAGAAAAGAACGATGTTGCCTACACCTAGGGACAATATGTAGTCCAAATCTGCTTCTGAAACTGAAACAAAGCACTGGTCCTCTAACATCCAATGCTTGTCAGTTAAGATGAGAAACATGTGAGTTTCATGAATGATGTAGTTCGTTTGAGCTATAAAGAATCCGCCCTTACCTGAAACTAATTCTGCTTGTAGGAAAACTCAGAGCCTGGGATTTAACTCCATTTCTGAAGGGAAACACACAGCATAGTTCTCATCCATGGATCAAACTCTGCTTTAGAGCGAAAAGCACGCTCTTGCTTTCTAGAGTCACTAATACAGCAGGAAATCTGAGTGTGCCCAGAACAATGAATGGTGTTTCCTACATATACAGAACATATGTCGTCCACATCTGCTACTGAAACTGATACAAAGCATTGGTCCTCTAACATCCAATGCTTGTCAGTTAAGATGAGAAACGTGTGAGCTTCGTGAACTATGTAGTTCGTTTTCGCAGAAAAGTGATTGCCCTTACCTGAAAAGAAGTCTTGCTTGTAGGAAGATTCAGAGCCTGGGATTTAACTCCATTTCTGAAGTGAAACACACAGCAGTGTTCTCATCCATTGTTCAAACTCTGCTTTAGAACAAGAAGCACGCTCTTGCTTTCTAGAGTCTCTAAGACAGCAGGAAACATGAGTGTGCTGAGAACCAAAGAACGGGGTTTCCTACACATAAGGACCGTATCTAGTCCAACTCTGCATCTGAAACTGACACAAAGCACTGGTCCTCTCTCATCCAATGCTTGTCTGTTAAGATGAGAAACGTGTGAGCTTCGTGAACGATGTAGTTCATTTGAGATGAAAAGTGACTGCCCTTACCTGAAACGAAGTATTGTTTGTAGGAAGACACAGAGCCTGGGATTTAACTCCATTTCTGAAGGGAAACACACAGCATAGTTCTCATCCATGGATCACACTCTGCTTTAGAGCAAGAAGCATGCTCTTGCTTTCTAGAGTCTCTAACACAGCAGGAAACCTGAGTGTGCTCAAAACAAAAGAACGTTGTTTCCTACACAAAGGGAACATATCTAGTTTAACTCTGCTTCTGAAACTGAAACAATCCACATGTCCTCTAACACCCAATTCTTGTCAGGTAAGATCTGAAACGTGTGAGCTTAGTGAACGATGTAGTTCTTTTGAGATATAAAGTATCTTCCCTTACCTGAAATGAAGTCTTGCTTGTAGGAAAACTCAGAGCCTGGGATTTAACTCCATTTCTGAAGGGAAACACAGAGCAGAGTTCTCATCCATGGATCACACTCTGCTTTAGAGCTAGAAGCACACTCTTGCTTTCTAGAGTCCCTAATACAGCAGGAAATCTGAGTGTTCCCAGAAAGAAAGAACGGTTTTTCGTACATATAAGGACCATATGTAGTCCAAATCTGCTTCTGAAACTGATACAAAGCACTGGTCCTCTAACATCCAATGCTTGTCAGTTAAGATGAAAAACGTGTGAGCTTCGTGAACGATGTAGTTCGTTTGAGCATAAAAGTAACTGCCCTTACCTGAAATGAAGTCTTGCTTGTAGGAAGACACATAGCCTGGGATTTAACTCCATTTCTGAAGCAAAACACACAGCAGAGTTCTGATCCATTGATCACACTCTGCTTTAGAGCAAGAAGCACTCTCTTGCTTTCTAGATGCTCTAAGACAGCATGAAACGTGAGTGTGCTGAGAACAAAAGAACGATGTTGCCTAAACATAGGGACAATATGTAGTCCAAATCTGCTTCTGAAACTGACACAAAGCATTGGTCCTCTAACATCCAATGCTTGTCAGGTAAGATGAGAAACTTGTGAGCTTCGTGAACGATGTAGTTCGTTTGACCTGTAAAGTAACTGCACTTACCTGAAATGAAGTCTTGCTTGTAGGAAGACTCAGAGACTGGGATTTCACTCCATTTCTGAAGTGAAACACACAGCAGAGTTCTCATCCATTGATCACACTCTGCTTTAGAGCAAGAATCTCGCTCTTGCTTTCTAGAGTCTCAAATACAGCAGTCAACCTGAGAGTGCTGAGATCAAAAGAACGGTGTTTCCTACACATACGGAACATATCTAGTTCAACTCTGCTTCTGAAACTGAAACAAACCACAGGTCCTCTAACATCCAATGCTTGTCAGTTAAGATCCGAAACGTGTGAGCTTCGTGAACGATGTAGTTCGTTTGACCTATAAAGTAACTGCACTTACCTGAAACGAAGTCTTGCTTGTAGGAAGACTCAGAGCCTGGGATTTAACTCCATTTCTGAAGTGAAACACACAGCAGAGTTCTCATCCATTTTCACACTCTGCTTTAGAGCAAGAAGCACGCTCTTGCTTTCTAGAGGCTCTAAGACAGCATGAAACGTGAATGTGCTGAGAACAAAAGAACGATGTTGCCTACACATACGGACCATATGTAGTCCAAATCTGCTTCGGAAACTGATACAAAGCACTGGTCCTCTAACATCCAATGCTTGTCAGTTAAGATGAGAAACATGTGAGTTTCATGAACGATGTAGTTCGTTTGAGCTATAAACAAACTGCCCTTACCTGAAAGGAATTCTGCTTGTAGGAAGACTCAGAGCCTGGGATTTAACTCCATTTCTGAAGGGAAACACACAGAATAGTTCTCATCCATGGATCAAACTCTGCTTTAGAGCGAGAAGCACGCTCTTGCTTTCTAGAGTCACTAATACAGCAGGAAATCTGAGTGTGCCCAGAACAATGAATGGTGTTTCCTACATATATATAACATATGTCGTCCAAATCTGCTTCTGAAACTGATACAAAGCACTGGTCCTCTTACAGCCAATGCTTGTCAGTTAAGATGAGAAACGTGTGAGCTTCAAGAACGATGTAGTTCATTTGAGCTGAGAAGTGACTGCCATTACCTTAAACGAAATCTTGCTTGTAGTAAGCCACAGAGCCTGGGATTTAACTCCATTTCTGAAGGGAAACACACAGCAGAGTTCTCATCCATGGATCACATCTGCTTTAGAGCGAGAAGCACACTCTTGCATTCTAGAGTCCCTAATACAGCAGGAAATCTGAGTGTTCCCAGAAAGAAAGAACGGTTTTTCGTACATATAAGGACAATATGTAGTCCAAATCTGCTTCTGAAACTGATACAAAGAACTGGTCCTCTAACATCCAATGCTTGTCAGTTAAGATGAGAAATGTGTGAGTTTCGTGAACGATTTAGTTCGTTTGAGCATAAAAGTAACTGCCCTTACCTGAAATGAAGTCTTGCTTGTAGGAAGACACAGAGCCTGGGATTTAACTCCATTTCTGAAGTGAAACACACAGCAGAGTTCTGATCCATTGATCACACTCTGCTTTAGAGCAAGAAGCACGCTCTTGCTTTCTAGAGGCTCTAAGACAGCATGAAACGTGAGTGTGCTGAGAACAAAAGAACGATGTTGCCTACACATACGGACCATATGTAGTCCAAATCTGCTTCTGAAACTGATACAAAGCAGTGGTCCTCTAACATCCAATGCTTGTCAGTTAAGATGAGAAACGTGTGAGTTTCATGAACGATGTTGTTCGTTTGAGCTATAAAGAAACTGCCCTTACCTGAAAGGAATTCTGCTTGTAGGAAGACTCAGAGCCTGGGATTTAACTCCATTTCTGAAGGGAAACACACAGAATAGTTCTCATCCATGTATCAAACTCTGCTTTAGAGCGAGAAGCACGCTCTTGCTTTCTAGAGTCACTAATACAGCAGAAAATCTGAGTGTGCCCAGAACAATGAATGGTGTTTCCTACATATACGGAACATATGTCGTCCACATCTGCTCCTGAAACTGAAACAATCCACAGGTCCTCTAACATCCAATGCTTGTCAGGTAAGATCCGAAATGTGTGAGCTTCGTGAACGATGTAGTTTTTTTGAGCTGTAAAGTATCTGCCCTTACCTGAAATGAAGTCTTGCTTGTAGGAAGACTCAGACCTGGGATTTAACTCCATTTCTGAAGTGAAATACACAGCAGAGTTCTCATCCATTGATCACACTCTGCTTTAGAGCAAGAAGCACGCTCTTGCTTTCTAGAGAATCTAAGACAGCATGAAACGTGAGTGTGCTGAGAACAAAAGAACGATGCTGCCTACACATACGGACCATATGTAGTTCAACTCTGCTTCTGAAACTGATACAAAGCACTGGTCCTCTAACATCCAATGCTTGTCAGTTAAGATGAGAAACGTGTGAGTTTCGTGAACAATGTTGTTCCTTTGAGCTATAAAGAAACTGCCCTTGCATGAAAGGAAGTCTTGCTTCTAGGAAGACTCAGAGCCTGGGATTTAACTCCATTTCTGAAGGGAAACACACAGCAGAGTTCTCATCCATGGATCACACTCTGCTTTAGAGCGAGAAGCACACTCTTGCTTTCTAGGGTCTCTAATACTGCAAGATATCTGAGTGTGGCCAGAACAAAAGAACGGTTTTCTTACACATACGGACCATATGTAGTCCAAATCTGCTTCTGAAACTGATACAAAGCACTGGTCCTCTAACATCCAATGCTTGTCAGTTAAGATGAGAAACGTGTGAGTTTTGTGAACGATGTAGTTCCTTTGAGCTATCAAGAAACTGCCCTTAGCTGAAACTACGTCTAGCTTGTAGTAAGACACAGAGCCTGGGATTTAACTCCATTTCTGAAGGGAAACACACAGCAGTGTTCTCATCCATTGATCACACTCTGCTTTAGAACAAGAAGCACGCTCTTGCTTTCTAGAGGCTTTAAGACAGCATGAAACATGAGTGTGCTGAGAACAAAAGAACGATGTTGCCTAAACATAGGGACAATATCTAGTCCAACTCTGCATCTGAAACTGACACAAAGCATTGGTCCTCTAACATCCAATGCTTGTCAGGTAAGATCCGAAACGTGTGAGCTTCGTGAACGATGTAGTTCGTTTGACCTGTAAAGTAACTGCACTTACCTGAAATGAAGTCTTGCTTGTAGGAAGACTCAGAGACTGGGATTTCACTCCATTTCTGAAGTGAAACACACAGCAGAGTTCTCATCCTTTGATCACACTCTCCTTTAGACCAAGAAGCACGCTCTTGCTTTCTAGAGTCTCTAAGACAGCAGGAAACGTGAGTGTGCTGAGAACAAAAGAACAGTGTTTCCTACACATAAGGACCGTATCTAGTCCAACTCTGTTTCTGAAACTGACACAAAGCACTGGTCCTCTAACTTCCAATGCTTGTGAGGTAAGATGAGAAACGTGTGAGCTTCAAGAACGATGTAGTTCGTTTGAGCTGAGAAGTGACTGCCCTTACCTGAAACGAAGTCTTGCTTGTAGAAAGACACAGAGCCTGGGATTTAACTCCATTTCTGAAGGGAAACACAAAACAGAGTTCTCATCCATGGATCACACTCTGCTTTAGAGTGAGAAGCACACTCTTGCTTTCTAGAGTCCCTAATACAGCAGGAAATCTGAGTGTTCCCAGAATGAAATAACGGTTTTTCGTACACATAAGGACCATATGTAGTCCAAATCTGCTTCTAGAACTGATACAAAGCACTGGTCCTCTAACATCCAATGCTTGTCAGTTAAGATGAGAAACGTGTGAGCTATGTGAACGATGTAGTTCGTTTGAGCATAAAAGTAACTGCCCTTACCTGAAATGAAATCTTGCTTGTAGGAAGACTCAGAGCCTGGGATTTAACTCCATTTCTGAAGTGAAACACACACCAGAGTTCTCATCCATTGATCACATTCTGCTTTAGAGCAAGAAGCACGCTCTTCCTTTCTAGAGGCTCTAAGACAGCATGAAACGTGAGTGTGCTGAGAAGAAAAGAACGATGTTGCCTAAACATAGGGACAATATGTAGTCCAAATCTGCTTCTGAAACTGAAACAAAGCACTGGTCCTCTAACATCCAATGCTTGTCAGTTAAGATGAGAAACGTGTGAGCTTCAAGAACGATGTAGTTCATTTGAGCTGAGAAGTGACTGCCATTACCTGAAACGAAATCTTGCTTGTAGTAAGACACAGAGCATGGGATTTAACTCCATTTCTGAAGGGAAACACACAGCAGAGTTCTCATCCATGGATCACACTCTGCTTTAGAACGAGAAGCACACTCTTGCTTTCTAGAGTCCCTAATACAGCAGGAAATCTGAGTGTTCCCAGAAAGAAAGAACGGTTTTTTGTACATATAAGGACCATATGTAGTTCAAATCTGCTTCTGAAACTGATACAAAGAACTGGTCCTCTAACATCCAATGCTTGTCAGTTAAGATGAGAAATGTGTGAGTTTCGTGAACGATTTAGTTCGTTTGAGCATAAAAGTAACTGCCCTTACCTGAAATGAAGTCTTGCTTGTAGGAAGACACAGAGCCTGGGATTTAACTCCATTTCTGAAGTGAAACACACAGCAGAGTTCTCATCCATTGATCACACTCTGCTTTAGAGCAAGAAGCACGCTCTTGCTTTCTAGAGGCTCTAAGACAGCATGAAACGTAAATGTGCTGAGAACAAAAGAACGATGTTGCCTACACATACGGACCATATGTAGTCCAAATCTGCTTCTGAAACTGATACAAAGCACTGGTCCTCTTACAGCCAATGCTTGTCAGTTAAGATGAGAAACGTGTGAGTTTCATGAACGATGTTGTTCGTTTGAGCTATAAAGAAACTGCCCTTACCTGAAAGGAATTCTGCTTGTAGGAAGACTCAGAGCCTGGGATTTAACAAATTTCTGAAGGGAAACACACAGCATAGTTCTCATCCATGGATCAAACTCTGCTTTAGAGCGAGAAGCACGCTCTTGCTTTCTAGAGTCACTAATACAGCAGGAAATCTGAGTGTGCCCAGAACAATGAATGGTGTTTCCTACATATACGGAACATATGTCGTCCACATCTGCTTCTGAAACTGATACAAAGCATTGGTCCTCTAACATCCAATGCTTTTCAGTTAAGATGAGAAACGTGTGAGCTTCGTGAACTATGTAGTTCGTTTTAGCAGAAAAGTGACTGCCCTTACCTGAAAAGAAGTCTTGCTTGTAGGAAGACTCAGAGCCTGGGATTTAACTCCATTTCTGAAGTGAAACACACAGCAGTGTTCTCATCCATTGTTCAAACTCTGCTTTAGAACAAGAAGCACGCTCTTGCTTTCTAGAGTCTCTAAGACAGCAGGAAACATGAGTGTGCTGAGAACCAAAGAACGGTGTTTCCTACACATACGGACTGTATCTAGTCCAACTCTGCATCTGAAACTGACACAAAGCACTGGTCCTCTAACATCCAATGCTTGTCTGTTAAGATGAGAAACGTGTGAGCTTCGTGAACGATGTAGTTCATTTGAGCTGAAAAGTGACTGCCCTTACCTGAAACGAAGTCTTGCTTGTAGGAAGACACAGAGCCTGGGATTTAACTCCATTTCTGAAGTGAAACACACACCAGAGTTCCCATCCATTGATCACATTCTGCTTTAGAGCAAGAAGCACGCTCTTGCTTTCTAGAGGCTCTAAGACAGCATGAAACATGAGTGTGCTGAGAACCAAAGAACGGTGTTTCCTACACATACGGACCGTATCTAGTCCAACTCTGCATCTGAAACTGACACAAAGCATTGGTCCTCTAACATCCAATGCTTGTCAGGTAAGATCCGAAACGTGTGAGCTTCGTGAACGATGTAGTTCGTTTGACCTGTACAGTAACTGCACTTACCTGAAATGAAGTCTTGCTTGTAGGAAGACTCAGAGACTGGGATTTCACTCCATTTCTGAAGTGAAACACACAGCAGAGTTCTCATCCTTTGATCACACTCTCCTTTAGACCAAGAAGCACGCTCTTGCTTTCTAGAGTCTCTAAGACAGCAGGAAACGTGAGTGTGCTGAGAACAAAAGAACAGTGTTTCCTACACATACGGACCGTACCTAGTCCAACTCTGCTTCTGAAACTGACACAAAGCACTGGTCCTCTAACTTCCAATGCTTGTGAGGTAAGATGAGAAACGTGTGAGCTTCAAGAACGATGTAGTTCGTTTGAGCTGAGAAGTGACTGCCCTTACCTGAAACGAAGTCTTGCTTGTAGAAAGACACAGAGCCTGGGATTTAACTCCATTTCTGAAGGGAAACACAAAACAGAGTTCTCATCCATGGATCACACTCTGCTTTAGAGTGAGAAGCACACTCTTGCTTTCTAGAGTCCCTAATACAGCAGGAAATCTGAGTGTTCCCAGAATGAAATAACGGTTTTTCGTACACATAAGGACCATATGTAGTCCAAATCTGCTTCTGGAACTGATACAAAGCACTGGTCCTCTAACATCCAATGCTTGTCAGTTAAGATGAGAAACGTGTGAGCTATGTGAACGATGTAGTTCGTTTGAGCATAAAAGTAACTGCCCTTACCTGAAATGAAGTCTTGCTTGTAGGAAGACTCAGAGCCTGGGATTTAACTCCATTTCTGAAGTGAAACACACACCAGAGTTCTCATCCATTGATCACATTCTGCTTTAGAGCAAGAAGCACGCTCTTACTTTCTAGAGGCTCTAAGACAGCATGAAACGTGAGTGTGCTGAGAAGAAAAGAACGATGTTGCCTAAACATAGGGACAATATGTAGTCCAAATCTGCTTCTGAAACTGAAACAAAGCACTGGTCCTCTAACATCCAATGCTTGTCAGTTAAGATGAGAAACGTGTGAGCTTCAAGAACGATGTAGTTCATTTGAGCTGAGAAGTGACTGCCATTACCTGTAACGAAATCTTGCTTGTAGTAAGACACAGAGCCTGGGATTTAACTCCATTTCTGAAGGGAAACACACAGCAGAGTTCTCATCCATGGATCACACTCTGCTTTAGAACGAGAAGCACACTCTTGCTTTCTAGAGTCCCTAATACAGCAGGAAATCTGAGTGATCCCAGAAAGAAAGAACGGTTTTTTGTACATATAAGGACCATATGTAGTCCAAATCTGCTTCTGAAACTGATACAAAGAACTGGTCCTCTAACATCCAATGCTTGTCAGTTAAGATGAGAAATGTGTGAGTTTCGTGAACGATTTAGTTCGTTTGAGCATAAAAGTAACTGACCTTACCTGAAATGAAGTCTTGCTTGTAGGAAGACACAGAGCCTGGGATTTAACTCCATTTCTGAAGTGAAACACACAGCAGAGTTCTCATCCATTGATCACACTCTGCTTTAGAGCAAGAAGCACGCTCTTGCTTTCTAGAGGCTCTAAGACAGCATGAAACGTAAATGTGCTGAGAACAAAAGAACGATGTTGCCTACACATACGGACCATATGTAGTCCAAATCTGCTTCTGAAACTGATACAAAGCACTGGTACTCTAACATCCAATGCTTGTCAGTTAAGATGAGAAACGTGTGAGTTTCATGAACGATGTTGTTCGTTTGAGCTATAAAGAAACTGCCCTTACCTGAAAGGAATTCTGCTTGTAGGAAGACTCAGAGCCTGGGATTTAACTAAATTTATGAAGGGAAACACACAGCATAGTTCTCATCCATGGATCAAACTCTGCTTTAGAGCGAGAAGCACGCTCTTGCTTTCTAGAGTCACTAATACAGCAGGAAATCTGAGTGTGCCCAGAACAATGAATGGTGTTTCCTACATATACGGAACATATGTCGTCCACATCTGCTTCTGAAACTGATACAAAGCATTGGTCCTCTAACATCCAATGCTTGTCAGTTAAGATGAGAAACGTGTGAGCTTCGTGAACTATGTAGTTCGTTTTAGCAGAAAAGTGACTGCCCTTACCTGAAAAGAAGTCTTGCTTGTAGGAAGACTCAGAGCCTGGGATTTAACTCCATTTCTGAAGTGAAACACACAGCAGTGTTCTCATCCATTGTTCAAACTCTGCTTTAGAACAAGAAGCACGCTCTTGCTTTCTAGAGTCTCTACGACAGCAGGAAACATGAGTGTGCTGAGAACCAAAGAACGGTGTTTCCTACACATACGGACTGTATCTAGTCCAACTCTGCATCTGAAACTGACACAAAGCACTGGTCCTCTAACATCCAATGCTTGTCAGTTAAGATGAGAAACGTGTGAGCTTCGTGAACGATGTAGTTCATTTGAGATGAAAAGTGACTGCCCTTACCTGAAACGAAGTCTTGCTTGTAGGAAGACACAGAGCCTGGGATTTAACTCCATTTCTGAAGTGAAACACACACCAGAGTTCCCATCCATTGATCACATTCTGCTTTAGAGCAAGAAGCACGCTCTTGCTTTCTAGAGGCTCTAAGACAGCATGAAACATGAGTGTGCTGAGAACCAAAGAACGGTGTTTCCTACACATACGGACCGTATCTAGTCCAACTCTGCATCTGAAACTGACACAAAGCATTGGTCCTCTAACATCCAATGCTTGTCAGGTACGATCCGAAACGTGTGAGCTTCGTGAACGATGTAGTTCGTTTGACCTGTAAAGTAACTGCACTTACCTGAAATGAAGTCTTGCTTGTAGGAAGACTCAGAGACAGGGATTTCACTCCATTTCTGAAGTGAAACACACAGCAGAGTTCTCATCCTTTGATCACACTCTCCTTTAGACCAAGAAGCACGCTCTTGCTTTCTAGAGTCTCTAAGACAGCAGGAAACGTGAGTGTGCTGAGAACAAAAGAACAGTGTTTCCTACACATACGGACCGTACCTAGTCCAACTCTGCTTCTGAAACTGACACAAAGCACTGGTCCTCTAACTTCCAATGCTTGTGAGGTAAGATGAGAAACGTGTGAGCTTCAAGAATGATGTAGTTCGTTTGAGCTGAGAAGTGACTGCCCTTACCTGAAACGAAGTCTTGCTTGTAGAAAGACACAGAGCCTGGGATTTAACTCCATTTCTGAAGGGAAACACAAAACAGAGTTCTCATCCATGGATCACACTCTGCTTTAGAGTGAGAAGCACACTCTTGCTTTCTAGAGTCCCTAATACAGCAGGAAATCTGAGTGTTCCCAGAATGAAATAACGGTTTTTCGTACACATAAGGACCATATGTAGTCCAAATCTGCTTCTGGAACTGATACAAAGCACTGGTCCTCTAACATCCAATGCTTGTCAGTTAAGATGAGAAACGTGTGAGCTATGTGAACGATGTAGTTCGTTTGAGCATAAAAGTAACTGCCCTTACGTGAAATGAATTCTTGCTTGTAGGAAGACTCAGATCCTGGGATTTAACTCCATTTCTGAAGTGAAACACACACCAGAGTTCTCATCCATTGATCACATTCTGCTTTAGAGCAAGAAGCACGCTCTTACTTTCTAGAGGCTCTAAGACAGCATGAAACGTGAGTGTGCTGAGAAGAAAAGAACGATGTTGCCTAAACATAGGGACAATATGCAGTCCAAATCTGCTTCTGAAACTGAAACAAAGCACTGGTCCTCTAACATCCAATGCTTGTCAGTTAAGATGAGAAACTTGTGAGCTTCAAGAACGATGTAGTTCATTTGAGCTGAGAAGTGACTGCCATTACCTGAAACGAAATCTTGCTTGTAGTAAGACACAGAGCATGGGATTTAACTCCATTTCTGAAGGGAAACACACAGCAGAGTTCTCATCCATGGATCACACTCTGCTTTAGAACGAGAAGCACACTCTTGCTTTCTAGAGTCCCTAATACAGCAGGAAATCTGAGTGTTCCCAGAAAGAAAGAACGGTTTTTTGTACATATAAGGACCATATGTAGTCCAAATCTGCTTCTGAAACTGATACAAAGAACTGGTCCTCTAACATCCAATGCTTGTCAGTTAAGATGAGAAATGTGTGAGTTTCGTGAACGATTTAGTTCGTTTGAGCATAAAAGTAACTGACCTTACCTGAAATGAAGTCTTGCTTGTAGGAAGACACAGGGCCTGGGATTTAACTCCATTTCTGAAGTGAAACACACAGCAGAGTTCTCATCCATTGATCACACTCTGCTTTAGAGCAAGAAGCACGCTCTTGCTTTCTAGAGGCTCTAAGACAGCATGAAACGTAAATGTGCTGAGAACAAAAGAACGATGTTGCCTACACATACGGACCATATGTAGTCCAAATCTGCTTCTGAAACTGATACAAAGCACTGGTCCTCTTACAGCCAATGCTTGTCAGTTAAGATGAGAAACGTGTGAGTTTCATGAACGATGTTGTTCGTTTGAGCTATAAAGAAACTGCCCTTACCTGAAAGGAATTCTGCTTGTAGGAAGACTCAGAGCCTGGGATTTAACTAAATTTCTGAAGGGAAACACACAGCATAGTTCTCATCCATGGATCAAACTCTGCTTTAGAGCGAGAAGCACGCTCTTGCTTTCTAGAGTCACTAATACAGCAGGAAATCTGAGTGTGCCCAGAACAATGAATGGTGTTTCCTGCATATACGGAACATATGTCGTCCACATCTGCTTCTGAAATGATACAAAGCATTGGTCCTCTAACATCCAATGCTTGTCAGTTAAGATGAGAAACGTGTGAGCTTCGTGAACTATGTAGTTCGTTTTAGCAGAAAAGTGACTGCCCTTACCTGAAAAGAAGTCTTGCTTGTAGGAAGACTCAGAGCCTGGGATTTAACTCCATTTCCGAAGTGAAACACACAGCAGTGTTCTCATCCATTGATCACATTCTGCTTTAGAGCAAGAAGCACGCTCTTGCTTTCTAGAGGCTCTAAGACAGCATGAAACATGAGTGTGCTGAGAACCAAAGAACGGTGTTTCCTACACATACGGACCGTATCTAGTCCAAATCTGCATCTGAAACTGACACAAAGCATTGGTCCTCTAACATCCAATGCTTGTCAGGTAAGATCCGAAACGTGTGAGCTTCATGAACGATGTAGTTCGTTTGACCTGTAAAGTAACTGCACTTACCTGAAATGAAGTCTTGCTTGTAGGAAGACTCAGAGACTGGGATTTCACTCCATTTCTGAAGTGAAACACACAGCAGAGTTCTCATCCTTTGATCACACTCTCCTTTAGACCAAGAAGCACGCTCTTGCTTTCTAGAGTCTCTAAGACAGCAGGAAACGTGAGTGTGCTGAGAACAAAAGAACAGTGTTTCCTACACATACGGACCGTACCTAGTCCAACTCTGCTTCTGAAACTGATACAAAGCACTGGTCCTCTAACTTCCAATGCTTGTGAGGTAAGATGAGAAACGTGTGAGCTTCAAGAACGATGTAGTTCGTTTGAGCTGAGAAGTGACTGCCCTTACCTGAAACGAAGTCTTGCTTGTAGAAAGACACAGAGCCTGGGATTTAACTCCATTTCTGAAGGGAAACACAAAACAGAGTTCTCATCCATGGATCACACTCTGCTTTAGAGTGAGAAGCACACTCTTGCTTTCTAGAGTCCCTAATACAGCAGGATATCTGAGTGTTCCCAGAATGAAATAACGGTTTTTCGTACACATAAGGACCATATGTAGTCCAAATCTGCTTCTGGAACTGATACAAAGCACTGGTCCTCTAACATCCAATGCTTGTCAGTTAAGATGAGAAACGTGTGAGCTATGTGAACGATGTAGATCGTTTGAGCATAAAAGTAACTGCCCTTACCTGAAATGAAGTCTTGCTTGTAGGAAGACTCAGAGCCTGGGATTTAACTCCATTTCTGAAGTGAAACACACACCAGAGTTCTCATCCATTGATCACACTCTGCTTTAGAGCAAGAAGCACGCTCTTGCTTTCTAGAGGCTCTAAGACAGCATGAAACGTGAGTGTGCTGAGAAGAAAAGAACGATGTTGCCTACACCTAGGGACAATATGTAGTCCAAATCTGCTTCTGAAACTGAAACAAAGCACTGGTCCTCTAACATCCAATGCTTGTCAGTTAAGATGAGAAACATGTGAGTTTCATGAATGATGTAGTTCGTTTGAGCTATAAAGAATCCGCCCTTACCTGAAACTAATTCTGCTTGTAGGAAAACTCAGAGCCTGGGATTTAACTCCATTTCTGAAGGGAAACACACAGCATAGTTCTCATCCATGGATCAAACTCTGCTTTAGAGCGAGAAGCACGCTCTTGCTTTCTAGAGTCACTAATACAGCAGGAAATCTGAGTGTGCCCAGAACAATGAATGGTGTTTCCTACATATACAGAACATATGTCGTCCACATCTGCTACTGAAACTGATACAAAGCATTGGTCCTCTAACATCCAATGCTTGTCAGTTAAGATGAGAAACGTGTGAGCTTCGTGAACTATGTAGTTCGTTTTCGCAGAAAAGTGATTGCCCTTACCTGAAAAGAAGTCTTGCTTGTAGGAAGATTCAGAGCCTGGGATTTAACTCCATTTCTGAAGTGAAACACACAGCAGTGTTCTCATCCATTGTTCAAACTCTGCTTTAGAACAAGAAGCACGCTCTTGCTTTCTAGAGTCTCTACGACAGCAGGAAACATGAGTGTGCTGAGAACCAAAGAACGGTGTTTCCTACACATACGGACTGTATCTAGTCCAACTCTGCATCTGAAACTGACACAAAGCACTGGTCCTCTAACATCCAATGCTTGTCAGTTAAGATGAGAAACGTGTGAGCTTCGTGAACGATGTAGTTCATTTGAGATGAAAAGTGACTGCCCTTACCTGAAACGAAGTCTTGCTTGTAGGAAGACACAGAGCCTGGGATTTAACTCCATTTCTGAAGTGAAACACACACCAGAGTTCCCATCCATTGATCACATTCTGCTTTAGAGCAAGAAGCACGCTCTTGCTTTCTAGAGGCTCTAAGACAGCATGAAACATGAGTGTGCTGAGAACCAAAGAACGGTGTTTCCTACACATACGGACCGTATCTAGTCCAACTCTGCATCTGAAACTGACACAAAGCATTGGTCCTCTAACATCCAATGCTTGTCAGGTACGATCCGAAACGTGTGAGCTTCGTGAACGATGTAGTTCGTTTGACCTGTAAAGTAACTGCACTTACCTGAAATGAAGTCTTGCTTGTAGGAAGACTCAGAGACAGGGATTTCACTCCATTTCTGAAGTGAAACACACAGCAGAGTTCTCATCCTTTGATCACACTCTCCTTTAGACCAAGAAGCACGCTCTTGCTTTCTAGAGTCTCTAAGACAGCAGGAAACGTGAGTGTGCTGAGAACAAAAGAACAGTGTTTCCTACACATACGGACCGTACCTAGTCCAACTCTGCTTCTGAAACTGACACAAAGCACTGGTCCTCTAACTTCCAATGCTTGTGAGGTAAGATGAGAAACGTGTGAGCTTCAAGAATGATGTAGTTCGTTTGAGCTGAGAAGTGACTGCCCTTACCTGAAACGAAGTCTTGCTTGTAGAAAGACACAGAGCCTGGGATTTAACTCCATTTCTGAAGGGAAACACAAAACAGAGTTCTCATCCATGGATCACACTCTGCTTTAGAGTGAGAAGCACACTCTTGCTTTCTAGAGTCCCTAATACAGCAGGAAATCTGAGTGTTCCCAGAATGAAATAACGGTTTTTCGTACACATAAGGACCATATGTAGTCCAAATCTGCTTCTGGAACTGATACAAAGCACTGGTCCTCTAACATCCAATGCTTGTCAGTTAAGATGAGAAACGTGTGAGCTATGTGAACGATGTAGTTCGTTTGAGCATAAAAGTAACTGCCCTTACGTGAAATGAATTCTTGCTTGTAGGAAGACTCAGATCCTGGGATTTAACTCCATTTCTGAAGTGAAACACACACCAGAGTTCTCATCCATTGATCACATTCTGCTTTAGAGCAAGAAGCACGCTCTTACTTTCTAGAGGCTCTAAGACAGCATGAAACGTGAGTGTGCTGAGAAGAAAAGAACGATGTTGCCTAAACATAGGGACAATATGCAGTCCAAATCTGCTTCTGAAACTGAAACAAAGCACTGGTCCTCTAACATCCAATGCTTGTCAGTTAAGATGAGAAACTTGTGAGCTTCAAGAACGATGTAGTTCATTTGAGCTGAGAAGTGACTGCCATTACCTGAAACGAAATCTTGCTTGTAGTAAGACACAGAGCATGGGATTTAACTCCATTTCTGAAGGGAAACACACAGCAGAGTTCTCATCCATGGATCACACTCTGCTTTAGAACGAGAAGCACACTCTTGCTTTCTAGAGTCCCTAATACAGCAGGAAATCTGAGTGTTCCCAGAAAGAAAGAACGGTTTTTTGTACATATAAGGACCATATGTAGTCCAAATCTGCTTCTGAAACTGATACAAAGAACTGGTCCTCTAACATCCAATGCTTGTCAGTTAAGATGAGAAATGTGTGAGTTTCGTGAACGATTTAGTTCGTTTGAGCATAAAAGTAACTGACCTTACCTGAAATGAAGTCTTGCTTGTAGGAAGACACAGGGCCTGGGATTTAACTCCATTTCTGAAGTGAAACACACAGCAGAGTTCTCATCCATTGATCACACTCTGCTTTAGAGCAAGAAGCACGCTCTTGCTTTCTAGAGGCTCTAAGACAGCATGAAACGTAAATGTGCTGAGAACAAAAGAACGATGTTGCCTACACATACGGACCATATGTAGTCCAAATCTGCTTCTGAAACTGATACAAAGCACTGGTCCTCTTACAGCCAATGCTTGTCAGTTAAGATGAGAAACGTGTGAGTTTCATGAACGATGTTGTTCGTTTGAGCTATAAAGAAACTGCCCTTACCTGAAAGGAATTCTGCTTGTAGGAAGACTCAGAGCCTGGGATTTAACTAAATTTCTGAAGGGAAACACACAGCATAGTTCTCATCCATGGATCAAACTCTGCTTTAGAGCGAGAAGCACGCTCTTGCTTTCTAGAGTCACTAATACAGCAGGAAATCTGAGTGTGCCCAGAACAATGAATGGTGTTTCCTGCATATACGGAACATATGTCGTCCACATCTGCTTCTGAAATGATACAAAGCATTGGTCCTCTAACATCCAATGCTTGTCAGTTAAGATGAGAAACGTGTGAGCTTCGTGAACTATGTAGTTCGTTTTAGCAGAAAAGTGACTGCCCTTACCTGAAAAGAAGTCTTGCTTGTAGGAAGACTCAGAGCCTGGGATTTAACTCCATTTCCGAAGTGAAACACACAGCAGTGTTCTCATCCATTGATCACATTCTGCTTTAGAGCAAGAAGCACGCTCTTGCTTTCTAGAGGCTCTAAGACAGCATGAAACATGAGTGTGCTGAGAACCAAAGAACGGTGTTTCCTACACATACGGACCGTATCTAGTCCAAATCTGCATCTGAAACTGACACAAAGCATTGGTCCTCTAACATCCAATGCTTGTCAGGTAAGATCCGAAACGTGTGAGCTTCATGAACGATGTAGTTCGTTTGACCTGTAAAGTAACTGCACTTACCTGAAATGAAGTCTTGCTTGTAGGAAGACTCAGAGACTGGGATTTCACTCCATTTCTGAAGTGAAACACACAGCAGAGTTCTCATCCTTTGATCACACTCTCCTTTAGACCAAGAAGCACGCTCTTGCTTTCTAGAGTCTCTAAGACAGCAGGAAACGTGAGTGTGCTGAGAACAAAAGAACAGTGTTTCCTACACATACGGACCGTACCTAGTCCAACTCTGCTTCTGAAACTGATACAAAGCACTGGTCCTCTAACTTCCAATGCTTGTGAGGTAAGATGAGAAACGTGTGAGCTTCAAGAACGATGTAGTTCGTTTGAGCTGAGAAGTGACTGCCCTTACCTGAAACGAAGTCTTGCTTGTAGAAAGACACAGAGCCTGGGATTTAACTCCATTTCTGAAGGGAAACACAAAACAGAGTTCTCATCCATGGATCACACTCTGCTTTAGAGTGAGAAGCACACTCTTGCTTTCTAGAGTCCCTAATACAGCAGGATATCTGAGTGTTCCCAGAATGAAATAACGGTTTTTCGTACACATAAGGACCATATGTAGTCCAAATCTGCTTCTGGAACTGATACAAAGCACTGGTCCTCTAACATCCAATGCTTGTCAGTTAAGATGAGAAACGTGTGAGCTATGTGAACGATGTAGATCGTTTGAGCATAAAAGTAACTGCCCTTACCTGAAATGAAGTCTTGCTTGTAGGAAGACTCAGAGCCTGGGATTTAACTCCATTTCTGAAGTGAAACACACACCAGAGTTCTCATCCATTGATCACACTCTGCTTTAGAGCAAGAAGCACGCTCTTGCTTTCTAGAGGCTCTAAGACAGCATGAAACGTGAGTGTGCTGAGAAGAAAAGAACGATGTTGCCTACACCTAGGGACAATATGTAGTCCAAATCTGCTTCTGAAACTGAAACAAAGCACTGGTCCTCTAACATCCAATGCTTGTCAGTTAAGATGAGAAACATGTGAGTTTCATGAATGATGTAGTTCGTTTGAGCTATAAAGAATCCGCCCTTACCTGAAACTAATTCTGCTTGTAGGAAAACTCAGAGCCTGGGATTTAACTCCATTTCTGAAGGGAAACACACAGCATAGTTCTCATCCATGGATCAAACTCTGCTTTAGAGCGAGAAGCACGCTCTTGCTTTCTAGAGTCACTAATACAGCAGGAAATCTGAGTGTGCCCAGAACAATGAATGGTGTTTCCTACATATACAGAACATATGTCGTCCACATCTGCTACTGAAACTGATACAAAGCATTGGTCCTCTAACATCCAATGCTTGTCAGTTAAGATGAGAAACGTGTGAGCTTCGTGAACTATGTAGTTCGTTTTCGCAGAAAAGTGATTGCCCTTACCTGAAAAGAAGTCTTGCTTGTAGGAAGATTCAGAGCCTGGGATTTAACTCCATTTCTGAAGTGAAACACACAGCAGTGTTCTCATCCATTGTTCAAACTCTGCTTTAGAACAAGAAGCACGCTCTTGCTTTCTAGAGTCTCTAAGACAGCAGGAAACATGAGTGTGCTGAGAACCAAAGAACGGGGTTTCCTACACATAAGGACCGTATCTAGTCCAACTCTGCATCTGAAACTGACACAAAGCACTGGTCCTCTCTCATCCAATGCTTGTCTGTTAAGATGAGAAACGTGTGAGCTTCGTGAACGATGTAGTTCATTTGAGCTGAAAAGTGACTGCCCTTACCTGAAACGAAGTATTGTTTGTAGGAAGACACAGAGCCTGGGATTTAACTCCATTTCTGAAGGGAAACACACAGCATAGTTCTCATCCATGGATCACACTCTGCTTTAGAGCAAGAAGCATGCTCTTGCTTTCTAGAGTCTCTAACACAGCAGGAAACCTGAGTGTGCTCAAAACAAAAGAACGTTGTTTCCTACACAAAGGGAACATATCTAGTTTAACTCTGCTTCTGAAACTGAAACAATCCACATGTCCTCTAACACCCAATTCTTGTCAGGTAAGATCTGAAACGTGTGAGCTTAGTGAACGATGTAGTTCTTTTGAGATATAAAGTATCTTCCCTTACCTGAAATGAAGTCTTGCTTGTAGGAAAACTCAGAGCCTGGGATTTAACTCCATTTCTGAAGGGAAACACAGAGCAGAGTTCTCATCCATGGATCACACTCTGCTTTAGAGCTAGAAGCACACTCTTGCTTTCTAGAGTCCCTAATACAGCAGGAAATCTGAGTGTTCCCAGAAAGAAAGAACGGTTTTTCGTACATATAAGGACCATATGTAGTCCAAATCTGCTTCTGAAACTGATACAAAGCACTGGTCCTCTAACATCCAATGCTTGTCAGTTAAGATGAAAAACGTGTGAGCTTCGTGAACGATGTAGTTCGTTTGAGCATAAAAGTAACTGCCCTTACCTGAAATGAAGTCTTGCTTGTAGGAAGACACATAGCCTGGGATTTAACTCCATTTCTGAAGCAAAACACACAGCAGAGTTCTGATCCATTGATCACACTCTGCTTTAGAGCAAGAAGCACTCTCTTGCTTTCTAGATGCTCTAAGACAGCATGAAACGTGAGTGTGCTGAGAACAAAAGAACGATGTTGCCTAAACATAGGGACAATATGTAGTCCAAATCTGCTTCTGAAACTGACACAAAGCATTGGTCCTCTAACATCCAATGCTTGTCAGGTAAGATGAGAAACTTGTGAGCTTCGTGAACGATGTAGTTCGTTTGACCTGTAAAGTAACTGCACTTACCTGAAATGAAGTCTTGCTTGTAGGAAGACTCAGAGACTGGGATTTCACTCCATTTCTGAAGTGAAACACACAGCAGAGTTCTCATCCATTGATCACACTCTGCTTTAGAGCAAGAATCTCGCTCTTGCTTTCTAGAGTCTCAAATACAGCAGTCAACCTGAGAGTGCTGAGATCAAAAGAACGGTGTTTCCTACACATACGGAACATATCTAGTTCAACTCTGCTTCTGAAACTGAAACAAACCACAGGTCCTCTAACATCCAATGCTTGTCAGTTAAGATCCGAAACGTGTGAGCTTCGTGAACGATGTAGTTCGTTTGACCTATAAAGTAACTGCACTTACCTGAAACGAAGTCTTGCTTGTAGGAAGACTCAGAGCCTGGGATTTAACTCCATTTCTGAAGTGAAACACACAGCAGAGTTCTCATCCATTTTCACACTCTGCTTTAGAGCAAGAAGCACGCTCTTGCTTTCTAGAGGCTCTAAGACAGCATGAAACGTGAATGTGCTGAGAACAAAAGAACGATGTTGCCTACACATACGGACCATATGTAGTCCAAATCTGCTTCGGAAACTGATACAAAGCACTGGTCCTCTAACATCCAATGCTTGTCAGTTAAGATGAGAAACATGTGAGTTTCATGAACGATGTAGTTCGTTTGAGCTATAAACAAACTGCCCTTACCTGAAAGGAATTCTGCTTGTAGGAAGACTCAGAGCCTGGGATTTAACTCCATTTCTGAAGGGAAACACACAGAATAGTTCTCATCCATGGATCAAACTCTGCTTTAGAGCGAGAAGCACGCTCTTGCTTTCTAGAGTCACTAATACAGCAGGAAATCTGAGTGTGCCCAGAACAATGAATGGTTTTTCCTACATATATATAACATATGTCGTCCAAATCTGCTTCTGAAACTGATACAAAGCACTGGTCCTCTTACAGCCAATGCTTGTCAGTTAAGATGAGAAACGTGTGAGCTTCAAGAACGATGTAGTTCATTTGAGCTGAGAAGTGACTGCCATTACCTGAAACGAAATCTTGCTTGTAGTAAGCCACAGAGCCTGGGATTTAACTCCATTTCTGAAGGGAAACACACAGCAGAGTTCTCATCCATGGATCACATCTGCTTTAGAGCGAGAAGCACACTCTTGCATTCTAGAGTCCCTAATACAGCAGGAAATCTGAGTGTTCCCAGAAAGAAAGAACGGTTTTTCGTACATATAAGGACCATATGTAGTCCAAATCTGCTTCTGAAACTGATACAAAGAACTGGTCCTCTAACATCCAATGCTTGTCAGTTAAGATGAGAAATGTGTGAGTTTCGTGAACGATTTAGTTCGTTTGAGCATAAAAGTAACTGCCCTTACCTGAAATGAAGTCTTGCTTGTAGGAAGACACAGAGCCTGGGATTTAACTCCATTTCTGAAGTGAAACACACAGCAGAGTTCTGATCCATTGATCACACTCTGCTTTAGAGCAAGAAGCACGCTCTTGCTTTCTAGAGGCTCTAAGACAGCATGAAACGTGAGTGTGCTGAGAACAAAAGAACGATGTTGCCTACACATACGGACCATATGTAGTCCAAATCTGCTTCTGAAACTGATACAAAGCAGTGGTCCTCTAACATCCAATGCTTGTCAGTTAAGATGAGAAACATGTGAGTTTCATGAACGATGTTGTTCGTTTGAGCTATAAAGAAACTGCCCTTACCTGAAAGGAATTCTGCTTGTAGGAAGACTCAGAGCCTGGGATTTAACTCCATTTCTGAAGGGAAACACACAGAATAGTTCTCATCCATGTATCAAACTCTGCTTTAGAGCGAGAAGCACGCTCTTGCTTTCTAGAGTCACTAATACAGCAGAAAATCTGAGTGTGCCCAGAACAATGAATGGTGTTTCCTACATATACGGAACATATGTCGTCCACATCTGCTCCTGAAACTGATACAAAGCATTGGTCCTCTAACATCCAATGCTTGTCAGTTAAGATAGGAAACGTGTGAGCTTCGTGAATGATGTTGTTCGTTTTAGCAGAAAAGTGACTGCCCTTACCTGAAAAGAAGTCTTGCTTGTAGGAAGACTCAGAGACTGGGATTTAACTCCATTTCTGACGTGAAACACACAGCAGTGTTCTCATCCATTGTTCAAACTCTGCTTTAGAACACGAAGCACGCTCTTGCTTTCTAGAGTCTCTAAGACAGCAGGAAACATGATTGTGCTGAGAACCAAAGAACGGTGTTTCCTACACATATGGACCGTATCTAGTCCAACTCTGCATCTGAAACTGACACAAAGCACTGCTCCTCTAACATCCAATGCTTGTCTGTTAAGATGAGAAACGTGTGAGCTTCGTGAACGATGTAGTTCATTTGAGCTGAAAATTGACTGCCCTTACCTGAAACGAAGTCTTGCGTGTAGGAAGACACAGAGCCTGGGATTTAACTCCATTTCTGATGTGAAACACACACCAGAGTTCTCATCCATTGATCACATTCTGCTTTAGAGCAAGAAGCACACTCTTGCTTTCTAGAGGCTCTAAGACCGCATGAAACATGAGTGTGCTGAGAACCAATGAACGGTGTTTCCTACACATACGGACCGTATCTAGTCCAACTCTGCATCTGAAACTGACACAAAGCACTGGTCCTCTAACATCCAATACTTGTCAGGTAAGATCCTAAACGTGTGAGCTTCGTGAACGATGTAGTTCGTTTGACCTGTAAAGTAACTGCAATTACCTGAAATGAAGTCTTGCTTGTAGGAAGACTCAGAGACTGGGATTTCACTCCATTTCTGAAGTGAAACACACAGCAGAGTTCTCATCCATTGATCACACTCTGCTTTAGAGCAAGAACCTCGCTCTTGCTTTCTAGAGTCTCAAATACAGCAGTCAACCTGAGAGTGCTGAGACCAAAGAACGGTGTTTCCTACACATACGGACCATATCTAGTTCAACTCTGCTTCTGAAACTGAAACAAACCACAGGTCCTCTAACATCCAATGCTTGTCAGGTAAGATCCGAAACGTGAGAGCTTCGTGAACGATGTAGTTCGTTTGACCTATAAAGTAACTGCACTTACCTGAAACGAAGTCTTGCTTGTAGGAAGACTCAGAGCCTGGGATTTAACTCCATTTCTGAAGTGAAACACACAGAATAGTTCTCATCCATGGATCAAACTCTGCTTTAGAGCGAGAAGCACGCTCTTGCTTTCTAGAGTCACTAATAGAGCAGGAAATCTGAGTGTGCCCAGAACAATGAATGGTGTTTCCTACATATATATAACATATGTCGTCCAAATCTGCTTCTGAAACTGATACAAAGCACTGGTCCTCTTACAGCCAATGCTTGTCAGTTAAGATGAGAAACGTGTGAGCTTCAAGAACGATGTAGTTCATTTGAGCTGAGAAGTGACTGCCATTACCTGAAACGAAATCTTGCTTGTAGTAAGCCACAGAGCCTGGGATTTAACTCCATTTCTGAAGGGAAACACACAGCAGAGTTCTCATCCATGGATCACATCTGCTTTAGAGCGAGAAGCACACTCTTGCATTCTAGAGTCCCTAATACAGCAGGAAATCTGAGTGTTCCCAGAAAGAAAGAACGGTTTTTCGTACATATAAGGACCATATGTAGTCCAAATCTGCTTCTGAAACTGATACATAGCACTGGTCCTCTAACATCCAATGCTTGTCAGTTAAGATGAGAAATGTGTGAGTTTCGTGAACGATTTAGTTCGTTTGAGCATAAAAGTAACTGCCCTTACCTGAAATGAAGTCTTGCTTGTAGGAAGACACAGAGCCTGGGATTTAACTCCATTTCTGAAGTGAAACACACAGCAGAGTTTTGATCCATTGATCACACTCTGCTTTAGAGCAAGAAGCACGCTCTTGCTTTCTAGAGGCTCTAAGACAGCATGAAACGTGAGTGTGCTGAGAACAAAAGAACGATGTTGCCTACACATACGGACCATATGTAGTCCAAATCTGCTTCTGAAACTGATACAAAGCACTGGTCCTCTAACATCCAATGCTTGTCAGTTAAGACGAGAAACGTGTGAGTTTCATGAACGATGTTGTTCGTTTGAGCTATAAAGAAACTGCCCTTACCTGAAAGGAATTCTGCTTGTAGGAAGACTCAGAGCCTGGGATTTAACTCCATTTCTGAAGGGAAACACACAGAATAGTTCTCATCCATGGATCAAACTCTGCTTTAGAGCGAGAAGCACGCTCTTGCTTTCTAGAGTCACTAATACAGCAGAAAATCTGAGTGTGCCCAGAACAATGAATGGTGTTTCCTAAATATACGGAACATATGTCGTCCACATCTCCTCCTGAAACTGATACAAAGCATTGGTCCTCTAACATCCAATGCTTGTCAGTTAAGATGAGAAACGTGTGAGCTTCGTGAATGATGTAGTTCGTTTTAGCAGAAAAGTGACTGCCCTTACCTGAAAAGAAGTCTTGCTTGTAGGAAGACTCAGAGACTGGGATTTAACTCCATTTCTGAAGTGAAACACACAGCAGTGTTCTCATCCATTGTTCAAACTCTGCTTTAGAACAAGAAGCACGCTCTTGCTTTCTAGAGTCTCTAAGACAGCAGGAAACATGAGTGTGCTGAGAACCAAAGAACGGTGTTTCCTACACATACGGACCGTATCTAGTCCAACTCTGCATCTGAAACTGACACAAAGCACTGGTCCTCTAACATCCAATGCTTGTCTGTTAAGATGAGAAACGTGTGAGCTTCGTGAACGATGTAGTTCATTTGAGATGAAAAGTGACTGCCCTTACCTGAAACGAAGTCTTGCGTGTAGGAAGACACAGAGCCTGGGATTTAACTCCATTTCTGATGTGAAACACACACCAGAATTCTCATCCATTGATCACATTCTGCTTTAGAGCAAGAAGCACACTCTTGCTTTCTAGAGGCTCTAAGACCGCATGAAACATGAGTGTGCTGAGAACCAATGAACGGTGTTTCCTACACATACGGACCGTATCTAGTCCAACTCTGCATCTGAAACTGACACAAAGCACTGGTCCTCTAACATCCAATGCTTGTCAGGTAAGATCCTAAATGTGTGAGCTTCGTGAACGATGTAGTTCGTTTGACCTGTAAAGTGACTGCACTTACCTGAAATGAAGTCTTGCTTGTAGGAAGACTCAGAGACTGGGATTTCACTCCATTTCTGAAGTGAAACACACAGCAGAGTTCTCATCCATTGATCACACTCTTCTTTAGACCAAGAAGCACGCTCTTGCTTTCTAGAGTCTCTAAGACAGCAGGAAACGTGAGTGTGCTGAGAACAAAAGAACGGTGTTTCCTACACATACGGACCGTATCTAGTCCAACTCTGCTTCTGAAACTGATACAAAGCACTGGTCCTCTAACTTCCAATGCTTGTGAGGTAAGATGAGAAACGTGTGAGCTTCAAGAACGATGTAGTTCGTTTGAGCTGAGAAGTGACTGCCCTTACCTGAAACGAAGTCTTGCTTGTAGTAAGACACAGAGCCTGGGATTTAACTCCATTTCTGAAGGGAAACACAAAGCAGAGTTCTCATCCATGGATCACACTCTGCTTTAGAGCGAGAAGCACACTCTTGCTTTCTAGAGTCCCTAATACAGCAGGAAATCTGAGTGTTCCCAGAATGAAATAACGGTTTTTCGTACACATAAGGACCATATGTAGTCCAAATCTGCTTCTGAAACTGACACAAAGCACTGGTGCTCTAACATCCAATGCTTGTCATTTAAGATGAGAAACGTGTGAGCTTCGTGAATGATGTAGTTCGTTTGAGCAGAAAAGTGACTGCCCTTACCTGAAACGAAGTCTTGCTTGTAGGAAGACTCAGAGCCTGGGATTTAACTCCATTTCTGAAGTGAAACACACAGCAGTGTTCTCATCCATTGTTCAAACTCTGCTTTAGAACCAGAAGCACGCTCTTGCTTTCTAGATTCTCTAAGACAGCAGGAAACATGAGTGTGCTGAGAACCAAAGAACGTTGTTTCCTACACATACGGACCGTATCTAGTCCAACTCTGCATCTGAAACTGACACAAAGCACTGGTCCTCTAACATCCAATGCTTGTCTGTTAAGATGAGAAACGTGTGAGCTTCGTGAACGATGTAGTTCATTTGAGCTGAAAAGTGACTGCCCTTACCTGAAACGAAGTATTGCTTGTAGGAAGACACAGAGCCTGGGATTTAACACCATTTCTGAAGGGAAACACACAGCATAGTTCTCATCCATGGATCACACTCTCCTTTAGAGCAAGAAGTATGCTCTTGATTTCTAGAGTCTCTAATATAGCAGGAAACCTGAGTGTGCTCAGAACAAAAGAATGGTGTTTCCTACACATACGGACCATATCTAGTTCAACTCTGCTTCTGAACCTGAAAAAAACCACAGGTCCTCTAACATCCAATGCTTGGCAGTTAAGATGAGAAACGTGTGAGCTTCGTGAACGATGTAGTTCATTTGAGCAGAAAAGTGACAGCCCTTACCTGAAACGAAGTCTGTCTTGTAGGAAGACTCAGAGCCTGGGATTTAACTCCACTTCTGAAGTGAAACACACAGCAGAGTTCTCATCCATGGATCACACTCTGCTTTAGAGCAAGAAACATGCTCTTGCTTTCTAGAGAATCTAAGACAGCATGAAACGTGAGTGTGCTGAGAAGAAAAGAAAAATGTTGCCTACACATACGGACCATATGTACTTCAACTCTGCTTCTGAAACTGATACAAAGCACTGGTCCTCTAACATCCAATGCTTGTCAGTTAAGATGAGAAACGTGTGAGTTTCGTGAACGATGTAGTTCCTTTGAGCTATAAAGAAACTGCCCTTACATGAAAGGAAGTCTTGCTTGTAGAAAGACTCAGAGCCTGGGATTTAACTCCATTTCTGAAGGGAAACACACAGCAGAGTTCTCATCCATGGATCACACTCTGCTTACAGCGAGAAGCACACGCTTCCTTTCTAGACTCTCTAATACAGCAGGAAATCTGAGTGTGCCCAGAACAAAGGAACGGCTTTTCGTACACATATGGAACATATGCAGTCAAAATCTTCTTCTAAAACCGATACAAAGCACTGGTCCTCTAACATCCAATGCTTGTCAGTTAAGATGAGAAACGTGTGAGTTTCATGAATGATGTACTTCCTTTGAGCTATAAAGAAACTGCCCTTACATGAAAGGAAGTCTTGCTTGTAGGAAGACTCAGAGCCTGGGATTTAACTCCATTTCTGAAGTGAAACACACAGCAGAGTTCTCATCCATTGATCACACTCTGCTTTAGAGCAAGAAGCTCGCTCTTGCTTTCTAGATTCTCTAATACAGGAGGAAATCTGAGTGTGCCCAGAAGAAAAGAACGGTGTTACCCACACGTATGGACCATATCTAGTCCAACTCTGCTTCTGAAACTGATACAAAGCACTAGTCCTCTAACATCCAATGCTTGTCAGTTAAGATGAGAAACGTGTGAGCTTTGTGAACGATGTAGTTCATTTGAGCAGAAAAGTGACTGCCCTTACCTGAAACGAAGTCTGCCTTGTAGGAAGACTCAGAGCCTGGGATTTAACTCCACTTCTGAAGTGAAACACACAGCAGAGTTCTCATCCATTGATCACACTCTGCTTTAGAGCAAGAAGCACGCTCTTGCTTTCTAGAGGCTCAAAGACAGCATGAAACGTGAGTGTGCTGAGAACAAAAGAACGATGTTGCCTACACATACGGACCATATGTAGTCCAAATCTGCTTCTAAAACTGATACAAACCACTGGTGCTCTAACATCCAATGCTTGTCAGTTAAGATGAGAAACGTGTGAGTTTCGTGAACGATGTAGTTCCTTTGAGCTATAAAGAAACTGCCCGTAGATGAAAGGAAGTCTTGCTTGTAGGAAGACTCAGAGCCTGGGATTTAACTCCATTTCTGAAGTGAAACACACAGCAGAGTTCTCATCCATTGATCACACTCTGCTTTAGAGCAAGAGCACGCTCTTGCTTTCTAGAAGCTCAAAGACAGCATGAAACGTGAGTGTGCTGAGAACAAAAGAATGATGTTGCCTACACATACGGACCATATGTAGTCCAAATCTGCTTCTGAAGCTGATACAAAGCACTGGTCCTCTAACATCCAATGCTTGTCAGTTAAGATGATAAACGTGTGAGCTTCGTGAAAGATGTGGTTCGAATGAGTAGAAAAGTGACTGCCCTTACCTGAAACGAAGTCTTGCTTGTAGGAAGACTGAGAGCCTGGGATTTAACTCCATTTCTGAAGTGAAACACACAGCAGTGTTCTCATCCATTGTTCACACTCTGCTTAGGAACAAGAAGCATGCTCTTGCTTTCTAGAGTCTCTAAGACAGCAGGAAACATGAGTGTGCTGAGAACAAAAGAACGGTGTTTCCTACCTATACGGACCATATCTAGTCCAAGTCTGCTTCTGAAGCTGATACAAAGCACTGTTCCTCTAACATCCAATGCTTGTCTGTTAAGATGAGAAACGTGTGAGCTTCGTGAACGATGTAGTTCTTTTGAGCTGAAAAGTGACTGCCCTTACTTGAAAAGAAGTCTTGCTTGTAGGAAGACACAGAGCCAGGGATTTAACTCCATTTCTGAAGGGAAACACACAGCAGAGTTCTGATCCATGGATCACACTCTGCTTTAGAGCAAGAAGCACGCTCTTGCCCTCTATATTCTCTAAGACAGCAGGAAACATTGAGTGTGCAGAGAACAAAAGAACGGAGTTTCCTATACATACGGACCATATCTAGTACAACTCTGCTTCTGAATCTGATACAAAGCACTGGTCCTATAACATCCAATGCTTGTCTGTTAAGATGAGAAACGTGTGAGCTTCGTGAATGATGTAGTTCGTTTGAGCTGAAAAGTGACTGCCCTTACCTGAAACGAAGTATTGCTTTTAGTAAGACACAGAGCCTGGGATTTAACTCCATTTCTGAAGGGAAACACACAGCAGAGTTCTCATCCATGGATCACACTCTGCTTTAGAGCAAGAAACATGCTCTTGCTTTCTAGAGAATCTAAGAGAGCATGAAACGTGAGTGTGCTGAGCAGAAAAGAACAATGTTGCCTACACATACTTACCATATGTAGTTCAACTCTGCTTCTGAAACTGATACAAAGCACTGGTCCTCTAACATCCAATGCTTGTCAGTTAAGATGAGAAACGTGTGAGTTTCGTGAACGATGTAGTTCCTTTGATCTATAAAGAAACTGCCCTTACATGAAAGGAATTCTTGCTTGTAGAAAGACTCAGAGCCTGGGATTTAACTCCATTTCTGAAGGGAAACACACAGCAGAGTTCTCATCCATGGATCACACTCTGCTTACAGCGAGAAGCACACTCTTCCTTTCTAGAGTCTCTAATACAGTAGGAAATCTGAGTGTGCCCAGAACAAAGGAACGGCTTTTCCTACACATATGGAACATATGCAGTCAAAATCTTTTTCTGAAACCGATACAAAGCACTGGTCCTCTAACATCCAATGCTTGTCAGTTAAGATGAGATATGTGTGAGTTTTGTGAATGATGTACTTCCTTTGAGCTATAAAGAAACTGCCCTTACATGAAAGGAAGTCTTGCTTGTAGGAAGACTCAGAGCCTGGGATTTAACTCCATTTCCGAAGTGAAACACACAGCAGAGTTCTCATCCGTGCATCACACTCTGCTTACAGCGAGAAGCACACTCTTCCTTTCTAGAGTCTCTAATACAGCAGGAAATCTGAGTGTACCCAGAACAAAAGAACGGTGTTTCCTACACATACGGACCATATCTAGTCCAACTGTGCTTCTGATAATGATAGAAATCACTGGTCCTCTAACATCCAATGCTTGTCAGTTAAGATGAGAAACATGTGAGCTTCATGAACGATGTAGTTCGTTTGAGCTGAAAAGAGACTGCCCTTACCTGAAACTACGTCTAGCTTGTAGTAAGACACAGAGCCTGGGTTTAACTCCATTTCTGAAGGGAAACACACAGCAGAGTTCCCATCCATGGATCACACTCTGCTTTCGAGCGAGAAGCACACTCTTGCTTTCTAGGGTCTCTAATACTGCAAGATATCTGAGTGTGGCCAGAACAAAAAACGGTTTTAGTACACAAACGGACCATATGTAGTCCAAATCTGCTTCTGAAACTGATACAAAGCACTGCTCCTCTAACATCCAATGCTTTTCAGTTAAGATGAGAAACGTGAGTGCTTCACGACTGATGTAGTTCATTTTAGCTGAGAAGTGACTGCCCTTACCTGAAACGAAGTCTTGCATGTAGTAAGACACAGAGCCTGGGATTTAACACCATTTCAGAAGTGAAACACACAGCAGTGTTCTCATCCATTGATCACACTCTGCTTTAGAACAAGAAGCACGCTCTTGCTTTCTAGAGTCTCTAAGACAGCAGGAAACGTGAGTGTCCTGAGAACAAAAGAACGGTGTTTCCTACACATACAGACCATATCTAGTCCAAGTCTGCTTCTGAAGCTGATACAAAGCACTGTTCCTCTAACATCCAATGCTTGTCTGTTAAGATGAGAAACGTGTGAGCTTCGTGAACGATGTAGTTCTTTTGAGCTCAAAAGTGACTGCACTTACTTGAAAAGAAGTCTTGCTTGTAGGAAGACACAGAGCCTGGGATTTAACTCCATTTCTGAAGGGAAACACACAGCATAGTTCTCATCCATGGATCACACTCTGCTTTAGAGCAAGAAGCATGCTCTTGCTTTCTAGAATCTCTAATACAGCAGGAAACATGAGTGTGCTCAGAACAAAAGAACGGTGTTTCCTACACATACGGACCATATCTAGTCCAACTCTGCTTCTGAAACTGAAAGAAAGTACTGGTCCTCTAACATCCAATGCTTGTCAGTTAAGATGAGAAACGTGTGAGCTTCGTGAACGATGTAGTTCGTTTGAGCTGAAAAGTGACTGCCCTTACCTGAAACGAAGTCTAGCTTGTAGTAAGAAACAGACCCGGGGATTTAACTCCATTTCTGAAGGGAAACACACAGCAGAGTTCTGATCCATGGATAACACTCTGCTTTAGAGCAAGAAGCACGCTCTTGCTTTCTAGAATCTCTAATACAGCAGGAAAACTGAGTGTGCTCAAAACAAAAGAACGGTGTTTCCTAAACATATGGAACATATCTAGTATAACTCTGCTTCTGAAACTGAAACAAACCACAGGTCTTCTAACATCCAATGCTTGTCAGGTAAGATCCGAAATGTGTGAGCTTCGTGAATGATGTAGTTCGTTTTAGCTGTAAAGTAACTGCTCTTACATGAAATGAAGTCTTGCTTGTGGGAAGACACAGAGCCTGGGATTTAACTCCATTTCTGAACGGAAACACACGGCATAGTTCTCATCCATGGATCACACTCTGCTTTAGAGCAAGAAGCATGCTCTTGCATTCTAGAGTCTCTTATACAACAGGAAACCTGAGTGTGCTCAGAACAAAAGAACGGTGTTTCCTACACATACGGACCATATCTAGTCCAACTCTGCATCTGAAACTGGTACAAATCACTGGTCCTCTAACATAAAATGCTTGTCAGTTAAGATGAGAAACGTGAGAGCTTCTTGAACGATGTAGTTCTTTTGAGCTGAAAAGGGACTGCCCTTACCTGAAAAGAAGTCTTGCTTGTAGGAAGACACAGAGCCTGCGATTTAACTCCATTTTTGAAGGGAAACACACAGCAGAGTTCTCATCCATGGATCACACTCTGCTTTAGAGCAAGAAGCAAGCTCTTGCTTTCTAGAGTCTCTAAGACAGCATGAAACGTGAGTGTGCTGAGAACAAAAGAACGATGTTGCCTACACATACGGACCATATGTAGTCCAAATCTGCTTCTAAAACTGATACAAAGCACTGGTGCTCTAACATCCAATGCTTGTCAGTTAAGATGAGAAGCGTGTGAGTTTCGTGAACGATGTAGTTCCTTTGAGCTATAAAGAAACTGCCCTTATATGAAAGGAAGTCTTGCTTGTAGGAAGACTCAGGGCCTGGGATTAAACTCCATTTGTGAAGTGAAACACACAGCAGTGTTCTCATCCATTGATCACACTCTGCTTTAGAACAAGAAGCACGCTCTTGCTTTCTAGAGTCTCTAAGACAGCAGGAAACGTGAGTGTGCTGAGAACAAATGAACGGTGTTTCCTACACATATGGACCATATCTAGTCCAACTCTGCTTCTGAAGCTGATACAAAGCACTGTTCCTCTAACATAAAATGCTTGTCAGTTAAGATGAGAAACGTGAGAGCTTCGTGAACGATGTAGTTCTTTTGAGCTGAAAAGGGACTGCCATTACCTGAAAAGAAGTCTTGCTTGTAGGAAGACACAGAGCCTGCGATTTAACTCCATTTCTGAAGTGAAACACACAGCAGTGTTCTCATCCATTGTTCACACTCTGCTTAGGAACAAGAAGCATGCCCTGGCTTTCTAGAGTCTCTAAGACAGCAGGAAACGTGAGTGTGCTGAGAACAAAAGAACGGTGTTTCCTACCTATACGGACCATATCTAGTCCAAGTCTGCTTCTGAAGCTGATACAAAGCACTGTTGCTCTAACATCCAATGCTTGTCTGTTAAGATGAGAAACGTGTGAGCTTCGTGAACGATGTAGTTCTTTTGAGCTGAAAAGTGACTGCCCTTACTTGAAAAGAAGTCTTGCTTGTAGGAAGACACAGAGCCTGGGATTTAACAACATTTCTGAATGGAAACACACAGCATAGTTCTCCTCCATGGATCAGACTCTGCTTTAGAGCAAGAAGCATGCTCTTGCATTCTAGAGTCTCTTATACAGCAGGAAACCTGGTTGTGCTCAGAAAAATAGAACGGTGTTTCCTACACATACGGACCATATCTAGCATAGCTCTGCATCTGAAACTGATAGAAATCACTGGTCCTCTAACATCCAATGCTTGTCAGTTAAGATGAGAAACGTGGGAGCTTCGTGAACGATTTAGTTCTTTTGAGCTGAAAAGTGACTACCCTTACCTGAAACGAAGTCTTGCTTGTAGGAAGACACAGAGCCAGGGATTTAACTCCATTTCTGAAGGGAAACACACAGCATAGTTCTCATCCATGGATCACACTCTGCTTTAGAGCAAGAAGCATGCTCTTGCTTTCTAGAATCTTTAATACAGCAGGAAACCTGAGTGTGCTCAGAACAAAAGAACGGTGTTTCCTACACATTCGGACCATATCTAGACCAACTCTGCTTCTGAAACTGATACAAATCACTGGTCCTCTAACATCCAATGCTTGTCAGTTAAGATGAGAAACGTGTGAGCTTCGTGAACCATGTAGTTCGTTGGAGCTGAAAAGTGACTGCCCTAACCTGAAACGAAGTCTAGCTTGTAGTAAGAAACAGACCCTGGGATTTAACTCCATTTCTGAAGGGAAACACACAGCAGAGTTCTCATCCATGGATCACACTCTGCTTTAGAGCAAGAAGCACGCTCTTGCCCTCTAGATTCTCTAAGACAGCAGGAAACATTGAGTGTGCTGAGAACAAAAGAACGGTGTTTCCTATACATACGGACCATATCTAGTACAACTCTGCTTCTGAATCTGATACAAAGCACTGGTCCTCTAACATCCAATGCTTGTCTGTTAAGATGAGAAACGTGTGAGCTTCGTGAACGATGTAGTTCGTTTGAGCTGTAAAGTATCTGCCCTTACCTGAAATGAAGTCTTGCTTGTAGGAAGACTCAGAGCCTGGGATTTAACTCCATTTCTGAAGTGAAACACACAGCAGAGTTCTCATCCATTGATCACACTCTGCTTTAGAGCAAGAAGCACGCTCTTGCTTTCTAGGGAATCTAAGACAGCATGAAACGTGTGTGTGCTGAGAACAAAAGAACGATGTTGCCTACACATATGGACCATTTGTAGTTCAACTCTGCTTCTGAAACTGATACAAAGCACTGGTCCTCTAATATCCAATGCTTGTCAGTTAAGATGAGAAACGTGTGAGTTTCGTGAACGATGTAGTTCCTTTGAGCTATAAAGAAACTGCCCTTACATGAAAGGAAGTCTTGCTTGTAGGAAGACTCAGAGCCTGGGATTTAACTCCATTTCTGAAGGGAAACACACAGCAGAGTTCTCATCCATGCATCACACTCTGCTTACAGCGAGAAGCACACTCTTCCTTTCTAGAGTCTCTAATACAGCAGGAAATCTGAGTGTGCCCAGAACAAAAGAACGGTGTTTCCTACACATACGGACCATATCTAGTCCAACTGTGCTTCTGATACTGATACAAATTACTGGTCCTCTAACATCCAATGCTTGTCAGTTAAGATGAGAAACATGTGAGCTTCATGAACGATGTAGTTCGTTTGAGCTGAAAAGTGACTTCCCTTACCTGAAACTACGTCTAGCTTGTAGTAAGAAACAGAGCCTGGGATTTAACTCCATTTCTGAAGGGAAACACACAGCAGAGTTCTCATCCATGGATCACACTCTGCTTTAGAATGAGAAGCACACTCTTGCTTTCTATGGTCTCTAATACTGCAAGATATCTGAGTGTGGCAAGAACAAAAAATGGTTTTAGTACATAAACGGACCATATGTAGTCCAAATCTGCTTCTGAAGCTGATACAAAGCACTGGTCCTCTAACATCCAATGCTTGTCAGTTAAGATGAGAAACGTGTGAGCTTCGTGAACGATGTAGTTCGAATGAGCAGAAAAGTGACTGCCCTTACCTTAAACGAAGTCTTGCTTGTAGGAAGACTGAGAGCCTGGGATTTAACTCCATTTCTGAAGTGAAACATACAGCAGTGTTCTCATCCATTGTTCACACTCTGCTTAGGAACAAGAAGCATGCCCTTGCTTTCTAGAGTATCTAAGACAGCAGGAAACGTGAGTGTGCTGAGAACAAAAGAATGGTGTTTCCTACCTATACGGACCATATCTAGTCCAAGTCTGCTTCTAAAGCTGATACAAAGTACTGTTGCTCTAACATCCAATGCTTGTCTGTTAAGATGAGAAACGTGTGAGCTTCGAGAATGATGTAGTTCGTTTAAGCTGAAAAGTGAGTGCCCTTACCTGAATCGAAGTATTGCTTTTAGTAAGACACAGAGCCTGGGATTTAACTCCATTTCTGAATGGAAACACACAGCAGAGTTCTCATCCATGCATCACACTCTGCTTACAGCGAGAAGCACACTCTTCCATTCTAGAATCTCTAATACAGCAGGAAATCTGAGTGTGCCCAGAACAAAAGAACGGTGTTTCCTACACATACGGACCATATCTAGTCCAACTATGCTTCTGATACTGATACAATTTACTGGTCCTCTAACATCCAATGCTTGTCAGTTAAGATGAGAAACATGTGAGCTTCATGAACGATGTAGTTCGTTTGAGCTGAAAAGTGACTGCCCTTACCTGAAACTACGTCTAGCTTGTAGTAAGAAACAGAGCCTGGGATTTAACTCCATTTCTGAAGGGAAACACACAGCAGAGTTCTCATCCATGGATCACACTCTGCTTTAGAGCGAGAAGCACACTCTTGCTTTCTAGGGTCTCTAAGACTGCAAGATATCTGAGTGTGGCCAGAACAAAAAACGGTTTTAGTACATAAACGGACCATATGTAGTCCAAATCTGCTTCTGAAACTGATACAAAGCACTGGTCCTCTAACATCCAATGCTTGTCAGTTTTGATGAGAAACGTGTGAGCTTCGTGAATGATGTAGTTCGTTTGAGCAGAAAAGTGACTGCCCTTACCTGAAACGAAGTCTTGCTTGTAGGAAGACTCAGAGCCTGGGATTTAACTCCATTTCTGAAGTGAAACACACAGCAGTGTTCTCATCCATTGATCACACTCTGCTTTAGAAGAAGAAGCACGCTCTTGCTTTCTAGAGTCTCTAAGACAGCAGGAAACGTGAGTGTGTTGAGAACAAAAGAACGGTGTTTCCTACACATATGGACCATATCTAGTCCAACTCTGCTTCTGAAACTGATACAAAGCACTGGTCCTCTAACATCCAATGCTAGTCAGGAAAGATCCGAAACGTGTGAGCTTTGTGAACTATGTAGTTCGTTTGAGCTGTAAAGTAACTGCCCTTACCTGAAACGAAATCTTGCTTGTAGGAAGACTGATAGCCTGGGATTTAACTCCATTTCTGAAGTGAAACACACAGGAGAGTTCTCATCCATTGATCACACTCTGCTTTAGCGCAAGAAGCAAGCTCTTGCTTTCTAGAGGCTCTAAGACAGCATGAAAGGTGAGTGCGCTCAGTACAAAAGAACGGTGTTTCCTACACCTTCCGAACATATCTAATTTAACTCTGCTTCTGAAACTGAAACAAACCACAGGTCCTCTAACATCCAATGCTTGTCAGTTAAGATCTGAAACGTGTGAGCTTCGTGAGCAATGTAGATCATTTGATCTGTAAAGTAACTGCCCTTACCTGAAATGAAGTCTTGCTTGTAGGAAGACTCAGAGCCTGGGTTTTAACTCCATTTCTGAAGTGAAACACACAGCAGAGTTCTCATCCATTGATCACACTCTGCTTTAGAGCAAGAAGCACGCTCTTGCTTACTAGAGAATCTAAGACAGCATGAAACGTGAGTGTGCTGAGAACAATAGAACGATGTTGCCTACACATATGGACCATATCTAGTCCAACTCTGCTTCTGTAACTGATACAAAGCACTGGTCCTCTAACATCCAATGCTTGTCAGTTAAGATGAGAAACGTGTGAGCTTCGTGAATGATGTAGTTCGTTTGAGCTGAAAAGTGACTGCCCTTACCTGAAACGAAGTCTAGCTTGTAGGAAGACACAGAGCCTGGGATTTAACTCCATTTCTGAAGTGAAACACACAGCAGAGTTCTCATCCATGGATCACACTCTGCTTTAGAGCAAGAAACATGCTCTTGCTTTCTAGAGTCTCTAATACAGCAGAAACATGAGTGTGCTCAGAACAAATGAACGGTGTTTCCTACACATAAGGAACATTTCTAGTTTAACTCTGCTTCTGAAACTGAAACAATCCACAGGTCCCCTAACATCCAATGCTTGTCAGTTAAGATGAGAAACGTGTATGTTTTGTGAACGATGTTGTTCCTTTGAGCTATAAAGAAACTGCCCTTACATGAAAGGAAGTCTTGCTTCTAGGAAGACACAGAGACTGGGATTTAACTCCATTTCTGAAGGGAAACACACAGCAGAGTTCTCATCCATGGATCACACTCTCCTTACAGCGAGAAGTACAATCTTCCTTTCTAGAGTCTCTAAGACAGCAGGAAATCTGAGTGTGCTGAGAACAAAAGAACGGTGTTTCCTACACATATGGACCATATCTAGTCCACCTGTGCTTCTGATACAGATACAAATCACTGGTCCTCTAACATCCAATGCTTGTCAGTTAAGATGAGAAACAAGTGAGTTTTGAGAATGATGTAGTTCATTTGAGCTGAAAAGTGACTGCCCTTACCTGAAACTACGTCTAGCTTGTAGTAAGACACAGAGCCTGGGATTTAACTCCATTTCTGAAGGGAAACACACAGCAGAGTTCTCATCCATGGATCACACTCTGCTTTAGAGCGAGAAGCACACTCTTGCTTTCTAGGGTCTCTAATACTGCAAGATATCTGAGTGTGGCCAGAACAAAAGAACGGTTTTCGTACACATACGGACCATATGTAGTCCAAATCTGCTTCTGAAACTGATACAAAGCACTGGTCCTCTAACATCCAATGCTTGTCAGTTAAGATGAGAAACGTGTGAGTTTTGTGAACAATGTAGTTCCTTTGAGCTATCAAGAAACTGCCCTTACCTGAAATGAATTCTGCTTGTAGGAAGACTCAGAGCCTGGGATTTAACTAAATTTCTGAAGGGAAACACACAGCATAGTTCTCATCCATGGATCAAACTCTGCTTTAGAGCGAGAAGCACGCTCTTGCTTTCTAGAGTCACTAATACAGCAGGAAATCTGAGTGTGCCCAGAACAATGAATGGTGTTTCCTACATATACGGAACATATGTCGTCCACATCTGCTTCTGAAACTGATACAAAGCATTGGTCCTCTAACATCCAATGCTTGTCAGTTAAGATGAGAAACGTGTGAGCTTCGTGAACTATGTAGTTCGTTTTAGCAGAAAAGTGACTGCCCTTACCTGAAAAGAAGTCTTGCTTGTAGGAAGACCCAGAGACTGGGATTTCACTCCATTTCTGAAGTGAAACACACACCAGAGTTCTCATCCATTGATCACATTCTGCTTTAGAGCAAGAAGCACGCTCTTGCTTTCTAGAGGCTCTAAGACAGCATGAACGGTGAGTGTGCTGAGAACAAAGAACGATGTTGCCTACACATACGGACCATATGTAGTCCAAATCTGCTTCTGAAACTGATACAAAGCACTGGTCCTCTAACATCCAATGCTTGTCAGTTAAGATGAGAAACATGTGAGTTTCATGAATGATGTAGTTCGTTTGTGCTATAAAGAATCCGCCCTTACCTGAAACTAATTCTGCTTGTAGGAAGACTCAGAGCCTGGGATTTAACTCCATTTCTGTAGGGAAACACACAGCATAGTTCTCATCCATGGAACACACTCTGCTTTAGAGCAAGAAGCACGCTCTTGCTTTCTAGAGTCACTAATACATCAGGAAATCTGAGAGTACCCAGAACAATGAATGGTGTTTCCTACATATACAGAACATATGTCGTCCAAAACTCCTTCTGAAAGTGATACAAAGCACTGGTCCTCTAACATCCAATGCTTGTCAGTTAAGATGAGAAACATGTGATCTTCGTGAACTATGTAGTTCGTTTGAGCATAAAAGTGACTGCCCTTACCTGAAAAGAAGTCTTGCTTGTAGGAAGACTCAGAGCCTGGGATTTAACCCCATTTCTGAAGGGAAACACACAGCATAGTTCTCATCCATGGATCACACTCTGTTTTAGAGCAAGAAGCATACTCTTGCTTTCTAGTGTCTCTAACACAGCAGAAAAACTGAGTGTGCTCAAAACAAAAGAACGGTGTTTCCTACACATAGGGAACATATCTAGTTTAACTCTGCTTTTGAAACTGAAACAAACCCCAGGTCCTCTAACATCCAATGCTTGTCAGGTAAGATCTGAAACGTTTGAGCTTAATTTACGATGTAGTTCGTTTGAGCTATAAAGTATCTGCCCTTACCTGAAATGAAGTCTTGCTTGTAGGAAGAATCAGAGCCTGGGATTTAACTCCATTTCTGAAGTGAAACACACAGCAGAGTTCTCATCCATTGATCACACTCTGCTTTAGAGCAAGAAGCACGCTCTTACATTCTAGAGTCTCTAAGACAGCAGGAAACATGAGTGTGCTGGGAACAAAAGAACGGTGTTTCCTACACATACGGACCATATCTAGTCCAACTCTGCTTCTGAAACTGATACAAAGCACTGGTCCTCTAACATCCAATGCTTGTCAGTTAATATGAGAAAAGTGTGAGCTTCAACAACGATGTAGTTCGTTTGAGCTGAGAAGTGACTGTCCTTACCTGAAACGAAGTCTTGCTTGTAGGAAGACACAGAGCCTGGGATTTAACTCCAATTCTGAAGGGAAACACACAGCAGAGTTCACATCCATGGATCACACTCTGCTTTAGAGCAAGAAGCACACTCTTGCTTTCTAGACTCCCTAATACAGCAGGAAATCTGAGTGTTCCCAGAACGAAAGAACGGTTTTTCGTACACATAAGGACCATATGTAGTCCAAATCTGCTTCTGAAACTGATACAAAGCACTGGTCCTCTAACATCCAATGCTTCTCAGTTAAGATGAGAAACGTGTGAGCTTCGTGAACTATGTAGTTCGTTTGAGCAGAAAAGTTTCTGCCCTTACCTGAAAAGAAGTCTTGATTGTAAGAAGAATCAGAGCCTGGGATTTAACTCCATTTCTGAAGTGAAACACACAGCAGAGTTCTCATCCATTGATCACACTCTGCTTTAGAGCAAGAAGCATGCTCTTGGTTTCTAGAGTCTCTAACACAGCAGGAAACCTGAGTGTGCTCAAAACAAAAGAACGGTGTTTCCTACACATAGGGAACATATCTAGTTTAACTCTGCTTCTGAAACTGAAACAAACCACAAGTCCTCTAACATCCATTGCTTGTCAGGTATGATCCAAAACGTGGGAGCTTAGTGAACGATGTAGTTCGTTTGAGCTATAAAGTATCTGCACTTACCTGAAACGAAGTCTTGCTTGTAGGAAGACTCAGAGCCTGGGATTTAACTCCATTTCTGACGTGAAACACACAGCAGAGTTCTCATCCATTGATCACACTCTCCTTTAGACCAAGAAGCACGCTCTTGCTTTCTAGAGTCTCTAAGACAGCAGGAAACGTGAGTGTGCTGAGAACAAAAGAACGGTGTTTCCTACACATACAGACCGTATCTAGTCCAACTCTGCTTCTGAAACTGATACAAAGCACTGGTCCTCTAACTTCCAATGCTTGTGAGGTAAGATGAGAAACGTGTGAGCTATGTGAGCGATGTAGTTCGTTTGAGCATAAAAGTAACTGCCCTTACCTGAAATGAAGTCTTGCTTGTAGGAAGACTCAGAGCCTGGGATTTAACTCCATTTCTGAAGTGAAACACACACCAGAGTTCTCATCCATTGATCACATACTGCTTTAGAGCAAGAAGCACGCTCTTGCTTTCTAGAGGCTCTAAGACAGCATGAAACTTGAGTGTGCTGAGAACAAAAGAACGATGTTGCCTACACATACGGACCATATGTAGTCCAAATCTGCTTCTGAAACTGATACAAAGCACTGGTCCTCTAACATCCAATGCTTGTCAGTTAAGATGAGAAACATGTGAGTTTCATGAATGATGTAGTTCGTTTGTGCTATAAAGAATCCGCCCTTACCTGAAACTAATTCTGCTTGTAGGAAGACTCAGAGCCTGGGATTTAACTACATTTCTGAAGGGAAACACACAGCATAGTTCTCATCCATGGAACACACTCTGCTTTAGAGCAAGAAGCACGCTCTTGCTTTCTAGAGTCACTAATACATCAGGAAATCTGAGAGTACCCAGAACAATGAATGGTGTTTCCTACATATACAGAACATATGTCGTCCAAAACTCCTTCTGAAAGTGATACAAAGCACTGGTCCTCTAACATCCAATGCTTGTCAGTTAAGATGAGAAACATGTGATCTTCGTGAACTATGTAGTTCGTTTGAGCATAAAAGTGACTGCCTTACCTGAAAAGAAGTCTTGCTTGTAGGAAGACTCAGAGCCTGGGATTTAACTCCATTTCTGAAGGGAAACACACAGCATAGTTCTCATCCATGGATAACACTCTGTTTTAGAGCAAGAAGCATGCTCTTGCTTTCTAGAGTCTCTAACACAGCAGAAAACCTGAGTGTGCTCAAAACAAAAGAACGGTGTTTCCTACACATAGGGACATATATAGTTTAACTCTGCTTTTGAAACTGAAACAAACCCCAGGTCCTCTAACATCCAATGCTTGTCAGGTAAGATCCGAAACGTTTGAGCTTAATTTACGATGTAGTTCGTTTGAGCTATAAAGTATCTGCCCTTACCTGAAATGAAGTCTTGCTTGTAGGAAGAATCAGAGCCTGGGATTTAACTCCATTTCTGAATGGAAACACACAGCAGAGTTCTCATCCATGCATCACACTCTGCTTACAGCGAGAAGCACACTCTTCCATTCTAGAATCTCTAATACAGCAGGAAATCTGAGTGTGCCCAGAACAAAAGAACGGTGTTTCCTACACATACGGACCATATCTAGTCCAACTATGCTTCTGATACTGATACAATTTACTGGTCCTCTAACATCCAATGCTTGTCAGTTAAGATGAGAAACATGTGAGCTTCATGAACGATGTAGTTCGTTTGAGCTGAAAAGTGACTGCCCTTACCTGAAACTACGTCTAGCTTGTAGTAAGAAACAGAGCCTGGGATTTAACTCCATTTCTGAAGGGAAACACACAGAAGAGTTCTCATCCATGGATCACACTCTGCTTTCGAGCGAGAAGCACACTCTTGCTTTCTAGGGTCTCTAATACTGCAAGATATCTGAGTGTGGCCAGAACAAAAAACGGTTTTAGTACATAAACGGACCATATGTAGTCCAAATCTGCTTCTGAAACTGATACAAAGCACTGGTCCTCTAACATCCATTGCTTGTCAGTTTTGATGAGAAACGTGTGAGCTTCGTGAATGATGTAGTTCGTTTGAGCAGAAAAGTGACTGCCCTTACCTGAAACGAAGTCTTGCTTGTAGGAAGACTCAGAGCCTGGGATTTAACTCCATTTCTGAAGTGAAACACACAGCAGTGTTCTCATCCATTGATCACACTCTGCTTTAGAAGAAGAAGCACGCTCTTGCTTTCTAGAGTCTCTAAGACAGCAGGAAACGTGAGTGTGTTGAGAACAAAAGAACGGTGTTTCCTACACATATGGACCATATCTAGTCCAACTCTGCTTCTGAAACTGATACAAAGCACTGGTCCTCTAACATCCAATGCTAGTCAGGAAAGATCCGAAACGTGTGAGCTTTGTGAACTATGTAGTTCGTTTGAGCTGTAAAGTAACTGCCCTTACCTGAAACGAAATCTTGCTTGTAGGAAGACTGATAGCCTGGGATTTAACTCCATTTCTGAAGTGAAACACACAGGAGAGTTCTCATCCATTGATCACACTCTGCTTTAGCGCAAGAAGCAAGCTCTTGCTTTCTAGAGGCTCTAAGACAGCATGAAAGGTGAGTGCGCTCAGTACAAAAGAACGGTGTTTCCTACACCTTCCGAACATATCTAATTTAACTCTGCTTCTGAAACTGAAACAAACCACAGGTCCTCTAACATCCAATGCTTGTCAGTTAAGATCTGAAACTTGTGAGCTTCGTGAGCAATGTAGATCATTTGATCTGTAAAGTAACTGCCCTTACCTGAAATGAAGTCTTGCTTGTAGGAAGACTCAGAGCCTGGGTTTTAACTCCATTTCTGAAGTGAAACACACAGCAGAGTTCTCATCCATTGATCACACTCTGCTTTAGAGCAAGAAGCACGCTCTTGCTTACTAGAGAATCTAAGACAGCATGAAACGTGAGTGTGCTGAGAACAATAGAACGATGTTGCCTACACATATGGACCATATCTAGTCCAACTCTGCTTCTGTAACTGATACAAAGCACTGGTCCTCTAACATCCAATGCTTGTCAGTTAAGATGAGAAACGTGTGAGCTTCGTGAATGATGTAGTTCGTTTGAGCTGAAAAGTGACTGCCCTTACCTGAAACGAAGTCTAGCTTGTAGGAAGACACAGAGCCTGGGATTTAACTCCATTTCTGAAGTGAAACACACAGCAGAGTTCTCATCCATGGATCACACTCTGCTTTAGAGCAAGAAACATGCTCTTGCTTTCTAGAGTCTCTAATACAGCAGAAACATGAGTGTGCTCAGAACAAATGAACGGTGTTTCCTACACATAAGGAACATTTCTAGTTTAACTCTGCTTCTGAAACTGAAACAATCCACAGGTCCCCTAACATCCAATGCTTGTCAGTTAAGATGAGAAACGTGTATGTTTTGTGAACGATGTTGTTCCTTTGAGCTATAAAGAAACTGCCCTTACATGAAAGGAAGTCTTGCTTCTAGGAAGACACAGAGACTGGGATTTAACTCCATTTCTGAAGGGAAACACACAGCAGAGTTCTCATCCATGGATCACACTCTCCTTACAGCGAGAAGTACAATCTTCCTTTCTAGAGTCTCTAAGACAGCAGGAAATCTGAGTGTGCTGAGAACAAAAGAACGGTGTTTCCTACACATATGGACCATATCTAGTCCACCTGTGCTTCTGATACAGATACAAATCACTGGTCCTCTAACATCCAATGCTTGTCAGTTAAGATGAGAAACAAGTGAGTTTCGAGAATGATGTAGTTCATTTGAGCTGAAAAGTGACTGCCCTTACCTGAAACTACGTCTAGCTTGTAGTAAGACACAGAGCCTGGGATTTAACTCCATTTCTGAAGGGAAACACACAGCATAGTTCTCATCCATGGATCAAACTCTGCTTTAGAGCGAGAAGCACGCTCTTGCTTTCTAGAGTCACTAATACAGCAGGAAATCTGAGTGTGCCCAGAACAATGAATGGTGTTTCCTACATATACGGAACATATGTCGTCCACATCTGCTTCTGAAACTGATACAAAGCATTGGTCCTCTAACATCCAATGCTTGTCAGTTAAGATGAGAAACTTGTGAGCTTCGTGAACTATGTAGTTCGTTTTAGCAGAAAAGTGACTGCCCTTACCTGAAAAGAAGTCTTGCTTGTAGGAAGACCCAGAGACTGGGATTTCACTCCATTTCTGAAGTGAAACACACACCAGAGTTCTCATCCATTGATCACATTCTGCTTTAGAGCAAGAAGCACGCTCTTGCTTTCTAGAGGCTCTAAGACAGCATGAACGGTGAGTGTGCTGAGAACAAAAGAACGATGTTGCCTACACATACGGACCATATGTAGTCCAAATCTGCTTCTGAAACTGATACAAAGCACTGGTCCTCTAACATCCAATGCTTGTCAGTTAAGATGAGAAACATGTGAGTTTCATGAATGATGTAGTTCGTTTGTGCTATAAAGAATCCGCCCTTACCTGAAACTAATTCTGCTTGTAGGAAGACTCAGAGCCTGGGATTTAACTCCATTTCTGTAGGGAAACACACAGCATAGTTCTCATCCATGGAACACACTCTGCTTTAGAGCAAGAAGCACGCTCTTGCTTTCTAGAGTCACTAATACATCAGGAAATCTGAGAGTACCCAGAACAATGAATGGTGTTTCCTACATATACAGAACATATGTCGTCCAAAACTCCTTCTGAAAGTGATACAAAGCACTGGTCCTCTAACATCCAATGCTTGTCAGTTAAGATGAGAAACATGTGATCTTCGTGAACTATGTAGTTCGTTTGAGCATAAAAGTGACTGCCCTTACCTGAAAAGAAGTCTTGCTTGTAGGAAGACTCAGAGCCTGGGATTTAACCCCATTTCTGAAGGGAAACACACAGCATAGTTCTCATCCATGGATCACACTCTGTTTTAGAGCAAGAAGCATACTCTTGCTTTCTAGTGTCTCTAACACAGCAGAAAAACTGAGTGTGCTCAAAACAAAAGAACGGTGTTTCCTACACATAGGGAACATATCTAGTTTAACTCTGCTTTTGAAACTGAAACAAACCCCAGGTCCTCTAACATCCAATGCTTGTCAGGTAAGATCTGAAACGTTTGAGCTTAATTTACGATGTAGTTCGTTTGAGCTATAAAGTATCTGCCCTTACCTGAAATGAAGTCTTGCTTGTAGGAAGAATCAGAGCCTGGGATTTAACTCCATTTCTGAAGTGAAACACACAGCAGAGTTCTCATCCATTGATCACACTCTGCTTTAGAGCAAGAAGCACGCTCTTACATTCTAGAGTCTCTAAGACAGCAGGAAACATGAGTGTGCTGGGAACAAAAGAACGGTGTTTCCTACACATACGGACCATATCTAGTCCAACTCTGCTTCTGAAACTGACACAAAGCACTGGTCCTCTAACATCCAATGCTTGTCAGTTAATATGAGAAAAGTGTGAGCTTCAACAACGATGTAGTTCGTTTGAGCTGAGAAGTGACTGTCCTTACCTGAAACGAAGTCTTGCTTGTAGGAAGACACAGAGCCTGGGATTTAACTCCATTTCTGAAGGGAAACACACAGCAGAGTTCACATCCATGGATCACACTCTGCTTTAGAGCAAGAAGCACACTCTTGCTTTCTAGACTCCCTAATACAGCAGGAAATCTGAGTGTTCCCAGAACGAAAGAACGGTTTTTCGTACACATAAGGACCATATGTAGTCCAAATCTGCTTCTGAAACTGATACAAAGCACTGGTCCTCTAACATCCAATGCTTCTCAGTTAAGATGAGAAACGTGTGAGCTTCGTGAACTATGTAGTTCGTTTGAGCAGAAAAGTTTCTGCCCTTACCTGAAAAGAAGTCTTGCTTGTAAGAAGAATCAGAGCCTGGGATTTAACTCCATTTCTGAAGTGAAACACACAGCAGAGTTCTCATCCATTGATCACACTCTGCTTTAGAGCAAGAAGCATGCTCTTGGTTTCTAGAGTCTCTAACACAGCAGGAAACCTGAGTGTGCTCAAAACAAAAGAACGGTGTTTCCTACACATAGGGAACATATCTAGTTTAACTCTGCTTCTGAAACTGAAACAAACCACAAGTCCTCTAACATCCATTGCTTGTCAGGTATGATCCAAAACGTGGGAGCTTAGTGAACGATGTAGTTCGTTTGAGCTATAAAGTATCTGCACTTACCTGAAACGAAGTCTTGCTTGTAGGAAGACTCAGAGCCTGGGATTTAACTCCATTTCTGACGTGAAACACACAGCAGAGTTCTCATCCATTGATCACACTCTCCTTTAGACCAAGAAGCACGCTCTTGCTTTCTAGAGTCTCTAAGACAGCAGGAAACGTGAGTGTGCTGAGAACAAAAGAACGGTGTTTCCTACACATACAGACCGTATCTAGTCCAACTCTGCTTCTGAAACTGATACAAAGCACTGGTCCTCTAACTTCCAATGCTTGTGAGGTAAGATGAGAAACGTGTGAGCTATGTGAGCGATGTAGTTCGTTTGAGCATAAAAGTAACTGCCCTTACCTGAAATGAAGTCTTGCTTGTAGGAAGACTCAGAGCCTGGGATTTAACTCCATTTCTGAAGTGAAACACACACCAGAGTTCTCATCCATTGATCACATACTGCTTTAGAGCAAGAAGCACGCTCTTGCTTTCTAGAGGCTCTAAGACAGCATGAAACTTGAGTGTGCTGAGAACAAAAGAACGATGTTGCCTACACATACGGACCATATGTAGTCCAAATCTGCTTCTGAAACTGATACAAAGCACTGGTCCTCTAACATCCAATGCTTGTCAGTTAAGATGAGAAACATGTGAGTTTCATGAATGATGTAGTTCGTTTGTGCTATAAAGAATCCGCCCTTACCTGAAACTAATTCTGCTTGTAGGAAGACTCAGAGCCTGGGATTTAACTACATTTCTGAAGGGAAACACACAGCATAGTTCTCATCCATGGAACACACTCTGCTTTAGAGCAAGAAGCACGCTCTTGCTTTCTAGAGTCACTAATACATCAGGAAATCTGAGAGTACCCAGAACAATGAATGGTGTTTCCTACATATACAGAACATATGTCGTCCAAAACTCCTTCTGAAAGTGATACAAAGCACTGGTCCTCTAACATCCAATGCTTGTCAGTTAAGATGAGAAACATGTGATCTTCGTGAACTATGTAGTTCGTTTGAGCATAAAAGTGACTGCCTTACCTGAAAAGAAGTCTTGCTTGTAGGAAGACTCAGAGCCTGGGATTTAACTCCATTTCTGAAGGGAAACACACAGCATAGTTCTCATCCATGGATAACACTCTGTTTTAGAGCAAGAAGCATGCTCTTGCTTTCTAGAGTCTCTAACACAGCAGAAAACCTGAGTGTGCTCAAAACAAAAGAACGGTGTTTCCTACACATAGGGACATATATAGTTTAACTCTGCTTTTGAAACTGAAACAAACCCCAGGTCCTCTAACATCCAATGCTTGTCAGGTAAGATCCGAAACGTTTGAGCTTAATTTACGATGTAGTTCGTTTGAGCTATAAAGTATCTGCCCTTACCTGAAATGAAGTCTTGCTTGTAGGAAGAATCAGAGCCTGGGATTTAACTCCATTTCTGAAGTGAAACACACAGCAGAGTTCTCATCCATTTATCAAACTCTGCTTTAGAGCAAGAAGCACGCTCTTACATTCTAGAGTCTCTAAGACAGCAGGAAACATGAGTGTGCTGGGAACAAAAGAACGGTGTTTCCTACACATACGGACCATATCTAGTCCAACTCTGCTTCTGACACTGATACAAAGCACTGGTCCTCTAACATCCAATGCTTGTCAGTTAATATGAGAAACGTGTGAGCTTCAACAACGATGTAGTTCTTTTGAGCTGAGAAGTGACTGTCCTTACCTGAAATGAAGTCTTGCTTGTAGGAAGACACAGAGCCTGGGATTTAACTCCATTTCTGAAGGGAAACACACAGCAGAGTTCACATCCATGGATCACACTCTGCTTTAGAGCAAGAAGCACACTCTTGCTTTCTAGAGTCCCTAATACAGCAGGAAATCTGAGTGTTCCCAGAACGAAAGAACGGTTTTTCGTACACATAAGGACCATATGTAGTCCAAATCTGCTTCTGAAACTGATACAAAGCACTGGTCCTCTAACATCCACTGCTTGTCAGTTAAGATGAGAAACGTGTGAGCTTCGTGAACTATGTAGTTCTTTTGAGCAGAAAAGTTTCTGCCCTTACCTGAAAAGAAGTCTTGCTTGTAAGAAGAATCAGAGCCTGGGATTTAACTCCATTTCTGAAGTGAAACACACAGCAGTGTTCTCATCCATTGATCCCACTCTGCTTTAGAACAAGAAGCACGCTCTTGCTTTCTAGAGTCTCTAACACAGCAGGAAACCTGAGTGTGCTCAAAACATAAGAACGGTGTTTCCTACACATAGGGAACATATCTAGTTTAACTCTGCTTCTGAAACTGAAACAAACCACAAGTCCTCTAACATCCATTGCTTGTCAGGTATGATCCAAAACGTGTGAGCTTAGTGAACGATGTAGTTCGTTTGAGCTATAAAGTATCTGCACTTACCTGAAACGAAGTCTTGCTTGTAGGAAGACTCAGAGCCTGGGATTTAACTCCATTTCTGAAGTGAAACACACAGCAGAGTTCTCATCCATTGATCACACTCTCCTTTAGACCAAGAAGCACGCTCTTGCTTTCTAGATGCTCTAAGACAGCATTTAACGTGAGTGTGCTGAGAACAAAAGAACGAGGTTGCCTAAACATAGGGACAATATGTAGTCCAAATCTGATTCTGAAACTGATACAAAGCACTGGTCCTCCAACATCCAATGCTTGTCAGTTAAGATGAGAAACATGTGAGTATCGTGAACGATGTAGTTCCTTTGAGCTATAAAGAAACTGCGCTTACCTGAAAGGAAGTCTTGCTTGTAGGAAGACTCAGAGCCTGGGATTTAACTCCATTTCTGAATGGAAACACACATCAGAGTTCTCATCCATTGATCACTCTTCTTTAGAGCAAGAACCTCACTCTTGCTTTCTAGAGTCTCAAATACAGCAGTCAACCTGAGTGTGCTGAGAACAAAAGAACGGTGTTTCCTACACATACGGACCATATCTAGTTCAACTCTGCTTCTGAAACTGAAACAAACCACAGGTCCTCTAACATCCAATACTTGTCAGGTAAGATCCGAAACGTGTGAGCTTCGTGAACGATGTAGTTAGTTTGACCTGTAAAGTAACTGCACTTACCTGAAATGAAGTCTTGCTTGTAGGAAGACCCAGAGACTGGGATTTCACTCCATTTCTGAAGTGAAACACACAGCAGAGTTCTCATCCATTGATCACACTCTGCTTTAGAGCAAGAAGCATGCTCTTGGTTTCTAGAGTCTCTAACACAGCAGGAAACCTGAGTGTGCTCAAAACAATAGAACGGTGTTTCCTACACATAGGGAACATATCTAGTTTAACTCTGCTTCTGAAACTGAAACAAACCACAAGTCCTCTAACATCCATTGCTTGTCAGGTATGATCCAAAACGTGTGAGCTTAGTGAACGATGTAGTTCGTTTGAGCTATAAAGTATCTGCACTTACCTGAAACGAATTCTTGCTTGTAGGAAGACTCAGAGCCTGGGATTTAACTCCATTTCTGAAGTGAAACACACAGCAGAGTTCTCATCCATTGATCACACTCTCCTTTAGACCAAGAAGCACGCTCTTGCTTTCTAGAGTCTCTAAGACAGCAGGAAACGTGAGTGTGCTGAGAACAAAAGAACGGTGTTTCCTACACATACGGACCGTATCTAGTCCAACTCTGCTTCTGAAACTGATACAAAGCACTGACCTCTAACTTCCAATGCTTGTGAGGTAAGATGAGAAACGTGTGAGCTTCAAGAACGATGTAGTTCGTTTGAGCTGAGAAGTGACTGCCCTTACCTGAAACGAAGTCTTGCTTGTAGTAAGACACAGAGCCTGGGATTTAACTCCATTTCTGAAGGGAAACACAAAGCAGAGTTCTCATCCATGGATCACACTCTGCTTTAGAGCGAGAAGCACACTCTTGCTTTCTAGAGTCCCTAATACAGCAGGAAATCTGAGTGTTCCCAGAATGAAATAACAGTTTTTCGTACACATAAGGACCATATGTAGTCCAAATCTGCTTCTGAAAATGATACAAAGCACTGGTCCTCTAACATCCAATGCTTGTCAGTTAAGATGAGAAACGTGTGAGCTATGTGAACGATGTAGTTCGTTTGAGCTGAAGAGTGACTGCCATTACCTGAAACGAAGTCTTGCTTTTAGGAAGACTCAGAGCCTGGGATTTAACTCCATTTCTGACAGGAAACACACAGCATGGTTCTCATCCATGGATCACACTCTGCTTAGAGCGAGAAGCACCCTCTTGCTTTCTAGAGTCTCTAATACAGCAGGGAACCTGAGTGTGCTGAGAACAAAAGAACGGTCTTTCCTACAAATACGGACCATATCTAGTTCAACTCTACTTCTGAAACTGAAAGAAACCACAGTTCCTCTAACATCCAATGCTTGTCAGGTAAGATCCAAAACGTGTGAGCATTGTGAACGATGTAGTTCGTTTGACCTGTAAGTAACTGCACTTACCTGAAACAAAGTCTTGCTTGTAGGAAGACTCAGAGACTGGGATTTAACTCCATTTCTGAAGTGAACACACAGCAGAGTTCTCATCCATTGATCACACTCTGCTTTAGAGCAAGAAGCACGCACTTGCTTTCTAGAGGCTCTAAGACAGCATGAAACGTGAGTGTGCTGAGAACAAAAGAACGATGTTGCCTACACATACAGACCATTTGTAGTCCAAATCAGCTTCTGAAACTGATACAAAGCACTGGTCCTCTAACATCCAATGCTTGTCAGTTAAGATGAGAAACGTGTGAATTTCATGAATGATGTAGTTCGTTTGAGCTATAAAGAAACTGCCCTTACCTGAAAGGAATTCTGCTTATAGGAAGACTCAGAGCCTGGGATTTAACTCCATTTCTGAAGGGAAACACACAGCATAGTTCTCATCCATGGATCACACTCTGCTTTAGAGCGAGAAGCACGCTCTTGCTTTCTAGAGTCACTAATACAGCAGGAAATCTGAGTGTGCCCAGAACAAAAGAACGTTGTTTCCTACACATACGGACCATATGTCGTCCAAATCTGCTTCTGAAACTGATACAAAGCACTGGTACTCTAACATCCAATGCTTATCAGGTAAGATCCAAAACGTGTGAGCTATATGACTGATGTAGTTCGTTTGAGCTGTAAAGTAACTGCCCTTACCTGAAACGAAGTCTTGCTTGGAGGAAGACTCAGAGCCTGGGATTTAACTCCATGTCTGAAGTGAAACACACAGCAGAGTTCTCATCCATTGATCACACCCTGCTTTAGAAAAAGAATCATGCTCTTGCTTTCTAGAGTCCCTAAGACAGCAGGAAAAGTGAGTGTGCTGAGACCAAAAGAACGGTGTTTCCTACACATAAGGACCATATCTAGTCGAACACTGCTTCTGAACCTGATACATAGCACTGGTCCTCTACATTCCAATGCTTGTCAGTTAAGGTGAGAAACGTGTGAAGTTCGTGAACGATATAGTTCGTTTGAGCTGAAAAGTGACTGCCTTACCTGAAATGAAATCTTGCTTGTAGGAAGACACAGAGCCCGGATTTAACTCCATTTCTGAAGGGAAACACACAGCATAGTTCTCATCCATGGATCACACTCTGCTTTAGAGCGAGAAGCACGCTCTTGCTTTCTAGAGTCTCTAATAAAGCAGGGAACCTGAGTGTGCTGAGAACAAAAGAACGGTGTTTCCGACACATACAGACCATATCTAGTTCAACTCTGCTTCTGAAACTGAAACAAACCACAGGTCCTCTAATATCCAATGCTTGTCAGGTAAGATCCAAAACATGTGAGCTCGTGAACGATGTAGTTCGTTTGACCTGTAAAGTAACTGCACTTACCTGAAACGAAATCTTGCTTGTAGGAAGACACAGAGCCTGGGATTTAGCTCCATTTCTGAAGGGAAACACACAGCATAGTTCTCATCCATGGATCACACTCTGCTTTAGAGCGAGAAGCACGCTCTTGCTTTCTAGAGTCTCTAATACAGCAGGAATCCTGAGTGTGCTCAGAACAAAAGAACGGTGTTTCCTACACATACAGACCATTTGTAGTCCAAATCTGCTTCTGAAACTGATACAAAGCACTGGTCCTCTAACATCCAATGCTTGTCAGTTAAGATGAGAAACGTGTGAGTTTCGTGAACGATGTAATTCCTTTGAGCTATAAAGAAACTGCCCTTACCTGAAAGGAAGTCTTGCGTGTAGGCAGACTCAGAGCCTGGGATTTCACTCCATTTCTGAAGTGAAACACACAGCAGAGTTCTCATCCATTGATCACACTCTGCTTTAGAGCAAGAAGCTCGCTCTTGCTTTCTAGAGTCTGTAATACAGCAGGCAATCCGAGTGTGCCCAGAACAAAAGAACGGGGTTTCCCTCACATACGGACCATATGTAGTCCAAATCTCCTTCTGAAACTGATACAAAGCACTGGTCCTCTAAAATCCAATGCTTGTCAGTTAAGATGAGAAACGTGTGAGCTTTGTGAACGATGTAGTTCGTTTGAGCTGAAGAGTGACTGCCCTTACCTGAAACGAAGTCTTGCTTTTAGGAAGACACAGAGCCTGGGATTTAACTCCATTTCTGACAGGAAACACACAGCATGGTTCTCATCCATGGATCACACTCTGCTTAGAGATAGAAGCACCCTCTTGCTTTCTAGAGTCTCTAATACAGCAGGGAACCTGAGTGTGCTGAGAACAAAAGAATGGTCTTTCCTACAAATACGGACCATATCTAGTTCAACTCTACTTCTGAAACTGAAACAAACCACAGGTCCTCTAACATCCAATGCTTGTCAGGTAAGATCCAAAACGTGTGAGCATTGTGAACGATGTAGTTCGTTTGACCTGTAAGTAACTGCACTTACCTGAAACAAAGTCTTGCTCGTAGGAAGACTCAGAGACTGGTATTTAACTCCATTTCTGAAGTGAACACACAGCAGAGTTCTCATCCATTGATCACACTCTGCTTTAGAGCAAGAAGCACGCACTTGCTTTCTAGAGGCTCTAAGACAGCATGAAACGTGAGTGTGCTGAGAACAAAAGAACGATGTTGCCTACACATACAGACCATTTGTAGTCCAAATCAGCTTCTGAAACTGATACAAAGCACTGGTCCTCTAACATCCAATGCTTGTCAGTTAAGATGAGAAACGTGTGAATTTCATGAACGATGTAGTTCGTTTGAGCTATAAAGAAACTGCCCTTACCTGAAAGGAATTCTGCTTATAGGAAGACTCAGAGCCTGGGATTTAACTCCATTTCTGAAGGGAAACACACAGCATAGTTCTCATCCATGGATCACACTCTGCTTTAGAGCGAGAAGCACGCTCTTGCTTTCTAGAGTCACTAATACAGCAGGAAATCTGAGTGTGCCCAGAACAAAAGAACGTTGTTTCCTACACATACGGACCATATGTCGTCCAAATCTGCTTCTGAAACTGATACAAAGCACTGGTCCTCTAACATCCAATGCTTATCAGGTAAGATCCAAAACGTGTGAGCTACATGACTGATGTAGTTCGTTTGAGCTGTAAAGTAACTGCCCTTACCTGAAACGAAGTCTTGCTTGGAGGAAGACTCAGAGCCTGGGATTTAACTCCATGTCTGAAGTGAAACACACAGCAGAGTTCTCATCCATTGATCACACCCTGCTTTAGAAAAAGAATCATGCTCTTGCTTTCTAGAGTCCCTAAGACAGCAGGAAAAGTGAGTGTGCTGAGACCAAAAGAACGGTGGTTCCTACACATAAGGACCATATCTAGTCGAACACTGCTTCTGAACCTGATACATAGCACTGGTCCTCTACATTCCAATGCTTGTCAGTTAAGGGGAGAAACGTGTGAAGTTTGTGAACGATATAGTTCGATTGAGCTGAAAAGTGACTGCCTTACCTGAAACGAAATCTTGCTTGTAGGAAGACACAGAGCCCGGATTTAACTCCATTTCTGAAGGGAAACACACAGCATAGTTCTCATCCATGGATCACACTCTGCTTTAGAGCGAGAAGCACGCTCTTGCTTTCTAGAGTCTCTAATAAAGCAGGGAACCTGAGTGTGCTGAGAACAAAAGAACGGTGTTTCCGACACATACAGACCATATCTAGTTCAACTCTGCTTCTGAAACTGAAACAAACCACAGGTCCTCTAACATCCAATGCTTGTCAGGTAAGATCCAAAACATGTGAGCTTCGTGAACGATGTAGTTCGTTTGACCTGTAAAGTAACTGCACTTACCTGAAACGAAATCTTGCTTGTAGGAAGACACAGAGCCTGGGATTTAGCTCCATTTCTGAAGGGAAACACACAGCATAGTTCTCATCCATGGATCACACTCTGCTTTAGAGCGAGAAGCACGCTCTTGCTTTCTAGAGTCTCTAATACAGCAGGAATCCTGAGTGTGCTCAGAACAAAAGAACAGTGTTTCCTACACATACAGACCATTTGTAGTCCAAATCTGCTTCTGAAACTGATACAAAGCACTGGTCCTCTAACATCCAATGCTTGTCAGTTAAGATGAGAAACGTGTGAGTTTCGTGAACGATGTACTTCCTTTGAGCTATAAAGAAACTGCCCTTACCTGAAAGGAAGTCTTGCGTGTAGGCAGACTCAGAGCCTGGGATTTCACTCCATTTCTGAAGTGAAACACACAGCAGAGTTCTCATCCATTGATCACACTCTGCTTTAGAGCAAGAAGCTCGCTCTTGCTTTCTAGAGTCTGTAATACAGCAGGCAATCCGAGTGTGCCCAGAACAAAAGAACGGGGTTTCCCTCACATACGGACCATATGTAGTCCAAATCTCCTTCTCAAACTGATACAAAGCACTGGTCCTCTAAAATCCAATGCTTGTCAGTTAAGATGAGAAACGTGTGAGCTTTGTGAACGATGTAGTTCGTTTGAGCTGAAGAGTGACTGCCCTTACCTGAAACGAAGTCTTGCTTTTAGGAAGACACAGAGCCTGGGATTTAACTCCATTTCTGACAGGAAACACACAGCATGGTTCTCATCCATGGATCACACTCTGCTTAGAGCGAGAAGCACCCTCTTGCTTTCTAGAGTCTCTAATACAGCAGGGAACCTGAGTGTGCTGAGAACAAAAGAACGGTCTTTCCTACAAATACGGACCATATCTAGTTCAACTCTACTTTTGAAACTGAAACAAACCACAGTTCCTCTAACATCCAATGCTTGTCAGGTAAGATCCAAAACGTGTGAGCATTGTGAACGATGTAGTTCGTTTGACCTGTAAGTAACTGCACTTACCTGAAACAAAGTCTTGCTTGTAGGAAGACTCAGAGACTGGTATTTAACTCCATTTCTGAAGTGAACACACAGCAGAGTTCTCATCCATTGATCACACTCTGCTTTAGAGCAAGAAGCACGCACTTGCTTTCTAGAGGCTCTAAGACAGCATGAAACGTGAGTGTGCTGAGAACAAAAGAACGATGTTGCCTACACATACAGACCATTTGTAGTCCAAATCAGCTTCTGAAACTGATACAAAGCACTGGTCCTCTAACATCCAATGCTTGTCAGTTAAGATGAGAAACGTGTGAATTTCATGAACGATGTAGTTCGTTTGAGCTATAAAGAAACTGCCCTTACCTGAAAGGAATTCTGCTTATAGGAAGACTCAGAGCCTGGGATTTAACTCCATTTCTGAAGGGAAACACACAGCATAGTTCTCATCCATGGATCACACTCTGCTTTAGAGCGAGAAGCACGCTCTTGCTTTCTAGAGTCACTAATACAGCAGGAAATCTGAGTGTGCCCAGAACAAAAGAACGTTGTTTCCTACACATACGGACCATATGTCGTCCAAATCTGCTTCTGAAACTGATACAAAGCACTGGTCCTCTAACATCCAATGCTTATCAGGTAAGATCCAAAACGTGTGAGCTACATGACTGATGTAGTTCGTTTGAGCTGTAAAGTAACTGCCCTTACCTGAAACGAAGTCTTGCTTGGAGGAAGACTCAGAGCCTGGGATTTAACTCCATGTCTGAAGTGAAACACACAGCAGAGTTCTCATCCATTGATCACACCCTGCTTTAGAAAAAGAATCATGCTCTTGCTTTCTAGAGTCCCTAAGACAGCAGGAAAAGTGAGTGTGCTGAGACCAAAAGAACGGTGTTTCCTACACATAAGGACCATATCTAGTCGAACACTGCTTCTGAACCTGATACATAGCACTGGTCCTCTACATTCCAATGCTTGTCAGTTAAGGGGAGAAACGTGTGAAGTTTGTGAACGATATAGTTCGTTTGAGCTGAAAAGTGACTGCCTTACCTGAAACGAAATCTTGCTTGTAGGAAGACACAGAGCCCGGATTTAACTCCATTTCTGAAGGGAAACACACAGCATAGTTCTCATCCATGGATCACACTCTGCTTTAGAGCGAGAAGCACGCTCTTGCTTTCTAGAGTCTCTAATAAAGCAGGGAACCTGAGTGTGCTGAGAACAAAAGAACGGTGTTTCCGACACATACAGACCATATCTAGTTCAACTCTGCTTCTGAAACTGAAACAAACCACAGGTCCTCTAACATCCAATGCTTGTCAGGTAAGATCCAAAACATGTGAGCTTCGTGAACGATGTAGTTCGTTTGACCTGTAAAGTAACTGCACTTACCTGAAACGAAATCTTGCTTGTAGGAAGACACAGAGCCTGGGATTTAGCTCCATTTCTGAAGGGAAACACACAGCATAGTTCTCATCCATGGATCACACTCTGCTTTAGAGCGAGAAGCACGCTCTTGCTTTCTAGAGTCTCTAATACAGCAGGAATCCTGAGTGTGCTCAGAACAAAAGAACAGTGTTTCCTACACATACAGACCATTTGTAGTCCAAATCTGCTTCTGAAACTGATACAAAGCACTGGTCCTCTAACATCCAATGCTTGTCAGTTAAGATGAGAAACGTGTGAGTTTCGTGAACGATGTACTTCCTTTGAGCTATAAAGAAACTGCCCTTACCTGAAAGGAAGTCTTGCGTGTAGGCAGACTCAGAGCCTGGGATTTCACTCCATTTCTGAAGTGAAACACACAGCAGAGTTCTCATCCATTGATCACACTCTGCTTTAGAGCAAGAAGCTCGCTCTTGCTTTCTAGAGTCTGTAATACAGCAGGCAATCCGAGTGTGCCCAGAACAAAAGAACGGGGTTTCCCTCACATACGGACCATATGTAGTCCAAATCTCCTTCTCAAACAGATACAAAGCACTGGTCCTCTAAAATCCAATGCTTGTCAGTTAAGATGAGAAACGTGTGAGCTTTGTGAACGATGTAGTTCGTTTGAGCTGAAGAGTGACTGCCCTTACCTGAAACGAAGTCTTGCTTTTAGGAAGACACAGAGCCTGGGATTTAACTCCATTTCTGACAGGAAACACACAGCATGGTTCTCATCCATGGATCACACTCTGCTTAGAGCGAGAAGCACCCTCTTGCTTTCTAGAGTCTCTAATACAGCAGGGAACCTGAGTGTGCTGAGAACAAAAGAACGGTCTTTCCTACAAATACGGACCATATCTAGTTCAACTCTACTTTTGAAACTGAAACAAACCACAGTTCCTCTAACATCCAATGCTTGTCAGGTAAGATCCAAAACGTGTGAGCATTGTGAACGATGTAGTTCGTTTGACCTGTAAGTAACTGCACTTACCTGAAACAAAGTCTTGCTTGTAGGAAGACTCAGAGACTGGGATTTAACTCCATTTCTGAAGTGAACACACAGCAGAGTTCTCATCCATTGATCACACTCTGCTTTAGAGCAAGAAGCATGCACTTGCTTTCTAGAGGCTCTAAGACAGCATGAAACGTGAGTGTGCTGAGAACAAAAGAACGATGTTGCCTACACATACAGACCATTTGTAGTCCAAATCAGCTTCTGAAACTGATACAAAGCACTGGTCCTCTAACATCCAATGCTTGTCAGTTAAGATGAGAAACGTGTGAGTTTCGTGAACGATGTACTTCCTTTGAGCTATAAAGAAACTGCCCTTACCTGAAAGGAAGTCTTGCGTGTAGGCAGACTCAGAGCCTGGGATTTCACTCCATTTCTGAAGTGAAACACACAGCAGAGTTCTCATCCATTGATCACACTCTGCTTTAGAGCAAGAAGCTCGCTCTTGCTTTCTAGAGTCTGTAATACAGCAGGCAATCCGAGTGTGCCCAGAACAAAAGAACGGGGTTTCCCTCACATACGGACCATATGTAGTCCAAATCTCCTTCTGAAACTGATACAAAGCACTGGTCCTCTAAAATCCAATGCTTGTCATTTAAGATGAGAAACGTGTGAGCTTTGTGAACGATGTAGTTCGTTTGAGCTGAAGAGTGACTGCCCTTACCTGAAACGACGTCTTGCTTTTAGGAAGACACAGAGCCTGGGATTTAACTCCATTTCTGACAGGAAACACACAGCATGGTTCTCATCCATGGATCACACTCTGCTTAGAGATAGAAGCACCCTCTTGCTTTCTAGAGTCTCTAATACAGCAGGGAACCTGAGTGTGCTGAGAACAAAAGAATGGTCTTTCCTACAAATACGGACCATATCTAGTTCAACTCTACTTCTGAAACTGAAACAAACCACAGGTCCTCTAACATCCAATGCTTGTCAGGTAAGATCCAAAACGTGTGAGCATTGTGAACGATGTAGTTCGTTTGACCTGTAAGTAACTGCACTTACCTGAAACAAAGTCTTGCTCGTAGGAAGACTCAGAGACTGGTATTTAACTCCATTTCTGAAGTGAACACACAGCAGAGTTCTCATCCATTGATCACACTCTGCTTTAGAGCAAGAAGCACGCACTTGCTTTCTAGAGGCTCTAAGACAGCATGAAACGTGAGTGTGCTGAGAACAAAAGAACGATGTTGCCTACACATACAGACCATTTGTAGTCCAAATCAGCTTCTGAAACTGATACAAAGCACTGGTCCTCTAACATCCAATGCTTGTCAGTTAAGATGAGAAACGTGTGAATTTCATGAACGATGTAGTTCGTTTGAGCTATAAAGAAACTGCCCTTACCTGAAAGGAATTCTGCTTATAGGAAGACTCAGAGCCTGGGATTTAACTCCATTTCTGAAGGGAAACACACAGCATAGTTCTCATCCATGGATCACACTCTGCTTTAGAGCGAGAAGCACGCTCTTGCTTTCTAGAGTCACTAATACAGCAGGAAATCTGAGTGTGCCCAGAACAAAAGAACGTTGTTTCCTACACATACGGACCATATGTCGTCCAAATCTGCTTCTGAAACTGATACAAAGCACTGGTCCTCTAACATCCAATGCTTATCAGGTAAGATCCAAAACGTGTGAGCTACATGACTGATGTAGTTCGTTTGAGCTGTAAAGTAACTGCCCTTACCTGAAACGAAGTCTTGCTTGGAGGAAGACTCAGAGCCTGGGATTTAACTCCATGTCTGAAGTGAAACACACAGCAGAGTTCTCATCCATTGATCACACCCTGCTTTAGAAAAAGAATCATGCTCTTGCTTTCTAGAGTCCCGAAGACAGCAGGAAAAGTGAGTGTGCTGAGACCAAAAGAACGGTGTTTCCTACACATAAGGACCATATCTAGTCGAACACTGCTTCTGAACCTGATACATAGCACTGGTCCTCTACATTCCAATGCTTGTCAGTTAAGGGGAGAAACGTGTGAAGTTTGTGAACGATATAGTTCGTTTGAGCTGAAAAGTGACTGCCTTACCTGAAACGAAATCTTGCTTGTAGGAAGACACAGAGCCCGGATTTAACTCCATTTCTGAAGGGAAACACACAGCATAGTTCTCATCCATGGATCACACTCTGCTTTAGAGCGAGAAGCACGCTCTTGCTTTCTAGAGTCTCTAATAAAGCAGGGAACCTGAGTGTGCTGAGAACAAAAGAACGGTGTTTCCGACACATACAGACCATATCTAGTTCAACTCTGCTTCTGAAACTGAAACAAACCACAGGTCCTCTAACATCCAATGCTTGTCAGGTAAGATCCAAAACATGTGAGCTTCGTGAACGATGTAGTTCGTTTGACCTGTAAAGTAACTGCACTTACCTGAAACGAAATCTTGCTTGTAGGAAGACACAGAGCCTGGGATTTAGCTCCATTTCTGAAGGGAAACACACAGCATAGTTCTCATCCATGGATCACACTCTGCTTTAGAGCGAGAAGCACGCTCTTGCTTTCTAGAGTCTCTAATACAGCAGGAATCCTGAGTGTGCTGAGAACAAAAGAACGATGTTGCCTACACATACAGACCATTTGTAGTCCAAATCAGCTTCTGAAACTGATACAAAGCACTGGTCCTCTAACATCCAATGCTTGTCAGTTAAGATGAGAAACGTGTGAATTTCATGAACGATGTAGTTCGTTTGAGCTATAAAGAAACTGCCCTTACCTGAAAGGAATTCTGCTTATAGGAAGACTCAGAGCCTGGAATTTAACTCCATTTCTGAAGGGAAACACACAGCATAGTTCTCATCCATGGATCACACTCTGCTTTAGAGCGAGAAGCACGCTCTTGCTTTCTAGAGTCACTAATACAGCAGGAAATCTGAGTGTGCCCAGAACAAAAGAACGTTGTTTCCTACACATACGGACCATATGTCGTCCAAATCTGCTTCTGAAACTGATACAAAGCACTGGTCCTCTAACATCCAATGCTTATCAGGTAAGATCCAAAACGTGTGAGCTACATGACTGATGTAGTTCGTTTGAGCTGTAAAGTAACTGCCCTTACCTGAAACGAAGTCTTGCTTGGAGGAAGACTCAGAGCCTGGGATTTAACTCCATGTCTGAAGTGAAACACACAGCAGAGTTCTCATCCATTGATCACACCCTGCTTTAGAAAAAGAATCATGCTCTTGCTTTCTAGAGTCCCTAAGACAGCAGGAAAAGTGAGTGTGCTGAGACCAAAAGAACGGTGTTTCCTACACATAAGGACCATATCTAGTCGAACACTGCTTCTGAACCTGATACATAGCACTGGTCCTCTACATTCCAATGCTTGTCAGTTAAGGGGAGAAACGTGTGAAGTTTGTGAACGATATAGTTCGTTTGAGCTGAAAAGTGACTGCCTTACCTGAAACGAAATCTTGCTTGTAGGAAGACACAGAGCCCGGATTTAACTCCATTTCTGAAGGGAAACACACAGCATAGTTCTCATCCATGGATCACACTCTGCTTTAGAGCGAGAAGCACGCTCTTGCTTTCTAGAGTCTCTAATAAAGCAGGGAACCTGAGTGTGCTGAGAACAAAAGAACGGTGTTTCCGACACATACAGACCATATCTAGTTCACCTCTGCTTCTGAAACTGAAACAAACCACAGGTCCTCTAACATCCCATGCTTGTCAGGTAAGATCCAAAACATGTGAGCATCGTGAACGATATAGTTCGTTTGACCTGTAAAGTAACTGCACTTACCTGAAACGAAATCTTGCTTGTAGGAAGACACAGAGCCTGGGATTTAGCTCCATTTCTGAAGGGAAACACACAGCATAGTTCTCATCCATGGATCACACTCTGCTTTAGAGCGAGAAGCACGCTCTTGCTTTCTAGAGTCTCTAATACAGCAGGAATCCTGAGTGTGCTCAGAAGAAAAGAACGGTGTTTCCTACACATACAGACCATTTGTAGTCCAAATCTGCTTCTGAAACTGATACAAAGCACTGGTCCTCTAACATCCAATGCTTGTCAGTTAAGATGAGAAACGTGTGAGTTTCGTGAACGATGTACTTCCTTTGAGCTATAAAGAAACTGCCCTTACCTGAAAGGAAGTCTTGCGTGTAGGCAGACTCAGAGCCTGGGATTTCACTCCATTTCTGAAGTGAAACACACAGCAGAGTTCTCATCCATTGATCACACTCTGCTTTAGAGCAAGAAGCTCGCTCTTGCTTTCTAGAGTCTGTAATACAGCAGGCAATCCGAGTGTGCCCAGAACAAAAGAACGGGGTTTCCCTCACATACGGACCATATGTAGTCCAAATCTCCTTCTGAAACTGATACAAAGCACTGGTCCTCTAAAATCCAATGCTTGTCAGTTAAGATGAGAAACGTGTGAGCTTTGTGAACGATGTAGTTCGTTTGAGCTGAAGAGTGACTGCCCTTACCTGAAACGAAGTCTTGCTTTTAGGAAGACACAGAGCCTGGGATTTAACTCCATTTCTGACAGGAAACACACAGCATGGTTCTCATCCATGGATCACACTCTGCTTAGAGATAGAAGCACCCTCTTGCTTTCTAGAGTCTCTAATACAGCAGGGAACCTGAGTGTGCTGAGAACAAAAGAATGGTCTTTCCTACAAATACGGACCATATCTAGTTCAACTCTACTTCTGAAACTGAAACAAACCACAGGTCCTCTAACATCCAATGCTTGTCAGGTAAGATCCAAAACGTGTGAGCATTGTGAACGATGTAGTTCGTTTGACCTGTAAGTAACTGCACTTACCTGAAACAAAGTCTTGCTCGTAGGAAGACTCAGAGACTGGTATTTAACTCCATTTCTGAAGTGAACACACAGCAGAGTTCTCATCCATTGATCACACTCTGCTTTAGAGCAAGAAGCACGCACTTGCTTTCTAGAGGCTCTAAGACAGCATGAAACGTGAGTGTGCTGAGAACAAAAGAACGATGTTGCCTACACATACAGACCATTTGTAGTCCAAATCAGCTTCTGAAACTGATACAAAGCACTGGTCCTCTAACATCCAATGCTTGTCAGTTAAGATGAGAAACGTGTGAATTTCATGAACGATGTAGTTCGTTTGAGCTATAAAGAAACTGCCCTTACCTGAAAGGAATTCTGCTTATAGGAAGACTCAGAGCCTGGGATTTAACTCCATTTCTGAAGGGAAACACACAGCATAGTTCTCATCCATGGATCACACTCTGCTTTAGAGCGAGAAGCACGCTCTTGCTTTCTAGAGTCACTAATACAGCAGGAAATCTGAGTGTGCCCAGAACAAAAGAACGTTGTTTCCTACACATACGGACCATATGTCGTCCAAATCTGCTTCTGAAACTGATACAAAGCACTGGTCCTCTAACATCCAATGCTTATCAGGTAAGATCCAAAACGTGTGAGCTACATGACTGATGTAGTTCGTTTGAGCTGTAAAGTAACTGCCCTTACCTGAAACGAAGTCTTGCTTGGAGGAAGACTCAGAGCCTGGGATTTAACTCCATGTCTGAAGTGAAACACACAGCAGAGTTCTCATCCATTGATCACACCCTGCTTTAGAAAAAGAATCATGCTCTTGCTTTCTAGAGTCCCGAAGACAGCAGGAAAAGTGAGTGTGCTGAGACCAAAAGAACGGTGTTTCCTACACATAAGGACCATATCTAGTCGAACACTGCTTCTGAACCTGATACATAGCACTGGTCCTCTACATTCCAATGCTTGTCAGTTAAGGGGAGAAACGTGTGAAGTTTGTGAACGATATAGTTCGTTTGAGCTGAAAAGTGACTGCCTTACCTGAAACGAAATCTTGCTTGTAGGAAGACACAGAGCCCGGATTTAACTCCATTTCTGAAGGGAAACACACAGCATAGTTCTCATCCATGGATCACACTCTGCTTTAGAGCGAGAAGCACGCTCTTGCTTTCTAGAGTCTCTAATAAAGCAGGGAACCTGAGTGTGCTGAGAACAAAAGAACGGTGTTTCCGACACATACAGACCATATCTAGTTCAACTCTGCTTCTGAAACTGAAACAAACCACAGGTCCTCTAACATCCAATGCTTGTCAGGTAAGATCCAAAACATGTGAGCTTCGTGAACGATGTAGTTCGTTTGACCTGTAAAGTAACTGCACTTACCTGAAACGAAATCTTGCTTGTAGGAAGACACAGAGCCTGGGATTTAGCTCCATTTCTGAAGGGAAACACACAGCATAGTTCTCATCCATGGATCACACTCTGCTTTAGAGCGAGAAGCACGCTCTTGCTTTCTAGAGTCTCTAATACAGCAGGAATCCTGAGTGTGCTGAGAACAAAAGAACGATGTTGCCTACACATACAGACCATTTGTAGTCCAAATCAGCTTCTGAAACTGATACAAAGCACTGGTCCTCTAACATCCAATGCTTGTCAGTTAAGATGAGAAACGTGTGAATTTCATGAACGATGTAGTTCGTTTGAGCTATAAAGAAACTGCCCTTACCTGAAAGGAATTCTGCTTATAGGAAGACTCAGAGCCTGGAATTTAACTCCATTTCTGAAGGGAAACACACAGCATAGTTCTCATCCATGGATCACACTCTGCTTTAGAGCGAGAAGCACGCTCTTGCTTTCTAGAGTCACTAATACAGCAGGAAATCTGAGTGTGCCCAGAACAAAAGAACGTTGTTTCCTACACATACGGACCATATGTCGTCCAAATCTGCTTCTGAAACTGATACAAAGCACTGGTCCTCTAACATCCAATGCTTATCAGGTAAGATCCAAAACGTGTGAGCTACATGACTGATGTAGTTCGTTTGAGCTGTAAAGTAACTGCCCTTACCTGAAACGAAGTCTTGCTTGGAGGAAGACTCAGAGCCTGGGATTTAACTCCATGTCTGAAGTGAAACACACAGCAGAGTTCTCATCCATTGATCACACCCTGCTTTAGAAAAAGAATCATGCTCTTGCTTTCTAGAGTCCCTAAGACAGCAGGAAAAGTGAGTGTGCTGAGACCAAAAGAACGGTGTTTCCTACACATAAGGACCATATCTAGTCGAACACTGCTTCTGAACCTGATACATAGCACTGGTCCTCTACATTCCAATGCTTGTCAGTTAAGGGGAGAAACGTGTGAAGTTTGTGAACGATATAGTTCGTTTGAGCTGAAAAGTGACTGCCTTACCTGAAACGAAATCTTGCTTGTAGGAAGACACAGAGCCCGGATTTAACTCCATTTCTGAAGGGAAACACACAGCATAGTTCTCATCCATGGATCACACTCTGCTTTAGAGCGAGAAGCACGCTCTTGCTTTCTAGAGTCTCTAATAAAGCAGGGAACCTGAGTGTGCTGAGAACAAAAGAACGGTGTTTCCGACACATACAGACCATATCTAGTTCACCTCTGCTTCTGAAACTGAAACAAACCACAGGTCCTCTAACATCCCATGCTTGTCAGGTAAGATCCAAAACATGTGAGCATCGTGAACGATATAGTTCGTTTGACCTGTAAAGTAACTGCACTTACCTGAAACGAAATCTTGCTTGTAGGAAGACACAGAGCCTGGGATTTAGCTCCATTTCTGAAGGGAAACACACAGCATAGTTCTCATCCATGGATCACACTCTGCTTTAGAGCGAGAAGCACGCTCTTGCTTTCTAGAGTCTCTAATACAGCAGGAATCCTGAGTGTGCTCAGAACAAAAGAACGGTGTTTCCTACACCTACACACCATTTGTAGTCCAAATCTGCTTCTGAAACTGATACAAAGCACTGGTCCTCTAACATCCAATGCTTGTCAGTTAAGATGAGAAACGTGTGAGTTTCGTGAACGATGTACTTCCTTTGAGCTATAAAGAAACTGCCCTTACCTGAAAGGAAGTCTTGCGAGTAGGCAGACTCAGAGCCTGGGATTTCACTCCATTTCTGAAGTGAAACACACAGCAGAGTTCTCATCCATTGATCACACTCTGCTTTAGAGCAAGAAGTTTGCTCTTGCTTTCTAGAGTCTGTAATACAGCAGGCAATCCGAGTGTGCCCAGAACAAAAGAACGGGGTTTCCCTCACATACGGACCATATGTAGTCCAAATCTCCTTCTGAAACTGATACAAAGCACTGGTCCTCTAACATCCAATGCTTGTCAGTTAAGATGAGAAACGTGTGAGCTTTGTGAACGATGTAGTTCGTTTGAGCTGAAGAGTGACTGCCCTTACCTGAAACGAAGTCTTGCTTTTAGGAAGACACAGAGCCTGGGATTTAACTCCATTTCTGACAGGAAACACACAGCATGGTTCTCATCCATGGATCACACTCTGCTTAGAGATAGAAGCACCCTCTTGCTTTCTAGAGTCTCTAATACAGCAGGGAACCTGAGTGTGCTGAGAACAAAAGAATGGTCTTTCCTACAAATACGGACCATATCTAGTTCAACTCTACTTCTGAAACTGAAACAAACCACAGGTCCTCTAACATCCAATGCTTGTCAGGTAAGATCCAAAACGTGTGAGCATTGTGAACGATGTAGTTCGTTTGACCTGTAAGTAACTGCACTTACCTGAAACAAAGTCTTGCTTGTAGGAAGACTCAGAGACTGGGATTTAACTCCATTTCTGAAGTGAACACACAGCAGAGTTCTCATCCATTGATCACACTCTGCTTTAGAGCAAGAAGCACGCACTTGCTTTCTAGAGGCTCTAAGACAGCAGGAATCCTGAGTGTGCTGAGAACAAAAGAACGATGTTGCCTACACATACAGACCATTTGTAGTCCAAATCAGCTTCTGAAACTGATACAAAGCACTGGTCCTCTAACATCCAATGCTTGTCAGTTAAGATGAGAAACGTGTGAATTTCATGAACGATGTAGTTCGTTTGAGCTATAAAGAAACTGTCCTTACCTGAAAGGAATTCTGCTTATAGGAAGACTCAGAGCCTGGGATTTAACTCCATTTCTGAAGAGAAACACACAGGATAGTTCTCATCCATGGATCACACTCTGCTTTAGAGCGAGAAGCACGCTCTTGCTTTCTAGAGTCACTAATACAGCAGGAAATCTGAGTGTGCCCAGAACAAAAGAACGTTGTTTCCTACACATACGGACCATATGTCGTCCAAATCTGCTTCTGAAACTGATACAAAGCACTGGTCCTCTAACATCCAATGCTTATCAGGTAAGATCCAAAACGTGTGAGCTACATGACTGATGTAGTTCGTTTGAGCTGTAAAGTAACTGCCCTTACCTGAAACGAAGTCTTGCTTGGAGGAAGACTCAGAGCCTGGGATTTAACTCCATGTCTGAAGTGAAACACACAGCAGAGTTCTCATCCATTGATCACACCCTGCTTTAGAAAAAGAATCATGCTCTTGCTTTCTAGAGTCCCGAAGACAGCAGGAAAAGTGAGTGTGCTGAGACCAAAAGAACGGTGTTTCCTACACATAAGGACCATATCTAGTCGAACACTGCTTCTGAACCTGATACATAGCACTGGTCCTCTACATTCCAATGCTTGTCAGTTAAGGTGAGAAACGTGTGAAGTTCGTGAACGATGTAGTTCATTTGAGCTGAAAAGTGACTGCCCTTACCTGAAACGAAGTCTTGCTTGTAGGAAGACACAGAGCCTGGGATTTAACTCCATTTCTGAAGGTAAACACACAGCAGAGTTCTCATCCATGGATCACACTCTGCGTTAGAGTGAGAAGCACACTCTTGCTTTCTAGAGTCCCTAAAACAGCAGGAAATCTGAGTGTTCCCAGAATGAAAGAACGGATTTTCCTACAAATAAGGACCATATGTAGTCCAAATCTGCTTCTGAAAGTGATACGAAGCACTGGTCCTCTAACATCCAATGCTTGTCAGTTAAGATGAGAAACGTGTGACCTTCGTGAACGATGTAGTTCCTTTGAGCAGAAAAGTAACTGCCCTTACCTGAAATGAAGTCTTGCTTGTAGGAAGACTCAGAGCCTGGGATTTAACTCCATTTCTGAAGTGAAACACACAGCAGAGTTCTCATCCATTGATCACACTCTGCTTTAGAGCAAGAAGCACGCTCTTGCTTTCCAGAGGCTCTAAGACAGCATGAAACGTGAGTGTGCTGAGAACAAAAGAACGATGTTGCCTAAACATAGGGACAATATGTAGTCCAAATCTGCTTCTGAAACTGATACAAAGCACTGGTCCTCTGACTTCCAATGCTTGTCAGTTAAGATGAGAAACATGTGAGTTTCGTGAACGATGTAGTTCCTTTGAGCTATAAAGTAACTGCCCTTACCTGAAAGGAATTCTGCTTGTAGGAAGACTCAGAGGCTGTGATTTAACTCCATTTCTGAAGGGAAACACACAACAGAGTTCTCATCCATTGATCACACTCTGCTTTATAGCAAGAAGCTCGCTCTTGTTTTATAGATTCTCTAATACAGCAGGAAATCTGAGTGTGCCCAGAACAATGAATGGTGTTTCCTGCATATACGGAACTTATGTCCTCCAAATCTGCTTATGAAACTGATACAAAGCACTCGTCCTCTAACATCCAATCCTTGTCAGTTAAGATGAGATTCGTGTGAGCTTCGTGAACTATGTAGTTCGTTTGAGCACAAAAGTGACTGCCCTTACCTGAAATGAAGTCTTGCATATAGTAAGACAAAGAGCCTGGGATTTAACTGCATTTCTGAAGTGAAGCACACAGCAGTGTTCTCATCCATTGATCACACTCTGCTTTAGAACAGGAAGCACGCTCTTGCTTTCTAGATTCTCTAAGACAGCAGTTAACATGAGTGTGCTGAGAACCAAAGAACGATGTTTCCTACACATACGGACCATATCTAGTCCAACTCTGCTTCTGAAACTGACACAAAGCACTGTTCCTCTAACATCCAATGCTTGTCTGTTAAGATGAGAAACATGTGAGCTTCGTGAACGATGTAGTTCGTTTGAGCTGAAAAGTGACTGCCCTTACCTGAAACGAAGTCTTGCTTGTAGGTAGACACAGAGCCTGGGATTTAACTCCATTTCTGAAGGGATACACACAGCATAGTTCTCATCCATTGATCACACTCTGCTTTAGAGCAAGAAGCTCGCTCTTCCTTTCTAGAGTCTCTAATACAGCAGGCAATCTGAGTGTGCCCAGAACAAAAGAACGGAGTTTCCCACACATACGGACCATATGTAGTCCAAATCTGCTTCTGAAACTGATACAAAGCACTGGTCCTCTAACATCCAATGCTTCTCATTTAAGATGAGAAACGTGTGAGCTTTGTGAACGATGTAGTTCGTTTGAGCTGAAAAGTGACTGCCCTTACCTGAAACGAAGTCTTGCTTTTAGGAAGACACAGAGCCTGGGATTTAACTCCATTTCTGACAGGAAACACACAGCATGGTTCTCATCCATGGATCACACTCTGCTTAGAGCGAGAAGCACCCTCTTGCTTTCTAGAGTCTGTAATACAGCAGGGAACCTGAGTGTGCTGAGAACAAAAGAATGGTCTTTCCTACAAATACGGACCATATCTAGTTCAACTCTACTTCTGAAACTGAAACAAACCAAAGGTCCTCTAACATCCAATGCTTGTCAGGTAAGATCCAAAACGTGTGAGCATTGTGAACGATGTAGTTCGTTTGACCTGTAAGTAACTGCACTTACCTGAAACAAAGTCTTGCTTGTAGGAAGACTCAGAGACTGGGATTTAACTCCATTTCTGAAGTGAACACACAGCAGAGTTCTCATCCATTGATCACACTCTGCTTTAGAGCAAGAAGCACGCACTTGCTTTCTAGAGGCTCTAAGACAGCATGAAACGTGAGTGTGCTGAGAACAAAAGAACGATGTTGCCTACACATACAGACCATTTGTAGTCCAAATCAGCTTCTGAAACTGATACAAAGCACTGGTCCTCTAACATCCAATGCTTGTCAGTTAAGATGAGAAACGTGTGAATTTCATGAACGATGTAGTTCGTTTGAGCTATAAAGAAACTGCCCTTACCTGAAAGGAATTCTGCTTATAGGAAGACTCAGAGCCTGGGATTTAACTCCATTTCTGAAGAGAAACACACAGGATAGTTCTCATCCATGGATCACACTCTGCTTTAGAGCGAGAAGCACGCTCTTGCTTTCTAGAGTCACTAATACAGCAGGAAATCTGAGTGTGCCCAGAACAAAAGAACGTTGTTTCCTACACATACGGACCATATGTCGTCCAAATCTGCTTCTGAAACTGATACAAAGCACTGGTCCTCTAACATCCAATGCTTATCAGGTAAGATCCAAAACGTGTGAGCTACATGACTGATGTAGTTCGTTTGAGCTGTAAAGTAACTGCCCTTACCTGAAACGAAGTCTTGCTTGGAGGAAGACTCAGAGCCTGGGATTTAACTCCATGTCTGAAGTGAAACACACAGCAGAGTTCTCATCCATTGATCACACCCTGCTTTAGAAAAAGAATCATGCTCTTGCTTTCTAGAGTCCCGAAGACAGCAGGAAAAGTGAGTGTGCTGAGACCAAAAGAACGGTGTTTCCTACACATAAGGACCATATCTAGTCGAACACTGCTTCTGAACCTGATACATAGCACTGGTCCTCTACATTCCAATGCTTGTCAGTTAAGGTGAGAAACGTGTGAAGTTCGTGAACGATGTAGTTCATTTGAGCTGAAAAGTGACTGCCCTTACCTGAAACGAAGTCTTGCTTGTAGGAAGACACAGAGCCTGGGATTTAACTCCATTTCTGAAGGTAAACACACAGCAGAGTTCTCATCCATGGATCACACTCTGCGTTAGAGTGAGAAGCACACTCTTGCTTTCTAGAGTCCCTAAAACAGCAGGAAATCTGAGTGTTCCCAGAATGAAAGAACGGATTTTCCTACAAATAAGGACCATATGTAGTCCAAATCTGCTTCTGAAAGTGATACGAAGCACTGGTCCTCTAACATCCAATGCTTGTCAGTTAAGATGAGAAACGTGTGACCTTCGTGAACGATGTAGTTCCTTTGAGCAGAAAAGTAACTGCCCTTACCTGAAATGAAGTCTTGCTTGTAGGAAGACTCAGAGCCTGGGATTTAACTCCATTTCTGAAGTGAAACACACAGCAGAGTTCTCATCCATTGATCACACTCTGCTTTAGAGCAAGAAGCACGCTCTTGCTTTCCAGAGGCTCTAAGACAGCATGAAACGTGAGTGTGCTGAGAACAAAAGAACGATGTTGCCTAAACATAGGGACAATATGTAGTCCAAATCTGCTTCTGAAACTGATACAAAGCACTGGTCCTCTGACTTCCAATGCTTGTCAGTTAAGATGAGAAACATGTGAGTTTCGTGAACGATGTAGTTCCTTTGAGCTATAAAGTAACTGCCCTTACCTGAAAGGAATTCTGCTTGTAGGAAGACTCAGAGGCTGTGATTTAACTCCATTTCTGAAGGGAAACACACAACAGAGTTCTCATCCTTTGATCACACTCTGCTTTATAGCAAGAAGCTCGCTCTTGTTTTCTAGATTCTCTAATACAGCAGGAAATCTGAGTGTGCCCAGAACAATGAATGGTGTTTCCTGCATATACGGAACTTATGTCGCCCAAATCTGCTTATGAAACTGATACAAAGCACTCGTCCTCTAACATCCAATCCTTGTCAGTTAAGATGAGAATCGTGTGAGCTTCGTGAACTATGTAGTTCGTTTGAGCACAAAAGTGACTGCCCTTACCTGAAATGAAGTCTTGCATATAGTAAGACAAAGAGCCTGGGATTTAACTGCATTTCTGAAGTGAAGCACACAGCAGTGTTCTCATCCATTGATCACACTCTGCTTTAGAACAGGAAGCACGCTCTTGCTTTCTAGATTCTCTAAGACAGCAGTTAACATGAGTGTGCTGAGAACCAAAGAACGATGTTTCCTACACATACGGACCATATCTAGTCCAACTCTGCTTCTGAAACTGACACAAAGCACTGTTCCTCTAACATCCAATGCTTGTCTGTTAAGATGAGAAACATGTGAGCTTCGTGAACGATGTAGTTCGTTTGAGCTGAAAAGTGACTGCCCTTACCTGAAACGAAGTCTTGCTTGTAGGTAGACACAGAGCCTGGGATTTAACTCCATTTCTGAAGGGATACACACAGCATAGTTCTCATCCATTGATCACACTCTGCTTTAGAGCAAGAAGCTCGCTCTTCCTTTCTAGAGTCTCTAATACAGCAGGCAATCTGAGTGTGCCCAGAACAAAAGAACGGAGTTTCCCACACATACGGACCATATGTAGTCCAAATCTGCTTCTGAAACTGATACAAAGCACTGGTCCTCTAACATCCAATGCTTCTCATTTAAGATGAGAAACGTGTGAGCTTTGTGAACGATGTAGTTCGTTTGAGCTGAAAAGTGACTGCCCTTACCTGAAACGAAGTCTTGCTTTTAGGAAGACACAGAGCCTGGGATTTAACTCCATTTCTGACAGGAAACACACAGCATGGTTCTCATCCATGGATCACACTCTGCTTAGAGCGAGAAGCACCCTCTTGCTTTCTAGAGTCTCTAATACAGCAGGTAACCTGAGTGTGTTGAGAACAAAAGAACGGTCTTTCCTACAAATACGGACCATATCTAGTTCAACTCTACTTCTGAAACTGAAACAAACCACAGGTCCTCTAACATCCAATGCTTGTCAGGTAAGATCCAAAACGTGTGAGCATTGTGAACGATGTAGTTCGTTTGACCTGTAAGTAACTGCACTTACCTGAAACAAAGTCTTGCTTGTAGGAAGACTCAGAGACTGGGATTTAACTCCATTTCTGAAGTGAACACACAGCAGAGTTCTCATCCATTGATCACACTCTGCTTTAGAGCAAGAAGCACGCACTTGCTTTCTAGAGGCTCTAAGACAGCATGAAACGTGAGTGTGCTGAGAACAAAAGAACGATGTTGCCTACACATACAGACCATTTGTAGTCCAAATCAGCTTCTGAAACTGATACAAAGCACTGGTCCTCTAACATCCAATGCTTGTCAGTTAAGATGAGAAACGTGTGAATTTCATGAACGATGTAGTTCGTTTGAGCTATAAAGAAACTGCCCTTACCTGAAAGGAATTCTGCTTATAGGAAGACTCAGAGCCTGGAATTTAACTCCATTTCTGAAGGGAAACACACAGCATAGTTCTCATCCATGGATCACACTCTGCTTTAGAGCGAGAAGCACGCTCTTGCTTTCTAGAGTCACTAATACAGCAGGAAATCTGAGTGTGCCCAGAACAAAAGAACGTTGTTTCCTACACATACGGACCATATGTCGTCCAAATCTGCTTCTGAAACTGATACAAAGCACTGGTCCTCTAACATCCAATGCTTATCAGGTAAGATCCAAAACGTGTGAGCTACATGACTGATGTAGTTCGTTTGAGCTGTAAAGTAACTGCCCTTACCTGAAACGAAGTCTTGCTTGGAGGAAGACTCAGAGCCTGGGATTTAACTCCATGTCTGAAGTGAAACACACAGCAGAGTTCTCATCCATTGATCACACCCTGCTTTAGAAAAAGAATCATGCTCTTGCTTTCTAGAGTCCCTAAGACAGCAGGAAAAGTGAGTGTGCTGAGACCAAAAGAACGGTGTTTCCTACACATAAGGACCATATCTAGTCGAACACTGCTTCTGAACCTGATACATATCACTGGTCCTCTACATTCCAATGCTTGTCAGTTAAGGTGAGAAACGTGTGAAGTTCGTGAACGATATAGTTCGTTTGAGCTGAAAAGTGACTGCCTTACCTGAAACGAAATCTTGCTTGTAGGAAGACACAGAGCCCGGATTTAACTCCATTTCTGAAGGGAAACACACAGCATAGTTCTCATCCATGGATCACACTCTGCTTTAGAGCGAGAAGCACGCTCTTGCTTTCTAGAGTCTCTAATAAAGCAGGGAACCTGAGTGTGCTGAGAACAAAAGAACGGTGTTTCCGACACATACAGACCATATCTAGTTCAACTCTGCTTCTGAAACTGAAACAAACCACAGGTCCTCTAACATCCAATGCTTGTCAGGTAAGATCCAAAACATGTGAGCTTCGTGAACGATGTAGTTCGTTTGACCTGTAAAGTAACTGCACTTACCTGAAACGAAATCTTGCTTGTAGGAAGACACAGAGCCTGGGATTTAGCTCCACTTCTGAAGGGAAACACACAGCATAGTTCTCATCCATGGATCACACTCTGCTTTAGAGCGAGAAGCACGCTCTTGCTTTCTAGAGTCTCTAATACAGCAGGAATCCTGAGTGTGCTCAGAACAAAAGAACGGTGTTTCCTACACCTACAGAACATTTGTAGTCCAAATCTGCTTCTGAAACTGATAGAAAGCACTGGTCCTCTCACATCCAATGCTTGTCAGTTAAGATGAGAAACGTGTGAGTTTCGTGAACGATGTACTTCCTTTGAGCTATAAAGAAACTGCCCTTACCTGAAAGGAAGTCTTGCGTGTAGGCAGACTCATAGCCTGGGATTTCACTCCATTTCTGAAGTGAAACACACAGCAGAGTTCTCATCCATTGATCACACTCTGCTTTAGAGCAAGAAGCTCGCTCTCGCTTTCTAGAGTCTGTAATACAGCAGGCAATCCGAGTGTGCCCAGAACAAAAGAACGGGGTTTCCCTCACATATGGACCATATGTAGTCCAAATCTCCTTCTGAAACTGATACAAAGCACTGGTCCTCTAACATCCAATGCTTGTCAGTTAAGATGAGAAACGTGTGAGCTTTGTGAACGATGTAGTTCGTTTGAGCTGAAGAGTGACTGCCCTTACCTGAAACGAAGTCTTGCTTGTAGGAAGACACAGAGCCTGGGATTTAACTCCATTTATGAAGGGAAACACACAGCATGGTTATCATCCATTGATCACACTCTGCTTTAGAGCAAGAAGCACGCACTTGCTTTTTAGACTCTGTAAGACAGCAGGAAACGTGAGTGTGCTGAGAACAAAAGAGCGGTGTTTCCTACACATACGGACCATATCTAGTCCAACTCTACTTCTGAAACTGATACAAAGCAATGGTCTTCTAACATCCAATGCTTGTCAATTAGGATGAGAAACGTGTGAGCTTCGTGAATGATGTAGTTCGTTTGAGCTGAAAAGTGACTGCCCTTACCTGAAACGAAGTCTCGCTTGTAGGAAGACACAGAGCCTGGGATTTAGCTCCATTTCTGAATGGAAACACACAGCATAGTTCTCATCCATGGATCACACTCTGCTTTAGAGCGAGAAGCACGATCTTGCTTTCTAGTGTCTCTAATACAGAAGGGAACCTGAGTGTGCTGAGAACAAAAGAACAGTGTCAACTACACATAGGGACCATATCTAGTTCAACTCTGCTTCTGAAACTGTAACAAACCACAGGTCCTCTAACATCCAATGCTTGTCTGTTAAGATGAGAAACGTGTGAGGTTCAAGAACGATGTGGTTCGTTTGAGCTGAGAAGTGCCTGGCCTTACCTGAAACGAAGTCTTGCTTTTAGTAAGACACAAAGGCTGGGATTTAACTCCATTTCTGAAGGGAAACACACAGCATAGTTCTCATCCATGGATCACACACTGCTTTAGAGCAAGAAGCACAGTCCTGCTTTCTAGATTCCCTAATAGAGCAGGAAATCTGAGTGTTCCCAGAATGAAAGAAAGGTTTTTCGTACACATAAGGACCGTATGTCGTCCAAATCTGCTGCTGAAACTGATACAAAGCACTGGTCCTCTAACATCCAATGCTTGTCAGTTAAGATGAGAAACGTGTGAGCTTCGTGAACGATGTAGTTCGTTTGTGCTGAAAAGTGACTGCCCTTACCTGAAACGAAATCTTGCTTGTAGGAAGACACAGAGCCTGGGATTTAACTCCATTTCTGAAGGGAAACACACGGCATAGTTCTCATCCATGGATCACACTCTGCTTTAGAGCGAGAAGCACGATCTTGCTTTCTAGTGTCTCTAATACAGCAGGGAACCTGAGTGTGCTGAGAACAAAAGAACAGTGTTCCCTACACATAGGGACCATATCTAGTTCTACTCTGCTTCTGAAACTGTAACAAACCACAGGTCCTCTCACATCCAATGCTTGTCAAGTAAGATTCGAAACATGTGAGCTTCGTGAACGATGTAGTTCGTTTGACCTGTAAAGTAACTGCACTTACCTGAAAAGAAGTCTTGCTTGTAGGAAGACACAGAGCCTGGGATTTAATTCCATTTCTGAAGTGAAACACACAGCAGTGTTCTCATCCATTGATCACACTCTGCTTTAGAACAAGAAGCACGCTCTTGCTTTCTAGAGTCTCTAAGACAGTAGGAAACATGAGTGTGCTGAGAACCAAAGAACGATGTTTCCTACACATACGGACCGTATCTAGTCCAACTCTGCTTCTAAAACTGACACAAAGCACTGGTCCTCTAACATCCAATGCTTGTCTGTTAAGATGAGAAACGTGTGAGCTTCGTGAATGATGTAGTTCGTTTGAGCTGAAAAGTGACTGCCCTTACCTGAAACGAAGTCTCGCTTGTAGGAAGACACAGAGCCTGGGATTTAGCTCCATTTCTGAATGGAAACACACAGCATAGTTCTCATCCATGGATCACACTCTGCTTTAGAGCGAGAAGCACGATCTTGCTTTCTAGTGTCTCTAATACAGAAGGGAACCTGAGTGTGCTGAGAACAAAAGAACAGTGTCAACTACACATAGGGACCATATCTAGTTCAACTCTGCTTCTGAAACTGTAACAAACCACAGGTCCTCTAACATCCAATGCTTGTCTGTTAAGATGAGAAACGTGTGAGGTTCAAGAACGATGTGGTTCGTTTGAGCTGAGAAGTGCCTGGCCTTACCTGAAACGAAGTCTTGCTTTTAGTAAGACACAAAGGCTGGGATTTAACTCCATTTCTGAAGGGAAACACACAGCATAGTTCTCATCCATGGATCACACACTGCTTTAGAGCAAGAAGCACAGTCCTGCTTTCTAGATTCCCTAATAGAGCAGGAAATCTGAGTGTTCCCAGATGAAAGAACGGTTTTTCGTACACATAAGGACCGTATGTCGTCCAAATCTGCTGCTGAAACTGATACAAAGCACTGGTCCTCTAACATCCAATGCTTGTCAGTTAAGATGAGAAACGTGTGAGCTTCGTGAACGATGTAGTTCGTTTGTGCTGAAAAGTGACTGCCCTTACCTGAAACGAAATCTTGCTTGTAGGAAGACACAGAGCCTGGGATTTAACTCCATTTCTGAAGGGAAACACACGGCATAGTTCTCATCCATGGATCACACTCTGCTTTATAGCGAGAAGCACGATCTTGCTTTCTAGTGTCTCTAATACAGCAGGGAACCTGAGTGTGCTGAGAACAAAAGAACAGTGTTCCCTACACATAGGGACCATATCTAGTTCTACTCTGCTTCTGAAACTGTAACAAACCACAGGTCCTCTCACATCCAATGCTTGTCAAGTAAGATTCGAAACATGTGAGCTTCGTGAACGATGTAGTTCGTTTGACCTGTAAAGTAACTGCACTTACCTGAAAAGAAGTCTTGCTTGTAGGAAGACACAGAGCCTGGGATTTAATTCCATTTCTGAAGTGAAACACACAGCAGTGTTCTCATCCATTGATCACACTCTGCTTTAGAACAAGAAGCACGCTCTTGCTTTCTAGAGTCTCTAAGACAGTAGGAAACATGAGTGTGCTGAGAACCAAAGAACGATGTTTCCTACACATACGGACCGTATCTAGTCCAACTCTGCTTCTAAAACTGACACAAAGCACTGGTCCTCTAACATCCAATGCTTGTCTGTTAAGATGAGAAACATGTTAGCTTCGTGAACGATGTAGTTCGTTTGAGGTGAAAAGTGACTGCCCTTACCTGAAACGAAGTCTTGCTTGTAGGAAGACACAGATCCTGGGATTTAACTCCATTTCTGAAGGGAAACACACAGGAGAGTTCTCATCCATGGATCACCCTCTGCTTTAGAGCGAGAAGCACACTCTTGCTTTCTAGAGTCCCTAAAACAACAGGAAATCTGAGTGTTCCGAGAATGAAAGAACGCTTTTTCGTACACATAAGGACCATATGTAGTCCAAATCTGCTTCTGAAAGTGATAAAAAGCACTGGTCCTCTAACATCCAATGCTTGTCAGTTAAGATGAGAAACGTGTGAACTTCGTGAACGATGTACTTCGTTTGAGCAGAAAAGTAACTGCCCTTACCTGAAATGAAGTCTTGCTTGTAGGAAGACTCAGAGCCTGGGATTTAACTCCATTTCTGAAGTGAAACACACAGCAGAGTTCTCATGCATTGATCACACTCTGCTTTACAGCAAGAAGCACGCTCTTGCTTTCTAGAGGCTCTAAGACAGCATGAAACGTGAGTGTGCTGAGAACAAAAGAACGATGTTGCCTAAACATAGGGACAATATGTAGTCCAAATCTGCTTCTTAAACTGATACAAAGCACTGGTCCTCTAACATCCAATGCTTGTCAGTTAAGATGAGAAACATGTGAGTTTCGTGAATGATGTAATTCCTTTGAGCTATAAAGAAACTGCCCTTATCTGAAACGAAGTCTTACTTGTAGGAAGAGTCAGAGCCTGGGATTTAACTACATTTCTGAAGTGAAACACACAGCAGAGTTCTCATCCATAGATCACACTCTGCTTTAGAATAAGAAGCACGCTCTTGCTTTCTAGATGCTCTAAGACAGCAGGAAACGTGAGTGTGCTGAGAACAAAAGAACAATGTTGCCTACACATACAGACCATATGTAGTCCAAATCTGCTTCTGAAACTGATACAAAGCACTGGTCCTCTAACACACAATGCTTGACAGTTAAGATTTGAAACGTGTGAATCTCATGAACGACGTAGTTCGTTAGAGTTATAAAGAAAATGCCCTTACCTGAAAGGAATTCTGCTTGTAGGAAGACTCAGATACTGTGATTTAACTCCATTTTTGAAGGGAAACACACAACAGAGTTCTCATCCATTGATCACACTCTGTTTTAGAGCAAGAAGCTCGCTATTGCTTTCTAGATTCTCTAATACAGCAGGCAATCTGAGTGTGCCCAGAACAAAAGAACGGTGTTTCCCACACATACGGACCATATGTAGTCCAAATCTGCTTCTGAAACTGATACAAAGCACTGGTCCTCTAACATCCAATGCTTGTCAGTTAAGATGAGAAACGTGTGAGCTTCGTGAACGATGTAGTTTTTTTGAGCAGAAAAGTGACTGCCCTTACCTGAAACGAAGTCTTGTTTGTGGAAGACACAGAGCCTGGGATTTAACTCCATTTCTGAAGGGAAACACACAGCAGTGTTCTCATCCATTGTTCACACTCTGCTTTAGAACAAGAAGCATGCTCTTGCTTTCTAGAGTCTCTAGACAGCAGGAAACGTGAGTGTGCTGAGAACACAAGAACGGTGTTTCCTACACATACGGACCGTATCTAGTCCAAGTCTGCTTCTGAAACTGATACAAAGCTCTGGTCCTCTAACATCCAATCCTTGTCTGTTAAGATGAGAAACGTGTGAGCTTCGTGAACGATGTAGTTCATTTGAGCTGAAAAGTGACTGCCCTTACCTGAAACGAAGTCTTGCTTGTAGGAAGACACAGAGCCTGGGATTTAACTCCATTTCTGAAGGTAAACACACAGCAGAGATCTCATCCATGGATCACACTCTGCGTTAGAGCGAGAAGCACACTCTTGCTTTCTAGAGTCCCTAAAACAGCAGGAAATCTGAGTGTTCCCAGAATGAAAGAACGGATTTTCCTACAAATAAGGACCATATGTAGTCCAAATCTAATTCTGAAAGTGATACGAAGCACTGGTCCTCTAACATCCAATGCTTGTCAGTTAAGATGAGAAACGTGTGACCTTGGTGAACGATGTAGTTCCTTTGAGCAGAAAAGTAACTGCCCTTACCTGAAATGAAGTCTTGCTTGTAGGAAGACTCAGAGCCTGGGATTTAACTCCATTTCTGAAGTGAAACACACAGCAGAGTTCTCATCCATTGATCACACTCTGCTTTAGAGCAAGAAGCACGCTCTTGCTTTCCAGAGGCTCTAAGACAGCATGAAACGTGAGTGTGCTGAGAACAAAAGAACGATGTTGCCTAAACATAGGGACAATATGTAGTCCAAATCTGCTTCTGAAACTGATACAAAGCACTGGTCCTCTGACATCCAATGCTTGTCAGTTAAGATGAGAAACATGTGAGTTTCGTGAACGATGTAGTTCCTTTGAGCTATAAAGTAACTGCCCTTACCTGAAAGGAATTCTGCTTGTAGGAAGACTCAGAGCCTGTGATTTAACTCCATTTCTTAAGGGAAACACACAACAGAGTTCTCATCCATTGATCACACTCTGCTTTATAGCAAGAAGCTCGCTCTTGTTTTCTAGATTCTCTAATACAGCAGGAAATCTGAGTGTGCCCAGAACAATGAATGGTGTTTCCTACATATACGGAACTTATGTCGTCCAAATCTGCTTCTGAAACTGATACAAAGCACTCGTCCTCTAACATCCAATCCTTGTCAGTTAAGATGAGAATCGTGTGAGCTTCGTGAACTATGTAGTTCGTTTGAGCAGAAAAGTGACTGCCCTTACCTGAAACGAAGTCTTGCATGTAGGAAGACTTGGAAACTGGGATTTAACAACATTTCTGAAGTGAATCACACAGAATTGTACGCATCCATTGATCACACTCTGCTTTAGAACAAGAAGCACACTCTTACTTTCTAGAGTCTCTAAGACAGCAAGAAACATGAGTGTGCTGAGAACACAAGAACGTTGTTTCCTACACATACGGACCGTATCTAGTCCAACTCTGCTTCTGAAATTGACACAAAGCACTGGTCCTCTAACATCCAATCCTTGTCTGTTAAGATGAGAAACGTGTGAGCTTCGTGAACGATGTAGTTCATTTGAACTGAAAAGTGACTGCCCTTACCTGAAATGAAATCTTGCTTGTTGGAAGACACAGAGCCTGGGATTTAACTCCATTTCTGAAGGGAAACACACAGCAGAGTTCTCATCCATTGATCACACTCTGCTTTAGAGCAAGAAGCACACTCTTGCCTTCTAGAGTCCCTAAAAGAGCAGGAAATCTGAGTGTTTCCAGAATGAAAGAACGATTTTTCGTACACATAAGGACCATATGTAGTCCAAATCTTCTTCTGAAAGTGATACAAAGCACTGGTCCTCTAACATCCAATGCTTGTCAGTTAAGATGAGAAACGTGTGAGCTTCGTGAACGATGTAGTTCGTTTGAGCAGAAAAGTAACTGCCCTTACCTGAAATGAAGTCTTGCTTGTAGGAAGCCTCAGAGCCTGGGATTTAAGTCCATTTCTGAAGTGAAACACACAGCAGAGTTCTCATCCATCGATCACACTCTGCTTTAGAGCAAGAAGCACGCTCTTGCTTTCTAGAGGCTCTAAGACAGCATGAAACGTGAGTGTGATGACAACAAAAGAACGATGTTGCCTAAACATAGGGACAATATGTAGTCCAAATCTGCTTCTGAAACTGATACAAAGCACTGGTCCTCTAACATCCAATGCTTGTCAGTTAAGATGAGAAACGTGTGAGCTTCGTGAACGATGTAGTTCGTTTCTGCTGAAAAGTGACTGCCCTTACCTGAAACGAAATCTTGCTTGTAGGAAGACACAGAGCCTGGGATTTAACTCCATTTCTGAAGGGAAACACACGGCATAGTTCTCATCCATGGATCACACTCTGCTTTAGAGCGAGAAGCACGATCTTGCTTTCTAGTGTCTCTAATACAGCAGGGAACCAGAGTGTGCTGAGAACAAAAGAACGATGTTGCCTACACATATGGACAATATGTAGTCCAAATCTGCTTCTGAAACTGATACAAAGCACTGGACCTCTAACATCCAATGCTTGTCAGTTAAGATGAGAAACGTGTGAGTTTCATGAACGATGTAGTTCGTTTGAACTATAAAGAAACTGCCCTTACCTGAAAGGAATTCTGCTAGTAGGAAGACTCAGGGCCTGGGATTTAACTCCATTTATGAAGGGAAACACACAGCAAAGTTCTCATACATTGATCACACTCTGCTTTAGAGCAAGAAGCTCGCTATTTCTTTCTAGAGTCTCTAATACAGCAGGCAATCTGAGTGTGTCCAGAACAAAAGAACGGTGTTTCCCACACATACGGACCATATGTAGTCCAACTCTACTTCTGAAACTGATACAAAGCACTGGTCCTCTAACATCCCATGCTTGTCTGTTAAGATGAGAAACGTGTGAGCTTTGTGAACGATGTAGTTCATGTGAGCTGAAAAGTGACTGCCCTTACCAGAAACGAAGTCTTGATTGTAGGAAGACACAGATCCTGGGATTTAACTCCATTTCTGAAGGGAAACACACAGCATAGTTCTCATCCATGGATCACACTCTGCTTTAGAGCAAGAAGCATGCTCTTGCTTTCTAGAGTTTCTAACACAGCAGGAAACCTGAGTGTGCTGAGAACAAAAGAACGGTGTTTCCTACACATACGGACCATATCTAGTTTAACTCTGCTTCTGAAACTGAAACAAACCACAGGTCCTCTAACATCCAATGCTTGTCAGGTAAGATTCGAAACGTGTGCGCTTCGTGAACGATGTAGTTCATTTGAGCTGAAAAGTGACTGCCCTTACCTGAAAAGAAGTCTTGCTTGTAGGAAGACACAGAGCCAGAGATTTAACTCCATTTCTGAAGGGAAACACACAGCATAGTTCTCATCCATGGATCACACTCTGCTTTAGAGCAAGAAGCTCGCTCTTGCTTTCTAGAGTCTCTAATACAGCAGGCAATCTGAGTGTGTCCAGAACAAAGAATGGTGTTTCCTACATATACGGAACTTATGTCATCCAAATCTGCTTCTGAAACTGATACACATCACTTTTCCTCTAACATCCAATGCTTGTCAGTTAAGATGAGAAACGTGTGAGCTTCGTGAACGATGTAGTTTTTTTGAGCAGAAAAGTGACTGCCCTTACCTGAAAAGAAGTCTTGCATGTAGGAGGACTTGGAGCCTGGGATTTAAGTCCATTTCTGAAGTGAAACACACAGCAGTGTTCTCATCCATTGATCACACTCTGCTTTAGAACAAGAAGCACACTCTTACTTTCTAGAGTCTCTAAGACAGCAGGAAACTTGAGTGTGCTGAGAACACAAGTACGGTGTTTAATACACATACGGACCGTATCTAGTCCAACTCTGCTTCTGAAACTGACACAAAGCACTGGTCCTCTAACATCCAATCCTTGTCTGTTAAGATGAGAAACGTGTGAGTTTCGTGAACTATGTACTTCATTTGAGCTGAAAAGTGACTGCCCTTACCTGAAACGAAGTCTTGTTTGTGGAAGACACAGTGCCTGGGATTTAACTCCATTTCTGAAGGGAAACACACAGCAGTGTTCTCATCCATTGTTCACACTCTGCTTTAGAACAAGAAGCATGCTCTTGCTTTCTAGAGTCTCTAAGACAGCAGGAAACGTGAGTGTGCTGAGAACACAAGAACGGTGTTTCCTACACATACGGACCGTATCTAGTCCAACTCTACTTCTGAAACTGACACAAAGCACTGGTCCTCTAACATCCAATCCTTGTCTGTTAAGATGAGAAACGTGTGAGCTTCGTGAATGATGTAGTTCATTTGAGCTGAAAAGTGACTGCCCTTACCTGAAACGAAGTCTTGCTTGTAGGAAGACACAGAGCCTGGGATTTAACTCCATTTCTGAAGGTAAACACACAGCAGAGTTCTCATACATGGATCACACTCTGCTTTAGAGCGAGAAGCACAGTCTTGCTTTCTAGAGTCCCTAATAGAGCAAGAAATCTGAGTGTTCCCAGAATGAAAGAACGGTTTTTCGTACACATAAGGACCGTATGTCGTCCAAATCTGCTTCTGAAACTGATACAAAGCACTGGTCCTCTAACATCCAATGCTTGTCAGTTAAGATGAGAAACGTGTGAGCTTCGTGAACGATGTAGTTCGTTTGAGCAGAAAAGTAACTGCCCTTACCTGAAATGAAGTCTTGCTTGTAGGAAGACTCAGAGCCTGGGATTTAACTCCATTTCTGAAGGGAAACACACAGCAGTGTTCTCATCCATTGAAAACACTCTGCTTTAGAACAAGAAGCACACTCTTGCTTTCTAGAGTCTCTAATACAGCAGGGAACCTGAGTGTGCTGAGAACAAAAGAACGGTGTTTCCTACACATACGGACCATATCTAGTTCAACTCTGCTTCTGAAACTGAAACAAACCACAGGTCCTCTAACATCCAATGCTTGTCAGTTAAGATGAGAAACATGTGAGTTTCATGAACGATGTACTTCCTTTGAGCTATAAAGAAACTGCCCTTACCTGAAAGGAAGTCTTGATTGTAGGAAATCTCAGAGCATGGGATTTAACTCCATTTCTGAAGTGAAACACACAGCAGAGTTCTCATCCAAGGATCACACTCTGCTTTAGAGCAAGAAGCTTGCTCTTGCTTTCTAGAGTCTCTAATACAGCAGGCACTCTGAGTGTGCCCAGAACAAAAGAACGGTATTTCCCACACATACGGACCATATGTAGTCCAAATCTGCTTCTGAAACTGATACAAAGCACTGATCCTCTAACATCCAATGCTTGTCAGTTAAGATGAAAAACATGTGAGCTTCGTGAATGATATAGTTCATTTGAGCTGAAAAGTGACTGCCCTTACCTGAAACGAAGTCTTGATTGTAGGAAGACACAGTGCCTGGGATTTAACTCCATTTCTGAAGGGAAACACACAGCATGGTTCTCATCCATGGATCCCACTCTGCTTTAGAGCGAGAAGCACCCTCTTACTTTCTAGAGTCTCTAATACAGCAGGGAACCTGAGTGTGCTGAGAACAAAAGAACGGTGTTTCCTACACATACGGACCATATCTAGTTCAAATCTGCTTCTGAAACTGAAACAAACCACAGGTCCTCTAACATCCAATGCTTGTCAGGTAAGATCTGAAATGTGTGAGCTTCGTGAGCGATGTAGTTCGTTTGACCTGTAAAGTAACTGCACTTACCTGAAACGAAGTCTTGCTTGTAGGAAGACTCAGAGACTGGGATTTCACTTCATTTCTGAAGTGAAACACACAGCAGATTTCTCATCCATTGATCACACTCTGCTTTAGAGCAAGAAGCATGCTCTTGCTTTCTAGAGGCTCTAAGACAGCATGAAACGTGAGTGTGCTGAGACCAAAGAACCATGTTGCCTACACATACGGACCATATGTAGTCCAAATCTGCTTCCGAAAGTGATACAAAGCACTGGTCCTCTAACATCCAATGCTTGTCAGTTAAGATGAGAAACGTGTGAGTTTCATGAACGATGTAGTTCGTTTGAGCTATAAAGAAACTGCCCTTACCTGAAAGGAATTATGCTTGTAGGAAGACACAGAGCCTGGGATTTAACTCCATTTCTGAAGTGAAACAAACAGCAGAGTTTTCATCCATTGATCACACTCTGCTTTAGAGCAAGAAGCTCGCTCTTTCTTTCTAGAGTCTCTAATACAGCAGGCAATCGGAGTGTGCCCAGAACAAATGAACGGTGTTTCCCACACATATGGACCATATCTAGTTCAAATCTGCTTCTGAAACTGAAACAAACCACAGGTCCTCTAACATCCAATGCTAGTCAGTTAAGATCTGAAATGTGTGAGCTTCGTGAACGATGTAGTTCGTTTGACCTGTAAAGTAACTGCACTTACCTGAAACGAAGTCTTGCTTGTAGGAAGACTCAGAGCCTGGGATTTCAATTCATTTCTGAAGTGAAACACACAGCAGATTTCTAATCCATTGATCACACTCTGCTTTAGAACAAGAAGCACACTCTTGCTTTCTAGAGTCTCTAAGACAGCAGGAAAAGTGAGTGTGCTGAGAACAAAAGAACGGTGTTTCCTACACATATGGACCATATCTAGTCCAACTCTGCTTCTGAAACTGATACAAAGCACTGGTCCTCTAACATCCAATGCTTGTCAGTTAAGATGAGAAATGTGTGAGCTTCAAGAACGATGTGGTTCGTTTGAGCTGGGAAGTTCCTGCCCTTACCTGAAACGAAGTCTTGCTTTTAGTAAGACACAAAGCCTGGGATTTAACTCCATTTCTGAAGGGAAACACACAGCATAGTTCTCATCCATGGATCACACTCTGCTTTAGAGCAAGAAGCACAGTCTTGCTTTCTTGAGTCCCTAATAGAGCAGGAAATCTGAGTGTTCCCAGAATGAAAGAACGGTTTTTCGTACACATAAGGACCGTATGTCGTCCAAATCTGCTTCTGAAACTGATACAAAGCACTGGTCCTCTAACATCCAATGCTTGTCAGTTAAGATGAGAAACGTGTGAGCTTCGTGAACGATGTAGTTCGTTTGAGCAGAAAAGTAACTGCCCTTACCTGAAATGAAGTCTTGCTTGTAGGAAGACTCAGAGCCTGGGATTTAACTCCATTTCTGAAGGGAAACACACAGCAGTGTTCTCATCCATTGAAAACACTCTGCTTTAGAACAAGAAGCACACTCTTGCTTTCTAGAGTCTCTAATACAGCAGGGAACCTGAGTGTGCTGAGAACAAAAGAACGGTGTTTCCTACACATACGGACCATATCTAGTTCAACTCTGCTTCTGAAACTGAAACAAACCACAGGTCCTCTAACATCCAATGCTTGTCAGTTAAGATGAGAAACATGTGAGTTTCATGAACGATGTACTTCCTTTGAGCTATAAAGAAACTGCCCTTACCTGAAAGGAAGTCTTGCTTGTAGGAAATCTCAGAGCATGGGATTTAACTCCATTTCTGAAGTGAAACACACAGCAGAGTTCTTATCCAAGGATCACACTCTGCTTTAGAGCAAGAAGCTTGCTCTTGCTTTCTAGAGTCTCTAATACAGCAGGGAACCTGAGTGTGCTGAGAACAAAAGAACGGTGTTTCCTACACATACGGACCATATCTAGTTCAAATCTGCTTCTGAAACTGAAACAAACCACAGGTCCTCTAACATCCAATGCTTGTCAGGTAAGATCTGAAATGTGTGAGCTTCGTGAGCGATGTAGTTCGTTTGACCTGTAAAGTAACTGCACTTACCTGAAACGAAGTCTTGCTTGTAGGAAGACTCAGAGACTGGGATTTCACTTCATTTCTGAAGTCAAACACACAGCAGATTTTTCATCCATTGATCACACTCTGCTTTAGAGCAAGAAGCATGCTCTTGCTTTCTAGAGGCTCTAAGACAGCATGAAACGTGAGTGTGCTGAGACCAAAGAACCATGTTGCCTACACATACGGACCATATGTAGTCCAAATCTGCTTCTGAAAGTGATACAAAGCACTGGTCCTCTAACATCCAATGCTTGTCAGTTAAGATGAGAAACGTGTGAGTTTCATGAACGATGTAGTTCGTTTGAGCTATAAAGAAACTGCCCTTACCTGAAAGGAATTATGCTTGTAGGAAGACACAGAGCCTGGGATTTAACTCCATTTCTGAAGTGAAACACACAGCAGTGTTCTCATCCATTGAACACACTCTGCTTTAGAACAAGAAGCACACTCTTGCTTTCTAGAGTCTCTAAGACAGCAGGAAAAGTGAGTGTGCTGAGAACAAAAGAACGGTGTTTCCTACACATATGGACCATATCTAGTCCAACTCTGCTTCTGAAACTGATACAAAGCAATGGTCCTCTAACATCCAATGCTTGTCAGTTAGGATGAGAAACGTGTGAGCTTCGTGAATGATGTAGTTCGTTTGAGCTGTAAAGTAACTGCCCTTACCTGAAACGAAGTCTTGCTTGGAGGAAGACTCAGAGCCTGGGATTTAACTCCATGTCTGAAGGGAAACACACAGAAGTGTTCTCCTACATAGATCACACTCTGCTTTAGAACAAGAAGCACGCTGTTGCTTTCTAGAGTCTCTAAGACAGCAGGAAACGTGAGTGTGCTGAGAACAAAAGAACGGTGTTTCCTACACATACGGACCATATCTAGTCAAACTCTGCTTCTGAAACTGAAACAAACCACAGGTCCTCAAACATCCAATGCTTATCAGGTAAGATCCGAAACCTGTGAGCTACATGACTGATGTAGTTCGTTTGAGCTGTAAAGTAACTGCCCTTACCTGAAACGAAGTCTTGCTTGGAGGAAGACTCAGAGCCCGGGATTCAACTCCATTTCTGAAGGGAAACACACAGCATAGTTCTCATCCATGGATCACACTCTGCTTTAGAGCCAGAAGCACGCTCTTGCTTTCTAGAGTCTCTAATAAAGCAGGGAACCTGAGTGTGCTGAGAACAAAAGAACGGTCTTTCCTACACATACAGACCATATCTAGTTCAACTATGCTTCTGAAACTGAAACAAACCACAGGTCCTCTAACATGCAATGCTTGTCACTTAAGATCCGAAACATGTGAGCTTCGTGAACGATGTAGTTCGTTTGACCTGTAAAGTAACTGTACTTACCTGAAACGAAATCTTGCTTGTAGGAAGACACAGAGCCTGGGATTTAACTCCATTTCTGAAGTGAAACACACAGCAGAGTTCTCATCCATTGATCACACTCTGCTTTAGAGCAAGAAGCTCGCTCTTGCTTTCTAGAGTCTCTAATACAGCAGGAAATCTGAGTGTGCCCAGAACAATGAATAGTGTTTCCTACATATACGGAACTTATGTCGTCCAAATCTGCTTCTGAAACTGATACAAAGCACTTTTCCTGTTACATCCAATGCTTGTCTGTTTAGATGAGAAACGTGTGAGCTTTGTGAACTATTTAGTTTGTTTGTGCAGAAAAGTGACTGCCCTTACCTGAAAAGAAGTCTTGCTTGTAGGAACACTCAGAGCCTGGGATTTAACTCCATTTCTGAAGTGAAACACACAGCATAGTTCTCATCCATGGATCACACTCTGCTTTAGAACAAGAAGCACGCTCTTGCTTTCTAGAGGCTCTAAGACAGCATGAAATGTGAGTGTGCTGAGAACAAAGGAACGATGTTGCCTAAACATAGGGACAATATGTAGTCCAAATCTGCTTCTGAAACTGATACAAAGCAAAGGTCCTCTAACATCCAATGCTTGTCAGGTAAGATGAGAAACATGTGAGCTTCGTGAACGATATACTTCCTTTGATCTATAGAGAAACTGCCTTACCTGAAAGGAAGTCTTGCTTGTAGGAAGACTCAGAGGATGGGATTTCACTCCATTTCTGAAGTGATACACACAGCAGAGTTCTCATCCATTGATCACACTCTGCTTTAGAGCAAGAAGCTCGCTCTTGCTTTCTAGAGTCTCTAATACAGCAGGCAATCTGAGTGTGCCCAGAACAAAAGAACGGAGTTTCCCACACATACGGACCATATGTAGTCCAAATCTGCTTCTGAAACTGATACAAAGCACTGGTCCTCTAACATCCAATGCTTGTCATTTAAGATGAGAAACGTGTGAGCTTTGTGAACGATGTAGTTCGTTTGAGCTGAAAAGTGACTGCCCTTACCTGAAACGAAGTGTTGCTTGTAGGAAGACACAGAGCCTGGGATTTAACTCCATTTCTGACAGGAAACACACAGCATGGTTCTCATCCATGGATCACACTCTGCTTTAGAGCGAGAAGCACCCTCTTGATTTCTAGAGTCTCTAATACAACAGGGAACCTGAGTGTGCTGAGAACAAAAGAACGGTCTTTCCTACAAATACGGACCATATCTAGTTCAACTCTACTTCTGAAACTGAAACAAACCACAGGTCCCCTAACATCCAATGCTTGTCAGGTAAGATCCAAAACGTGTGAGCTTCGTGAACGATGTAGTTCGTTTGACCTGTAAGTAACTACACTTACCTGAAACAAAGTCTTGCTTTTAGGAAGACTGAGAGACTAAGATTTAACTCCATTTCTGAAGTGAACACACAGCAGAGTTCTCATCCATTGATCACACTCTGCTTTAGAGCAATAAGCACGCACTTGCTTTCTAGAGGCTCTAAGAGAGCATGAAACCTGAGTGTGCTGAGAACAAAAGAACGATGTTGCCTACACATACAGACCATTTGTAGTCCAAATCAGCTTCTGAAACTGATACAAAGCACTGGTCCTCTAACATCCAATGCTTGTCAGTTAAGATGAGAAACGTGTGATTTTCATGAACGATGTAGTTTGTTTGAGCTATAAAGAAACTGCCCTTACCTGAACGGAATTCTGCTTATAGGAAGACTCAGAGCCTGGGATTTAACTCCATTTCTGAAGGGAAACACACAGCATAGTTCTCATCCATGGATCACACTCTGCTTTAGAGCGAGAAGCACACTCTTGCTTTCTAGAGTCACTAATACAGCAGGAAATCTGTGTGTGCCCAGAACAAAAGAATGTTGTTTCCTACACATACGGACCATATGTCGTCCAAATCTGCTTCTGAAACTGATACAAAGCACTGGTACTCTAACATCCAATGCTTGTCAGTTAAGATGAGAAACGTGTGAGCTTCGTGATTGATGTAGTTCGTTTGAGCAGAAAAGTGACTGCCCTCTCCTGAAATGAAGTCTTGCCTTTAGGAAGACTCACAGCCTGGGATTTAACTCCATTTCTGAAGTGAAACAAACAGCAGAGTTTTCATCCATTGATCACACTCTGCATTAGAGCAAGAAGCACTCTCTTGCTTTCTAGAGTCTCTAATACAGCAGGCAATCTGAGTGTGCCCAGAACAAATGAACGGTGTTTCCCACACATACGGACCATATGTAGTCCAAATCTTCTTCTGAAACTGATACAAAGCACTGGTCCTCTAACATCCAATGCTTGTCAGTTAAGATGAGAATCGTGTGAGCTTCGTGAACGATGTAGTTCGTTTGAGCTGAAAAGTGACTGCCCTTACCTGAAACGAAGTCTTGCTTGTAGGAAGACACAGAGCCTGGGATTTAACTCCATTTCTGAAAGGAAACACACAGCATGGTTCTCATCCATGGATCACACTCTGCTTTAGAGCGAGAAGCACCCTCTTGCTTTCTAGAGTCTCTAATACAGCAGGGAACCTGAGTGTGCTGAGAACAAAAGAACGGTGTTTCCTACACATACGGACCATATCTAGTTCAAATCTGCTTCTGAAACTGAAACAAAGCACAGGTCCTCTAACATCCAATGCTTGTCAGGTAAGATCTGAAATGTGTGAGCTTCGTGAACGATGTAGTTCGTTTGACCTGTAAAGTAACTGCACTTACCTGAAACGAAGTCTTGCTTGTAGGAAGACTCAGAGCCTGGGATTTCACTTCATTTCTGAAGTGAAACACACAGCAGATTTCTCATCCATTGATCACACTCTGCTTTAGAGCAAGAAGCATGCTCTTGCTTTCTAGAGGCTCTAAGACAGCATGAAACGTGAGTGTGCTGAGACCAAAGAACCATGTTGCCTACACATACGGACCATATGTAGTCCAAATCTGCTTCTGAAAGTGATACAAAGCACTGGTCCTCTAACATCCAATGCTTGTCAGTTAAGATGAGAAACGTGTGAGTTTCTTGAACGATGTAGTTCGTTTGAGCTATAAAGAAACTGCCCTTACCTGAAAGGAATTATGCTTGTAGGAAGACTCAGAGCCTGGGATTTAACTCCATTTCTGAAGTGAAACACACAGCAGTGTTCTCATCCATTGAACACACTCTGCTTTAGAAAAAGAAGCACACTCTGGCTTTCTAGAGTCTCTAAGACAGCAGGAAAAGTGAGTGTGCTGAGAACAAAAGAACGGTGTTTCCTACACATATGGACCATATCTAGTCCAACTCTGCTTCTGAAACTGATACAAAGCAATGGTCCTGTAACATCCAATGCTTGTCAGTTAGGATGAGAAACGTGTGAGCTTCGTGAATGATGTAGTTCGTTTGAGCTGTAAAGTAACTGCCCTTACCTGAAACGAAGTCTTGCTTGGAGGAAGACTCAGAGCCTGGGATTTAACTCCATGTCTGAAGGGAAACACACAGAAGTGTTCTCCTACATAGATCACACTCTGCTTTAGAACAAGAAGCACGCTGTTGCTTTCTAGAGTCTCTAAGACAGCAGGAAACGTGAGTGTGCTGAGAACAAAAGAACGGTGTTTCCTACACATACGGACCATATCTAGTCAAACTCTGCTTCTGAAACTGAAACAAACCACGGGTCCTCTAACATCCAATGCTTGTCAGGTAAGATCCAAAACTTGTGAGCTTCGTGAACGATGTAGTTCGTTTGACCTGTAAAGTAACTGCACTTACCTGAAACGAAGTCTTGCTTGTAGGAAGACTCAGAGACTGGGATTTAACTCCATTTCTGAAGTGAAACACACAGCAGAGTTCTCATCCATTGATCACACTCTGCTTTAGAGCAAGAAGCACGCACTTGCTTTCTAGAGGCTCTAAGACAGCATGAAACGTGAGTGTGCTGAGAACAAAAGAACGATGTTGCCTACACATACAGACCATTTGTAGTCCAAATCAGCTTCTGAAACTGATACAAAGCGCTGGTCCTCTAACATCCAATGCTTGTCAGTTAAGATGAGAAACGTGTGATTTTCATGAACGATGTAGTTCGTTTGAGCTATAAAGAAACTGCCCTTACCTGAACAGAATTCTGCTTATAGGAAGACTCAGAGCCTGGGATTTAACTCCATTTCTGAAGTGAAACAAACAGCAGAGTTTTCATCCATTGATCACACTCTGCTTTAGAGCAAGAAGCTCGCTCTTTCTTTCTAGAGTCTCTAATACAGCAGGCAATCGGAGTGTGCCCAGAACAAATGAACGGTGTTTCCCACACATATGGACCATATGTATTCCAAATCTGCTTCTGAAACTGATACAAAGCACTGGTCCTCTAATATCCAATGCTTGTCAGTTAAGATGAGAAACGTGTGAGCTTCGTGAACGATGTAGTTCGTTTGAGCTGAAAAGTGACTGCCCTTTCCTGAAAAGAAATCTTTCTTGTAGGAAGACACAGAGCCTGGGATTTAACTCCATTTCTGAAGGGAAACACACAGCATGGTTCTCATCCATGGATCACACTCTGCTTTAGAGCGAGAAGCACCCTCTTGCTTTCTAGAGTCTCTAATACAGCAGGGAACTTGAGTGTGCTGAGAACAAAAGAACGGTGTTTCCTACACATATGGACCATATCTAGTTCAAATCTGCTTCTGAAACTGAAACAAAGCACAGGTCCTCTAACATCCAATGCTTGTCAGGTAAGATCTGAAATGTGTGAGCTTCGTGAACGATGTAGTTCGTTTGACCTGTAAAGTAACTGCACTTACCTGAAACGAAGTCTTGCTTGTAGGAAGACTCAGAGCCTGGGATTTCAATTCATTTCTGAAGTGAAACACACAGCAGATTTCTCATCCATTGATCACACTCTGCTTTAGAACAAGAAGCACACTCTTGCTTTCTAGAGTCTCTAAGACAGCAGGAAAAGTGAGTGTGCTGAGAACAAAAGAACGGTGTTTCCTACACATATGGACCATATCTAGTCCAACTCTGCTTCTGAAACTGATACAAAGCAATGGTCCTCTAACATCCAATGCTTGTCAGTTAGGATGAGAAACGTGTGAGCTTCGTGAATGATGTAGTTCGTTTGAGCTGTAAAGTAACTGCCCTTACCTGAAACGAAGTCTTGCTTTTAGTAAGACACAAAGCCTGGGATTTAACTCCATTTCTGAAGGGAAACACACAGCATAGTTCTCATCCATGGATCACACTCTGCTTTAGAGCAAGAAGCACAGTCTTGCTTTCTAGAGTCCCTAATAGAGCAGGAAATCTGAGTGTTCCCAGAATGAAAGAACGGTTTTTCGTACACATAAGGACCGTATGTCGTCCAAATCTGCTTCTGAAAGTGATACAAAGCACTGGTCCTCTAACATCCAATGCTTGTCAGTTAAGATGAGAAACGTGTGAGCTTCGTGAACGATGTAGTTCGTTTGAGCAGAAAAGTAACTGCCCTTACCTGAAATGAAGTCTTGCTTGTAGGAAGACTCAGACCCTGGGATTTAACTCCATTTCTGAAGGGAAACACACAGCAGTATTCTCATCCATTGAAAACACTCTGCTTTAGAACAAGAAGCACACTCTTGCTTTCTAGAGTCTCTAATACAGCAGGGAACCTGAGTGTGCTGAGAACAAAAGAACGGTGTTTCCTACACATACGGACCATATCTAGTTCAACTCTGCTTCTGAAACTGAAACAAACCACAGGTCCTCTAACATCCAATGCTTGTCAGTTAAGATGAGAAACATGTGAGTTTCATGAACGATGTACTTCCTTTGAGCTATAAAGAAACTGTCCTTACCTGAAAGGAATTCTTGCTTGTAGGAAATCTCAGAGCATGGGATTTCACTCCATTTCTGAAGTGAAACACACAGCAGAGTTCTCATCCAAGGATCACACTCTGCTTTAGAGCAAGAAGCTTGCTCTTGCTTTCTAGAGTCTCTAATACAGCAGGCACTCTGAGTGTGCCCAGAACAAAAGAACGGTATTTCCCACACATACGGACCATATGTAGTCCAAATCTGCTTCTGAAACTAATACAAAGCACTGATCCTCTAACATCCAATGCTTGTCATTTAAGATGAAAACATGTGAGCTTCGTGAATGATATATTTCGTTTGAGCTGAAAAGTGACTGCCCTTACCTGAAACGAAGTCTTGATTGTAGGAAGACACAGTGCCTGGGATTTAACTCCATTTCTGAAGGGAAACACACAGCATGGTTCTCATCCATGGATCACACTCTGCTTTAGAGCGAGAAGCACCCTCTTACTTTCTAGAGTCTCTAATACAGCAGGGAACCTGAGTGTGCTGAGAACAAAAGAACGGTGTTTCCTACACATACGGACCATATCTAGTTCAAATCTGCTTCTGAAACTGAAACAAACCACAGGTCCTCTAACATCCAATGCTTGTCAGGTAAGATCTGAAATGTGTGAGCTTCGTGAACAATGTAGTTCGTTTGACCTGTAAAGTAACTGCACTTACCTGAAACGAAGTCTTGCTTGTAGGAAGACTCAGAGCCTGGGATTTCACTTCATTTCTGAAGTGAAACACACAGCAGATTTCTCATCCATTGATCACACTCTGCTTTAGAGCAAGAAGCATGCTCTTGCTTTCTAGAGGCTCTAAGACAGCATGAAACGTGAGTGTGCTGAGACCAAAGAACCATGTTGCCTACACATACGGACCATATGTAGTCCAAATCTGCTTCTGAAAGTGATACAAAGCACTGGTCCTCTAACATCCAATGCTTGTCAGTTAAGATGAGAAACGTGTGAGTTTCATGAACGATGTAGTTCGTTTGAGCTATAAAGAAACTGCCCTTACCTGAAAGGAATTATGCTTGTAGGAAGACTCAGAGCCTGGGATTTAACTCCATTTCTGAAGTGAAACACACAGCAGTGTTCTCATCCATTGAACACACTCTGCTTTAGAACAAGAAGCACACTCTTGCTTTCTAGAGTCTCTAAGACAGCAGGAAAAGTGAGTGTGCTGAGAACAAAAGAACGGTGTTTCCTACACATATGGACCATATCTAGTCCAACTCTGCTTCTGAAACTGATACAAAGCAATGGTCCTCTAACATCCAATGCTTGTCAGTTAGGATGAGAAACGTGTGAGCTTCGTGAATGATGTAGTTCGTTTGAGCTGTAAAGTAACTGCCCTTACCTGAAACGAAGTCTTGCTTGGAGGAAGACTCAGAGCCTGGGATTTAACTCCATGTCTGAAGGGAAACACACAGAAGTGTTCTCCTACATAGATCACACTCTGCTTTAGAACAAGAAGCACGCTGTTGCTTTCTAGAGTCTCTAAGACAGCAGGAAACGTGAGTGTGCTGAGAACAAAAGAACGGTGTTTCCTACACATACGGACCATATCTAGTCAAACTCTGCTTCTGAAACTGAAACAAACCACAGGTCCTCAAACATCCAATGCTTATCAGGTAAGATCCGAAACCTGTGAGCTACATGACTGATGTAGTTCGTTTGAGCTGTAAAGTAACTGCCCTTACCTGAAACGAAGTCTTGCTTGGAGGAAGACTCAGAGCCTGGGATTCAACTCCATTTCTGAAGGGAAACACACAGCATAGTTCTCATCCATGGATCACACTCTGCTTTAGAGCCAGAAGCACGCTCTTGCTTTCTAGAGTCTCTAATAAAGCAGGGAACCTGAGTGTGCTGAGAACAAAAGAACGGTCTTTCCTACACATACAGACCATATCTAGTTCAACTCTGCTTCTGAAACTGAAACAAACCACAGGTCCTCTAACATGCAATGCTTGTCACTTAAGATCCGAAACATGTGAGCTTCGTGAACGATGTAGTTCGTTTGACCTGTAAAGTAACTGTACTTACCTGAAACGAAATCTTGCTTGTAGGAAGACACAGAGCCTGGGATTTAACTCCATTTCTGAAGTGAAACACACAGCAGAGTTCTCATCCATTGATCACACTCTGCTTTAGAGCAAGAAGCTCGCTCTTGCTTTCTAGAGTCTCTAATACAGCAGGAAATCTGAGTGTGCCCAGAACAATGAATAGTGTTTCCTACATATACGGAACTTATGTCGTCCAAATCTGCTTCTGAAACTGATACAAAGCACTTTTCCTGTTACATCCAATGCTTGTCTGTTTAGATGAGAAACGTGTGAGCTTTGTGAACTATTTAGTTTGTTTGTGCAGAAAAGTGACTGCCCTTACCTGAAAAGAAGTCTTGCTTGTAGGAACACTCAGAGCCTGGGATTTAACTCCATTTCTGAAGTGAAACACACAGCATAGTTCTCATCCATGGATCACACTCTGCTTTCGAACAAGAAGCACGCTCTTGCTTTCTAGAGGCTCTAAGACAGCATGAAACGTGAGTGTGCTGAGAACAAAGGAACGATGTTGCCTAAACATAGGGACAATATGTAGTCCAAATCTGCTTCTGAAACTGATACAAAGCAAAGGTCCTCTAACATCCAATGCTTGTCAGTTAAGAAGAGAAACATGTGAGTTTCGTGAACGATATACTTCCTTTGATCTATAGAGAAACTGCCTTACCTGAAAGGAAGTCTTGCTTGTAGGAAGACTCAGAGGATGGGATTTCACTCCATTTCTGAAGTGATACACACAGCAGAGTTCTCATCTATTGATCACACTCTGCTTTAGAGCAAGAAGCTCGCTCTTGCTTTCTAGAGTCTCTAATACAGCAGGCAATCTGAGTGTGCCCAGAACAAAAGAACGGAGTTTCCCACACATACGGACCATATGTAGTCCAAATCTGCTTCTGAAACTGATACAAAGCACTGGTCCTCTAACATCCAATGCTTGTCATTTGAGATGAGAAACGTGTGAGCTTTGTGAACGATGTAGTTCGTTTGAGCTGAAAAGTGACTGCCCTTACCTGAAACGAAGTGTTGCTTGTAGGAAGACACAGAGCCTGGGATTTAACTCCATTTCTGACAGGAAACACACAGCATGGTTCTCATCCATGGATCACACTCTGCTTTAGAGCGAGAAGCACCCTCTTGCTTTCTAGAGTCTCTAATACAACAGGGAACCTGAGTGTGCTGAGAACAAAAGAACGGTCTTTCCTACAAATACGGACCATATCTAGTTCAACTCTACTTCTGAAACTGAAACAAACCACAGGTCCCCTAACATCCAATGCTTGTCAGGTAAGATCCAAAACGTGTGAGCTTCGTGAACGATGTAGTTCGTTTGACCTGTAAGTAACTACACTTACCTGAAACAAAGTCTTGCTTTTAGGAAGACTGAGAGACTAAGATTTAACTCCATTTCTGAAGTGAACACACAGCAGTGTTCTCATCCATTGATCACACTCTGCTTTAGAGCAATAAGCACGCACTTGCTTTCTAGAGGCTCTAAGAGAGCATGAAACCTGAGTGTGCTGAGAACAAAAGAACGATGTTGCCTACACATACAGACCATTTGTAGTCCAAATCAGCTTCTGAAACTGATACAAAGCACTGGTCCTCTAACATCCAATGCTTGTCAGTTAAGATGAGAAACGTGTGATTTTCATGAACGATGTAGTTTGTTTGAGCTATAAAGAAACTGCCCTTACCTGAACGGAATTCTGCTTATAGGAAGACTCTGAGCCTGGGATTTAACTCCATTTCTGAAGGGAAACACACAGCATAGTTCTCATCCATGGATCACACTCTGCTTTAGAGCGAGAAGCACACTCTTGCTTTCTAGAGTCACTAATACAGCAGGAAATCTGTGTGTGCCCAGAACAAAAGAATGTTGTTTCCTACACATACGGACCATATGTCGTCCAAATCTGCTTCTGAAACTGATACAAAGCACTGGTACTCTAACATCCAATGCTTGTCAGTTAAGATGAGAAACGTGTGAGCTTCGTGATTGATGTAGTTCGTTTGAGCAGAAAAGTGACTGCCCTCTCCTGAAATGAAGTCTTGCCTTTAGGAAGACTCACAGCCTGGGATTTAACTCCATTTCTGAAGTGAAACAAACAGCAGAGTTTTCATCCATTGATCACACTCTGCTTTAGAGCAAGAAGCATGCTCTTGCTTTCTAGAGGCTCTAAGACAGCATGAAACGTGAGTGTGCTGAGACCAAAGAACCATGTTGCCTACACATACGGACCATATGTAGTCCAAATCTGCTTCTGAAAGTGATACAAAGCACTGGTCCTCTAACATCCAATGCTTGTCAGTTAAGATGATTAACGTGTGAGTTTCATGAACGATGTAGTTCGTTTGAGCTATAAAGAAACTGCCCTTACCTGAAAGGAATTATGCTTGTAGGAAGTCTCAGAGCCTGGGATTTAACTCCATTTCTGAAGTGAAACACACAGCAGTGTTCTCATCCATTGAACACACTCTGCTTTAGAACAAGAAGCACACTCTTGCTTTCTAGAGTCTCTAAGACAGCAGGAAAAGTGAGTGTGCTGAGAACAAAAGAACGGTGTTTCCTACACATATGGACCATATCTAGTCCAACTCTGCTTCTGAAACTGATACAAAGCAATGGTCCTGTAACATCCAATGCTTGTCAGTTAGGATGAGAAACGTGTGAGCTTCGTGAATGATGTAGTTCGTTTGAGCTGTAAAGTAACTGCCCTTACCTGAAACGAAGTCTTGCTTGGAGGAAGACACAGAGCCTGGGATTTAACTCCATGTCTGAAGTGAAACACACAGAAGTGTTCTCCTACATAGATCACACTCTGCTTTAGAAGAAGAAGCACGCTGTTGCTTTCTAGAGTCTCTAATACAGCAGGAAACGTGAGTGTGCTGAGAACAAAAGAACGGTGTTTCCTACACATACGGACCATATCTAGTCAAACTCTGCTTCTGAAACTGAAACAAACCACGGGTCCTCTAACATCCAATGCTTGTCAGGTAAGATCCAAAACTTGTGAGCTTCGTGAACGATGTAGTTCGTTTGACCTGTAAAGTAACTGCACTTACCTGAAACGAAGTCTTGCTTGTAGGAAGACTCAGAGACTGGGATTTAACTCCATTTCTGAAGTGAAACACACAGCAGAGTTCTCATCCATTGATCACACTCTGCTTTAGAGCAAGAAGCACGCACTTGCTTTCTAGAGGCTCTAAGACAGCATGAAACATGAGTGTGCTGAGAACAAAAGAACGATGTTGCCTACACATACAGACCATTTGTAGTCCAAATCAGCTTCTGAAACTGATACAAAGCGCTGGTCCTCTAACATCCAATGCTTGTCAGTTAAGATGAGAAACGTGTGATTTTCATGAACGATGTAGTTCGTTTGAGCTATAAAGAAACTGCCCTTACCTGAACAGAATTCTGCTTATAGGAAGACTCAGAGCCTGGGATTTAACTCCATTTCTGAAGTGAAACAAACAGCAGAGTTTTCATCCATTGATCACACTCTGCTTTAGAGCAAGAAGCTCGCTCTTTCTTTCTAGAGTCTCTAATACAGCAGGCAATCGGAGTGTGCCCAGAACAAATGAACGGTGTTTCCCACACATATGGACCATATGTATTCCAAATCTGCTTCTGAAACTGATACAAAGCACTGGTCCTCTAACATCCAATGCTTGTCAGTTAAGATGAGAAACGTGTGAGCTTCGTGAACGATGTAGTTCGTTTGAGCTGAAAAGTGACTGCCCTTTCCTGAAAAGAAATCTTTCTTGTAGGAAGACACAGAGCCTGGGATTTAACTCCATTTCTGAAGGGAAACACACAGCATGGTTCTCATCCATGGATCACACTCTGCTTTAGAGCGAGAAGCACCCTCTTGCTTTCTAGAGTCTCTAATACAGCAGGGAACTTGAGTGTGCTGAGAACAAAAGAACGGTGTTTCCTACACATATGGACCATATCTAGTTCAAATCTGCTTCTGAAACTGAAACAAAGCACAGGTCCTCTAACATCCAATGCTTGTCAGGTAAGATCTGAAATGTGTGAGCTTCGTGAACGATGTAGTTCGTTTGACCTGTAAAGTAACTGCACTTACCTGAAACGAAGTCTTGCTTGTAGGAAGACTCAGAGCCTGGGACTTCAATTCATTTCTGAAGTGAAACACACAGCAGATTTCTCATCCATTGATCACACTCTGCTTTAGAACAAGAAGCATGCTCTTGCTTTCTAGAGGCTCTAAGACAGCATGAAACGTGAGTGTGCTGAGACCAAAGAACCATGTTGCCTACACATACGGACCATATGTAGTCCAAATCTGCTTCTGAAAGTGATACAAAGCACTGGTCCTCTAACATCCAATGCTTGTCAGTTAAGATGAGAAACGTGTGAGTTTCATGAACGATGTAGTTCGTTTGAGCTATAAAGAAACTGCCCTTACCTGAAAGGAATTATGCTTGTAGGAAGTCTCAGAGCCTGGGATTTAACTCCATTTCTGAAGTGAAACACACAGCAGTGTTCTCATCCATTGAACACACTCTGCTTTAGAACAAGAAGCACACTCTTGCTTTCTAGAGTCTCTAAGACAGCAGGAAAAGTGAGTGTGCTGAGAACAAAAGAACGGTGTTTCCTACACATATGGACCATATCTAGTCCAACTCTGCTTCTGAAACTGATACAAAGCAATGGTCCTGTAACATCCAATGCTTGTCAGTTAGGATGAGAAACGTGTGAGCTTCGTGAATGATGTAGTTCGTTTGAGCTGTAAAGTAACTGCCCTTACCTGAAACGAAGTCTTGCTTGGAGGAAGACACAGAGCCTGGGATTTAACTCCATGTCTGAAGTGAAACACACAGAAGTGTTCTCCTACATAGATCACACTCTGCTTTAGAAGAAGAAGCACGCTGTTGCTTTCTAGAGTCTCTAATACAGCAGGAAACGTGAGTGTGCTGAGAACAAAAGAACGGTGTTTCCTACACATACGGACCATATCTAGTCAAACTCTGCTTCTGAAACTGAAACAAACCACGGGTCCTCTAACATCCAATGCTTGTCAGGTAAGATCCAAAACTTGTGAGCTTCGTGAACGATGTAGTTCGTTTGACCTGTAAAGTAACTGCACTTACCTGAAACGAAGTCTTGCTTGTAGGAAGACTCAGAGACTGGGATTTAACTCCATTTCTGAAGTGAAACACACAGCAGAGTTCTCATCCATTGATCACACTCTGCTTTAGAGCAAGAAGCACGCACTTGCTTTCTAGAGGCTCTAAGACAGCATGAAACATGAGTGTGCTGAGAACAAAAGAACGATGTTGCCTACACATACAGACCATTTGTAGTCCAAATCAGCTTCTGAAACTGATACAAAGCGCTGGTCCTCTAACATCCAATGCTTGTCAGTTAAGATGAGAAACGTGTGATTTTCATGAACGATGTAGTTCGTTTGAGCTATAAAGAAACTGCCCTTACCTGAACAGAATTCTGCTTATAGGAAGACTCAGAGCCTGGGATTTAACTCCATTTCTGAAGTGAAACAAACAGCAGAGTTTTCATCCATTGATCACACTCTGCTTTAGAGCAAGAAGCTCGCTCTTTCTTTCTAGAGTCTCTAATACAGCAGGCAATCGGAGTGTGCCCAGAACAAATGAACGGTGTTTCCCACACATATGGACCATATGTATTCCAAATCTGCTTCTGAAACTGATACAAAGCACTGGTCCTCTAACATCCAATGCTTGTCAGTTAAGATGAGAAACGTGTGAGCTTCGTGAACGATGTAGTTCATTTGAGCTGAAAAGTGACTGCCCTTTCCTGAAAAGAAATCTTTCTTGTAGGAAGACACAGAGCCTGGGATTTAACTCCATTTCTGAAGGGAAACACACAGCATGGTTCTCATCCATGGATCACACTCTGCTTTAGAGCGAGAAGCACCCTCTTGCTTTCTAGAGTCTCTAATACAGCAGGGAACATGAGTGTGCTGAGAACAAAAGAACGGTGTTTCCTACACATATGGACCATATCTAGTTCAAATCTGCTTCTGAAACTGAAACAAAGCACAGGTCCTCTAACATCCAATGCTTGTCAGGTAAGATCTGAAATGTGTGAGCTTCGTGAACGATGTAGTTCGTTTGACCTGTAAAGTAACTGCACTTACCTGAAACGAAGTCTTGCTTGTAGGAAGACTCAGAGCCTGGGACTTCAATTCATTTCTGAAGTGAAACACACAGCAGATTTCTCATCCATTGATCACACTCTGCTTTAGAACAAGAAGCACACTCTTGCTTTCTAGAGTCTCTAAGACAGCAGGAAAAGTGAGTGTGCTGAGAACAAAAGAACGGTGTTTCCTACACATATGGACCATATCTAGTCCAACTCTGCTTCTGAAACTGATACAAAGCAATGGTCCTCTAACATCCAATGCTTGTCAGTTAGGATGAGAAACGTGTGAGCTTCGTGAATGATGTAGTTCGTTTGAGCTGTAAAGTAACTGTCCTTACCTGAAACGAAGTCTTGCTTTTAGTAAGACACAAAGCCTGGGATTTAACTCCATTTCTGAAGGGAAACACACAGCATAGTTCTCATCCATGGATCACACTCTGCTTTAGAGCAAGAAGCACAGTCTTGCTTTCTAGAGTCCCTAATAGAGCAGGAAATCTGAGTGTTCCCAGAATGAAAGAACGGTTTTTCGTACACATAAGGACCGTATGTCGTCCAAATCTGCTTCTGAAACTGATACAAAGCACTGGTCCTCTAACATCCAATGCTTGTCAGTTAAGATGAGAAACGTGTGAGCTTCGTGAACGATGTAGTTCGTTTGAGCAGAAAAGTAACTGCCCTTACCTGAAATGAAGTCTTGCTTGTAGGAAGACTCAGTCCCTGGGATTTAACTCCATTTCTGAAGGGAAACACACAGCAGTGTTCTCATCCATTGAAAACACTCTGCTTTAGAACAAGAAGCACACTCTTGCTTTCTAGAGTCTCTAATACAGCAGGGAACCTGAGTGTGCTGCGAACAAAAGAACGGTGTTTCCTACACATACGGAACATATCTAGTTCAACTCTGCTTCTGAAACTGAAACAAACCACAGGTCCTCTAACATCCAATGCTTGTCAGTTAAGATGAGAAACATGTGAGTTTCATGAACGATGTACTTCCTTTGAGCTGTAAAGAAACTGCCCTTACCTGAAAGGAAGTCTTGCTTGTAGGAAATCTCAGAGCATGGGATTTCACTCCATTTCTGAAGTGAAACACACAGCAGAGTTCTCATCCAAGGATCACACTCTGCTTTAGAGCAAGAAGCTTGCTCTTGCTTTCTAGAGTCTCTAATACAGCAGGCACTCTGAGTGTGCCTAGAACAAAAGAACGGTATTTCCCACACATACGGACCATATGTAGTCCAAATCTGCTTCTGAAACTGATACAAAGCACTGATCCTCTAACATCCAATGCTTGTCAGTTAAGATGAAAAACATGTGAGCTTCGTGAATGATATAGTTCGTTTGAGCTGAAAAGTGACTGCCCTTACCTGAAACGAAGTCTTGATTGTAGGAAGACACAGTGCCTGGGATTTAACTCCATTTCTGAAGGGAAACACACAGCATGGTTCTCATCCATGGATCAGACTCTGCTTTAGAGCGAGAAGCACCCTCTTACTTTCTAGAGTCTCTAATACAGCAGGGAACCTGAGTGTGCTGAGAACAAAAGAACGGTGTTTCCTACACATACGGACCATATCTAGTTCAAATCTGCTTCTGAAACTGAAACAAACCACAGGTCCTCTAACATCCAATGCTTGTCAGGTAAGATCTGAAATGTGTGAGCTTCGTGAACGATGTAGTTCGTTTGACCTGTAAAGTAACTGCACTTACCTGAAACGAAGTCTTGCTTGTAGGAAGACACAGAGCCTGGGATTTAACTCCATTTCTGAAGTGAAACACACAGCAGTGTTCTCATCCATTGAACACACTCTGCTTTAGAACAAGAAGCACACTCTTGCTTTCTAGAGTCTCTAAGACAGCAGGAAAAGTGAGTGTGCTGAGAACAAAAGAACGGTGTTTCCTACACATATGGACCATATCTAGTCCAACTCTGCTTCTGAAACTGATACAAAGCAATGGTCCTGTAACATCCAATGCTTGTCAGTTAGGATGAGAAACGTGTGAGCTTCGTGAATGATGTAGTTCGTTTGAGCTGTAAAGTAACTGCCCTTACCTGAAACGAAGTCTTGCTTGGAGGAAGACTCAGAGCCTGGGATTTAACTCCATGTCTGAAGGGAAACACACAGAAGTGTTCTCCTACATAGATCACACTCTGCTTTAGAACAAGAAGCACGCTGTTGCTTTCTAGAGTCTCTAAGACAGCAGGAAACGTGAGTGTGCTGAGAACAAAAGAACGGAGTTTCCTACACATACGGACCATATCTAGTCAAACTCTGCTTCTGAAACTGAAACAAACCACAGGTCCTCAAACATCCAATGCTTGTCAGTTAAGATGAGAAACGTGTGAGCTTCGTGAACGATGTAGTTCGTTTGAGCTGAAAAGTGACTGCCCTTTCCTGAAAAGAAATCTTTCTTGTAGGAAGACACAGAGCCTGGGATTTAACTCCATTTCTGAAGGGAAACACACAGCATGGTTCTCATCCATGGATCACACTCTGCTTTAGAGCGAGAAGCACCCTCTTGCTTTCTAGAGTCTCTAATACAGCAGGGAACATGAGTGTGCTGAGAACAAAAGAACGGTGTTTCCTACACATATGGACCATATCTAGTTCAAATCTGCTTCTGAAACTGAAACAAAGCACAGGTCCTCTAACATCCAATGCTTGTCAGGTAAGATCTGAAATGTGTGAGCTTCGTGAACGATGTAGTTCGTTTGACCTGTAAAGTAACTGTACTTACCTGAAACGAAGTCTTGCTTGTAGGAAGACTCAGAGCCTGGGACTTCAATTCATTTCTGAAGTGAAACACACAGCAGATTTCTCATCCATTGATCACACTCTGCTTTAGAACAAGAAGCACACTCTTGCTTTCTAGAGTCTCTAAGACAGCAGGAAAAGTGAGTGTGCTGAGAACAAAAGAACGGTGTTTCCTACACATATGGACCATATCTAGTCCAACTCTGCTTCTGAAACTGATACAAAGCAATGGTCCTCTAACATCCAATGCTTGTCAGTTAAGATGAGAAACGTGTGAGCTTCGTGAATGATGTAGTTCGTTTGAGCTGTAAAGTAACTGCCCTTACCTGAAACGAAGTCTTGCTTGGAGGAAGACTCAGAGCCTGGGATTTAACTCCATGTCTGAAGGGAAACACACAGAAGTGTTCTCCTACATAGATCACACTCTGCTTTAGAACAAGAAGCACGCTGTTGCTTTCTAGAGTCTCTAAGACAGCAGGAAACGTGAGTGTGCTGAGAACAAAAGAACGGTGTTTCCTACACATACGGACCATATCTAGTCAAACTCTGCTTCTGAAACTGAAACAAACCACAGGTCCTCAAACATCCAATGCTTATCAGGTAAGATCCGAAACCTGTGAGCTACATGACTGATGTAGTTCGTTTGAGCTGTAAAGTAACTGCCCTTACCTGAAACGAAGTCTTGCTTGGAGGAAGACTCAGAGCCCGGGATTCAACTCCATTTCTGAAGGGAAACACACAGCATAGTTCTCATCCATGGATCACACTCTGCTTTAGAGCCAGAAGCACGCTCTTGCTTTCTAGAGTCTCTAATAAAGCAGGGAACCTGAGTGTGCTGAGAACAAAAGAACGGTCTTTCCTACACATACAGACCATATCTAGTTCAACTCTGCTTCTGAAACTGAAACAAACCACAGGTCCTCTAACATGCAATGCTTGTCACTTAAGATCCGAAACATGTGAGCTTCGTGAACGATGTAGTTCGTTTGACCTGTAAAGTAACTGTACTTACCTGAAACGAAATCTTGCTTGTAGGAAGACACAGAGCCTGGGATTTAACTCCATTTCTGAAGTGAAACACACAGCAGAGTTCTCATCCATTGATCACACTCTGCTTTAGAGCAAGAAGCTCGCTCTTGCTTTCTAGAGTCTCTAATACAGCAGGAAATCTGAGTGTGCCCAGAACAATGAATAGTGTTTCCTACATATACGGAACTTATGTCGTCCAAATCTGCTTCTGAAACTGATACAAAGCACTTTTCCTGTTACATCCAATGCTTGTCTGTTTAGATGAGAAACGTGTGAGCTTCGTGAACTATTTAGTTTGTTTGTGCAGAAAAGTGACTGCCCTTACCTGAAAAGAAGTCTTGCTTGTAGGAACACTCAGAGCCTGGGATTTAACTCCATTTCTGAAGTGAAACACACAGCATAGTTCTCATCCATGGATCACACTCTGCTTTAGAACAAGAAGCACGCTCTTGCTTTCTAGAGGCTCTAAGACAGCATGAAACGTGAGTGTGCTGAGAACAAAGGAACGATGTTGCCTAAACATAGGGACAATATGTAGTCCAAATCTGCTTCTGAAACTGATACAAAGCACTGGTCCTCTAACATCCAATGCTTGTCAGTTAAGAAGAGAAACATGTGAGTTTCGTGAACGATATACTTCCTTTGATCTATAGAGAAACTGCCTTACCTGAAAGGAAGTCTTGCTTGTAGGAAGACTCAGAGGATGGGATTTCACTCCATTTCTGAAGTGATAAACACAGCAGAGTTCTCATCCATTGATCACACTCTGCTTTAGAGCAAGAAGCTCGCTCTTGCTTTCTAGAGTCTCTAATACAGCAGGCAATCTGAGTGTGCCCAGAACAAAAGAACAGAGTTTCCCACACATACGGACCATATGTAGTCCAAATCTGCTTCTGAAACTGATACAAAGCAGTGGTCCTCTAACATCCAATGCTTGTCATTTAAGATGAGAAACGTGTGAGCTTTGTGAACGATGTAGTTCGTTTGAGCTGAAAAGTGACTGCCCTTACCTGAAACGAAGTGTTGCTTGTAGGAAGACACAGAGCCTGGGATTTAACTCCATTTCTGACGGGATTCACACAGCATGGTTGTCATCCATGGATCACACTCTGCTTTAGAGCGAGAAGCACCCTCTTGCTTTCTAGAGTCTCTAATACAGCAGGGAACCTGAGTGTGCTGAGAACAAAAGAATGGTCTTTCCTACAAATACGGACCATATCTAGTTCAACTCTACTTCTGAAACTGAAACAAACCACAGGTCCTCTAACATCCAATGCTTGTCAGGTAAGATCCAAAACGTGTGAGCTTCGTGAACGATGTAGTTCGTTTGACCTGTAAATAACTGCACTTACCTGAAACAAAGTCTTGCTTGTAGGAAGACTGAGAGACTGGGATTTAACTCCATTTCTGAAGTGAACACACAGCAGAGTTCTCATCCATTGATCACACTCTGCTTTAGAGCAATAAGCACGCACTTGCTTTCTAGAGGCTCTAAGACAGCATGAAACGTGAGTGTGCTGAGAACAAAAGAACGATGTTGCCTACACATACGGACCATTTGTAGTCCAAATCAGCTTCTGAAACTGATACAAAGCACTGGTCCTCTAACATCCAATGCTTGTCAGTTAAGATGAGAAACGTGTGAGCTTCGTGAACGATGTAGTTCTTTTGAGCTGAAAAGTGACTGCCCTTACCTGAAACGAAGTCTTGCTTGTAGGAAGACACAGAGCCTGGGATTTAACTCCATTTCTGAAGTGAAACAAACAGCAGAGTTTTCATCCATTGATCACACTCTGCTTTAGAGCAAGAAGCACGCTCTTGCTTTCTAGAGTCTCTAATACAGCAGGCAATCTGAGTGTGCCCAGAACAAATGAACGGTATTTCCCACACATGCGGACCATATGTAGTCCAAATCTGCTTCTGAAACTGATACAAAGCACTGGTCCTCTAACATCCAATGCTTGTCAGTTAAGATGAGAATCGTGTGAGCTTCGTGAACGATGTAGTTCGTTTCAGCTGAAAAGTGACTGCCCTTACCTGAAACGAAGTCTTGCTTGTAGGATGACACAGAGCCTGGGATTTAACTCCATTTCTGAAGTGAAACAAACAGCAGAGTTTTCATCCATTGATCACACTCTGCTTTAGAGCAAGAAGCACGCTCTTGCTTTCTAGAGTCTCTAATACAGCAGGCAATCTGAGTGTGCCCAGAACAAATGAACGGTGTTTCCCACACATACGGACCATATGTAGTCCAAATCTGCTTCTGAAACTGATACAAAGCACTGGTCCTCTAACATCCAATGCTTGTCAGTTAAGATGAGAATCGTGTGAGCTTCGTGAACGATGTAGTTCTTTTGAGCTGAAAAGTGACTGCCCTTACCTGAAACGAAGTCTTGCTTGTAGGAAGACACAGAGCCAGGGATTTAACTCCATTTCTGAAAGGAAACACACAGCATGGTTCTCATCCATGGATCACACTCTGCTTTAGAGCGAGAAGCACCCTCTTGCTTTCTAGAGGCTCTAATACAGCAGGGAACCTGAGTGTGCTGAGAACAAAAGATTGGTGTTTCCTACACATACGGACCATATCTAGTTCAAATCTGCTTCTGAAACTGAAACAAACCACAGGTCCTCTAACATCCAATGCTTGTCAGGTAAGATCTGAAATGTGTGAGCTTCGTGAACGATGTAGTTCGTTTGACCTGTAAAGTAACTGCACTTACCTGAAACGAAGTCTTGCTTGTAGGAAGACTCAGAGCCTGGGATTTCACTTCATTTCTGAAGTGAAACACACAGCAGATTTCTCATCCATTGATCACACTCTGCTTTAGAGCAAGAAGCATGCTCTTGCTTTCTAGAGGCTCTAAGACAGCATGAAACGTGAGTGTGCTGAGACCAAAGAACCATGTTGCCTACACATACGGACCATATGTAGTCCAAATCTGCTTCTGAAAGTGATACAAAGCACTGGTCCTCTAACATCCAATGCTTGTCAGTTAAGATGAGAAACGTGTGAGTTTCATGAACGATGTAGTTCGTTTGAGCTATAAAGAAACTGCCCTTACCTGAAAGGAATTATGCTTGTAGGAAGACTCAGAGCCTGGGATTTAACTCCATTTCTGAAATGAAACACACAGCAGTGTTCTCATCCATTGAACACACTCTGCTTTAGAACAAGAAGCACACTCTTGCTTTCTAGAGTCTCTAAGACAGCAGGAAAAGTGAGTGTGCTGAGAACAAAAGAACGGTGTTTCCTACACATATGGACCATATCTAGTCCAACTCTGCTTCTGAAACTGATACAAAGCAATGGTCCTGTAACATCCAATGCTTGTCAGTTAGGATGAGAAACGTGTGAGCTTCGTGAATGATGTAGTTCGTTTGAGCTGTAAAGTAACTGCCCTTACCTGAAACGAAGTCTTGCTTGGAGGAAGACTCAGAGCCTGGGATTTAACTCCATGTCTGAAGGGAAACACACAGAAGTGTTCTCCTACATAGATCACACTCTGCTTTAGAACAAGAAGCACGCTGTTGCTTTCTAGAGTCTCTAAGACAGCAGGAAACGTGAGTGTGCTGAGAACAAAAGAACGGTGTTTCCTACACATACGGACCATATCTAGTCAAACTCTGCTTCTGAAACTGAAACAAACCACGGGTCCTCTAACATCCAATGCTTGTCAGGTAAGATCCAAAACGTGTGAGCTTCGTGAAGGATGTAGTTCGTTTGACCTGTAAAGTAACTGCACTTACCTGAAACGAAGTCTTGCTTGTAGGAAGACTCAGAGACTGGGATTTAACTCCATTTCTGAAGTGAAACACACAGCAGAGTTCTCATCCATTGATCACACTCTGCTTTAGAGCAAGAAGCACGCACTTGCTTTCTAGAGGCTCTAAGACAGCATGAAACGTGAGTGTGCTGAGAACAAAAGAACGATGTTGCCTACACATACAGACCATTTGTAGTCCAAATCAGCTTCTGAAACTGAAACAAAGCGCTGGTCATCTAACATCCAATGCTTGTCAGTTAAGATGAGAAACGTGTGAGCTTCGTGAACGATGTAGTTCGTTTGAGCTGAAAAGTGACTGCCCTTACCTGAACAGAATTCTGCTTATAGGAAGACTCAGAGCCTGGGATTTAACTCCATTTTTGAAGTGAAACAAACAGCAGAGTTTTCATCCATTGATCACACTCTGCTTTAGAGCAAGAAGCTCGCTCTTTCTTTCTAGAGTCTCTAATACAGCAGGTAATCGGAGTGTGCCCAGAACAAATGAACGGTGTTTCCCACACATACGGACCATATGTATTCCAAATCTGCTTCTGAAACTGATACAAAGCACTGGTCCTCTAACATCCGATGCTTGTCAGTTAAGATGAGAAACGTGTGAGCTTCGTGAACGATGTAGTTCGTTTGAGCTGAAAAGTGACTGCACTTACCTGAAACGAAGTCTTGCTTGTAGGAAGACTCAGAGCCTGGGATTTCAATTCATTTCTGAAGTGAAACACACAGCAGATTTCTCATCCATTGATCACACTCTGCTTTAGAACAAGAAGCACACTCTTGCTTTCTAGAGTCTCTAAGACAGCAGGAAAAGTGAGTGTGCTGAGAACAAAAGAACGGTGTTTCCTACACATATGGACCATATCTAGTCCAACTCTGCTTCTGAAACTGATACAAAGCAATGGTCCTCTAACATCCAATGCTTGTCAGTTAGGATGAGAAACGTGTGAGCTTCGTGAATGATGTAGTTCGTTTGAGCTCTAAAGTAACTGCCCTTACTTGAAACGAAGTCTTGCTTGGAGGAAAACTCAGAGCCTGGGATTTAACTCCATGTCTGAAGTGAAACACACAGCAGAGTTCTCTTCCATTGATCACACCCTGCTTTAGAAAAAGAATCATGCTCTTGCTTTCTAGAGTCCCTAAGAAAGCAGGAAACATGAGTGTGCTGAGAACCAAAGAATGATGTTTCCTACACATACGGACCGTATCTAGTCCAACTCTGCTTCTGAAACTGATACAAAGCACTGGTCCTCTAACATCCAATGCTTGTCAGTTAAGATGAGAAACGTGTGAGCTTCAAGAAAGATGTGGTTCCTTTGAGCTGGGAAGTGCCTGCCCTTACCTGAAATGAAGTCATGCTTGTAGGAAGACTCAGAGCCTGGGATTTAACTCCATTTCTGAAGTGAAACAAACAGCAGAGTTTTCATCCATTGATCACACTCTGCTTTAGAGCAAGAAGCACGCTCTTGCTTTCTAGAGTCTCTAATAAATCAGGCAATCTGAGTGTGCCCAGAACAAATGAACGGTGTTTCCCACACATACGGACCATATCTAGTTCAAATCTGCTTCTGAAACTGAAACAAACCACAGGTCCTCTAACATCCAATGCTTGTCAGGTAAGATCTGAAATGTGTGAGCTTCGTGACCGATGTAGTTCGTTTGACCTGTAAAGTAACTGCACTTACCTGAAACGAAGTCTTGCTTGTAGGAAGACTCAGAGCCTGGGATTTCACTTCATTTCTGAAGTGAAACACACAGCAGATTTCTCATCCATTGATCACACTCTGCTTTAGAGCAAGAAGCATGCTCTTGCTTTCTAGAGGCTCTAAGACAGCATGAAACGTGAGTGTGCTGAGACCAAAGAACCATGTTGCCTACACATACGGACCATATGTAGTCCAAATCTGCTTCTGAAAGTGATACAAAGCACTGGTCCTCTAACATCCAATGCTTGTCAGTTAAGATGAGAAACGTGTGAGTTTCATGAACGATGTAGTTCGTTTGAGCTATAAAGAAACTGCCCTTACCTGAAAGGAATTATGCTTGTAGGAAGACTCAGAGCCTGGGATTTAACTCCATTTCTGAAGTGAAACACACAGCATAGTTCTCATTCATTGAGCACACTCTGCTTTAGAGCAAGAAGCACGCTCTTGCTTTCTAGAGTATCTAAGACAGCAGGAAATGTGAGTGTGCTGAGAACACAAGAACGTTGTTACCTACATATACGGACCATATCTAGTCCAACTCTGCTTCTGAAAGTGATAAAAAGCACTGGTCCTCTAACATCCAATGCTTGTCAGTTAAGATGAGAAACGTATGAGCTTCGGGAACGATGTATTTCGTTTGAGCTGTAAAGTAACTGCCCTTACCTGAAACGAAGTCTTGCTTGTAGGAAGACTCAGAGCCTGGGATTTAACTCCATTTCTGAAGTGAAACAAACAGCAGAGTTTTCATCCATTGATCACACTCTGCTTTAGAGCAAGAAGCACGCTCTTGCTTTCTAGAGTCTCTAATAAATCAGGCAATCTGAGTGTGCCCAGAACAAATGAACGGTGTTTCCCACACATACGGACCATATGTAGTCCAAATCTGCTTCTGAAACTGATACAAAGCACTGGTCCTCTAACATCCAATGCTTGTCAGTTAAGATGAGAATCGTGTGAGCTTCGTGAACGATGTAGTTCGTTTGAGCTGAAAAGTGACTGCCCTTACCTGAAACGAAGTCTTGCTTGTAGGAAGACACAGAGCCTGGGATTTAACTCCATTTCTGAAGTGAAACAAACAGCAGAGTTTTCATCCATTGATCACACTCTGCTTTAGAGCAAGAAGCACGCTCTTGCTTTCTAGAGTCTCTAATACAACAGGCAATCTGAGTGTGCCCAGAACAAATGAACGGTGTTTCCCACACATACGGACCATATGTAGTCCAAATCTGCTTCTGAAACTGATACAAAGCACTCGTCCTCTATCATCCAATGCTTGTCAGTTAAGATGAGAATCGTGTGAGCTTCGTGAACGATGTAGTTCGTTTGAGCTGAAAAGTGACTGCCCTTACCTGAAACGAAGTCTTGCTTGTAGGAAGACACAGAGCCTGGGATTTAACTCCATTTCTGAAAGGAAACACACAGCATGGTTCTCATCCATGGATCACACTCTGCTTTAGAGCGAGAAGCACCCTCTTGCTTTCTAGAGTCTCTAATACAGCAGGGAACCTGAGTGTGCTGAGAACAAAAGAACGGTGTTTCCTACACATACGGACCATATCTAGTTCAAATCTGCTTCTGAAACTGAAACAAAGCACAGGTCCTCTAACATCCAATGCTTGTCAGGTAAGATCTGAAATGTGTGAGCTTCGTGAACGATGTAGTTCGTTTGACCTGTAAAGTAACTGCACTTACCTGAAACGAAGTCTTGCTTGTAGGAAGACTCAGAGCCTGGGATTTCACTTCATTTCTGAAGTGAAACACACAGCAGATTTCTCATCCATTGATCACACTCTGCTTTAGAGCAAGAAGCATGCTCTTGCTTTCTAGAGGCTCTAAGACAGCATGAAACGTGAGTGTGCTGAGACCAAAGAACCATGTTGCCTACACATACGGACCATATGTAGTCCAAATCTGCTTCTGAAAGTGATACAAAGCACTGGTCCTCTAACATCCAATGCTTGTCAGTTAAGATGAGAAACGTGTGAGTTTCATGAACGATGTAGTTCTTTTGAGCTATAAAGAAACTGCCCTTACCTGAAAGGAATTATGCTTGTAGGAAGACTCAGAGCCTGGTATTTAACTCCATTTCTGAAGTGAAACACACAGCATAGTTCTCATTCATTGAGCACACTCTGCTTTAGAGCAAGAAGCACGCTCTTGCTTTCTAGAGTATCTAAGACAGCAGGAAATGTGAGTGTGCTGAGAACACAAGAACGTTGTTTCCTACATATACGGACCATATCTAGTCCAACTCTGCTTCTGAAAGTGATAAAAAGCACTGGTCCTCTAACATCCAATGCTTGTCATTTAAGATGAGAAACGTATGAGCTTCGGGAACGATGTATTTCGTTTGAGCTGTAAAGTAACTGCACTTACCTGAAACGAAGTCTTGCTTGGAGGAAGACTCTGAGCCTGGGATTTAACTCCATGTCTGAAGGGAAACACACAGAAGTGTTCTCCTACATAGATCACACTCTGCTTTAGAACATGAAGCACGCTGTTGCTTTCTAGAGTCTCTAAGACAGCAGGAAACGTGAGTGTGCTGAGAACAAAAGAACGGTGTTTCCTACACATATGGACCATATCTAGTCAAACTCTGCTTCTGAAACTGAAACAAACCACGGGTCCTCTAACATCCAATGCTTGTCAGTTAAGATGAGAAACGTGTGAGCTTCGTGAACGATGTAGTTCGTTTGAGCTGAAAAGTGACTGCCCTTACCTGAAACGAAGTCTTGCTTGTAGGAAGACACAGAGCCTGCGATTTAACTCCATTTCTGAAGTGAAACAAACAGCAGAGTTTTCATCCATTGATCACACTCTGCTTTAGAGCAAGAAGCACGCTCTTGCTTTCTAGAGTCTCTAATACAACAGGCAATCTGAGTGTGCCCAGAACAAATGAACGGTGTTTCCCACACATACGGACCATATGTAGTCCAAATCTGCTTCTGAAACTGATACAAAGCACTCGTCCTCTATCATCCAATGCTTGTCAGTTAAGATGAGAATCGTGTGAGCTTCGTGAACGATGTAGTTCGTTTGAGCTGAAAAGTGACTGCCCTTACCTGAAACGAAGTCTTGCTTGTAGGAAGACACAGAGCCTGGGATTTAACTCCATTTCTGAAAGGAAACACACAGCATGGTTCTAATCCATGGATCACACTCTGCTTTAGAGCGAGAAGCACCCTCTTGCTTTCTAGAGTCTCTAATACAGCAGGGAACCTGAGTGTGCTGAGAAGAAAAGAACGGTGTTTCCTACACATACGGACCATATCTAGTTCAAATCTGCTTCTGAAACTGAAACAAACCACAGGTCCTCTAACATCCAATGCTTGTCAGGTAAGATCCAAAACGTGTGAGCTTCGTGAACGATGTAGTTCGTTTGACTTGTAAAGTAACTGCACTTCCCTGAAACGAAGTCTTGCTTGTAGGAAGACTCAGAGCCTGGGATTTCACTTCATTTCTGAAGTGAAACACACAGCAGATTTCTCATCCATTGAACACACTCTGCTTTAGAGCAAGAAGCATGCTCTTGCTTTCTAGAGGCTCTAAGACAGCATGAAACGTGAGTGTGCTGAGACCAAAGAACCATGTTGCCTACACATACGGACCATATGTAGTCCAAATCTGCTTCTGAAAGTGATACAAAGCACTGGTCCTCTAACATCCAATGCTTGTCAGTTAAGATGAGAAACGTGTGAGTTTCATGAACGATGTAGTTCGTTTGAGCTATAAAGAAACTGCCCTTACCTGAAAGGAATTATGCTTGTAGGAAGACTCAGAGCCTGGGATTTAACTCCATTTCTGAAGTGAAACACACAGCATAGTTCTCATTCATTGAGCACACTCTGCTTTAGAGCAAGAAGCACGCTCTTGCTTTCTAGAGTATCTAAGACAGCAGGAAATGTGAGTGTGCTGAGAACACAAGAACGTTGTTTCCTACATATACGGACCATATCTAGTCCAACTCTGCTTCTGAAAGTGATAAAAAGCACTGGTCCTCTAACATCCAATGCTTGTCATTTAAGATGAGAAACGTATGAGCTTCGGGAACGATGTATTTCGTTTGAGCTGTAAAGTAACTGCCCTTACCTGAAACGAAGTATTGCTTGGAGGAAGACTCTGAGCCTGGGATTTAACTCCATGTCTGAAGGGAAACACACAGAAGTGTTCTCCTACATAGATCACACTCTGCTTTAGAACATGAAGCACGCTGTTGCTTTCTAGAGTCTCTAAGACAGCAGGAAACGTGAGTGTGCTGAGAACAAAAGAACGGTGTTTCCTACACATATGGACCATATCTAGTCAAACTCTGCTTCTGAAACTGAAACAAACCACGGGTCCTCTAACATCCAATGCTTGTCAGTTAAGATGAGAAACGTGTGAGCTTCGTGAACGATGTAGTTCGTTTGAGCTGAAAAGTGACTGCCCTTACCTGAAACGAAGTCTTGCTTGTAGGAAGACACAGAGCCTGCGATTTAACTCCATTTCTGAAGTGAAACAAACAGCAGAGTTTTCATCCATTGATCACACTCTGCTTTAGAGCAAGAAGCACGCTCTTGCTTTCTAGAGTCTCTAATACAACAGGCAATCTGAGTGTGCCCAGAACAAATGAACGGTGTTTCCCACACATACGGACCATATGTAGTCCAAATCTGCTTCTGAAACTGATACAAAGCACTCGTCCTCTATCATCCAATGCTTGTCAGTTAAGATGAGAATCGTGTGAGCTTCGTGAACGATGTAGTTCGTTTGAGCTGAAAAGTGACTGCCCTTACCTGAAACGAAGTCTTTCTTGTAGGAAGACACAGAGCCTGGGATTTAACTCCATTTCTGAAAGGAAACACACAGCATGGTTCTCATCCATGGATCACACTCTGCTTTAGAGCGAGAAGCACCCTCTTGCTTTCTAGAGTCTCTAATACAGCAGGGAACCTGAGTGTGCTGAGAACAAAAGAACGGTGTTTCCTACACATACGGACCATATCTAGTTCAAATCTGCTTCTGAAACTGAAACAAACCACAGGTCCTCTAACATCCAATGCTTGTCAGGTAAGATCCAAAACGTGTGAGCTTCGTGAACGATGTAGTTCGTTTGACTTGTAAAGTAACTGCACTTACCTGAAACGAAGTCTTGCTTGTAGGAAGACTCAGAGCCTGGGATTTCACTTCATTTCTGAAGTGAAACACACAGCAGATTTCTCATCCATTGATCACACTCTGCTTTAGAGCAAGAAGCATGCTCTTGCTTTCTAGAGGCTCTAAGACAGCATGAAACGTGAGTGTGCTGAGACCAAAGAACCATGTTGCCTACACATACGGACCATATGTAGTCCAAATCTGCTTCTGAAAGTGATACAAAGCACTGGTCCTCTAACATCCAATGCTTGTCAGTTAAGATGAGAAACGTGTGAGTTTCATGAACGATGTAGTTCTTTTGAGCTATAAAGAAACTGCCCTTACCTGAAAGGAATTATGCTTGTAGGAAGACTCAGAGCCTGGGATTTAACTCCATTTCTGAAGTGAAACACACAGCATAGTTCTCATTCATTGAACACACTCTGCTTTAGAGCAAGAAGCACGCTCTTGCTTTCTAGAGTATCTAAGACAGCAGGAAATGTGAGTGTGCTGAGAACACAAGAACGTTGTTTCCTACATATACGGACCATATCTAGTCCAACTCTGCTTCTGAAACTGATAAAAAGCACTGGTCCTCTAACATCCAATGCTTGTCAGTTAAGATGAGAAACGTATGAGCTTCGGGAACGATGTATTTCGTTTGAGCTGTAAAGTAACTGCCCTTACCTGAAAGGAAGTCTTGCTTGGAGGAAGACTCTGAGCCTGGGATTTAACTCCATGTCTGAAGGGAAACACACAGAAGTGTTCTCCTACATAGATCACACTCTGCTTTAGAACAAGAAGCACGCTGTTGCTTTCTAGAGTCTCTAAGACAGCAGGAAACGTGAGTGTGCTGAGAACAAAAGAACGGTGTTTCCTACACATACGGACCATATCTAGTCAAACTCTGCTTCTGAAACTGAAACAAACCACGGGTCCTCTAACATCCAATGCTTGTCAGTTAAGATGAGAAACGTGTGAGCTTCGTGAACGATGTAGTTCGTTTGAGCTGAAAAGTGACTGCCCTTACCTGAACAGAATTCTGCTTATAGGAAGACTCAGAGCCTGGGATTTAACTCCATTTTTGAAGTGAAACAAACAGCAGAGTTTTCATCCATTGATCACACTCTGCTTTAGAGCAAGAAGCTCGCTCTTTCTTTCTAGAGTCTCTAATACAGCAGGTAATCGGAGTGTGCCCAGAACAAATGAACGGTGTTTCCCACACATACGGACCATATGTATTCCAAATCTGCTTCTGAAACTGATACAAAGCACTGGTCCTCTAACATCCAATGCTTGTCAGTTAAGATGAGAAACGTGTGAGCTTCGTGAACGATGTAGTTCGTTTGAGCTGAAAAGTGACTGCACTTACCTGAAACGAAGTCTTGCTTGTAGGAAGACTCAGAGCCTGGGATTTCAATTCATTTCTGAAGTGAAACACACAGCAGATTTCTCATCCATTGATCACACTCTGCTTTAGAACAAGAAGCACACTCTTGCTTTCAAGAGTCTCTAAGACAGCAAGAAAAGTGAGTGTGCTGAGAACAAAATAACGGTGTTTCCTACACATATGGACCATATCTAGTCCAACTCTGCTTCTGAAACTGATACAAAGCAATGGTCCTCTAACATCCAATGCTTGTCAGTTAAGATGAGAATCGTGTGAGCTTCGTGAACGATGTACTTCGTTTGAGCTGAAAAGTGACTGCCCTTACCTGAAACGAAGTCTTGCTTGTAGGAAGACACAGAGCCTGGGATTTAACTCCATTTCTGAAGTGAAACAAACAGCAGAGTTTTCATCCATTGATCACACTCTGCTTTAGAGCAAGAAGCACGCTCTTTCTTTCTAGAGTCTCTAATACAGCAGGGAACCTGAGTGTGCTGAGAACAAAAGAACGGTGTTTCCTACACATACGGACCATATCTAGTTCAAATCTGCTTCTGAAACTGAAACAAACCACAGGTCCTCTAACATCCAATGCTTGTCAGGTAAGATCTGAAATGTGTGAGCTTCGTGAACGATGTAGTTCGTTTGACCTGTAAAGTAACTGCACTTACCTGAAACGAAGTCTTGCTTGTAGGAAGACTCAGAGCCTGGGATTTCACTTCATTTCTGAAGTGAAACACACAGCAGATTTCTCATCCATTGATCACACTCTGCTTTAGAGCAAGAAGCATGCTCTTGCTTTCTAGAGGCTCTAAGACAGCATGAAACGTGAGTGTGCTGAGACCAAAGAACCATGTTGCCTACACATACGGACCATATGTAGTCCAAATCTGCTTCTGAAAGTGATACAAAGCACTGGTCCTCTAACATCCAATGCTTGTCAGTTAAGATGAGAAACGTGTGAGTTTCATGAACGATGTAGTTCGTTTGAGCTATAAAGAAACTGCCCTTACCTGAAAGGAATTATGCTTGTAGGAAGACTCAGAGCCTGGGATTTAACTCCATTTCTGAAGTGAAACACACAGCATAGTTCTCATTCATTGAACACACTCTGCTTTAGAGCAAGAAGCACGCTCTTGCTTTCTAGAGTATCTAAGACAGCAGGAAATGTGAGTGTGCTGAGAACACAAGAACGTTGTTTCCTACATATACGGACCATATCTAGTCCAACTCTGCTTCTGAAACTGATAAAAAGCACTGGTCCTCTAACATCCAATGCTTGTCAGTTAAGATGAGAAACGTATGAGCTTCGGGAACGATGTATTTCGTTTGAGCTGTAAAGTAACTGCCCTTACCTGAAAGGAAGTCTTGCTTGGAGGAAGACTCTGAGCCTGGGATTTAACTCCATGTCTGAAGGGAAACACACAGAAGTGTTCTCCTACATAGATCACACTCTGCTTTAGAACAAGAAGCACGCTGTTGCTTTCTAGAGTCTCTAAGACAGCAGGAAACGTGAGTGTGCTGAGAACAAAAGAACGGTGTTTCCTACACATACGGACCATATCTAGTCAAACTCTGCTTCTGAAACTGAAACAAACCACGGGTCCTCTAACATCCAATGCTTGTCAGTTAAGATGAGAAACGTGTGAGCTTCGTGAACGATGTAGTTCGTTTGAGCTGAAAAGTGACTGCCCTTACCTGAACAGAATTCTGCTTATAGGAAGACTCAGAGCCTGGGATTTAACTCCATTTTTGAAGTGAAACAAACAGCAGAGTTTTCATCCATTGATCACACTCTGCTTTAGAGCAAGAAGCTCGCTCTTTCTTTCTAGAGTCTCTAATACAGCAGGTAATCGGAGTGTGCCCAGAACAAATGAACGGTGTTTCCCACACATACGGACCATATGTATTCCAAATCTGCTTCTGAAACTGATACAAAGCACTGGTCCTCTAACATCCAATGCTTGTCAGTTAAGATGAGAAACGTGTGAGCTTCGTGAACGATGTAGTTCGTTTGAGCTGAAAAGTGACTGCACTTACCTGAAACGAAGTCTTGCTTGTAGGAAGACTCAGAGCCTGGGATTTCAATTCATTTCTGAAGTGAAACACACAGCAGATTTCTCATCCATTGATCACACTCTGCTTTAGAACAAGAAGCACACTCTTGCTTTCAAGAGTCTCTAAGACAGCAAGAAAAGTGAGTGTGCTGAGAACAAAATAACGGTGTTTCCTACACATATGGACCATATCTAGTCCAACTCTGCTTCTGAAACTGATACAAAGCAATGGTCCTCTAACATCCAATGCTTGTCAGTTAAGATGAGAATCGTGTGAGCTTCGTGAACGATGTACTTCGTTTGAGCTGAAAAGTGACTGCCCTTACCTGAAACGAAGTCTTGCTTGTAGGAAGACACAGAGCCTGGGATTTAACTCCATTTCTGAAGTGAAACAAACAGCAGAGTTTTCATCCATTGATCACACTCTGCTTTAGAGCAAGAAGCACGCTCTTTCTTTCTAGAGTCTCTAATACAGCAGGGAACCTGAGTGTGCTGAGAACAAAAGAACGGTGTTTCCTACACATACGGACCATATCTAGTTCAAATCTGCTTCTGAAACTGAAACAAACCACAGGTCCTCTAACATCCAATGCTTGTCAGGTAAGATCTGAAATGTGTGAGCTTCGTGAACGATGTAGTTCGTTTGACCTGTAAAGTAACTGCACTTACCTGAAACGAAGTCTTGCTTGTAGGAAGACTCAGAGCCTGGGATTTCACTTCATTTCTGAAGTGAAACACACAGCAGATTTCTCATCCATTGATCACACTCTGCTTTAGAGCAAGAAGCATGCTCTTGCTTTCTAGAGGCTCTAAGACAGCATGAAACGTGAGTGTGCTGAGACCAAAGAACCATGTTGCCTACACATACGGACCATATGTAGTCCAAATCTGCTTCTGAAAGTGATACAAAGCACTGGTCCTCTAACATCCAATGCTTGTCAGTTAAGATGAGAAACGTGTGAGTTTCATGAACGATGTAGTTCGTTTGAGCTATAAAGAAACTGCCCTTACCTGAAAGGAATTATGCTTGTAGGAAGACTCAGAGCCTGGGATTTAACTCCATTTCTGAAATGAAACACACAGCAGTGTTCTCATCCATTGAACACACTCTGCTTTAGAGCAAGAAGCACGCTCTTGCTTTCTAGAGTATATAAGACAGCAGGAAATGTGAGTGTGCTGAGAACACAAGAACGTTGTTTCCTACACATACGGACCATATCTAGTCCAACTCTGCTTCTGAAACTGATAAAAAGCACTGGTCCTCTAATATCCAATGCTTGTCAGTTAAGATGAGAAACGTATGAGCTTCAGGAACGATGTATTTCGTTTGAGCTGTAAAGTAACTGCCCTTACCTGAAACGAAGTCTTGCTTGGAGGAAGACTCTGAGCCTGGGATTTAACTCCATGTCTGAAGGGAAACACACAGAAGTGTTCTCCTACATAGATCACACTCTGCTTTAGAACAAGAAGCACGCTGTTGCTTTCTAGAGTCTCTAAGACAGCAGGAAACGTGAGTGTGCTGAGAACAAAAGAACGGTGTTTCCTACACATACGGACCATATCTAGTCAAACTCTGCTTCTGAAACTGAAACAAACCACGGGTCCTCTAACATCCAATGCTTGTCAGTTAAGATGAGAAACGTGTGAGCTTCGTGAACGATGTAGTTCGTTTGAGCTGAAAAGTGACTGCCCTTACCTGAACAGAATTCTGCTTATAGGAAGACTCAGAGCCTGGGATTTAACTCCATTTTTGAAGTGAAACAAACAGCAGAGTTTTCATCCATTGATCACACTCTGCTTTAGAGCAAGAAGCTCGCTCTTTCTTTCTAGAGTCTCTAATACAGCAGGTTATTCGGAGTGTGCCCAGAACAAATGAACGGTGTTTCCCACACATACGGACAGTATGTATTCCAAATCTGCTTCTGAAACTGATACAAAGCACTGGTCCTCTAACATCCAATGCTTGTCAGTTAAGATGAGAAACGTGTGAGCTTCGTGAACGATGTAGTTCGTTTGAGCTGAAAAGTGACTGCACTTACCTGAAACGAAGTCTTGCTTGTAGGAAGACTCAGAGCCTGGGATTTCAATTCATTTCTGAAGTGAAACACACAGCAGATTTCTCATCCATTGATCACACTCTGCTTTAGAACAAGAAGCACACTCTTGCTTTCTAGAGTCTCTAAGACAGCAGGAAAGTTGAGTGTGCTGAGAACAAAAGAACGGTGTTTCCTACACATATGGACCATATCTAGTCCAACTCTGCTTCTGAAACTGATACAAAGCAATGGTCCTCTAACATCCAATGCTTGTCAGTTAGGATGAGAAACGTGTGAGCTTCGTGAATGATGTAGTTCGTTTGAGCTGTAAAGTAACTGCCCTTACCTGAAATGAAGTCTTGCTTGGAGGAAAACTCAGAGCCTGGGATTTAACTCCATGTCTGAAGTGAAACACACAGCAGAGTTCTCATCCATTGATCACACCCTGCTTTAGAAAAAGAATCATGCTCTTGCTTTCTAGAGTCCCTAAGAAAGCAGGAAACATGAGTGTGCTGAGAACCAAAGAATGATGTTTCCTACACATACGGACCGTATCTAGTCCAACTCTGCTTCTGAAACTGATACAAAGCACTGGTCCTCTAACATCCAATGCTTGTCAGTTAAGATGAGAAACGTGTGAGCTTCAAGAACGCTGTGGTTCGTTTGAGCTGGGAAGTGCCTGCCCTTACCTGAAACGAAGTCTTGCTTTTAGTAAGACACAAAGCCTGGGATTTAACTCCATTTCTGAAGGGAAACACACAGCATAGTTCTCATCCATGGATCACACTCTGCTTTAGAGCAAGAGGAACAGACTTGCTTCCTAGAGTCCCTAATAGAGCAGGAAATCTGAGTGTTCCCAGAATGAAAGAACGGTTTTTCGTACACATAAGGACCGTATGTCGCCCAAATCTGCTTCTGAAACTGATACAAAGCACTGGTCCTCTAACATCCAATGCTTGTCAGTTAAGATGAGAAACGTGTGAGCTTCGTGAACGATGTAGTTCGTTTGAGCTATAAAGAAACTGCCCTTACCTGAAAGGAATTATGCTTGTAGGAAGACTCAGAGCCTGGTATTTAACTCCATTTCTGAAGTGAAACACACAGCATAGTTCTCATTCATTGAAAACACTCTGCTTTAGAGCAAGAAGCACGCTCTTGCTTTCTAGAGTATCTAAGACAGCAGGAAATGTGAGTGTGCTGAGAACACAAGAACGTTGTTTCCTACATATACGGACCATATCTAGTCCAACTCTGCTTCTGAAACTGATAAAAAGCACTGGTCCTCTAACATCCAATGCTTGTCAGTTAAGATGAGAAATGTGTGAGCTTCGTGAACGATGTAGTTCGTTTGAGCTGAAAAGTGACTGCACTTACCTGAAACGAAGTCTTGCTTGTAGGAAGACTCAGAGCCTGGGATTTCAATTCATTTCTGAAGTGAAACACCCAGCAGATTTCTCATCCATTGATCACACTCTGCTTTACAACAAGAAGCACACTCTTGCTTTCTAGAGTCTCTAAGACAGCAGGAAAAGTGAGTGTGCTGAGAACAAAAGAACGGTGTTTCCTACACATATGGACCATATCTAGTCCAACTCTGCTTCTGAAACTGATACAAAGCAATGGTCCTCTAACATCCAATGCTTGTCAGTTAAGATGAGAATCGTGTGAGCTTCGTGAACGATGTACTTCGTTTGAGCTGAAAAGTGACTGCCCTTACCTGAAACGAAGTCTTGCTTGTAGGAAGACACAGAGCCTGGGATTTAACTCCATTTCTGAAGTGAAACAAACAGCAGAGTTTTCATCCATTGATCACACTCTGCTTTAGAGCAAGAAGCACGCTCTTGCTTTCTAGAGTCTCTAATACAGCAGGCAATCTGAGTGTGCCCAGAACAAATGAACGGTGTTTCCCACACATACGGACCATATGTAGTCCAAATCTGCTTCTGAAACTGATACAAAGCACCTGTCCTCTAACATCCAATGCTTGTCAGTTAAGATGAGAATCGTGTGAGCTTCGTGAACGATGTAGTTCGTTTGAGCTGAAAAGTGACTGCCCTTACCTGAAACGAAGTCTTGCTTGTAGGAAGACACAGAGCCTGGGATTTAACTCCATGTCTGAAGTGAAACACACAGCAGAGTTCTCATCCATTGATCACACCCTGCTTTAGAAAAAGAATCATGCTCTTGCTTTCTAGAGTCCCTAAGAAAGCAGGAAACATGAGTGTGCTGAGAACCAAAGAATGATGTTTCCTACACATACGGACAGTATCTAGTCCAACTCTGCTTCTGAAACTGATACAAAGCACTGGTCCTCTAACATCCAATGCTTGTCAGTTAAGATGAGAAACGTGTGAGCTTCAAGAACGATGTGGTTCGTTTGAGCTGGGAAGTGCCTGCCCTTACCTGAAACGAAGTCTTGCTTTTAGTAAGACACAAAGCCTGGGATTTAACTCCATTTCTGAAGGGAAACACACAGCATAGTTCTCATCCATGGATCACACTCTGCTTTAGAGCAAGAAGCACAGTCTTGCTTTCTAGAGTCCCTAATAGAGCAGGAAATCTGAGTGTTCCCAGAATGAAAGAACGGTTTTTCGTACACATAAGGACCGTATGTCGCCCAAATCTGCTTCTGAAACTGATACAAAGCACTGGTCCTCTAACATCCAATGCTTGTCAGTTAAGATGAGAAACGTGTGAGCTTCGTGAACGATGTAGTTCGTTTGACCTGTAAAGTAACTGCCCTTACCTGAAATGAAGTCTTGCTTGTAGGAAGACTCAGAGCCTGGGATTTAACTCCATTTCTGAAGGGAAACACACAGCAGTGTTCTCATCCATTGAAAACACTCTGCTTTAGAACAAGAAGCACACTCTTGCTTTCTAGAGTCTCTAATACAGCAGGGAACATGAGTGTGCTGAGAACTAAAGAACGGTGTTTCCTACACATACGGACCATATCTAGTTCAACTCTGCTTCTGAAACTGAAACAAACCACAGGTCCTCTAACATCCAATGCTTGTCAGTTAAGATGAGAAACATGTGAGTTTCATGAACGATGTACTTCCTTTGAGCTATAAAGAATCTGCCCTTACCTGAAAGGAAGTCTTGCTTGTAGGAAGACTCAGAGCATGGGATTTCACTCCATTTCTGAAGTGTAACACACAGCAGAGTTCTCATCCAAGGATCACACTCAGCTTTAGAGCAAGAAGCTTGCTCTTGCTTTCTAGAGTCTCTAATACAGCAGGCAATCTGAGTGTGCCCAGAACAAAGAACGGTATTTCCCACACATACGGACCATATGTAGTCCAAATCTGCTTCTGAAACTGATACAAAGCACTGATCCTCTAACATCCAATGCTTGTCAGTTAAGATGAAAAACTTGTGAGCTTCGTGAACGATATAGTTCGTTTGAGCTGAAAAGTGACTGCCCTTACCTGAAACGAAGTCTTGATTGTAGGAAGACACAGTGCCTGGGATTTAACTCCATTTCTGAAGGGAAACACACAGCATGGTTCTCATCCATGGATCACACTATGCTTTAGAGCGAGAAGCACCCTCTTGCTTTCTAGAGTCTCTAATACAGCAGGGAACCTGAGTGTGCTGAGAACAAAAGAACGGTGTTTCCTACACATACGGACCATATCTAGTTCAAATCTGCTTCTGAAACTGAAACAAACCACAGGTCCTCTAACATCCAATGCTTGTCAGGTAAGATCTGAAATGTGTGAGCTTCGTGAACGATGTAGTTCGTTTGACCTGTAAAGTAACTGCACTTACCTGAAACGAAGTCTTGCTTGTAGGAAGACTCAGAGCCTGGGATTTCACTTCATTTCTGAAGTGAAACACACAGCAGATTTCTCATCCATTGATCACACTCTGCTTTAGAGCAAGAAGCATGCTCTTGCTTTCTAGAGGCTCTAAGACAGCATGAAACGTGAGTGTGCTGAGACCACAGAACGATGTTGCCTACACATACGGACCATATGTAGTCCAAATCTGCTTCTGAAAGTGATACAAAGCACTGGTCCTCTAACATCCAATGCTTGTCAGTTAAGATGAGAAACGTGTGAGTTTCATGAACGATGTAGTTCGTTTGAGCTATAAAGAAACTGCCCTTACCTGAAAGGAATTATGCTTGTAGGAAGACTCAGAGCCTGGGATTTAACTCCATTTCTGAAGTGAAACACACAGCAGTGTTCTCATCCATTGAACACACTCTGCTTTAGAACAAGAAGCACGCTCTTGCTTTCTAGAGTCTCTAAGACAGCAGGAAACGTGAGTGTGCTGAGAACAAAAGAACGGTGTTTCCTACACATATGGACCATATCTAGTCCAACTCTGCTTCTGAAACTGATACAAAGCAATGGTCCTCTAACATCCAATGCTTGTCAGTTAGGATGAGAAACGTGTGAGCTTCGTGAATGATGTAGTTCGTTTGAGCTGTAAAGTAACTGCCCTTACCTGAAACGAAGTCTTGCTTGGAGGAAGACTCAGAGCCCGGGATTCAACTCCATTTCTGAAGGGAAACACACAGCATAGTTCTCATCCATGTATCACACTCTGCTTTAGAGCGAGAAGCACGCTCTTGCTTTCTAGAGTCTCTAATAAAGCAGGGAACCTGAGTGTGCTGAGAACAAAAGAACGGTCTTTCCTACACATACAGACCATATCTAGTTCAACTCTGCTTCTCAAACTGAAACAAACCACAGGTCCTCTAACATGCAATGCTTGTCAGTTAAGATGAGAAACGTGTGAGCTTCGTGAACGATGTAGTTCGTTTGAGCAGAAAAGTGACTGCCCTTACCTTAAACGAAGTCTTGCTTGTAGGAAGACTCAGAGTCTGGGATTTAACTCCATTTCTGAAGTGAATCACACAGCAGTGTTCTCATCCATTCATCACACTCTGCTTTAAAAGAAGAAGCCCGCTCTTGCTTTCTAGAGTCTCTAAGACAGCAGGAAACGTGACTGTGCTGAGAAGAAAAGAACGGTGTTTCCTACACATACGGACCATATGTAGTCCAAATCTGCTTCTGTAACTGTTACAAAGCACTGGTCCTCTAACATCCAATGCTTCTTAGTTAGGATAAGAAACGTGTGAGCTTCGTGAATGATGTAGTTCGTTTGAGCTGAAAAGTGACTGTCCTTACCTGAAACGAAGTCTTGTTTGTAGGAAGACACAGCGCCTGGGATTTAACTCCATTTCTGAAAGGTAACACACAGCATAGTTCTCATCCATGGATCACACTCTGCTTTAGAGCGAGAAGCATGCTCTTGCTTTCTAGAGTCTTTAATGCAGCAGGAAACATGAGTGTGCTCAGAACAAAAGAGCGGTGTTTCCTACACATAAGGACCATATCTTCTTCATCTCTGCTTCTGAAACTGAAACAAATGAAAGGTCCTCTAACATCCCATGTTCATCAGGTAAGATCCTAAAAGTGTGAGCTTAGTGAAAGATGTAGTTCGTTTGACCTGTAAAGTAACTGCACTTACCTGAAAAGAAGTCTTGCTTGTAGGAAGACTCAGAGCCTGGTATTTAACTCCATTTCTGAAGTGAAACACACAGCATAGTTCTCATTCATTGAACACACTCTGCTTTAGAGCAAGAAGCACGCTCTTGCTTTCTAGAGTATCTAAGACAGCAGGAAATGTGAGTGTGCTGAGAACACAAGAACGTTGTTTCCTACACATACGGACCATATCTAGTCCAACTCTGCTTCTGAAACTGATAAAAAGCACTGGTCCTCTAACATCCAATGCTTGTCAGTTAAGATGAGAAACGTATGAGCTTCGGGAACGATGTATTTCTTTTGAGCAGAAAAGTGACTGCCCTTACCTTAAACGAAGTCTTGCTTGTAGGACGACTCAGAGCCTGGGATTTAACTCCATTTCTGAAGTGAAACACACAGCAGTGTTCTCATCCATTGATCACACTCTGCTTTAGAACAAGAAGCACGCTCTTGTTTTCTAGTGTCTCTAAGACAGCAGGAAACGTGACTGTTCTGAGAACAAAAGAACGGTGTTTCCTACATATACGGACCATATGTAATCCTACTCTGCTTCTGAAACTGATACAAAGCACTGGTCCTCTAACATCCAATGCTTGTCTGTTAAGATGAGAAACGTGTGAGCTTCGTGAACGATGTACTTCCTTTGAGCTGAAAAGTGACTGCCCTTACCTGAAATGAAGTCTTGCTTGTAGGAAGACACAGAGCCTGGGATTTAACACCATTTCTGAAGGGAAACAAACAGCATAGTTCTCATCCATTGATCACACTATGCTTAGAACAAGAAGCACGCTCTTGCTTTCTAGAGTCTCTAAGACAGCAGTAAACGTGAGTGTGCTGAGAACAAAAGAATGGTGTTTCCTACACATACGGACAATATCTAGTCCAACTCTGCTTCTGAAATTCATACAAGGTAAAGGTCCTCTAACATCCAATGTTTGTCAGTTAAGATGAGAAACGTGAGAGCTTCGTGAAAGATGTAGTTCCTTTGAGATGTAAAGTACCTGCCCTTAACTGAAACGAAGTCTTGTTTGTAGGAAGACTCAGAGCCTGGGATTTAACTCCATTTCTGAAGTGAAACACACAGCAGAGTTCTCATCCATTGATCACACTCTGCTTTAGAGCAAGAAGCACACTCTAGCTTTCTAGACTCTCTAAAACAACAGGAAACATGAGTGTGCTGAGAACCAAAGAACGGTGTTTCCTACACATACAGACCTTATCTAGTCCAACTCTGATTCTGAAACTGATACAAAGCACTGGTCCTCTAACATCCAATGCTTGTCAGTTAAGATGAGATACGTGTGAGCTTCGTGAACAATGTAGTTGGTTTGAGCTGAAAAGTGACTGCCCTTACCTGAAATGAAGTCTTGCTTGTAGGAAGACACAGAGCCTGGGATTTAACACCATTTCTAAAGGGAAACAAACAGCAAAGTTCTCATCCATGGATCACACTCTGCTTTAGAGCGAGAAGCACGCTCTTGCTTTCTAGAGTCTCTAATACAGCAGGAAACCTGAGTGATATCAGAACAAAAGAACGGTGTTTCTTACACATACGGACCATATCTAGTTCAACTCTGCTTCTGAAATTCATACAAAGCACTGGTCCTCTAACATCCAATGCTTGTCAGTTAAGATGAGAAACGTTGAGCTTCATGAACGATGTATTTCGTTTGAGCTGAAAAGTGACTGCCTTTACTTGAAACGAAGTCTTGCATTTAGTAAGACACAGAGCCTGGGATTTAACTCCATTTCTGAAGTGAAACACACAGCCGAGTTCTCATCCATTGATCACACTCTGCTTTAGAACAAGAAGCACTCTCTTGCTTTCTAGACTCTCTAACACAGCAGGAAACGTGAGTGTGCTGAGAACAAAAGAATGGTGGTTCCTACACAAACGGACCATATATAGTCCAACTCTGCTTCTGTAATTCATACAAAGCAAAGGTCCTCTAACATCCAATGCATGTCAGTTAAGATGAGAAACATGTGAGCTTCGTGAAAGATGTAGTTCGTTTCAGATGTAAAGTAACTGCCCTTACCTGAAATGAAGTCTTGTTTGTAGGAAGACTCAGAGCCTGGGATTTAACTCCATTTCTGAAGTGAAACACACAGCAGTGTTCTCATCCATTGACCACACTCTGCTTTAGAACAAGAAGCACGCTCTTGTTTTCTAGAGTCTCTAAGACAGCAGGAAACGTGACTGTGCTGAGAACAAAAGAACGGTGTTTCCTACACATACGGACCATATGTAGTCCAACTCTGCTTCTGAAACTGATACAAAGCACTGGTCCTCTAACATCCAATGCTTGTCAGTTAAGATGAGAAACGTGTGAGCTTCGTGAACGATGTAGTTCGTTTGAGCAGAAAAGTGACTGCCCTTACCTTAAACGAAGTCTTGCTTGTAGGAAGACTCAGAGTCTGGGATTTAACTCCATTTCTGAAGTGAATCACACAGCAGTGTTCTCATCCATTGATCACACTCTGCTTTAAAAGAAGAAGCCCGCTCTTGCTTTCTAGAGTCTCTAAGACAGCAGGAAACGTGACTGTGCTGAGAAGAAAAGAACGGTGTTTCCTACACATACGGACCATATGTAGTCCAACTCTGCTTCTGAAACTAATACAAAGCACTGGTCCTCTACCATCCAATGCTTGTCTGTTAAGATGAGAAACGTGTGAGCTTCGTGAAAGATGTAGTTCTTTTGAGCTGTAAAGTAACTGGCCTTAACTGAAACGAAGTCTTCTTTGTAGGAAGACTCAGAGCCTGGGATTTAACTCCATTTCTGAAGGGAAACACGCAAAAGAGTTCTCATCCATTGATCACACACTGCTTTAGAGCAAGAAGCACGCTCTTGCTTTCTAGAGGCTTAAAGACAGCAGGGAGCGTGAGTGTGCTGAGAACAAAAGAACGGTGTTGCCTACACATACGGATCACATGTGGTCCAAATCTACTTCTGAAACTAATATAAAGCACTGGTCCTCTAACATCCAATGCTTGTCATTTAAGATGAGAAACGTGTGAGTTTCGTGAACGATGTAGTTCGTTTGAGCTATAAAGAAACTGCCATTACATGAAAGAAAATCTTCCTTTTAGGAAGACTCAGAGCCTGGGATTCAACTCCATTTCTGAAGTGAAACACACAGCAGAGTTCTCATCCATTGATCATACTCTGCTTTAGAGCAAGAAGCACTCTCTTGCTTTATAGAGTCTCTAAGACAGCAGGAAATCTTAGTATGCCCAGAACAAAAGAACAGTGTTTCCTACACATACGGACCATATGTAGTCCAAATCTGCTTCTGAAACTGATACAAAGCACTGGTCCTCTAACATCCAATGCTTCTTAGTTAGGATAAGAAACGTGTGAGCTTCGTGAATGATGTAGTTCGTTTGAGCTGAAAAGTGACTGTCCTTACCTGAAACGAAGTCTTGCTTGTAGGAAGACACAGCGCCTGGGATTTAACTCCATTTCTGAAAGGTAACACACAGCATAGTTCTCATCCATGGATCACACTCTGCTTTAGAGCGAGAAGCATGCCTTTGCTTTCTAGAGTCTTTAATGCAGCAGGAAACATGAGTGTGCTCAGAACAAAAGAGCGGTGTTTCCTACACATAAGGACCATATCTTCTTCATCTCTGCTTCTGAAACTGAAACAAATGAAAGGTCCTCTAACATCCCATGTTCATCAGGTAAGATCCTAAAAGTGTGAGCTTAGTGAAAGATGTAGTTCGTTTGACCTGTAAAGTAACTGCACTTACCTGAAAAGAAGTCTTGCTTGTAGGAAGACTCAGAGCCTGGTATTTAACTCCATTTCTGAAGTGAAACACACAGCATAGTTCTCATTCATTGAACACACTCTGCTTTAGAGCAAGAAGCACGCTCTTGCTTTCTAGAGTATCTAAGACAGCAGGAAATGTGAGTGTGCTGAGAACACAAGAACGTTGTTTCCTACACATACGGACCATATCTAGTCCAACTCTGCTTCTGAAACTGATAAAAAGCACTGGTCCTCTAACATCCAATGCTTGTCAGTTAAGATGAGAAACGTATGAGCTTCGGGAACGATGTATTTCTTTTGAGCAGAAAAGTGACTGCCCTTACCTTAAACGAAGTCTTGCTTGTAGGACGACTCAGAGCCTGGGATTTAACTCCATTTCTGAAGTGAAACACACAGCAGTGTTCTCATCCATTGATCACACTCTGCTTTAGAACAAGAAGCACGCTCTTGTTTTCTAGTGTCTCTAAGACAGCAGGAAACATGACTGTGCTGAGAACAAAAGAACGGTGTTTCCTACATATACGGACCATATGTAGTCCTACTCTGCTTCTGAAACTGATACAAAGCACTGGTCCTCTAACATCCAATGCTTGTCTGTTAAGATGAGAAACGTGTGAGCTTCGTGAACGATGTACTTCCTTTGAGCTGAAAAGTGACTGCCCTTACCTGAAATGAAGTCTTGCTTGTAGGAAGACACAGAGCCTGGGATTTAACACCATTTCTGAAGGGAAACAAACAGCATAGTTCTCATCCATTGATCACACTATGCTTAGAACAAGAAGCACGCTCTTGCTTTCTAGAGTCTCTAAGACAGCAGTAAACGTGAGTGTGCTGAGAACAAAAGAATGGTGTTTCCTACACATACGGACAATATCTAGTCCAACTCTGCTTCTGAAATTCATACAAGGTAAAGGTCCTCTAACATCCAATGTTTGTCAGTTAAGATGAGAAACGTGAGAGCTTCGTGAAAGATGTAGTTCCTTTGAGATGTAAAGTAACTGCCCTTAACTGAAACGAAGTCTTGTTTGTAGGAAGACTCAGAGCCTGGGATTTAACTCCATTTCTGAAGTGAAACACACAGCAGAGTTCTCATCCATTGATCACACTCTGCTTTAGAGCAAGAAGCACACTCTAGCTTTCTAGACTCTCTAAAACAACAGGAAACATGAGTGTGCTGAGAACCAAAGAACGGTGTTTCCTACACATACAGACCTTATCTAGTCCAACTCTGATTCTGAAACTGATACAAAGCACTGGTCCTCTAACATCCAATGCTTGTCAGTTAAGATGAGATACGTGTGAGCTTCGTGAACAATGTAGTTGGTTTGAGCTGAAAAGTGACTGCCCTTACCTGAAATGAAGTCTTGCTTGTAGGAAGACACAGAGCCTGGGATTTAACACCATTTCTAAAGGGAAACAAACAGCAAAGTTCTCATCCATGGATCACACTCTGCTTTAGAGCGAGAAGCACGCTCTTGCTTTCTAGAGTCTCTAATACAGCAGGAAACCTGAGTGATATCAGAACAAAAGAACGGTGTTTCTTACACATACGGACCATATCTAGTTCAACTCTGCTTCTGAAATTCATACAAAGCACTGGTCCTCTAACATCCAATGCTTGTCAGTTAAGATGAGAAACGTTGAGCTTCATGAACGATGTATTTCGTTTGAGCTGAAAAGTGACTGCCTTTACTTGAAACGAAGTCTTGCATTTAGTAAGACACAGAGCCTGGGATTTAACTCCATTTCTGAAGTGAAACACACAGCCGAGTTCTCATCCATTGATCACACTCTGCTTTAGAACAAGAAGCACTCTCTTGCTTTCTAGACTCTCTAACACAGCAGGAAACGTGAGTGTGCTGAGAACAAAAGAATGGTGGTTCCTACACAAACGGACCATATATAGTCCAACTCTGCTTCTGTAATTCATACAAAGCAAAGGTCCTCTAACATCCAATGCATGTCAGTTAAGATGAGAAACATGTGAGCTTCGTGAAAGATGTAGTTCGTTTCAGATGTAAAGTAACTGCCCTTACCTGAAATGAAGTCTTGTTTGTAGGAAGACTCAGAGCCTGGGATTTAACTCCATTTCTGAAGTGAAACACACAGCAGTGTTCTCATCCATTGACCACACTCTGCTTTAGAACAAGAAGCACGCTCTTGTTTTCTAGAGTCTCTAAGACAGCAGGAAACGTGACTGTGCTGAGAACAAAAGAACGGTGTTTCCTACACATACGGACCATATGTAGTCCAACTCTGCTTCTGAAACTGATACAAAGCACTGGTCCTCTAACATCCAATGCTTGTCAGTTAAGATGAGAAACGTGTGAGCTTCGTGAACGATGTAGTTCGTTTGAGCAGAAAAGTGACTGCCCTTACCTTAAACGAAGTCTTGCTTGTAGGAAGACTCAGAGTCTGGGATTTAACTCCATTTCTGAAGTGAATCACACAGCAGTGTTCTCATCCATTGATCACACTCTGCTTTAAAAGAAGAAGCCCGCTCTTGCTTTCTAGAGTCTCTAAGACAGCAGGAAACGTGACTGTGCTGAAAGAAAAGAACGGTGTTTCCTACACATACGGACCATATGTAGTCCAACTCTGCTTCTGAAACTAATACAAAGCACTGGTCCTCTACCATCCAATGCTTGTCTGTTAAGATGAGAAACGTGTGAGCTTCGTGAAAGATGTAGTTCTTTTGAGCTGTAAAGTAACTGGCCTTAACTGAAACGAAGTCTTCTTTGTAGGAAGACTCAGAGCCTGGGATTTAACTCCATTTCTGAAGGGAAACACGCAAAAGAGTTCTCATCCATTGATCACACACTGCTTTAGAGCAAGAAGCACGCTCTTGCTTTCTAGAGGCTTAAAGACAGCAGGGAGCGTGAGTGTGCTGAGAACAAAAGAACGGTGTTGCCTACACATACGGATCACATGTGGTCCAAATCTACTTCTGAAACTAATATAAAGCACTGGTCCTCTAACATCCAATGCTTGTCATTTAAGATGAGAAACGTGTGAGTTTCGTGAACGATGTAGTTCGTTTGAGCTATAAAGAAACTGCCATTACATGAAAGAAAGTCTTCCTTTTAGGAAGACTCAGAGCCTGGGATTCAACTCCATTTCTGAAGTGAAACACACAGCAGAGTTCTCATCCATTGATCATACTCTGCTTTAGAGCAAGAAGCACTCTCTTGCTTTATAGAGTCTCTAAGACAGCAGGAAATCTTAGTATGCCCAGAACAAAAGAACAGTGTTTCCTACACATACGGACCATATGTAGTCCAAATCTGCTTCTGAAACTGATACAAAGCACTGGTCCTCTAACATCCAATGCTTCTTAGTTAGGATAAGAAACGTGTGAGCTTCGTGAATGATGTAGTTCGTTTGAGCTGAAAAGTGACTGTCCTTACCTGAAACGAAGTCTTGCTTGTAGGAAGACACAGCGCCTGGGATTTAACTCCATTTCTGAAAGGTAACACACAGCATAGTTCTCATCCATGGATCACACTCTGCTTTAGAGCGAGAAGCATGCTCTTGCTTTCTAGAGTCTTTAATGCAGCAGGAAACATGAGTGTGCTCAGAACAAAAGAGCGGTGTTTCCTACACATAAGGACCATATCTTCTTCATCTCTGCTTCTGAAACTGAAACAAATGAAAGGTCCTCTAACATCCCATGTTCATCAGGTAAGATCCTAAAAGTGTGAGCTTAGTGAAAGATGTAGTTCGTTTGACCTGTAAAGTAACTGCACTTACCTGAAAAGAAGTCTTGCTTGTAGGAAGACTCAGAGCCTGGTATTTAACTCCATTTCTGAAGTGAAACACACAGCATAGTTCTCATTCATTGAACACACTCTGCTTTAGAGCAAGAAGCACGCTCTTGCTTTCTAGAGTATCTAAGACAGCAGGAAATGTGAGTGTGCTGAGAACACAAGAACGTTGTTTCCTACACATACGGACCATATCTAGTCCAACTCTGCTTCTGAAACTGATAAAAAGCACTGGTCCTCTAACATCCAATGCTTGTCAGTTAAGATGAGAAACGTATGAGCTTCGGGAACGATGTATTTCGTTTGAGCAGAAAAGTGACTGCCCTTACCTTAAACGAAGTCTTGCTTGTAGGACGACTCAGAGCCTGGGATTTAACTCCATTTCTGAAGTGAAACACACAGCAGTGTTCTCATCCATTGATCACACTCTGCTTTAGAACAAGAAGCACGCTCTTGCTTTCTAGAGTCTCTAAGACAGCAGTAAACGTGAGTGTGCTGAGAACAAAAGAATGGTGTTTCCTACAAATACGGACAATATCTAGTCCAACTCTGCTTCTGAAATTCATACAAAGTAAAGGTCCTCTAACATCCAATGTTTGTCAGTTAAGATGAGAAACGTGAGAGCTTCGTGAAAGATGTAGTTCCTTTGAGATGTAAAGTAACTGCCCTTAACTGAAACGAAGTCTTGTTTGTAGGAAGACTCAGAGCCTGGGATTTAACTCCATTTCTGAAGTGAAACACAGAGCAGAGTTCTCATCCATTGTTCACACTCTGCTTTAGAGCAAGAAGCACACTCTAGCTTTCTAGACTCTCTAAAACAACAGGAAACATGAGTGTGCTGAGAACCAAAGAACGGTGTTTCCTACACATACGGACCTTATCTAGTCCAACTCTGATTCTGAAACTGATACAAAGCACTGGTCCTCTAACATCCAATGCTTGTCAGTTAAGATGAGATACGTGTGAGCTTCGTGAACAATGTAGTTGGTTTGAGCTGAAAAGTGACTGCCCTTACCTGAAATGAAGTCTTGCTTGTAGGAAGACACAGAGCCTGGGATTTAACACCATTTCTAAAGGGAAACAAACAGCAAAGTTCTCATCCATGGATCACACTCTGCTTTAGAGCGAGAAGCACGCTCTTGCTTTCTAGAGTCTGTAATACAGCAGGAAACCTGAGTGATATCAGAACAAAAGAACTGTGTTTCTTACACATACGGACCATATCTAGTTCAACTCTGCTTCTGAAATTCATACAAAGCAAAGGTCCTCTAAAATCCAATGCTTGTCAGTTAAGATGAGAAACGTTGAGCTTCATGAACGATGTAGTTCGTTTGAGCTGAAAAGTGACTGCCCTTACTTGAAACGAAGTCTTGCATGTAGTAAGAAACAGAGCCTGGGATTTAACTCCATTTCTGAAGTGAAACACACAGCAGAGTTCTCATCCATTGATCACACTCTGCTTTAGAACAAGAAGCACGCTCTTGCTTTCTAGAGTCTCTAAGACAGCAGGAAACGTGAGTGTGCTGAGAACAAAAGAACGGTGTTTCCTACACATACGGACCATATGTAGTCCAACTCTGCTTCTGAAACTAATACAAAGCACTGGTCCTCTAACATCCAATGCTTGTCTGTTAAGATGAGAAACGTGTGAGCTTCGTGAAAGATGTAGTTCTTTTGAGCTGTAAAGTAACTGGCCTTAACTGAAATGAAGTATTCTTTGTAGGAAGATTCAGAGCCTGGGATTCAACTCCATTTCTGAAGTGAAACACACAGCAGAGTTCTCATCCATTGATCACACTCTGCTTTAGAGCAAGAAGCACTCTCTTGCTTTATAGAGTCTCTAAGAAAGCAGGAAATCTTAGTGTGCCCAGAACAAAAGAACAGTGTTTCGTACACATACGGACCATATGTAGTCCAAATCTGCTTCTGAAACTGATACAAAGCACTGGTCCTCTAACATCCAATGCTTGTCTGTTAAGATGAGAAACGTGTGAGCTTCGTGAACGATGTAGTTCCTTTGAGCTGAAAAGTGACTGCCCTTACCTGAAATGAAGTCTTGCGTGTAGGAAGACACAGAGCCTGGTATTTAACACCATTTCTGAAGGGAAACAAACAGCATAGTTCTCATCCATTGATCACACTATGCTTAGAACAAGAAGCACGCTCTTGCTTTCTAGCATCTCTAAGACAGCAGGAAACGTGAGTGTGCTGAGAACAAAAGAATGGTGTTTCCTACACATACGGACAATATCTAGTCCAACACTGCTTCTGAAATTCATACAAAGTAAAGGCCTCTAACATCCAATGCTTGTCAGTTAAGATGAGAAACGTGTGAGCTTCGTGAACAATGTAATTTGTTTGAGCTGAAAAGTGACTGCCCTTACCTGAAATGAAGTCTTGCATGTAGGAAGACACAGAGCCTGGGATTTAACACCATTTCTAAAGGGAAACAAACAGCAAAGTTCTCATCCATGGATCACAATCTGCTTTAGAGCGAGAAGCACGCTCTTGCTTTCTAGAGTCTCTAAAACAGCAGGAAACCTGAGTGTGATCAGAACAAAAGTACGTTGTTTCCTACACATACAGACCATATCTAGTTCAACTCGGCTTCTGAAATTCATACAAAGCAAAGGTCCTCTAACATTCAATGCTTGTCAGTTAATATGAGAAACGTGTGACCTTCGTGAAAGATGTAGTTCGTTTGAGCTGTAAAGTAACTGCCCTTACCTGAAACAATGTCTTCTCTGTAGGAAGACTCAGAGCCTGGGATTTAACTCCATTTCTGAGGGGAAACACGCAAAAGAGTTCACATCCATAGATCACACTCTGCTTTAGAGCAAGAAGCATGCTCTTGCTTTCTAGAGGCTCTAAGACAGCAGGAAGCGTGAGTGTGCTGAGAACAAATGAACTGTGTTGCCTACACATACGGACCATATGTGGTCCAAATCTGCTTCTGAAACTGATATAAAGCACTGGTCCTCTAACATCCAATGCTTGTCAGTTAAGAGGAGAAACGTGTGAGTTTCGTGAACGATGTAGTTCGTTTGAGCTATAAAGAAACTGCCCTTACATGAAAGAAAGTCTTGATTTTAGGAAGACTCAGAGCCTGGGATTTAACTCCATTTCTGAAGTGAAACACACAGCATAGTTCTCATTCATTGAACACACTCTGCTTTAGAGCAAGAAGCACGCTCTTGCTTTCTAGAGTCTCTAAGTCAGCAGTAAACGTGAGTGTGCTGAGAACAAAAGAACGTTGTTTCCTACACATATGCACCATATCTAGTCCAAGTCTGCTTCTGAAACTGATACAAAGCACTGGTCCTCTAACATCCAATGCTTGTCTGTTAAGATGAGAAACATGTGAGCTTCGTGAACGATGTAGTTCCTTTGAGCTGAAAAGTGACTGCCCTTACCTGAAATGAAGTCTTGCTTGTAGGAAGACACAGAGCCTGGGATTTAACTCCATTTCTGACGGGAAACACGCAAAAGAGTTCTCATCCATTGATCACACTCTGCTTAGAACAATAAGCACGCTCTTGCTTTCTAGAGGCTCTAAGACAGCAGGAAGCGTGAGTGTGCTGAGAACAAATGAACGGTGTTGCCTACACATACGGACCATATGTGGTCCAAATCTGCTTCTGAAACTGATTTAAAGCACTGGTCCTCTAACATCCAATGCTTGTCAGTTAAGATGAGAAACGTGTGAGCTTCGTGAACAATGTAGTTCGTTTGAGCTATAAAGAAACTGCCCTTACATGAAAGAAAGTCTTGCTTTTAGGAAGACTCAGAGCCTGGGATTTAACTCCATTTCTGAAGTGAAACACACAGCATAGTTCTCATCCATGGATCACACTCTGCTTTAGAGCGAGAAGCATGCTCTTGCTTTCTAGAGTCTCTAATACAGCAGGAAACCTGAGTGTGATCAGAACAAAAGAACGGAGTTTCCTACACATATGGACCATATCTACTCCAACTCTGCTTCTGAAACTGATACAAAGCACTGGTCCTCTAAAATCCAATGCTTGTCAGTTAAGATGAGAAACGTGTGAGCTTCGTGAACGATGTAGTTTGTTTGATTAGAAAAGTGACTGCCCTTACCTTAAACGAAGTCTTGCTTGTAGGAAAACTCAGAGTCTGGGATTTAACTCCATTTCTGAAGTGAATCACACAGCAGTGTTCTCATCAATTGATCACACTCTGCTTCAAAACAAGAAGCCCGCTCTTGCTTTCTAGAGTCTTTAAGACAGCAGGAAACGTGACTGTGCTGAGAACAAAAGAATAGTGTTTCCTACACATACGGACCATATGTAGTCCAACTCTGCTTCTGAAACTAATACAAAGCACTGGTCCTCTAACATCCAATGCTTGTCTGTTAAGATGAGAAACGTGTGAGCTTCGTGAAAGATGTAGTTCTTTTGAGCTGTAAAGTAACTGCCTTTACCTGAAACGAAGTCTTGTTTGTAGGAAGACTCAGAGCCTGGGATTTAACTCCATTTCTGAAGTGAAACACAGAGCAGAGTTCTCATTCATTGATCCCACTCTGCTTTAGAGCAAGAAGCACGCTCTTGCTTTCTAGAGTCTCTAAGACAGCAGGAAACGTGACTGTGCTGAGAACAAAAGAACGGTGTTTCCTACACATACGGACCATATGTCGTCCAACTCTGTTTCTGAAACTGATACAAAGAACTGGTCCTCTAACATCCAATGCTTGTCAGTTAAGTTGAGAAACGTGTGAGCTTTGTGAACGATGTAGTTCGTTTGAGCAGAAAAGTGACTGCCCTTACCATAAACGAAGTCTTGCTTGTAGGAAGACACAGAGCCTGGGTTTTAACTCCATTTCTGAAGGGTAACACACAGCATAGTTCTCATCCATGGATCACACTCTGCTTTAGAGCGAGAAGCACGCTCTTGCTTTCTAGAGTCTTTAATACAGCAGGAAACATGAGTGTGCTCAGAAGAACGGTGTTTCCTACACATACGGACCATATCTTGTTCATTTCTCCTTCTGAAACTGAAACAAATGAAAGGTCCTCTAACATCCAATGTTCGTCAGGTATGATCCGAAACGTGTGAGCTTCGTTCAGATGTAGTTTGTTTGACCTGTAAAGTAACTGCTCTTACCTGAAAGGAAGTCTTGCTTGTAGGAAGACTCAGAGCCTGGTACTTAACTCCATTTCTGAAGTGAAACACATAGCATAGTTCTCATCCATAGCTCACACTCTGCTTTAGAGCAAGAAGCACGCTCTTGCTTTCTAGAGGCTCAAAGACAGCAGGGAGCGTGAGTGTGCTGAGAACAAAAGAACGGTGTTTCCTACACATACGGACCATACATAGTCCAAATCTGCTTCTGAAACTGATACAAAGAACTGACCCTCTAACATCCAATGCTTGTCAGTTAAGATGAGAAACGTGTGAGCTTCGTGAACGATGTAGTTCGTTTGAGCAGAAAAGTGACTGCCCTTACCTTAAACGAAGTCTTGCTTGTAGGAAGACTCAGAGCCTGGGATTTAACTCCATTTCTGAAGTGAAAAACACAGCAGTGTTCTCATCCATTGATCACACTCTGCTTTAGAACAAGAAGCACGCTCTTGCTTTCTAGAATCTCTAAGACAGCAGGAAACGTGAGTGTGCTGAGAACAAAAGAACGGTGTTTCCTACATATACTGACCATATCTAGTCCAACTCTGCTTCTGAAACTGATACAAAGCACTGGTCCTCTAACATCCAATGCTTGTCTGTTAAGTGAGAAACGTGTGAGCTTCGTGAATGATGTATTTCGTTTGAGCTGAACAGTGACAGCCCTTACCTGAAATGAAGTCTTGCTTGTAGGAAGACACAGAGCCTGGGATTTAACACCATTTCTGAAGGGAAACAAACAGCATAGTTCTCATCCATGGATCCCACTCAGCTTTAGAGCTTGAAGCACGCTCTTGCTTTCTAGAGTCTCTAATACAGCAGGAAACCTGAGAGTGATGAGAACAAAAGAACGGCGTTTCCTAAACATACTGACCATATCTAGTTCAACTCTGCTTCTGAAATTCATACAAAGCAAAGGTCCTCTAACATCCAATGCTTGTCAGTTAAGATGAGAAACGTGTGAGCTTCATGATCGATGTATTTCCTTTGAGCTGAAAAGTGACTGCCCTTACCTGAAATGAAGTCTTGCTTGTAGGAAGACACAGAGCCTGGGATTTAACACCATTTCTGAATGGAAACAAACAGCATAGTTCTCATCCATTGATCACACTCTGCTTAGAACAAGAAGCACGCTCTTGCTTTCTAGAGTCTCTAAGATCGCAGGAATCGTGAGTGTGCAGTGAACAAAAGAATGGTGTTTCCTACACATACGGACCATATCTAGTCCAACTCTACTTCTGAAATTCATACAAAGCACAGGTCCTCTAACATCCAATGTTTTCAGTTAAGATGAGAAACGTGTGAGCTTCGTGAAAGATGTAGTACGTTTGAGCTGTAAAATACCTGCCCTTACCTGAAACGAAGTCTTGTTTGTAGGAAGACTCAGAGCCTGAGATTTAACTCCATTTCTGAAATGAAACACAGAGCAGTGTTCTCATTCATTGATCACACTCTGCCTTAGAGCAAGCAGCACGCTCTTACTTTCTAGAGTCTCTAAGACATAAGGAAACGTGACTGTGCTGAGAACAAAAGAACTGTGTTTCTTACACATAAGGACCATATCTAGTCCAACTCTGCTTCTGAAATTCATACAAAGCACAGGTCCTCTAACATCCAATGTTTGTCAGTTAAGATGAGAAACGTGTGAACTTCGTGAACGATATAGTTCGTTTGAGCTGTAAAGTAACTGCCTTTACCTGAAACGAAGTCTTGTTTGTAGGAAGACTCAGAGCCTGGGATTTAACTCCATTTCTGAAGTGAAACACAGAGCAGAGTTCTCATTCATTGATCCCACTCTGCTTTAGAGCAAGAAGCACGCTCTTGCTTTCTAGAGTCTCTAAGACAGCAGGAAACGTGACTGTGCTGAGAACAAAAGAACGGTGTTTCCTACACATACGGACCATATGTAGTCCAACTCTGTTTCTGAAACTGATACAAAGAACTGGTCCTCTAACATCCAATGCTTGTCAGTTAAGTTGAGAAACGTGTGAGCTTTGTGAACGATGTAGTTCGTTTGAGCAGAAAAGTGACTGCCCTTACCTTAAACGAAGTCTTGCTTGTAGGAAGACTCAGAGCCTGGGATTTAACTCCATTTCTGAAGGGAAACAAACAGCATAGTTCTCATCCATTGATCACACTCTGCTTAGAACAAGAAGCACGCTCTTGTTTTCTAGAGTCTCTAAGAGAGCATGAAACTTGAGTGTGCTGAGAACAAAAGAATGGTGTTTCCTACACATACGGACCATATCTGGTCCAAATCTGCTTCTGAAATTCATACAAAGCAAAGGTCCTCTAACATCCAATGTTTGTCAGTTAGGATGAGAAACGTGTGAGCTTCGTGAATGATGTAGTTCGTTTGAGCTGAAAAGTGACTGCCCTTACCTGAAAGGAAGTCTTGCTTGTAGGAAGACACAGAGCCTGGGTTTTAACTCCATTTCTGAAGGGTAACACACAGCATAGTTCTCATCCATGGATCACACTCTGCTTTAGAGCGAGAAGCACGCTCTTGCTTTCTAGAGTCTTTAATACAGCAGGAAACATGAGTGTGCTCAGAAGAACGGTGTTTCCTACACATACGGACCATATCTTGTTCATTTCTCCTTCTGAAACTGAAACAAATGAAAGGTCCTCTAACATCCAATGTTCGTCAGGTATGATCCGAAACATGTGAGCTTCGTTCAGATGTAGTTTGTTTGACCTGTAAAGTAACTGCTCTTACCTGAAAGGAAGTCTTGCTTGTAGGAAGACTCAGAGCCTGGTACTTAACTCCATTTCTGAAGTGAAACACACAGCATAGTTCTCATCCATAGATCACACTCTGCTTTAGAGCAAGAAGCACGCTCTTGCTTTCTAGAGGCTCAAAGAAACCAGGAGCGTGAGTGTGCTGAGAACAAAAGAACGGTGTTGCCTACACCTCCGGACCATATGTGGTCCAAATCTGCTCCTAAAACTGATATAAAGCACTGGTCCTCTAACATCCAATGCTTGTCAGTTAAGATGAGAAACGTGTGAGTTTCGTGAACGATGTAGTTCGTTTGAGCTATAAAGAAACTGCCCTTACATGAAAGAAAGTCTTGCTTTTAGGAAGACTCAGAGCCTGGGATTTAACTCCATTTCTGAAGTGAAACACACAGCAGAGTTCTCATCCATTGATCACACTCTGCTTAGAATAAGAAGCACGCTCTTGCTTTGTAGAGTCTCTAATACAGCAGGAAACCTGAGTGTGATCAGAACAAAAGAACGGTGTTTCCTAAACATACTGACCATATCTAGTTCAACTCTGCTTCTGAAATTCATACAAAGCAAAGATCCTCTAACATCCAATGCTTTTCAGTTAAGATGAGAATCGTGTGAGCTTCGTGAACGATGTAGTTCGTTTGAGCTGAAAAGTGACTGCCCTTACCTGAAATGAAGTCTTGCTTGTGGGAAGACACAGAGCCTGGGATTTAACACCATTTCTGAATGGAAACAAACAGCATACTTCTCATCCATTGATCACACTCTGCTTAGAACAAGAAGCACGCTCTTGCTTTCTAGAGTCTCTAAGAGAGCAGGAAATGTGAGTGTGCTGAGAACAAAAGAACGTTGTTTCCTACACATACGGACCATATCTAGTCCAAGTCTGCTTCTGAAACTGATAAAAAGCACTGGTCCTCTAACATCCAATGCTTGTCAGTTAAGATGAGAAACGTTGAGCTTCATGAACGATGTATTTCGTTTGAGCTGAAAAGTGACTGCCCTTACTTGAAACGAAGTCTTGCTTGTAGTAAGACACAGAGCCTGGGCTTTAACTCCATTTCTGAAGGGAAACACACAGCATAGTTCTCATCCATGTATCACACTCTGCTTTAGAGTGGGAAGCACGCTCTTGATTTCTAGAATCTCTAAGACAGCAGGAAACGTGAGTGTGCTGAGAACAAAAGAACGGTGTTTCCTACACATACAGACCATATCTAGTCCAAATCTGCTTCTGAAATTCATACAAAGCAAAGGTCCTCTAACATCCAATGTTTGTCAGTTAGGATGAGAAACGTGTGAGCTTCGTGAATGATGTAGTTCGTTTGAGCTGAAAAGTGACTGCCCTTACCTGAAAGGAAGTCTTGCTTGTAGGAAGACACAGAGCCTGGGTTTTAACTCCATTTCTGAAGGGTAACACACAGCATAGTTCTCATCCATGGATCACACTCTGCTTTAGAGCGAGAAGCACGCTCTTGCTTTCTAGAGTCTTTAATACAGCAGGAAACATGAGTGTGCTCAGAAGAACGGTGTTTCCTACACATACGGACCATATCTTGTTCATTTCTCCTTCTGAAACTGAAACAAATGAAAGGTCCTCTAACATCCAATGTTCGTCAGGTATGATCCGAAACGTGTGAGCTTCGTTCAGATGTAGTTTGTTTGACCTGTAAAGTAACTGCTCTTACCTGAAAGGAAGTCTTGCTTGTAGGAAGACTCAGAGCCTGGTACTTAACTCCATTTCTGAAGTGAAACACATAGCATAGTTCTCATCCATAGCTCACACTCTGCTTTAGAGCAAGAAGCACGCTCTTGCTTTCTAGAGGCTCAAAGACAGCAGGGAGCGTGAGTGTGCTGAGAACAAAAGAACGGTGTTTCCTACACATACGGACCATACATAGTCCAAATCTGCTTCTGAAACTGATACAAAGAACTGACCCTCTAACATCCAATGCTTGTCAGTTAAGATGAGAAACGTGTGAGCTTCGTGAACGATGTAGTTCGTTTGAGCAGAAAAGTGACTGCCCTTACCTTAAACGAAGTCTTGCTTGTAGGAAGACTCAGAGCCTGGGATTTAACTCCATTTCTGAAGTGAAAAACACAGCAGTGTTCTCATCCATTGATCACACTCTGCTTTAGAACAAGAAGCACGCTCTTGCTTTCTAGAATCTCTAAGACAGCAGGAAACGTGAGTGTGCTGAGAACAAAAGAACGGTGTTTCCTACATATACTGACCATATCTAGTCCAACTCTGCTTCTGAAACTGATACAAAGCACTGGTCCTCTAACATCCAATGCTTGTCTGTTAAGTGAGAAACGTGTGAGCTTCGTGAATGATGTATTTCGTTTGAGCTGAACAGTGACAGCCCTTACCTGAAATGAAGTCTTGCTTGTAGGAAGACACAGAGCCTGGGATTTAACACCATTTCTGAAGGGAAACAAACAGCATAGTTCTCATCCATGGATCCCACTCAGCTTTAGAGCTTGAAGCACGCTCTTGCTTTCTAGAGTCTCTAATACAGCAGGAAACCTGAGAGTGATGAGAACAAAAGAACGGCGTTTCCTAAACATACTGACCATATCTAGTTCAACTCTGCTTCTGAAATTCATACAAAGCAAAGGTCCTCTAACATCCAATGCTTGTCAGTTAAGATGAGAAACGTGTGAGCTTCATGATCGATGTATTTCCTTTGAGCTGAAAAGTGACTGCCCTTACCTGAAATGAAGTCTTGCTTGTAGGAAGACACAGAGCCTGGGATTTAACACCATTTCTGAATGGAAACAAACAGCATAGTTCTCATCCATTGATCACACTCTGCTTAGAACAAGAAGCACGCTCTTGCTTTCTAGAGTCTCTAAGATCGCAGGAATCGTGAGTGTGCAGTGAACAAAAGAATGGTGTTTCCTACACATACGGACCATATCTAGTCCAACTCTACTTCTGAAATTCATACAAAGCACAGGTCCTCTAACATCCAATGTTTTCAGTTAAGATGAGAAACGTGTGAGCTTCGTGAAAGATGTAGTACGTTTGAGCTGTAAAATACCTGCCCTTACCTGAAACGAAGTCTTGTTTGTAGGAAGACTCAGAGCCTGAGATTTAACTCCATTTCTGAAATGAAACACAGAGCAGTGTTCTCATTCATTGATCACACTCTGCCTTAGAGCAAGCAGCACGCTCTTACTTTCTAGAGTCTCTAAGACATAAGGAAACGTGACTGTGCTGAGAACAAAAGAACTGTGTTTCTTACACATAAGGACCATATCTAGTCCAACTCTGCTTCTGAAATTCATACAAAGCACAGGTCCTCTAACATCCAATGTTTGTCAGTTAAGATGAGAAACGTGTGAACTTCGTGAACGATATAGTTCGTTTGAGCTGTAAAGTAACTGCCTTTACCTGAAACGAAGTCTTGTTTGTAGGAAGACTCAGAGCCTGGGATTTAACTCCATTTCTGAAGTGAAACACAGAGCAGAGTTCTCATTCATTGATCCCACTCTGCTTTAGAGCAAGAAGCACGCTCTTGCTTTCTAGAGTCTCTAAGACAGCAGGAAACGTGACTGTGCTGAGAACAAAAGAACGGTGTTTCCTACACATACGGACCATATGTAGTCCAACTCTGTTTCTGAAACTGATACAAAGAACTGGTCCTCTAACATCCAATGCTTGTCAGTTAAGTTGAGAAACGTGTGAGCTTTGTGAACGATGTAGTTCGTTTGAGCAGAAAAGTGACTGCCCTTACCTTAAACGAAGTCTTGCTTGTAGGAAGACTCAGAGCCTGGGATTTAACTCCATTTCTGAAGGGAAACAAACAGCATAGTTCTCATCCATTGATCACACTCTGCTTAGAACAAGAAGCACGCTCTTGTTTTCTAGAGTCTCTAAGAGAGCATGAAACGTGAGTGTGCTGAGAACAAAAGAATGGTGTTTCCTACACATACGGACCATATCTGGTCCAAATCTGCTTCTGAAATTCATACAAAGCAAAGGTCCTCTAACATCCAATGTTTGTCAATTAGGATGAGAAACGTGTGAGCTTCGTGAATGATGTAGTTCGTTTGAGCTGAAAAGTGACTGCCCTTACCTGAAAGGAAGTCTTGCTTGTAGGAAGACACAGAGCCTGGGTTTTAACTCCATTTCTGAAGGGTAACACACAGCATAGTTCTCATCCATGGATCACACTCTGCTTTAGAGCGAGAAGCACGCTCTTGCTTTCTAGAGTCTTTAATACAGCAGGAAACATGAGTGTGCTCAGAAGAACGGTGTTTCCTACACATACGGACCATATCTTGTTCATTTCTCCTTCTGAAACTGAAACAAATGAAAGGTCCTCTAACATCCAATGTTCGTCAGGTATGATCCGAAACATGTGAGCTTCGTTCAGATGTAGTTTGTTTGACCTGTAAAGTAACTGCTCTTACCTGAAAGGAAGTCTTGCTTGTAGGAAGACTCAGAGCCTGGTACTTAACTCCATTTCTGAAGTGAAACACACAGCATAGTTCTCATCCATAGATCACACTCTGCTTTAGAGCAAGAAGCACGCTCTTGCTTTCTAGAGGCTCAAAGAAACCAGGAGCGTGAGTGTGCTGAGAACAAAAGAACGGTGTTGCCTACACCTCCGGACCATATGTGGTCCAAATCTGCTCCTAAAACTGATATAAAGCACTGGTCCTCTAACATCCAATGCTTGTCAGTTAAGATGAGAAACGTGTGAGTTTCGTGAACGATGTAGTTCGTTTGAGCTATAAAGAAACTGCCCTTACATGAAAGAAAGTCTTGCTTTTAGGAAGACTCAGAGCCTGGGATTTAACTCCATTTCTGAAGTGAAACACACAGCAGAGTTCTCATCCATTGATCACACTCTGCTTAGAATAAGAAGCACGCTCTTGCTTTGTAGAGTCTCTAATACAGCAGGAAACCTGAGTGTGATCAGAACAAAAGAACGGTGTTTCCTAAACATACTGACCATATCTAGTTCAACTCTGCTTCTGAAATTCATACAAAGCAAAGATCCTCTAACATCCAATGCTTTTCAGTTAAGATGAGAATCGTGTGAGCTTCGTGAACGATGTAGTTCGTTTGAGCTGAAAAGTGACTGCCCTTACCTGAAATGAAGTCTTGCTTGTGGGAAGACACAGAGCCTGGGATTTAACACCATTTCTGAATGGAAACAAACAGCATACTTCTCATCCATTGATCACACTCTGCTTAGAACAAGAAGCACGCTCTTGCTTACTAGAGTCTCTAAGAGAGCAGGAAATGTGAGTGTGCTGAGAACAAAAGAACGTTGTTTCCTACACATACGGACCATATCTAGTCCAAGTCTGCTTCTGAAACTGATAAAAAGCACTGGTCCTCTAACATCCAATGCTTGTCAGTTAAGATGAGAAACGTTGAGCTTCATGAACGATGTATTTCGTTTGAGCTGAAAAGTGACTGCCCTTACTTGAAAGGAAGTCTTGCTTGTAGTAAGACACAGAGCCTGGGCTTTAACTCCATTTCTGAAGGGAAACACACAGCATAGTTCTCATCCATGTATCACACTCTGCTTTAGAGTGGGAAGCACGCTCTTGATTTCTAGAATCTCTAAGACAGCAGGAAACGTGAGTGTGCTGAGAACAAAAGAACGGTGTTTCCTACACATACAGACCATATCTAGTCCAAATCTGCTTCTGAAATTCATACAAAGCAAAGGTCCTCTAACATGAATGTTTGTCAGTTAGGATGAGAAACGTGTGAGCTTCGTGAATGATGTAGTTCGTTTGAGCTGAAAAGTGACTGCCCTTACCTGAAACGAAGTCTTGCTTGTAGGAAGACACAGAGCCTGGGATTTAACTCCATTTCTGAAGGGAAACACACAGCATAGTTCTCATCCATGGATCACACTCTGCTTTAGAGTGGGGAAGCTCGCTCTTGCTTTCTAGAGTCTCTAATACAGCAGGAAACCTGAGTGTGCTCAGAACAAAAGAACGGTGTTTCCTACACATACGGACCATACATAGTCCAAATCTGCTTCTGAAACTTATACAAAGAACCTACCCTCTAACATCCAATGCTTGTCAGTTAAGATGAGAAACGTGTGAGCTTCTTGAACGATGTAGTTCGTTTGAGCAGAAAAGTGACTGCCCTTACCTTAAACGAAGTCTTGCTTGTAGGAAGATTCAGAGCCTGGGATTTAACTCCATTTCTGAAGTGAAAAACACAGCAGTGTTCTCATCCATTGATCACACTCTGCTTTAGAACAAGAAGCACGCTCTTGCTTTCTAGAATCTCTAAGACAGCAGGAAACGTGAGTGTGCTGAGAACAAAAGAACGGTGTTTCCTACATATACTGACCATATCTAGTCCAACTCTGCTTCTGAAACTGATACAAAGCACTGGTCCTCTAACATCCAATGCTTGTCTGTTAAGTGAGAAACGTGTGAGCTTCGTGAATGATGTATTTCGTTGGAGCTGAAAAGTGACAGCCCTTACCTGAAATGAAGTCTTGCTTGTAGGAAGACACAGAGCCTGGGATTTAACACCATTTCTGAAGGGAAACAAACAGCATAGTTCTCATCCATGGATCACACTCTGCTTTAGAGCTTGAAGCACGCTCTTGCTTTCTATAGTCTCTAATACAGCAGGAAACCTCAGTGTGATGAGAACAAAAGAACGGCGTTTCCTAAACATACTGACCATATCTAGTTCAACTCTGCTTCTGAAATTCATACAAAGCAAAGGTCCTCTAACATCCAATGCTTGTCAGTTAAGATGAGAAACGTGTGAGCTTCATGATCAATGTATTTCCTTTGAGCTGAAAAGTGACTGCCCTTACCTGAAACGAAGTCTTGCTTGTAGGAAGTCACAGAGCCTGGGATTTAATACCATTTCTGAACGGAAACAAACGGCATAGTTCTCATCCATTGATCACACTCTGCTTGGAACAAGAAGCACGCTCTTGCTTTCTAGAGTCTCTAAGACCGCAGGAATTGTGAGTGTGCTGTGAACAAAAGAATGGGGTTTCCTACACATACGGACCATATCTGGTCCAAATCTGCTTCTGAAATTCATACAAAGCAAAGGTCCTCTAACATCCAATGTTTGTCAGTTAAGATGAGAAACGTGTGAGCTTCGTGAACGATGTAGTTCGTTTGAGCAGAAAAGTGACTGCCCTTACCTTAAACGAAGTCTTGCTTGTAGGAAGACTCAGAGCCTGGGATTTAACTCCATTTCTGAAGTGAAAAACACAGCAGTGTTCTCATCCATTGATCACACTCTGCTTTAGAACAAGAAGCACGCTCTTGCTTTCTAGAATCTCTAAGACAGCAGGAAACGTGAGTGTGCTGAGAACAAAAGAACGGTGTTTCCTACATATACTGACCATATCTAGTCCAACTCTGCTTCTGAAACTGATACAAAGCACTGGTCCTCTAACATCCAATGCTTGTCTGTTAAGTGAGAAACGTGTGAGCTTCGTGAATGATGTATTTCGTTTGAGCTGAACAGTGACAGCCCTTACCTGAAATGAAGTCTTGCTTGTAGGAAGACACAGAGCCTGGGATTTAACACCATTTCTGAAGGGAAACAAACAGCATAGTTCTCATCCATGGATCCCACTCAGCTTTAGAGCTTGAAGCACGCTCTTGCTTTCTAGAGTCTCTAATACAGCAGGAAACCTGAGAGTGATGAGAACAAAAGAACGGCGTTTCCTAAACATACTGACCATATCTAGTTCAACTCTGCTTCTGAAATTCATACAAAGCAAAGGTCCTCTAACATCCAATGCTTGTCAGTTAAGATGAGAAACGTGTGAGCTTCATGATCGATGTATTTCCTTTGAGCTGAAAAGTGACTGCCCTTACCTGAAATGAAGTCTTGCTTGTAGGAAGACACAGAGCCTGGGATTTAACACCATTTCTGAATGGAAACAAACAGCATAGTTCTCATCCATTGATCACACTCTGCTTAGAACAAGAAGCACGCTCTTGCTTTCTAGAGTCTCTAAGATCGCAGGAATCGTGAGTGTGCAGTGAACAAAAGAATGGTGTTTCCTACACATACGGACCATATCTAGTCCAACTCTACTTCTGAAATTCATACAAAGCACAGGTCCTCTAACATCCAATGTTTTCAGTTAAGATGAGAAACGTGTGAGCTTCGTGAAAGATGTAGTACGTTTGAGCTGTAAAATACCTGCCCTTACCTGAAACGAAGTCTTGTTTGTAGGAAGACTCAGAGCCTGAGATTTAACTCCATTTCTGAAATGAAACACAGAGCAGTGTTCTCATTCATTGATCACACTCTGCCTTAGAGCAAGCAGCACGCTCTTACTTTCTAGAGTCTCTAAGACATAAGGAAACGTGACTGTGCTGAGAACAAAAGAACTGTGTTTCTTACACATAAGGACCATATCTAGTCCAACTCTGCTTCTGAAATTCATACAAAGCACAGGTCCTCTAACATCCAATGTTTGTCAGTTAAGATGAGAAACGTGTGAACTTCGTGAACGATATAGTTCGTTTGAGCTGTAAAGTAACTGCCTTTACCTGAAACGAAGTCTTGTTTGTAGGAAGACTCAGAGCCTGGGATTTAACTCCATTTCTGAAGTGAAACACAGAGCAGAGTTCTCATTCATTGATCCCACTCTGCTTTAGAGCAAGAAGCACGCTCTTGCTTTCTAGAGTCTCTAAGACAGCAGGAAACGTGACTGTGCTGAGAACAAAAGAACGGTGTTTCCTACACATACGGACCATATGTAGTCCAACTCTGTTTCTGAAACTGATACAAAGAACTGGTCCTCTAACATCCAATGCTTGTCAGTTAAGTTGAGAAACGTGTGAGCTTTGTGAACGATGTAGTTCGTTTGAGCAGAAAAGTGACTGCCCTTACCTTAAACGAAGTCTTGCTTGTAGGAAGACTCAGAGCCTGGGATTTAACTCCATTTCTGAAGGGAAACAAACAGCATAGTTCTCATCCATTGATCACACTCTGCTTAGAACAAGAAGCACGCTCTTGTTTTCTAGAGTCTCTAAGAGAGCATGAAACGTGAGTGTGCTGAGAACAAAAGAATGGTGTTTCCTACACATACGGACCATATCTGGTCCAAATCTGCTTCTGAAATTCATACAAAGCAAAGGTCCTCTAACATCCAATGTTTGTCAGTTAGGATGAGAAACGTGTGAGCTTCGTGAATGATGTAGTTCGTTTGAGCTGAAAAGTGACTGCCCTTACCTGAAAGGAAGTCTTGCTTGTAGGAAGACACAGAGCCTGGGTTTTAACTCCATTTCTGAAGGGTAACACACAGCATAGTTCTCATCCATGGATCACACTCTGCTTTAGAGCGAGAAGCACGCTCTTGCTTTCTAGAGTCTTTAATACAGCAGGAAACATGAGTGTGCTCAGAAGAACGGTGTTTCCTACACATACGGACCATATCTTGTTCATTTCTCCTTCTGAAACTGAAACAAATGAAAGGTCCTCTAACATCCAATGTTCGTCAGGTATGATCCGAAACATGTGAGCTTCGTTCAGATGTAGTTTGTTTGACCTGTAAAGTAACTGCTCTTACCTGAAAGGAAGTCTTGCTTGTAGGAAGACTCAGAGCCTGGTACTTAACTCCATTTCTGAAGTGAAACACACAGCATAGTTCTCATCCATAGATCACACTCTGCTTTAGAGCAAGAAGCACGCTCTTGCTTTCTAGAGGCTCAAAGAAACCAGGAGCGTGAGTGTGCTGAGAACAAAAGAACGGTGTTGCCTACACCTCCGGACCATATGTGGTCCAAATCTGCTCCTAAAACTGATATAAAGCACTGGTCCTCTAACATCCAATGCTTGTCAGTTAAGATGAGAAACGTGTGAGTTTCGTGAACGATGTAGTTCGTTTGAGCTATAAAGAAACTGCCCTTACATGAAAGAAAGTCTTGCTTTTAGGAAGACTCAGAGCCTGGGATTTAACTCCATTTCTGAAGTGAAACACACAGCAGAGTTCTCATCCATTGATCACACTCTGCTTAGAATAAGAAGCACGCTCTTGCTTTGTAGAGTCTCTAATACAGCAGGAAACCTGAGTGTGATCAGAACAAAAGAACGGTGTTTCCTAAACATACTGACCATATCTAGTTCAACTCTGCTTCTGAAATTCATACAAAGCAAAGATCCTCTAACATCCAATGCTTTTCAGTTAAGATGAGAATCGTGTGAGCTTCGTGAACGATGTAGTTCGTTTGAGCTGAAAAGTGACTGCCCTTACCTGAAATGAAGTCTTGCTTGTGGGAAGACACAGAGCCTGGGATTTAACACCATTTCTGAATGGAAACAAACAGCATACTTCTCATCCATTGATCACACTCTGCTTAGAACAAGAAGCACGCTCTTGCTTACTAGAGTCTCTAAGAGAGCAGGAAATGTGAGTGTGCTGAGAACAAAAGAACGTTGTTTCCTACACATACGGACCATATCTAGTCCAAGTCTGCTTCTGAAACTGATAAAAAGCACTGGTCCTCTAACATCCAATGCTTGTCAGTTAAGATGAGAAACGTTGAGCTTCATGAACGATGTATTTCGTTTGAGCTGAAAAGTGACTGCCCTTACTTGAAAGGAAGTCTTGCTTGTAGTAAGACACAGAGCCTGGGCTTTAACTCCATTTCTGAAGGGAAACACACAGCATAGTTCTCATCCATGTATCACACTCTGCTTTAGAGTGGGAAGCACGCTCTTGATTTCTAGAATCTCTAAGACAGCAGGAAACGTGAGTGTGCTGAGAACAAAAGAACGGTGTTTCCTACACATACAGACCATATCTAGTCCAAATCTGCTTCTGAAATTCATACAAAGCAAAGGTCCTCTAACATGAATGTTTGTCAGTTAGGATGAGAAACGTGTGAGCTTCGTGAATGATGTAGTTCGTTTGAGCTGAAAAGTGACTGCCCTTACCTGAAACGAAGTCTTGCTTGTAGGAAGACACAGAGCCTGGGATTTAACTCCATTTCTGAAGGGAAACACACAGCATAGTTCTCATCCATGGATCACACTCTGCTTTAGAGTGGGGAAGCTCGCTCTTGCTTTCTAGAGTCTCTAATACAGCAGGAAACCTGAGTGTGCTCAGAACAAAAGAACGGTGTTTCCTACACATACGGACCATACATAGTCCAAATCTGCTTCTGAAACTTATACAAAGAACCTACCCTCTAACATCCAATGCTTGTCAGTTAAGATGAGAAACGTGTGAGCTTCTTGAACGATGTAGTTCGTTTGAGCAGAAAAGTGACTGCCCTTACCTTAAACGAAGTCTTGCTTGTAGGAAGATTCAGAGCCTGGGATTTAACTCCATTTCTGAAGTGAAAAACACAGCAGTGTTCTCATCCATTGATCACACTCTGCTTTAGAACAAGAAGCACGCTCTTGCTTTCTAGAATCTCTAAGACAGCAGGAAACGTGAGTGTGCTGAGAACAAAAGAACGGTGTTTCCTACATATACTGACCATATCTAGTCCAACTCTGCTTCTGAAACTGATACAAAGCACTGGTCCTCTAACATCCAATGCTTGTCTGTTAAGTGAGAAACGTGTGAGCTTCGTGAATGATGTATTTCGTTGGAGCTGAAAAGTGACAGCCCTTACCTGAAATGAAGTCTTGCTTGTAGGAAGACACAGAGCCTGGGATTTAACACCATTTCTGAAGGGAAACAAACAGCATAGTTCTCATCCATGGATCACACTCTGCTTTAGAGCTTGAAGCACGCTCTTGCTTTCTATAGTCTCTAATACAGCAGGAAACCTCAGTGTGATGAGAACAAAAGAACGGCGTTTCCTAAACATACTGACCATATCTAGTTCAACTCTGCTTCTGAAATTCATACAAAGCAAAGGTCCTCTAACATCCAATGCTTGTCAGTTAAGATGAGAAACGTGTGAGCTTCATGATCAATGTATTTCCTTTGAGCTGAAAAGTGACTGCCCTTACCTGAAACGAAGTCTTGCTTGTAGGAAGTCACAGAGCCTGGGATTTAATACCATTTCTGAACGGAAACAAACGGCATAGTTCTCATCCATTGATCACACTCTGCTTGGAACAAGAAGCACGCTCTTGCTTTCTAGAGTCTCTAAGACCGCAGGAATTGTGAGTGTGCTGTGAACAAAAGAATGGGGTTTCCTACACATACGGACCATATCTGGTCCAAATCTGCTTCTGAAATTCATACAAAGCAAAGGTCCTCTAACATCCAATGTTTGTCAGTTAGGATGAGAAACGTGTGAGCTTCGTGAATGATGTAGTTCGTTTGAGCTGAAAAGTGACTGCCCTTACCTGAAAGGAAGTCTTGCTTGTAGGAAGACACAGAGCCTGGGATTTAACTCCATTTCTGAAGGGTAACACACAGCATAGTTCTCATCCATGGATCACACTCTGCTTTAGAGCGAGAAGCACGCTCTTGCTTTCTAGAGTCTTTAATACAGCAGGAAACATGAGTGTGCTCAGAAGAACGGTGTTTCCTACACATACAGACCATATCTTGTTCATTTCTGCTTCTGAAACTGAAACAAATGAAAGGTCCTCTAACGTCCAATGCTCGTCAGGTATGATCCGAAACGTGTGAGCTTCGTGAAAGATGTAGTTTGTTTGACCTGTAAAGTAACTGCTCTTACCTGAAAGAAAGTCTTGCTTGTAGGAAGACTCAGAGCCTGGTAATTAACTCCATTTCTGAAGTGAAACACACAGCATAGTTCTCATCCATAGATCACACTCTGCTTTAGAGCAAGAAGCACGCTCTTGCTTTCTAGAGGCTAAAAGACAGCAGGGAGCGTGAGTGTGCTGAGAACAAAAGAACGGTGTTGCCTACACCTACGGACCATATGTGGTCCAAATCTGCTTCTAAAAATGATATAAAGCACTGGTCCTCTTACATCGAATGCTTGTCAGTTGAGATGAGAAACGTGTGAGTTTCGTGAACGATGTAGTTCGTTTGAGCTATAAAGAAACTGCCCTTACATGAAAGAAAGTCTTGCTTTTAGGAATACTCAGAGCCTGGGATTTAACTCCATTTCTGAAGTGAAACACACAGCAGAGTTCTCATCCATTGATCACACTCTGCTTTAGAGCGAGAAGCACGCTCTTGCTTTCTAGAGTCTCTAATACAGCAGGAAACCTGAGTGTGATCAGAACAAAAGAATGGTGTTTCCTAAACATACTGACCATATCTAGTTCAACTCTGATTCTGAAATTCATACAAAGCAAAGGTCCTCTAACATCCAATGCTTTTCAGTTAAGATGAGAAACGTGTGAGCTTCGTTAACGATGTAGTTCGTTTGAGCTGAAAAGTGACTGCCCTTACCTGAAATGAAGTCTTGCTTGTGGGAAGACACTGAGCCTGGGATTTAACACCATTTCTGAATGGAAACAAACAGCATAGTTCTCATCCATTGATCACACTCTGCTTAGAACAAGAAGCACGCTCTTGCTTTCTAGAGTCTCTAAGAGAGCAGGAAATGTGAGTGTGCTGAGAAAAAAAGAACGTTGTTTCCTACACATACGTACCATATCTAGTGCAACTCTGTTTCTGAAACTGATACAAAGCACTGGTCCTCTAACATCCAATGCTTGTCAGTTAAATTGAGAAACGTGTGAGCTTTGTGAACGATGTATTTCGTTTAAGCTGAAAAGTGACTGCCCTTACTTGAAACGAAGTCTTGCTTGTAGGAAGACTCAGAGCCTGGGCTTTAACTCCATTTCTGAAGGGAAACACACAGCATAGTTCTCATCCATTGATCACACTCTGCTTAGAACAAGAAGCACGCTCTTGCTTTCTAGAGTCTCTAAGACAGCAGGAAACGTGAGTGTGCTGAGAACAAAGAATGGTGTTTCCTACACATAGTCCAAATCTGCTTCTGAAATTCATACAAAGCAAAGGTCCTCTAACATCCAATGTTTGTCAGTTAGGATGAGAAATGTGTGAGCTTCGTGAATGATGTAGTTCGTTTGAGCTGAAAAGTTACTGCCCTTACCTGAAACGAAGTCTTGCTTGTAGGAAGACACAGAGCCTGGGATTTAACTCCATTTCTGAAGGGAAACACACAGCATAGTTCTCTTCCATGGATCACACTCTGCTTTAGAGAGGGGAAGCTCGCTCTTGCTTTCTAGAGTCTCTAATACAGCAGGAAACCTGAGTGTGCTCAGAACAAAAGAACGGTGTTTCCTACACATACAGACCATACATAGTCCAAATCTGCTTCTGAAACTGATACAAAGCACTGACCCTCTAACATCCAATGCTTGTCAGTTAAGATGAGAAACGTGTGAGCTTTGTGAACGATGTAGTTCGTTTGAGCAGAAAAGTGACTGCCCTTACCTTAAACGAAATCTTGCTTGTAGGAAGACTCAGAGCCTGGGGTTTAACTCCGTTTCTGAACGGAAATAAACAGCATAGTTCTCATCCATTGATCACACTCTGCTTAGAACAAGAAGCAAGCTCTTGCTTTCTAGAGTCTCTAAGACAGCAGGAAACGTGAGTGTGCTGTGAACAAAAGAATGGTGTTTCCTACACATACGGACCATATCTGGTCCAAATCTGCTTCTGAAATTCATACAAAGCAAAGGTCCTCTAACATCCAATGTTTGTCAGTTAGGATGAGAAACGTGTGAGCTTCGTGAATGATGTAGTTTGTTTGACCTGTAAAGTAAGTGCTCTTACCTGAAAGGAAATCTTGCTTGTAGGAAGACTCAGAGCCTGGTACTTAACTCCATTTCTGAAGTGAAACACACAGCATAGTTCTCATCCATAGATCACACTCTGCTTTAGAGCAAGAAGCACGCTCTTGCTTTCTAGAGGCTCAAAGACAGCAGGGAGCGTGAGTGTGCTGAGAACAAAAGAACGGTGTTGCCTACACCTACAGACCATATGTGGTCCAAATCTGCTTCTAAAACTGATATAAAGCACTGTTCCTCTAACATCCAATGCTTGTCAGTTGAGATGAGAAACGTGTGAGTTTCGTGAACGATGTAGTTCGTTTGAGCTATAAATAAACTGCCCTTACATGAAAGAAAGTCTTGCTTTTAGGAAGACTCAGAGCCTGGGATTTAACTCCATTTCTGAAGTGAAACACACAGCAGAGTTCTCATCCATTGATCACACTCTGCTTTAGAGCGAGAAGCACGCTCTTGCTTTCTAGAGTCTCTAATACAGCAGGAAACCTGAGTGTGATCAGAACAAAAGAATGGTGTTTCCTAAACATACTGACCATATCTACTTCAACTCTGCTTCTGAAATTCATACAAAGCAAAGGTCCTCTAACATCCAATGCTTTTCAGTTAAGATGAGAAACGTGTGAGCTTCGTTAACGATGTAGGTCGTTTGAGCTGAAAAGTGACTGCCCTTACCTGAAATGAAGTCTTGCTTGTGGGAAGACACAGAGCCTGGGCTTTAACTCCATTTCTGAAGGGAAACACACAGCATAGTTCTCATCCATTGATCACACTCTGCTTAGAACAAGAAGCACGCTCTTGCTTTCTAGAGTCTCTAAGACAGCAGGAAACGTGAGTGTGCTGAGAACAAAAGAATGGTGTTTCCTACACATACGGACCATATCTAGTCCAAATCTGCTTCTGAAATTCATACAGAGCAAAGGTCCTCTAACATCCAATGTTTGTCAGTTAGGATGAGAAACGTGTGAGCTTCGTGAATGATGTAGTTCGTTTGAGCTGAAAAGTTACTGCCCTTACCTGAAACGAAGTCTTGCTTATAGGAAGACACAGAGCCTGGGATTTAACTCCATTTCTGAAGGGAAACACACAGCATAGTTCTCTTCCATGGATCACACTCTGCTTTAGAGTGGGGAAGCTCGCTCTTGCTTTCTAGAGTCTCTAATACAGCAGGAAACCTGAGTGTGCTCAGAACAAAAGAACGGTGTTTCCTACACATACGGACCATACATATTTCAAATCTGCTTCTGAAACTGATACAAAGCACTGACCCTCTAACATTCAATGCTTGTCAGTTAAGATGAGAAACGTTTGAGCTTTGTGAACGATGTAGTTCGTTTGAGCAGAAAAGTGACTGACCTTACCTTAAACGAAGTCTTGCTTGTAGGAAGACTCAGAGCCTGGGATTTAACTCCATTTCTGAAGTGAAAAACACAGCAGTGTTCTCATCCATTGATCACACTCTGCTTTAGGACAAGAAGCACACTCTTGCTTTCTAGAATCTCTAAGACAGCAGGAAACGTGACTGTGCTGAGAACAAAAGAACGGTGTTTCCTACATATACTGACCATATCTAGTCCAACTCTGCTTCTGAAACTGATACAAAGCACTGGTCCTCTAACATCCAATGCTTGTCTGTTAAGTGAGAAACGTGTGAGCTTCGTGAATGATGTAGTTCGTTTGAGCTGAAAAGTGACTGCCCTTACCTGAAATGAAGTCTTGCTTGTAGGAAGACACAGATCCTGGGATTTAACACCATTTCTGAAGGGAAACAAACAGCATAGTTCTCATCCATGGATCACACTCTGCTTTAGAGCTAGAAGCACGCTCTTGCTTTCTAGAGTCTCTAATACAGCAGGAAACCTGAGTGTGATGAGAACAAAAGAACGGCGTTTCCTAAACATACTGACCATATCTAGTTCAACTCTGCTTCTGAAATTCATACAAAGCAAAGGTCCTCTAACATCCAATGCTTGTCAGTTAAGATGAGAACCGTGTGAGCTTCATGATCGATGTATTTCCTTTGAGCTGAAAAGTGACTGCCCTTACCTGAAATGAAGTCTTGCTTGTAGGAAGACACAGAGCCTGGGATTTAACACCATTTCTGAACGGAAACAAACAGCATAGTTCTCATCCATTGATCACACTCTGCTTAGAACAAGAAGCACGCTCTTGCTTTCTAGAGTCTCTAAGACCGCAGGAAACGTGAGTGTGCTGTGAACAAAAGAATGGTGTTTCCTACACATACGGACCATATCTAGTCCAACTCTACTTCTGAAATTCATACAAAGCACAGGTCCTCTAACATCCAATGTTTTCAGTTAAGATGAGAAACGTGTGAGCTTCGTGAAAGATGTAGTTCGTTTGAGCTGTAAAGTACCTGCCCTTACCTGAAAAGAAGTCTTGTTTGTAGGAAGACTCAGAGCCTGGGATTTAACTCCATTTCTGAAGTGAAACACAGAGCAGTGTTCTCATTCATTGATCACACTCTGCCTTAGAGCAAGCAGCACGCTCTTACTTTCTAGAGTCTCTAAGACAGAAGGAAACGTGACTGTGCTGAGAACAAAAGAACGGTGTTTCTTACACATAAGGACCATATCTAGTCCAACTCTGCTTCTGAAATTCATACAAAGCACAGGTCCTCTAACATCCAATGTTTGTCAGTTAGGATGAGAAACGTGTGAGCTTCGTGAATGATGTAGTTTGTTTGACCTGTAAAGTAACTGCTCATACCTGAAAGGAAATCTTGATTGTAGGAAGACTCAGAGCCTGGTACTTAACTCCATTTCTGAAGTGAAACACACAGCATAGTTCTCATCCATAGATCACACTCTGCTTTAGAGCAAGAAGCACGCTCTTGCTTTCTAGAGGCTCAAAGACAGCAGGGAGCGTGAGTGTGCTGAGAACAAAAGAACGGTGTTGCCTACACCTACGGACCATATGTGGTCCAAATCTGCTTCTAAAACTGATATAAAGCACTGGTCCTCTAACATCCAATGCTTGTCAGTTGAGATGAGAAACGTGTGAGTTTCGTGAACGATGTAGTTCGTTTGAGCTATAAATAAACTGCCCTTACATGAAAGAAAGTCTTGCTTTTAGGAAGACTCAGAGCCTGGGATTTAACTCCATTTCTGAAGTGAAACACACAGCAGAGTTCTCATCCATTGATCACACTCTGCTTTAGAGCGAGAAGCACGCTCTTGCTTTCTAGAGTCTCTAATACAGCAGGAAACCTGAGTGTGATCAGAACAAAAGAATGGTGTTTCCTAAACATACTGACCATATCTAGTTCAACTCTGCTTCTGAAATACATACAAAGCAAAGGTCCTCTAACATCCAATGCTTTTCAGTTAAGATGAGAAACGTGTGAGCTTCGTTAACGATGTAGGTCGTTTGAGCTGAAAAGTGACTGCCCTTACCTGAAATGAAGTCTTGCTTGTGGGAAGACACAGAGCCTGGGCTTTAACTCCATTTCTGAAGGGAAACACACAGCATAGTTCTCATCCATTGATCACACTCTGCTTAGAACAAGAAGCACGCACTTGCTTTCTAGAGTCTCTAAGACAGCAGGAAACGTGAGTGTGCTGAGAACAAAAGAATGGTGTTTCCTACACATACGTACCATATCTAGTCCAAATCTGCTTCTGAAATTCATACAAAGCAAAGGTCCTCTAACATCCAATGTTTGTCAGTTAGGATGAGAAACGTGTGAGCTTCGTGAATGATGTAGTTCGTTTGAGCTGAAAAGTTACTGCCCTTACCTGAAACGAAGTCTTGCTTGTAGAAAGACACAGAGCCTGGGATTTAACTCCATTTCTGAAGGGAAACACACAGCATAGTTCTCTTCCATGGATCACACTCTGCTTTAGAGTGGGGAAGCTCGCTCTTGCTTTCTAGAGTCTCTAATACAGCAGGAAACCTGAGTGTGCTCAGAACAAAAGAACGGTGTTTCCTACACATACGGACCATACATAGTCCAAATCTGCTTCTGAAACTGATACAAAGCACTGACCCTCTAACATTCAATGCTTGTCAGTTAAGATGAGAAACGTTTGAGCTTTGTGAACGATGTAGTTCGTTTGAGCAGAAAAGTGACTGCCCTTACCTTAAACGAAGTCTTGCTTGTAGGAAGACTCAGAGCCTGGGATTTAACTCCATTTCTGAAGTGAAAAACACAGCAGTGTTCTCATCCATTGATCACACTCTGCTTTAGAACAAGAAGCACACTCTTGCTTTCTAGAATCTCTAAGACAGCAGGAAACGTGAGTGTGCTGAGAACAAAAGAACGGTGTTTCCTACATATACTGACCATATCTAGTCCAAATCTGCTTCTGAAACTGATACAAAGCACTGGTCCTCTAACATCCAATGCTTGTCTGTTAAGTGAGAAACGTGTGAGCTTCGTGAATGATGTAGTTCGTTTGAGCTGAAAAGTGACTGCCCTTACCTGAAATGAAGTCTTGCTTGTAGGAAGACACAGATCCTGGGATTTAACACCATTTCTGAAGGGAAACAAACAGCATAGTTCTCATCCATGGATCACACTCTGCTTTAGAGCTAGAAGCACGCTCTTGCTTTCTAGAGTCTCTAATACAGCAGGAAACCTGAGTGTGATGAGAACAAAAGAACGGCGTTTCCTAAACATACTGACCATATCTAGTTCAACTCTGCTTCTGAAATTCATACAAAGCAAAGGTCCTCTAACATCCAATGCTTGTCAGTTAAGATGAGAACCGTGTGAGCTTCATGATCGATGTATTTCCTTTGAGCTGAAAAGTGACTGCCCTTACCTGAAATGAAGTCTTGCTTGTAGGAAGACACAGAGCCTGGGATTTAACACCATTTCTGAACGGAAACAAACAGCATAGTTCTCATCCATTGATCACACTCTGCTTAGAACAAGAAGCACGCTCTTGCTTTCTAGAGTCTCTAAGACCGCAAGAAACGTGAGTGTGCTGTGAACAAAAGAATGGTGTTTCCTACACATACGGACCATATCTAGTCCAACTCTACTTCTGAAATTCATACAAAGCACAGGTCCTCTAACATCAAATGTTTTCAGTTAAGATGAGAAACGTGTGAGCTTCGTGAAAGATGTAGTTCGTTTGAGCTGTAAAGTACCTGCCCTTACCTGAAAAGAAGTCTTGTTTGTAGGAAGACTCAGAGCCTGGGATTTAACTCCATTTCTGAAGTGAAACACAGAGCAGTGTTCTCATTCATTGATCACACTCTGCCTTAGAGCAAGCAGCACGCTCTTACTTTCTAGAGTCTCTAAGACAGAAGGAAATGTGACTGTGCTGAGAACAAAAGAACGGTGTTTCTTACACATAAGGACCATATCTAGTCCAACTCTGCTTCTGAAATTCATACAAAGCACAGGTCCTCTAACATCCAATGTTTGTCAGTTAAGATGAGAAACGTGTGAACTTCGTGAAAGATGTAGTTCGTTTGAGCTGTAAAGTAACTGCCTTTACCTGAAACGAAGTCTTGTTTATAGGAAGACTCAGAGCCTGGGATTTAACTCCATTTCTGAAGTGAAACACAGAGCAGAGTTCTCATTCATTGATCCCACTCTGCTTTAGGGCAAGAAACACGCTCTTGCTTTCTAGAGTCTCTAAGACAGCAGGAAACGTGAGTGTGCTGAGAACAAAAGAACGTTGTTTCCTACACATACGGACCATATCTAGTCCAACTCTGCTTCTGAAACTGATACAAAGCCCTGGTCCTCTAACATCCAATGCTTGTCCGTTAAGATGATAAACGTGTGAGCTTCGTGAACGATGTAGTTCGTTTGAGCAAAAAAGTGACTGTCCTTACCTTAAATGAAGTCTTGCTTGTAGGAAGACTCAGAGCCTGGGATTTAACTCCATTTCTGAAGTGAAACACACAGCAGAGTTCTCATCCATTGATCACACTCTGCTTTAGAACAAGAAGCACGTTCTTGCTTTCTAGAGTCTCTAAGACAGCAGGAAACGTGACTGTGCTGAGAACAAAAGAACGGTGTTTCCTACACATACGGACCATATGTAGTCCAACTGTTTCTGAAACTGATACAAAGAACTGGTCCTCGAACATCCAATGCTTGTCAGTTAAGTTGAGAAACGTGTGAGCTTCGTGAACGATGTAGTTCGTTTGAGCAGAAAAGTGACTGCCCTTACCTTAAACGAAGTCTTGCTTGTAGGAAGACTCAGTGCCTGGGATTTAACTCCATTTCTGAAGGGAAACAAACAGCATAGTTCTCATCCATTGATCACACTCTGCTTAGAACAAGAAGCACGCTCTTGCTTTCTAGAGTCTCTAAGACCGCAGGAAACGTGAGTGTCCTGTGAACAAAAGAATGGTGTTTCCTACACATACGGACCATATCTAGTCCAACTCTACTTCTGAAATTCATACAAAGCACAGGTCCTCTAACATCCAATGTTTTCAGTTAAGATGAGAAACGTGTGAGCTTCGTGAAAGATGTAGTTCGTTTGAGCTGTAAAGTACCTGCCCTTACCTGAAACGAAGTCTTGTTTGTAGGAAGACTCAGAGCCTGGGATTTAACTCCATTTCTGAAGTGAAACACAGAGCAGTGTTCTCATTCATTGATCACACTCTGCCTTAGAGCAAGCAGCACGCTCTTACTTTCTAGAGTCTCTAAGACAGAAGGAAACGTGACTGTGCTGAGAACAAAAGAACGGTGTTTCTTACACATAAGGACCATATCTAGTCCAACTCTGCTTCTTAAATTCATACAAAGCACAGGTCCTCTAACATCCAATGTTTGTCAGTTAAGATGAGAAACGTGTGAACTTCGTGAAAGATGTAGTTCGTTTGAGCTGTAAAGTAACTGCCTTTACCTGAAACGAAGTCTTGTTTTTAGGAAGACTCAGAGCCTGGGATTTAACTCCATTTCTGAAGTGAAACACAGAGCAGAGTTCTCATTCATTGATCCCACTCTGCTTTAGAGCAAGAAGCACGCTCTTGCTTTCTAGAGTCTCTAAGACAGCAGGAAACGTGAGTGTGCTGAGAACAAAAGAACGATGTTTCCTACACATACGGACCATATCTAGTCCAACTCTGCTTCTGAAACTGATACAAAGCACTGGTCCTCTAACATCCAATGCTTGTCCGTTAAGATGATAAACGTGTGAGCTTCGTGAACGATGTAGTTCGTTTGAGCAAAAAAGTGACTGTCCTTACCTTAAATGAAGTCTTGCTTGTAGGAAGACTCAGAGCCTGGGATTTAACTCCATTTCTGAAGTGAAACACACAGCAGAGTTCTCATCCATTGATCACACTCTGCTTTAGAACAAGAAGCACGTTCTTGCTTTCTAGAGTCTCTAAGACAGCAGGAAACATGACTGTGCTGAGAACAAAAGAACGGTGTTTCCTACACATACGGACCATATGTAGTCCAACTGTTTCTGAAACTGATACAAAGAACTGGTCCTCTAACATCCAATGCTTGTCAGTTAAGTTGAGAAACGTGTGAGCTTTGTGAACGATGTAGTTCGTTTGAGCAGAAAAGTGACTGCCCTTACCTTAAACGAAGTCTTGCTTGTAGGAAGACTCAGAGCCTGGGATTTAACTCCATTTCTGAAGGGAAACAAACAGCATAGTTCTCATCCATTGATCACACTCTGCTTTAGAGCGAGAAGCACGCTCTTCCTTTCTAGAGTCTTTAATACAGCAGGAAACATGAGTGTGCTCAGAACAAAAGAATGGTGTTTCCTACACATACGGACCATATCTGGTCCAAATCTGCTTCTGAAATTCATACAAAGCAAAGGTCCTCTAACATCCAATGTTTGTCAGTTAGGATGAGAAACGTGTGAGCTTCGTGAATGATGTAGTTTGTTTGACCTGTAAAGTAACTGCTCTTACCTGAAAGGAAGTCTTGCTTGTAGGAAGACTCAGAGCCTGGTACTTAACTCCATTTCTGAAGTGAAACACACAGCATAGTTCTCATCGATAGATCACACTCTCCTTTAGAGCAAGAAGCACGCTCTTGCTTTCTAGAGGCTCAGACAGCAGGGAGCGTGAGTGTGCTGAGAACAAAAGAACGGTGTTGCCTACACCTACGGACCATATGTGGTCCAAATCTGCTTCTAAAACTGATATAAAGCACTGGTCCTCTAACATCCAATGCTTGTCAGTTGAGATGAGAAACGTGTGAGTTTCGTGAACGATGTAGTTCGTTTGAGCTATAAAGAAACTGCCCTTACATGAAAGAAAGACTTGCTTTTAGGAAGACTCAGAGCCTGGGATTTAACTCCATTTCTGAAGTGAAACACACAGCAGAGTTCTCGTCCATTGATCACACTCTGCTTTAGAGCGAGAAGCACGCTCTTGCTTTCTAGAGTCTCTAATACAGCAGGAAACCTGAGTGTGATCAGAACAAAAGAATGGTGTTTCCTACACATACGGACCATATCTAGTCCAACTCTGTTTCTGAAACTGATACAAAGCAAAGGTCCTCTAACATCCAATGCTTGTCAGTTAAGTTGAGAAACGTGTGAGCTTTGTGAACGATGTATTTCGTTTGAACTGAAAAGTGACTGCCCTTACTTGAAACGAAGTCTTGCTTGTAGGAAGACTCAGAGCCTGGGCTTCTTCTCCATTTCTGAAGGGAAACACACAGCATAGTTCTCATCCATTGATCACACTCTGCTTAGAACAAGAAGCACGCTCTTGCTTTCTAGAGTCTCTAAGACAGCAGGAAACGTGAGTGTGCTGAGAACAAAAGAATGGTGTTTCCTACACATACGGACCATATCTAGTCCAAATCTGCTTCTGAAATTCATACAAAGCAAAGGTCCTCTAACATCCAATGTTTGTCAGTTAGGATGAGAAACGTGTGAGCTTCGTGAATGATGTAGTTCGTTTGAGCTGAAAAGTTACTGCCCTTACCTGAAACGAAGTCTTGCTTGTAGGAAGACACAGAGCCTGGGATTTAACTCCATTTCTGAAGGGAAACACACAGCGTAGTTCTCATCCATTGATCACACTCTGCTTTAGAGTGGGGAAGCTCGCTCTTGCTTTCTAGAGTCTCTAATACAGCAGGAAAACTGAGTGTGCTCAGAAGAAAAGAACGGTGTTTCCTACACATACGGACCATACATAGTCCAAATCTGCTTCTGAAACTGATACAAAGCACTCACCCTCTAACATCCAATGCTTGTCAGTTAAGATGAGAAACGTGTGAGCTTTGTGAACGATGTAGTTCGTTTGAGCAGAAAAGTGACTGCCCTTACCTTAAACGAACTCTTGCTTGTAGGAAGACTCAGAGCCTGGGATTTAACTCCATTTCTGAAGTGAAAAACACAGCAGTGTTCTCATCCATTGATCACACTCTGCTTTAGAACAAGAAGCACGCTCTTGCTTTCTAGAATCTCTAAGACAGCAGGAAACGTGAGTGTGCTGAGAACAAAAGAACGTTGTTTCCTACACATACAGACCATATCTAGTCCAACTCTGCTTCTGAAACTGATACAAAGCACTGGTCCTCTAACATCCAATGCTTGTCCGTTAAGATGAGAAACGTGTGAGCTTCGTGAACGATGTAGTTCATTTGAGCAAAAAAGTGACTGCCCTTACCTTAAATGAAGTCTTGCTTGTAGGAAGACTCAGAGCCTGGGATTTAACTCCATTTCTCAAGTGAAACACACAGCAGAGTTCTCATCCATTGATCACACTCTGTTTTAGAACAAGAAGCACGTTCTTGCTTTCTAAAGTCTCTAATACAGCAGGAAACCTGAGTGTGATCAGAACAAAAGAATGGTGTTTCCTAAACATACTGACCATATCTAGTTCAACTCTGCTTCTGAAATTCATACAAAGCAAAGGTCCTCTAACATCCAATGCTTTTCAGTTAAGATGAGAAACGTGTGAGCTTCGTTAACGATGTAGTTCGTTTGAGCTGAAAAGTGACTGCCCTTACCTGAAATGAAGTCTTGCTTGTGGGAAGACACAGAGCCTGGGATTTAACACCATTTCTGAATGGAAACAAACAGCATAGTTCTCATCCATTGATCACACTCTGCTTAGAACAAGAAGCACGCTCTTGCTTTCTAGAGTCTCTAAGAGAGCAGGAAAAGTGAGTGTGCTGAGAACAATAGAACGTTGTTTCCTACACATACGGACCATATCTAGTCCAACTCTGTTTCTGAAACTGATACAAAGCACTGGTCTTCTAACATCCAATGCTTGTCAGTTAAGTTGAGAAACGTGTGAGCTTTGTGAACGATGTATTTCGTTTGAACTGAAAAGTGACTGCCCTTACTTGAAACGAAGTCTTGCTTGTAGGAAGACTCAGAGCCTGGGCTTCTACTCCATTTCTGAAGGGAAACACACAGCATAGTTCTCATCCATTGATCACACTCTGCTTAGAACAAGAAGCACGCTCTTGCTTTTTAGAGTCTCTAAGACAGCAGGAAACGTGAGTGTGCTGAGAACAAAAGAATGGTGTTTCCTACACATACGGACCATATCTAGTCCAAATCTGCTTCTGAAATTCATACAAAGCAAAGGTCCTCTAATATCCAATGTTTGTCAGTTAGGATGAGAAACGTGTGAGCTTCGTGAATGATGTAGTTCGTTTGAGCTGAAAAGTTACTGCCCTTACCTGAAACGAAGTCTTGCTTGTAGGAAGACACAGAGCCTGGGATTTAACTCCATTTCTGAAGGGAAACACACAGCGTAGTTCTCATCCATTGATCACACTCTGCTTTAGAGTGGGGAAGCTCGCTCTTGCTTTCTAGAGTCTCTAATACAGCAGGAAACCTGAGTGTGCTCAGAAGAAAAGAACGGTGTTTCCTACACATACGGACCATACATAGTCCAAATCTGCTTCTGAAACTGATACAAAGCACTCACCCTCTAACATCCAATGCTTGTCAGTTAAGATGAGAAACGTGTGAGCTTTGTGAACGATGTAGTTCGTTTGAGCAGAAAAGTGACTGCCCTTACCTTAAACGAAGTCTTGCTTGTAGGAAGACTCAGAGCCTGGGATTTAACTCCATTTCTGAAGTGAAAAACACAGCAGTGTTCTCATCCATTGATCACACTCTGCTTTAGAACAAGAAGCACGCTCTTGCTTTCTAGAATCTCTAAGACAGCAGGAAACGTGAGTGTGCTGAGAACAAATGAACGTTGTTTCCTACACATACAGACCATATCTAGTCCAACTCTGCTTCTGAAACTGATACAAAGCACTGGTCCTCTAACATCCAATGCTTGTCCGTTAAGATGAGAAACGTGTGAGCTTCGTGAACGATGTAGTTCATTTGAGCAAAAAAGTGACTGCCCTTACCTTAAATGAAGTCTTGCTTGTAGGAAGACTCAGAGCCTGGGATTTAACTCCATTTCTGAAGTGAAACACACAGCAGAGTTCTCATCCATTGATCACACTCTGCTTTAGAACAAGAAGCACGTTCTTGCTTTCTAGAGTCTCTAATACAGCAGGAAACCTGAGTGTGATCAGAACAAAAGAATGGTGTTTCCTAAACATACTGACCATATCTAGTTCAACTCTGCTTCTGAAATTCATACAATGCAAAGGTCCTCTAACATCCAATGCTTTTCAGTTAAGATGAGAAACGTGTGAGCTTCGTTAACGATGTAGTTCGTTTGAGCTGAAAAGTGACTGCCCTTACCTGAAATGAAGTCTTGCTTGTGGGAAGACACAGAGCCTGGGATTTAACACCATTTCTGAATGGAAACAAACAGCATAGGTCTCATCCATTGATCACACTCTGCTTAGAACAAGAAGCACGCTCTTGCTTTCTAGAGTCTCTAAGAGAGCAAAAAAGTGAGTGTGCTGAGAACAAAAGAACGTTGTTTCCTACACATACGGACCATATCTAGTCCAACTCTGTTTCTGAAACTGATACAAAGCACTGGTCCTCTAACATCCAATGCTTGTCCGTTAAGTTGAGAAACGTGTGAGCTTTGTTAACGATGTATTTCGTTTGAGCTGAAAAGTGACTGCCCTTACTTGAAACGAAGTCTTGCATGTAGGAAGATTCAGAGCCTGGGCTTCAACTCCATTTCTGAAGGGAAACACACAGCAGAGTTCTCATCCATTGATCACACTCTGCTTTAGAACAAGAAGCACGTTCTTGCTTTCTAGATTCTCTAATACAGCAGGAAACCTGAGTGTGATCAGAACAAAAGAATGGTGTTTCCTAAACATACTGACCATATCTAGTTCAACTCTGCTTCTGAAATTCATACAAAGCAAAGGTCCTCTAACATCCAATGTTTGTCAGTTAGGATGAGAAACGTGTGAGCTTCGTGAATGATGTAGTTCGTTTGAGCTGAAAAGTTACTGCCCTTACCTGAAACGAAGTCTTGCTTGTGGGAAGACACAGAGCCTGGGATTTAACACCATTTCTGAATGGAAACAAACAGCATAGTTCTCATCCATTGATCACACTCTGCTTAGAACAAGAAGCACGCTCTTGCTTTCTAGAGTCTCTAAGACAGAAGGAAACGTGAGTGTGCTGAGAACAAAAGAATGGTGTTTCCTACACATACGGACCATATCTAGTCCAAATCTGCTTCTGAAATTCATACAAAGCAAAGGTCCTCTAACATCCAATGTTTGTCAGTTAGGATGAGAAACGTGTGAGCTTCGTGAATGATGTAGTTCGTTTGAGCTGAAAAGTTACTGCCCTTACCTGAAACGAAGTCTTGCTTGTAGGAAGACACAGAGCCTGGGATTTAACTCCATTTCTGAAGGGAAACACACAGCATAGTTCTCTTCCATGGATCACACTCTGCTTTAGAGTGGGGAAGCTCGCTCTTGCTTTCTAGAGTCTCTAATACAGCAGGAAACCTGAGTGTGCTCAGAAGAAAAGAACGGTGTTTCCTACACATACGGACCATACATAGTCCAAATCTGCTTCTGAAACTGATACAAAGCACTCACCCTCTAACATCCAATGCTTGTCAGTTAAGATGAGAAACGTGTGAGCTTTGTGAATGATGTAGTTCGTTTGAGCAGAAAAGTGACTGCCCTTACCATAAACGAAGTCTTGCTTGTAGGAAGACTCAGAGCCTGGGATTTAACTCCATTTCTGAAGTGAAAAACACAGCAGTGTTCTCATCCATTGATCACACTCTGCTTTAGAACAAGAAGCACGCTCTTGCTTTCTAGAATCTCTAAGACAGCAGGAAACGTGAGTGTGCTGAGAACAAAAGAACGTTGTTTCCTACACATACGGACCATATCTAGTCCAACTCTGCTTCTGAAACTGATACAAAGCACTGGTCCTCTAACATCCAATGCTTGTCCGTTAAGATGAGAAACGTGTGAGCTTCGTGAACGATGTAGTTCATTTGAGCAAAAAAGTGACTGCCCTTACCTTAAATGAAGTCTTGCTTGTAGGAAGACTCAGAGCCTGGGATTTAACTCCATTTCTGAAGTGAAACACACAGCAGAGTTCTCATCCATTGATCACACTCTGCTTTAGAACAAGAAGCACGTTCTTGCTTTCTAGAGTCTCTAATACAGCAGGAAACCTGAGTGTGATCAGAACAAAAGAATGGTGTTTCCTAAACATACTGACCATATCTAGTTCAACTCTGATTCTGAAATTCATACAAAGCAAAGGTCCTCTAACATCCAATGCTTTTCAGTTAAGATGAGAAACGTGTGAGCTTCGTTAACGATGTAGTTCGTTTGAGCTGAAAAGTGACTGCCCTTACCTGAAATGAAGTCTTGCTTGTGGGAAGACACAGAGCCTGGGATTTAACACCATTTCTGAATGGAAACAAACAGCATAGTTCTCATCCATTGATCACACTCTGCTTAGAACAAGAAGCACGCTCTTGCTTTCTAGAGTTTCTAAGAGAGCAGGAAAAGTGAGTGTGCTGAGAACAAAAGAACGTTGTTTCCTACACATACGGACCATATCTAGTCCAACTCTGTTTCTGAAACTGATACAAAGCAAAGGTCCTCTAACATCCAATGCTTGTCAGTTAAGTTGAGAAACGTGTGAGCTTTGTGAACGATGTATTTCTTTTGAACTGAAAAGTGACTGCCCTTACTTGAAACGAAGTCTTGCTTGTAGGAAGACTCAGAGCCTGGGCTTCTTCTCCATTTCTGAAGGGAAACACACAGCATAGTTCTCATCCATTGATCACACTCTGCTTAGAACAAGAAGCACGCTCTTGCTTTCTAGAGTCTCTAAGACAGCAGGAAACGTGAGTGTGCTGAGAACAAAAGAATGGTGTTTCCTACACATACGGACCATATCTAGTCCAAATCTGCTTCTGAAATTCATACAAAGCAAAGGTCCTCTAACATCCAATGTTTGTCAGTTAGGATGAGAAACGTGTGAGCTTCGTGAATGATGTAGTTCGTTTGAGCTGAAAAGTTACTGCCCTTACATGAAACGAAGTCTTGCTTGTAGGAAGACACAGAGCCTGGGATTTAACTCCATTTCTGAAGGGAAACACACAGAGTAGTTCTCATCCATTGATCACACTCTGCTTTAGAGTGGGGAAGCTCGCTCTTGCTTTCTAGAGTCTCTAATACAGCAGGAAAACTGAGTGTGCTCAGAACAAAAGAACGGTGTTTCCTACACATACGGACCATACATAGTCCAAATCTGCTTCTGAAACTGATACAAAGCACTCACCCTCTAACATCCAATGCTTGTCAGTTAAGATGAGAAACGTGTGAGCTTTGTGAACGATGTAGTTCGTTTGAGCAGAAAAGTGACTGCCCTTACCTTAAACGAACTCTTGCTTGTAGGAAGACTCAGAGCCTGGGATTTAACTCCATTTCTGAAGTGAAAAACACAGCAGTGTTCTCATCCATTGATCACACTCTGCTTTAGAACAAGAAGCACGCTCTTGCTTTCTAGAATCTCTAAGACAGCAGGAAACGTGAGTGTGCTGAGAACAAAAGAACGTTGTTTCCTACACATACAGACCATATCTAGTCCAACTCTGCTTCTGAAACTGATACAAAGCACTGGTCCTCTAACATCCAATGCTTGTCCGTTAAGATGAGAAACGTGTGAGCTTCGTTAACGATGTAGTTCGTTTGAGCTGAAAAGTGACTGCCCTTACCTGAAATGAAGTCTTGCTTGTGGGAAGACACAGAGCCTGGGATTTAACACCATTTCTGAATGGAAACAAACAGCATAGTTCTCATCCATTGATCACACTCTGCTTAGAACAAGAAGCACGCTCTTGCTTTCTAGAGTCTCTAAGAGAGCAGGAAAAGTGAGTGTGCTGAGAACAATAGAACGTTGTTTCCTACACATACGGACCATATCTAGTCCAACTCTGTTTCTGAAACTGATACAAAGCACTGGTCTTCTAACATCCAATGCTTGTCAGTTAAGTTGAGAAACGTGTGAGCTTTGTGAACGATGTATTTCGTTTGAACTGAAAAGTGACTGCCCTTACTTGAAACGAAGTCTTGCTTGTAGGAAGACTCAGAGCCTGGGCTTCTACTCCATTTCTGAAGGGAAACACACAGCATAGTTCTCATCCATTGATCACACTCTGCTTAGAACAAGAAGCACGCTCTTGCTTTTTAGAGTCTCTAAGACAGCAGGAAACGTGAGTGTGCTGAGAACAAAAGAATGGTGTTTCCTACACATACGGACCATATCTAGTCCAAATCTGCTTCTGAAATTCATACAAAGCAAAGGTCCTCTAACATCCAATGTTTGTCAGTTAGGATGAGAAACGTGTGAGCTTCGTGAATGATGTAGTTCGTTTGAGCTGAAAAGTTACTGCCCTTACCTGAAACGAAGTCTTGCTTGTAGGAAGACACAGAGCCTGGGATTTAACTCCATTTCTGAAGGGAAACACACAGCGTAGTTCTCATCCATTGATCACACTCTGCTTTAGAGTGGGGAAGCTCGCTCTTGCTTTCTAGAGTCTCTAATACAGCAGGAAACCTGAGTGTGCTCAGAACAAAAGAACGGTGTTTCCTACACATACGGACCATACATAGTCCAAATCTGCTTCTGAAACTGATACAAAGCACTCACCCTCTAACATCCAATGCTTGTCAGTTAAGATGAGAAACGTGTGAGCTTTGTGAATGATGTAGTTCGTTTGAGCAGAAAAGTGACTGCCCTTACCTTAAACGAAGTCTTGCTTGTAGGAAGACTCAGAGCCTGGGATTTAACTCCATTTCTGAAGTGAAAAACACAGCAGTGTTCTCATCCATTGATCACACTCTGCTTTAGAACAAGAAGCACGCTCTTGCTTTCTAGAATCTCTAAGACAGCAGGAAACGTGAGTGTGCTGAGAACAAAAGAACGTTGTTTCCTACACATACGGACCATATCTAGTCCAACTCTGCTTCTGAAACTGATACAAAGCACTGGTCCTCTAACATCCAATGCTTGTCCGTTAAGATGAGAAACGTGTGAGCTTCGTGAACGATGTAGTTCATTTGAGCAAAAAAGTGACTGCCCTTACCTTAAATGAAGTCTTGCTTGTAGGAAGACTCAGAGCCTGGGATTTAACTCCATTTCTGAAGTGAAACACACAGCAGAGTTCTCATCCATTGATCACACTCTGCTTTAGAACAAGAAGCACGTTCTTGCTTTCTAGAGTCTCTAATACAGCAGGAAACCTGAGTGTGATCAGAACAAAAGAATGGTGTTTCCTAAACATACTGACCATATCTAGTTCAACTCTGATTCTGAAATTCATACAAAGCAAAGGTCCTCTAACATCCAATGCTTTTCAGTTAAGATGAGAAACGTGTGAGCTTCGTTAACGATGTAGTTCGTTTGAGCTGAAAAGTGACTGCCCTTACCTGAAATGAAGTCTTGCTTGTGGGAAGACACAGAGCCTGGGATTTAACACCATTTCTGAATGGAAACAAACAGCATAGTTCTCATCCATTGATCACACTCTGCTTAGAACAAGAAGCACGCTCTTGCTTTCTAGAGTTTCTAAGAGAGCAGGAAAAGTGAGTGTGCTGAGAACAAAAGAACGTTGTTTCCTACACATACGGACCATATCTAGTCCAACTCTGTTTCTGAAACTGATACAAAGCAAAGGTCCTCTAACATCCAATGCTTGTCAGTTAAGTTGAGAAACGTGTGAGCTTTGTGAACGATGTATTTCGTTTGAACTGAAAAGTGACTGCCCTTACTTGAAACGAAGTCTTGCTTGTAGGAAGACTCAGAGCCTGGGCTTCTTCTCCATTTCTGAAGGGAAACACACAGCATAGTTCTCATCCATTGATCACACTCTGCTTAGAACAAGAAGCACGCTCTTGCTTTCTAGAGTCTCTAAGACAGCAGGAAACGTGAGTGTGCTGAGAACAAAAGAATGGTGTTTCCTACACATACGGACCATATCTAGTCCAAATCTGCTTCTGAAATTCATACAAAGCAAAGGTCCTCTAACATCCAATGTTTGTCAGTTAGGATGAGAAACGTGTGAGCTTCGTGAATGATGTAGTTCGTTTGAGCTGAAAAGTTACTGCCCTTACATGAAACGAAGTCTTGCTTGTAGGAAGACACAGAGCCTGGGATTTAACTCCATTTCTGAAGGGAAACACACAGAGTAGTTCTCATCCATTGATCACACTCTGCTTTAGAGTGGGGAAGCTCGCTCTTGCTTTCTAGAGTCTCTAATACAGCAGGAAAACTGAGTGTGCTCAGAACAAAAGAACGGTGTTTCCTACACATACGGACCATACATAGTCCAAATCTGCTTCTGAAACTGATACAAAGCACTCACCCTCTAACATCCAATGCTTGTCAGTTAAGATGAGAAACGTGTGAGCTTTGTGAACGATGTAGTTCGTTTGAGCAGAAAAGTGACTGCCCTTACCTTAAACGAACTCTTGCTTGTAGGAAGACTCAGAGCCTGGGATTTAACTCCATTTCTGAAGTGAAAAACACAGCAGTGTTCTCATCCATTGATCACACTCTGCTTTAGAACAAGAAGCACGCTCTTGCTTTCTAGAATCTCTAAGACAGCAGGAAACGTGAGTGTGCTGAGAACAAAAGAACGTTGTTTCCTACACATACAGACCATATCTAGTCCAACTCTGCTTCTGAAACTGATACAAAGCACTGGTCCTCTAACATCCAATGCTTGTCCGTTAAGATGAGAAACGTGTGAGCTTCGTTAACGATGTAGTTCGTTTGAGCTGAAAAGTGACTGCCCTTACCTGAAATGAAGTCTTGCTTGTGGGAAGACACAGAGCCTGGGATTTAACACCATTTCTGAATGGAAACAAACAGCATAGTTCTCATCCATTGATCACACTCTGCTTAGAACAAGAAGCACGCTCTTGCTTTCTAGAGTCTCTAAGAGAGCAGGAAAAGTGAGTGTGTTGAGAACAATAGAACGTTGTTTCCTACACATACGGACCATATCTAGTCCAACTCTGTTTCTGAAACTGATACAAAGCACTGGTCTTCTAACATCCAATGCTTGTCAGTTAAGTTGAGAAACGTGTGAGCTTTGTGAACGATGTATTTCGTTTGAACTGAAAAGTGACTGCCCTTACTTGAAACGAAGTCTTGCTTGTAGGAAGACTCAGAGCCTGGGCTTCTACTCCATTTCTGAAGGGAAACACACAGCATAGTTCTCATCCATTGATCACACTCTGCTTAGAACAAGAAGCACGCTCTTGCTTTTTAGAGTCTCTAAGACAGCAGGAAACGTGAGTGTGCTGAGAACAAAAGAATGGTGTTTCCTACACATACGGACCATATCTAGTCCAAATCTGCTTCTGAAATTCATACAAAGCAAAGGTCCTCTAACATCCAATGTTTGTCAGTTAGGATGAGAAACGTGTGAGCTTCGTGAATGATGTAGTTCGTTTGAGCTGAAAAGTTACTGCCCTTACCTGAAACGAAGTCTTGCTTGTAGGAAGACACAGAGCCTGGGATTTAACTCCATTTCTGAAGGGAAACACACAGCGTAGTTCTCATCCATTGATCACACTCTGCTTTAGAGTGGGGAAGCTCGCTCTTGCTTTCTAGAGTCTCTAATACAGCAGGAAACCTGAGTGTGCTCAGAACAAAAGAACGGTGTTTCCTACACATACGGACCATACATAGTCCAAATCTGCTTCTGAAACTGATACAAAGCACTCACCCTCTAACATCCAATGCTTGTCAGTTAAGATGAGAAACGTGTGAGCTTTGTGAATGATGTAGTTCGTTTGAGCAGAAAAGTGACTGCCCTTACCTTAAACGAAGTCTTGCTTGTAGGAAGACTCAGAGCCTGGGATTTAACTCCATTTCTGAAGTGAAAAACACAGCAGTGTTCTCATCCATTGATCACACTCTGCTTTAGAACAAGAAGCACGCTCTTGCTTTCTAGAATCTCTAAGACAGCAGGAAACGTGAGTGTGCTGAGAACAAAAGAACGTTGTTTCCTACACATACGGACCATATCTAGTCCAACTCTGCTTCTGAAACTGATACAAAGCACTGGTCCTCTAACATCCAATGCTTGTCCGTTAAGATGAGAAACGTGTGAGCTTCGTGAACGATGTAGTTCATTTGAGCAAAAAAGTGACTGCCCTTACCTTAAATGAAGTCTTGCTTGTAGGAAGACTCAGAGCCTGGGATTTAACTCCATTTCTGAAGTGAAACACACAGCAGAGTTCTCATCCATTGATCACACTCTGCTTTAGAACAAGAAGCACGTTCTTGCTTTCTAGAGTCTCTAATACAGCAGGAAACCTGAGTGTGATCAGAACAAAAGAATGGTGTTTCCTAAACATACTGACCATATCTAGTTCAACTCTGCTTCTGAAATTCATACAAAGCAAAGGTCCTCTAACATCCAATGCTTTTCAGTTAAGATGAGAAACGTGTGAGCTTCGTTAACGATGTAGTTCGTTTGAGCTGAAAAGTGACTGCCCTTACCTGAAATGAAGTCTTGCTTGTGGGAAGACACAGAGCCTGGGATTTAACACCATTTCTGAATGGAAACAAACAGCATAGTTCTCATCCATTGATCACACTCTGCTTAGAACAAGAAGCACGCTCTTGCTTTCTAGAGTCTCTAAGAGAGCAGGAAAAGTGAGTGTGCTGAGAACAATAGAACGTTGTTTCCTACACATACGGACCATATCTAGTCCAACTCTGTTTCTGAAACTGATACAAAGCACTGGTCCTCTAACATCCAATGCTTGTCAGTTAAGTTGAGAAACGTGTGAGCTTTGTGAACGATGTATTTCGTTTGAACTGAAAAGTGACTGCCCTTACTTGAAACGAAGCCTTGCTTGTAGGAAGACTCAGAGCCTGGGCTTCTACTCCATTTCTGAAGGGAAACACACAGCATAGTTCTCATCCATTGATCACACTCTGCTTAGAACAAGAAGCACGCTCTTGCTTTCTAGAGTCTCTAAGACAGCAGGAAACGTGAGTGTGCTGAGAACAAAAGAATGGTGTTTCCTACACATACGGACCATATCTAGTCCAAATCTGCTTCTGAAATTCATACAAAGCAAAGGTCCTCTAACATCCAATGTTTGTCAGTTAGGATGAGAAACGTGTGAGCTTCGTGAATGATGTAGTTCGTTTGAGCTGAAAAGTTACTGCCCTAACCTGAAACGAAGTCTTGCTTGTAGGAAGACACAGAGCCTGGGATTTAACTCCATTTCTGAAGGGAAACACACAGCGTAGTTCTCATCCATTGATCACACTCTGCTTTAGAGTGGGGAAGCTCGCTCTTGCTTTCTAGAGTCTCTAATACAGCAGGAAACCTGAGTGTGCTCAGAACAAAAGAACGGTGTTTCCTACACATACGGACCATACATAGTCCAAATCTGCTTCTGAAACTGATACAAAGCACTCACCCTCTAACATCCAATGCTTGTCAGTTAAGATGAGAAACGTGTGAGCTTTGTGAACGATGTAGTTCGTTTGAGCAGAAAAGTGACTGCCCTTACCTTAAACGAAGTCTTGCTTGTAGGAAGACTCAGAGCCTGGGATTTAACTCCATTTCTGAAGTGAAAAACACAGCAGTGTTCTCATCCATTGATCACACTCTGCTTTAGAACAAGAAGCACGCTCTTGCTTTCTAGAATCTCTAAGACAGCAGGAAACGTGAGTGTGCTGAGAACAAAAGAACGTTGTTTCCTACACATACAGACCATATCTAGTCCTACTCTGCTTCTGAAACTGATACAAAGCACTGGTCCTCTAACATCCAATGCTTGTCCGTTAAGATGAGAAACGTGTGAGCTTCGTGAACGATGTAGTTCATTTGAGCAAAAAAGTGACTGCCCTTACCTTAAATGAAGTCTTGCTTGTAGGAAGACTCAGAGCCTGGGATTTAACTCCATTTCTGAAGTGAAACACACAGCAGAGTTCTCATCCATTGATCACACTCTGCTTTAGAACAAGAAGCACGTTCTTGCTTTCTAGAGTCTCTAATACAGCAGGAAACCTGAGTGTGATCAGAACAAAAGAATGGTGTTTCCTAAACATACTGACCATATCTAGTTCAACTCTGCTTCTGAAATTCATACAAAGCAAAGGTCCTCTAACATCCAATGCTTTTCAGTTAAGATGAGAAACGTGTGAGCTTCGTTAACGATGTAGTTCGTTTGAGCTGAAAAGTGACTGCCCTTACCTGAAATGAAGTCTTGCTTGTGGGAAGACACAGAGCCTGGGATTTAACACCATTTCTGAATGGAAACAAACAGCATAGTTCTCATCCATTGATCACACTCTGCTTAGAACAAGAAGCACGCTCTTGCTTTCTAGAGTCTCTAAGAGAGCAAAAAAGTGAGTGTGCTGAGAACAAAAGAACGTTGTTTCCTACACATACAGACCATATCTAGTCCAACTCTGCTTCTGAAACTGATACAAAGCACTGGTCCTCTAACATCCAATGCTTGTCCGTTAAGATGATAAACGTGTGAGCTTTGTGAACGATGTAGTTCGTTTGAGCAAAAAGTGACTGCCCTTACCTTAAATGAAGTCTTGCTTGTAGGAAGACTCAGAGCCTGGGATTTAACTCCATTTCTGAAGTGAAACACACAGCAGAGTTCTCATCCATTGATCACACTCTGGTTTAGAACAAGAAGCACGTTCTTGCTTTCTAGAGTCTCTAAGACAGCAGGAAACGTGACTGTGCTGAGAACAAAAGAACGGTGTTTCCTACACATACGGACCATATGTAGTCCAACTCTGTTTCTGAAACTGATACAAAGAACTGGTCCTCTAACATCCAATGCTTGTCAGTTAAGTTGAGAAACGTGTGAGCTTTGTGAACGATGTAGTTCGTTTGAGCAGAAAAGTGACTGCCCTTACCTTAAACGAAGTCTTGCTTGTAGGAAGACTCAGAGCCTGGGATTTAACTCCATTTCTGAAGTGAAACACACAGCATAGTTCTCATCCATAGATCACACTCTGCTTTAGAGCAAGAAGCACGCTCTTGCTTTCTAGAGGCTCAAAGACAGCAGGGAGCGTGAGTGTGCTGAGAACAAAAGAACGGTGTTGCCTACACCTACGGACCATATGTGGTACAAATCTGCTTCTAAAACTGATATAAAGCACTGGTCCTCTAACATCCAATGTTTGTCAGTTAGGATGAGAAACGTGTGAGCTTCGTGTATGATGTAGTTCGTTTGAGCTGAAAAGTTACTGCCCTTACCTGAAACGAAGTCTTGCTTGTAGGAAGACACAGAGCCTGGGATTTAACTCCATTTCTGAAGGGAAACACACAGCATAGTTCTCTTCCATGGATCACACTCTGCTTTAGAGTGGGGAAGCTCGCTCTTGCTTTCTAGAGTCTCTAAGACAGCAGGAAAACTGAGTGTGCTCAGAACAAAAGAACGTTGTTTCCTACACATACGGACCATATCTAGTCCAAATCTGCTTCTGAAACTGATACAAAGCACTGGTCCTCTAACATCCAATGCTTGTCCGTTAAGATGAGAAACGTGTGAGCTTCGTGAACGATGTAGTTCATTTGAGCAAAAAAGTGACTGCCCTTACCTTAAATGAAGTCTTGCTTGTAGGAAGACTCAGAGCCTGGGATTTAACTCCATTTCTCAAGTGAAACACACAGCAGAGTTATCATCCATTAATCACACTCTGCTTAGAACAAGAAGCACGCTCTTGCTTTCTAGAGTCTCTAAGACAGCAGGAAACGTGAGTGTGCTGAGAACAAAAGAATGGTGTTTCCTACACATACGGACCATATCTAGTCCAAATCTGCTTCTGAAATTCATACAAAGCAAAGGTCCTCTAACATCCAATGTTTGTCAGTTAGGATGAGAAACGTGTGAGCTTCGTGAATGATGTAGTTCGTTTGAGCTGAAAAGTTACTGCCCTAACCTGAAACGAAGTCTTGCTTGTAGGAAGACACAGAGCCTGGGATTTAACTCCATTTCTGAAGGGAAACACACAGCGTAGTTCTCATCCATTGATCACACTCTGCTTTAGAGTGGGGAAGCTCGCTCTTGCTTTCTAGAGTCTCTAATACAGCAGGAAACCTGAGTGTGCTCAGAACAAAAGAACGGTGTTTCCTACACATACGGACCATACATAGTCCAAATCTGCTTCTGAAACTGATACAAAGCACTCACCCTCTAACATCCAATGCTTGTCAGTTAAGATGAGAAACGTGTGAGCTTTGTGAACGATGTAGTTCGTTTGAGCAGAAAAGTGACTGCCCTTACCTTAAACGAAGTCTTGCTTGTAGGAAGACTCAGAGCCTGGGATTTAACTCCATTTCTGAAGTGAAAAACACAGCAGTGTTCTCATCCATTGATCACACTCTGCTTTAGAACAAGAAGCACGCTCTTGCTTTCTAGAATCTCTAAGACAGCAGGAAACGTGAGTGTGCTGAGAACAAAAGAACGTTGTTTCCTACACATACAGACCATATCTAGTCCTACTCTGCTTCTGAAACTGATACAAAGCACTGGTCCTCTAACATCCAATGCTTGTCCGTTAAGATGAGAAACGTGTGAGCTTCGTGAACGATGTAGTTCATTTGAGCAAAAAAGTGACTGCCCTTACCTTAAATGAAGTCTTGCTTGTAGGAAGACTCAGAGCCTGGGATTTAACTCCATTTCTGAAGTGAAACACACAGCAGAGTTCTCATCCATTGATCACACTCTGCTTTAGAACAAGAAGCACGTTCTTGCTTTCTAGAGTCTCTAATACAGCAGGAAACCTGAGTGTGATCAGAACAAAAGAATGGTGTTTCCTAAACATACTGACCATATCTAGTTCAACTCTGCTTCTGAAATTCATACAAAGCAAAGGTCCTCTAACATCCAATGCTTTTCAGTTAAGATGAGAAACGTGTGAGCTTCGTTAACGATGTAGTTCGTTTGAGCTGAAAAGTGACTGCCCTTACCTGAAATGAAGTCTTGCTTGTGGGAAGACACAGAGCCTGGGATTTAACACCATTTCTGAATGGAAACAAACAGCATAGTTCTCATCCATTGATCACACTCTGCTTAGAACAAGAAGCACGCTCTTGCTTTCTAGAGTCTCTAAGAGAGCAAAAAAGTGAGTGTGCTGAGAACAAAAGAACGTTGTTTCCTACACATACAGACCATATCTAGTCCAACTCTGCTTCTGAAACTGATACAAAGCACTGGTCCTCTAACATCCAATGCTTGTCCGTTAAGATGATAAACGTGTGAGCTTTGTGAACGATGTAGTTCGTTTGAGCAAAAAGTGACTGCCCTTACCTTAAATGAAGTCTTGCTTGTAGGAAGACTCAGAGCCTGGGATTTAACTCCATTTCTGAAGTGAAACACACAGCAGAGTTCTCATCCATTGATCACACTCTGGTTTAGAACAAGAAGCACGTTCTTGCTTTCTAGAGTCTCTAAGACAGCAGGAAACGTGACTGTGCTGAGAACAAAAGAACGGTGTTTCCTACACATACGGACCATATGTAGTCCAACTCTGTTTCTGAAACTGATACAAAGAACTGGTCCTCTAACATCCAATGCTTGTCAGTTAAGTTGAGAAACGTGTGAGCTTTGTGAACGATGTAGTTCGTTTGAGCAGAAAAGTGACTGCCCTTACCTTAAACGAAGTCTTGCTTGTAGGAAGACTCAGAGCCTGGGATTTAACTCCATTTCTGAAGTGAAACACACAGCATAGTTCTCATCCATAGATCACACTCTGCTTTAGAGCAAGAAGCACGCTCTTGCTTTCTAGAGGCTCAAAGACAGCAGGGAGCGTGAGTGTGCTGAGAACAAAAGAACGGTGTTGCCTACACCTACGGACCATATGTGGTACAAATCTGCTTCTAAAACTGATATAAAGCACTGGTCCTCTAACATCCAATGTTTGTCAGTTAGGATGAGAAACGTGTGAGCTTCGTGTATGATGTAGTTCGTTTGAGCTGAAAAGTTACTGCCCTTACCTGAAACGAAGTCTTGCTTGTAGGAAGACACAGAGCCTGGGATTTAACTCCATTTCTGAAGGGAAACACACAGCATAGTTCTCTTCCATGGATCACACTCTGCTTTAGAGTGGGGAAGCTCGCTCTTGCTTTCTAGAGTCTCTAAGACAGCAGGAAAACTGAGTGTGCTCAGAACAAAAGAACGTTGTTTCCTACACATACGGACCATATCTAGTCCAAATCTGCTTCTGAAACTGATACAAAGCACTGGTCCTCTAACATCCAATGCTTGTCCGTTAAGATGAGAAACGTGTGAGCTTCGTGAACGATGTAGTTCATTTGAGCAAAAAAGTGACTGCCCTTACCTTAAATGAAGTCTTGCTTGTAGGAAGACTCAGAGCCTGGGATTTAACTCCATTTCTCAAGTGAAACACACAGCAGAGTTATCATCCATTAATCACACTCTGCTTTAGAACAAGAAGCACGTTCTGGCTTTCTAGAGTCTCTAATACAGCAGGAAACCTGAGTGTGATCAGAACAAAAGAATGGTGTTTCCTAAACATACTGACCATATCTAGTTCAACTCTGCTTCTGAAATTCATACAAAGCAAAGGTCCTCTAACATCCAATGCTTTTCAGTTAAGATGAGTAACGTGTGAGCTTCGTTAACGATGTAGTTCGTTTGAGCTGAAAAGTGACTGCCCTTACCTGAAATGAAGTCTTGCTTGTGGGAAGACACAGAGCCTGGGATTTAACACCATTTCTGAATGGAAACAAACAGCATAGTTCTCATCCATTGATCACACTCTGCTTAGAACAAGAAGCACGCTCTTGCTTTCTAGAGTCTCTAAGAGAGCAGGAAAAGTGAGTGTGCTGAGAACAAAAGAACGTTGTTTCCTACACATACGGACCATATCTAGTCCAACTCTGTTTCTGAAACTGATACAAAGCACTGGTCCTCTAACATCCAATGCTTGTCCGTTAAGTTGAGAAACGTGTGAGCTTTGTGAACGATGTATTTCGTTTGAGCTGAAAAGTGACTGCCCTTACTTGAAACGAAGTCTTGCTTGTAGGAAGACTCAGAGCCTGGGCTTCAACTCCATTTCTGAAGGGAAACACACAGCATAGTTCTCATCCATTGATCACACTCTGCTTAGAACAAGAAGCACGCTCTTGCTTTCTAGAGTCTCTAAGACAGCAGGAAACGTGAGTGTGCTGAGAACAAAAGAATGGTGTTTCCTACACATACGGACCATATCTAGTCCAAATCTGCTTCTGAAATTCATACAAAGCAAAGGTCCTCTAACATCCAATGTTTGTCAGTTAGGATGAGAAACGTGTGAGCTTCGTGAATGATGTAGTTCGTTTGAGCTGAAAAGTTACTGCCCTTACCTGAAACGAAGTCTTGCTTGTAGGAAGACACAGAGCCTGGGATTTAACTCCATTTCTGAAGGGAAACACACAGCATAGTTCTCTTCCATGGATCACACTCTGCTTTAGAGTGGGGAAGCTCGCTCTTGCTTTCTAGAGTCTCTAATACAGCAGGAAACCTGAGTGTGCTCAGAACAAAAGAACGGTGTTTCCTACACATGCGGACCATACATAGTCCAAATCTGCTTCTGAAACTGATACAAAGCACTCACCCTCTAACATCCAATGCTTGTCAGTTAAGATGAGAAACGTGTGAGCTTTGTGAACGATGTAGTTCGTTTGAGCAGAAAAGTGACTGCCCTTACCTTAAACGAAGTCTTGCTTGTAGGAAGACTCAGAGCCTGGGATTTAACACCATTTCTGAAGTGAAAAACACAGCAGTGTTCTCATCCATTGATCACACTCTCCTTTAGAACAAGAAGCACGCTCTTGCTTTCTAGAATCTCTAAGACAGCAGGAAACGTGAGTGTGCTGAGAACAAAAGAACGTTGTTTCCTACACATACAGACCATATCTAGTCCAACTCTGCTTCTGAAACTGATACAAAGCACTGGTCCTCTAACATCCAATGCTTGTCCGTTAAGATGAGAAACGTGTGAGCTTTGTGAACGATGTAGTTCATTTGAGCAAAAAAGTGACTGCCCTTACCTTAAATGAAGTCTTGCTTGTAGGAAGACTCAGAGCCTGGGATTTAACTCCATTTCTGAAGTGAAACACACAGCAGAGTTCTCATCCATTGATCACACCCTGCTTTAGAACAAGAAGCACGTTCTTGCTTTCTAGAGTCTCTAATACAGCAGGTAACCTGAGTGTGATCAGAACAAAAGAATGGTGTTTCCTAAACATACTGACCATATCTAGTTCAACTCTGCTTCTGAAATTCATACAAAGCAAAGGTCCTCTAACATCCAATGCTTTTCAGTTAAGATGAGAAACGTGTGAGCTTCGTTAACGATGTAGTTCGTTTGAGCTGAAAAGTGACTGCCCTTACCTGAAATGAAGTCTTGCTTGTGGGAAGACACAGAGCCTGGGATTTAACACCATTTCTGAATGGAAACAAACAGCATAGTTCTCATCCATTGATCACACTCTGCTTAGAACAAGAAGCACGCTCTTGCTTTCTAGAGTCTCTAAGAGAGCAAAAAAGTGAGTGTGCTGAGAACAAAAGAACGTTGTTTCCTACACATACGGACCATATCTAGTCCAACTCTGCTTCTGAAACTGATACAAAGCACTGGTCCTCTAACATCCAATGCTTGTCCGTTAAGATGATAAACGTGTGAGCTTTGTGAACGATGTAGTTCGTTTGAGCAAAAAAGTGACTGCCCTTACCTTAAATGAAGTCTTGCTTGTAGGAAGACTCAGAGCCTGGGATTTAACTCCATTTCTGAAGTGAAACACACAGCAGAGTTCTCATCCATTGATCACACTCTGGTTTAGAACAAGAAGCACGTTCTTGCTTTCTAGAGTCTCTAAGACAGCAGGAAACGTGACTGTGCTGAGAACAAAAGAACGGTGTTTCCTACACATACGGACCATATGTAGTCCAACTCTGTTTCTGAAACTGATACAAAGAACTGGTCCTCTAACATCCAATGCTTGTCAGTTAAGTTGAGAAACGTGTGAGCTTTGTGAACGATGTAGTTCGTTTGAGCAGAAAAGTGACTGCCCTTACCTTAAACGAAGTCTTGCTTGTAGGAAGACTCAGAGCCTGGGATTTAACTCCATTTCTGAAGTGAAACACACAGCATAGTTCTCATCCATAGATCACACTCTGCTTTAGAGCAAGAAGCACGCTCTTGCTTTCTAGAGGCTCAAAGACAGCAGGGAGCGTGAGTGTGCTGAGAACAAAAGAACGGTGTTGCCTACACCTACGGACCATATGTGGTACAAATCTGCTTCTAAAACTGATATAAAGCACTGGTCCTCTAACATCCAATGTTTGTCAGTTAGGATGAGAAACGTGTGAGCTTCGTGTATGATGTAGTTCGTTTGAGCTGAAAAGTTACTGCCCTTACCTGAAACGAAGTCTTGCTTGTAGGAAGACACAGAGCCTGGGATTTAACTCCATTTCTGAAGGGAAACACACAGCATAGTTCTCTTCCATGGATCACACTCTGCTTTAGAGTGGGGAAGCTCGCTCTTGCTTTCTAGAGTCTCTAAGACAGCAGGAAAACTGAGTGTGCTCAGAACAAAAGAACGTTGTTTCCTACACATACGGACCATATCTAGTCCAAATCTGCTTCTGAAACTGATACAAAGCACTGGTCCTCTAACATCCAATGCTTGTCCGTTAAGATGAGAAACGTGTGAGCTTCGTGAACGATGTAGTTCATTTGAGCAAAAAAGTGACTGCCCTTACCTTAAATGAAGTCTTGCTTGTAGGAAGACTCAGAGCCTGGGATTTAACTCCATTTCTCAAGTGAAACACACAGCAGAGTTATCATCCATTAATCACACTCTGCTTTAGAACAAGAAGCACGTTCTGGCTTTCTAGAGTCTCTAATACAGCAGGAAACCTGAGTGTGATCAGAACAAAAGAATGGTGTTTCCTAAACATACTGACCATATCTAGTTCAACTCTGCTTCTGAAATTCATACAAAGCAAAGGTCCTCTAACATCCAATGCTTTTCAGTTAAGATGAGTAACGTGTGAGCTTCGTTAACGATGTAGTTCGTTTGAGCTGAAAAGTGACTGCCCTTACCTGAAATGAAGTCTTGCTTGTGGGAAGACACAGAGCCTGGGATTTAACACCATTTCTGAATGGAAACAAACAGCATAGTTCTCATCCATTGATCACACTCTGCTTAGAACAAGAAGCACGCTCTTGCTTTCTAGAGTCTCTAAGAGAGCAGGAAAAGTGAGTGTGCTGAGAACAAAAGAACGTTGTTTCCTACACATACGGACCATATCTAGTCCAACTCTGTTTCTGAAACTGATACAAAGCACTGGTCCTCTAACATCCAATGCTTGTCCGTTAAGTTGAGAAACGTGTGAGCTTTGTGAACGATGTATTTCGTTTGAGCTGAAAAGTGACTGCCCTTACTTGAAACGAAGTCTTGCTTGTAGGAAGACTCAGAGCCTGGGCTTCAACTCCATTTCTGAAGGGAAACACACAGCATAGTTCTCATCCATTGATCACACTCTGCTTAGAACAAGAAGCACGCTCTTGCTTTCTAGAGTCTCTAAGACAGCAGGAAACGTGAGTGTGCTGAGAACAAAAGAATGGTGTTTCCTACACATACGGACCATATCTAGTCCAAATCTGCTTCTGAAATTCATACAAAGCAAAGGTCCTCTAACATCCAATGTTTGTCAGTTAGGATGAGAAACGTGTGAGCTTCGTGAATGATGTAGTTCGTTTGAGCTGAAAAGTTACTGCCCTTACCTGAAACGAAGTCTTGCTTGTAGGAAGACACAGAGCCTGGGATTTAACTCCATTTCTGAAGGGAAACACACAGCATAGTTCTCTTCCATGGATCACACTCTGCTTTAGAGTGGGGAAGCTCGCTCTTGCTTTCTAGAGTCTCTAATACAGCAGGAAACCTGAGTGTGCTCAGAACAAAAGAACGGTGTTTCCTACACATACGGACCATACATAGTCCAAATCTGCTTCTGAAACTGATACAAAGCACTCACCCTCTAACATCCAATGCTTGTCAGTTAAGATGAGAAACGTGTGAGCTTTGTGAATGATGTAGTTCGTTTGAGCAGAAAAGTGACTGCCCTTACCTTAAACGAAGTCTTGCTTGTAGGAAGACTCAGAGCCTGGGATTTAACTCCATTTCTGAAGTGAAAAACACAGCAGTGTTCTCATCCATTGATCACACTCTGCTTTAGAACAAGAAGCACGCTCTTGCTTTCTAGAATCTCTAAGACAGCAGGAAACGTGAGTGTGCTGAGAACAAAAGAACGTTGTTTCCTACACATACGGACCATATCTAGTCCAACTCTGCTTCTGAAACTGATACAAAGCACTGGTCCTCTAACATCCAATGCTTGTCCGTTAAGATGAGAAACGTGTGAGCTTCGTGAACGATGTAGTTCATTTGAGCAAAAAAGTGACTGCCCTTTCCTTAAATGAAGTCTTGCTTGTAGGAAGACTCAGAGCCTGGGATTTAACTCCATTTCTGAATTGAAACACACAGCAGAGTTCTCATCCATTGATCACACTCTGCTTTAGAACAAGAAGCACGTTCTTTCTTTCTAGAGTCTCTAATACAGCAGGAAACCGGAGTGTGATCAGAACAAAAGAATGGTGTTTCCTAAACATACTGACCATATCTAGTTCAACTCTGCTTCTGAAATTCATACAAAGCAAAGGTCCTCTAACATCCAATGCTTTTCAGTTAAGATGAGAAACGTGTGAGCTTTGTTAACGATGTAGTTCGTTTGAGCTGAAAAGTGACTGCCCTTACCTGAAATGAAGTCTTGCTTGTGGGAAGACACAGAGCCTGGGATTTAACACCATTTCTGAATGGAAACAAACAGCATAGTTCTCATCCATTGATCACACTCTGCTTAGAACAAGAAGCACGCTCTTGCTCTCTAGAGTCTCTAAGAGAGCAGGAAAAGTGAACGTGCTGAGAACAATAGAACGTTGTTTCCTACACATACGGACCATATCTAGTCCAACTCTGTTTCTGAAACTGATACAAAGCACTGTTCCTCTAACATGCAATGCTTGTCAGTTAAGGTGAGAAACGTGTGAGCTTTGTGAACGATGTATTTCGTTTGAACTGAAAAGTGACTGCCCTTACTTGAAACGAAGTCTTGCTTGTAGGAAGACTCAGAGCCTGGGCTTCTACTCCATTTCTGAAGGGAAACACACAGCATAGTTCTCATCCATTGATCACACTCTGCTTAGACAAGAAGCACGCTCTTGCTTTCTAGAGTCTCTAAGACAGCAGGAAAAGTGAGTGTGCTAAGAACAAAAGAATGGTGTTTCCTACACATACGGACCATATCTAGTCCAAATCTGCTTCTGAAATTCATACAAAGCAAAGGTCCTCTAACATCCAATGTTTGTCAGTTAGGATGAGAAACGTGTGAGCTTCGTGAATGATGTAGTTCGTTTGAGCTTAAAAGTTACTGCCCTAACCTGAAACGAAGTCTTGCTTGTAGGAAGACACAGAGCCTGGGATTTAACTCCATTTCTGAAGGGAAACACACAGAGTAGTTCTCATCCATTGATTACACTCTGCTTTAGAGTGGGGAAGCTCGCTCTTGCTTTCTAGAGTCTCTAATACAGCAGGAAACCTGAGTGTGCTCAGAACAAAAGAACGGTGTTTCCTACACATGCGGACCATACATAGTCCAAATCTGCTTCTGAAACTGATACAAAGCACTCACCCTCTAACATCCAATGCTTGTCAGTTAAGATGAGAAACGTGTGAGCTTTGTGAACGATGTAGTTCGTTTGAGCAGAAAAGTGACTGCCCTTACCTTAAACAAAGTCTTGCTTGTAGGAAGACTCAGAGCCTGGGATTTAACTCCATTTCTGAAGTGAAAAACACAGCAGTGTTCTCATCCATTGATCACACTCTCCTTTAGAACAAGAAGCACGCTCTTGCTTTCTAGAATCTCTAAGACAGCAGGAAACGTGAGTGTGCTGAGAACAAAAGAACGTTGTTTCCTACACATACAGACCATATCTAGTCCAACTCTGCTTCTGAAACTGATACAAAGCACTGGTCCTCTAACATCCAATGCTTGTCCGTTAAGATGAGAAACGTGTGAGCTTTGTGAACGATGTAGTTCATTTGAGCAAAAAAGTGACTGCCCTTACCTTAAATGAAGTCTTGCTTGTAGGAAGACTCAGAGCCTGGGATTTAACTCCATTTCTGAAGTGAAACACACAGCAGAGTTCTCATCCATTGATCACACCCTGCTTTAGAACAAGAAGCACGTTCTTGCTTTCTAGAGTCTCTAATACAGCAGGTAACCTGAGTGTGATCAGAACAAAAGAATGGTGTTTCCTAAACATACTGACCATATCTAGTTCAACTCTGCTTCTGAAATTCATACAAAGCAAAGGTCCTCTAACATCCAATGCTTTTCAGTTAAGATGAGAAACGTGTGAGCTTCGTTAACGATGTAGTTCGTTTGAGCTGAAAAGTGACTGCCCTTACCTGAAATGAAGTCTTGCTTGTGGGAAGACACAGAGCCTGGGATTTAACACCATTTCTGAATGGAAACAAACAGCATAGTTCTCATCCATTGATCACACTCTGCTTAGAACAAGAAGCACGCTCTTGCTTTCTAGAGTCTCTAAGAGAGCAAAAAAGTGAGTGTGCTGAGAACAAAAGAACGTTGTTTCCTACACATACGGACCATATCTAGTCCAACTCTGCTTCTGAAACTGATACAAAGCACTGGTCCTCTAACATCCAATGCTTGTCCGTTAAGATGATAAACGTGTGAGCTTTGTGAACGATGTAGTTCGTTTGAGCAAAAAAGTGACTGCCCTTACCTTAAATGAAGTCTTGCTTGTAGGAAGACTCAGAGCCTGGGATTTAACTCCATTTCTGAAGTGAAACACACAGCAGAGTTCTCATCCATTGATCACACTCTGCTTTAGAACAAGAAGCACGTTCTTGCTTTCTAGAGTCTCTAAGACAGCAGGAAACGTGACTGTGCTGAGAACAAAAGAACGGTGTTTCCTACACATACGGACCATATGTTGTCCAACTCTGTTTCTGAAACTGATACAAAGAACTGGTCCTCTAACATCCAATGCTTGTCAGTTAAGTTGAGAAACGTGTGAGCTTTGTGCACGATGTAGTTCGTTTGAGCAGAAAAGTGACTGCCCTTACCTTAAACGAAGTCTTGCTTGTAGGAAGACTCAGAGCCTGGGATTTAACTCCATTTCTGAATAAAACAAACAGCATAGTTCTCATCCATAGATCACACTCTGCTTTAGAGCAAGAAGCATGCTCTTGCTTTCTAGAGGCTCAAAGACAGCAGGGAGGGTGAGTGTGCTGAGAACAAAAGAACGGTGTTGCCTACACCTACGGACCATATGTGGTACAAATCTGCTTCTAAAACTGATATAAAGCACTGGTCTTCTAACATCCAATGTTTGTCAGTTAGGATGAGAAACGTGTGAACTTCGTGAATGATGTAGTTCGTTTGAGCTGAAAAGTTACTGCCCTTACCTGAAACGAAGTCTTGCTTGTAGGAAGACACAGAGCCTGGGATTTAACTCCATTTCTGAAGGGAAACACACAGCATAGTTCTCTTCCATGGATCACACTCTGCTTTAGAGTGGGGAAGCTCGCTCTTGCTTTCTAGAGTCTCTAAGACAGCAGGAAAACTGAGTGTGCTCAGAACAAAAGAACGTTGTTTCCTACACATACGGACCATATCTAGTCCAAATCTGCTTCTGAAACTGATACAAAGCTCTGGTCCTCTAACATCAAATGCTTGTCCGTTAAGATGAGAAACGTGTGAGCTTCGTGAACGATGTAGTTCATTTGAGCAAAAAAGTGACTGCCCTTACCTTAAATGAAGTCTTGCTTGTAGGAAGACTCAGAGCCTGGGATTTAACTCCATTTCTGAAGTGAAACACACAGCAGAGTTCTCATCCATTAATCACACTCTGCTTTAGAAAAAGAAGCACGTTCTGGCTTTCTAGAGTCTCTAATACAGCAGGAAACCTGAGTGTGATCAGAACAAAAGAATGGTGTTTCCTAAACATACTGACCATATCTAGTTCAACTCTGCTTCTGAAATTCATACAAAGCAAAGGTCCTCTAACATCCAATGCTTTTCAGTTAAGATGAGAAACGTGTGAGCTTCGTTAACGATGTAGTTTGTTTGAGCTGAAAAGTGACTGCCCTTACCTGAAATGAAATCTTGCTTGTGGGAAGACACAGAGCCTGGGATTTAACACCATTTCTGAATGGAAACAAACAGCATAGTTCTCATCCATTGATCACACTCTGCTTTAGAACAAGAAGCACGCTCTTGCTTTCTAGAGTCTCTAAGACAGCAGGAAAAGTGAGTGTGCTGAGAACAAAAGAACGTTGTTTCCTACACATAAGGACCATATCTAGTCCAACTCTGTTTCTGAAACTGATACAAAGCACTGGTCCTCTAACATCCAATGCTTGTCCGTTAAGTTGAGAAACGTGTGAGCTTTGTGAACATGTATTTCGTTTGAGCTGAAAAGTGACTGCCCTTACTTGAAACGAAGTCTTGCTTGTAGGAAGACTCAGAGCCTGGGCTTCAACTCCATTTCTGAAGGGAAACACACAGCATAGTTCTCATCCATTGATCACACTCTGCTTAGAACAAGAAGCACGCTCTTGCTTTCTAGAGTCTCTAAGACAGCAGGAAACGTGAGTGTGCTGAGAACAAAAGAATGGTGTTTCCTACACATACGGACCATATCTAGTCCAAATCTGCTTCTGAAATTCATACAAAGCAAAGGTCCTCTAACATCCAATGTTTGTCAGTTAGGATGAGAAACGTGTGAGCTTCGTGAATGATGTAGTTCGTTTGAGCTGAAAAGTTACTGCCCTTACCTGAAACGAAGTCTTGCTTGTAGGAAGACACAGAGCCTGGGATTTAACTCCATTTCTGAAGGGAAACACACAGCATAGCTCTCTTCCATGGATCACACTCTGCTTTAGAGTGGGGAAGCTCGCTCTTGCTTTCTAGAGTCTCTAATACAGCAGGAAACCTGAGTGTGCTCAGAACAAAAGAACGGTGTTTCCTACACATACGGACCATACATAGTCCAAATCTGCTTCTGAAACTGATACAAAGCACTCACCCTCTAACATCCAATGCTTGTCAGTTAAGATGAGAAACGTGTGAGCTTTGTGAACGATGTAGTTCGTTTGAGCAGAAAAGTGACTGCCCTTACCTTAAACGAAGTCTTGCTTGTAGGAAGACTCAGAGCCTGGGATTTAACTCCATTTCTGAAGTGAAAAACACAGCAGTGTTCTCATCCATTGATCACACTCTGCTTTAGAACAAGAAGCACGCTCTTGCTTTCTAGAATCTCTAAGACAGCAGGAAACGTGAGTGTGCTGAGAACAAAAGAACGTTGTTTCCTACACATACGGACCATATCTAGTCCAACTCTGCTTCTGAAACTGATACAAAGCACTGGTCCTCTAACATCCAATGCTTGTCCGTTAAGATGATAAACGTGTGAGCTTCGTGAACGATGTAGTTCGTTTGAGCAAAAAAGTGACTGCCCTTACTTTAAATGAAGTCTTGCTTGTAGGAAGACTCAGAGCCTGGGATTTAACTCCATTTCTGAAGTGAAACACACAGCAGAGTTCTCATCCATTGATCACACTCTGCTTTAGAACAAGAAGCACGTTCTTGCTTTCTAGAGTCTCTAAGACAGCAGGAAACGTGACTGTGCTGAGAACAAAAGAACGGTGTTTCCTACACATACGGTCCATATGTAGTCCAACTCTGTTTCTGAAACTGATACAAAGAACTGGTCCTCTAACATCCAATGCTTGACAGTTAAGTTGAGAAACTTGTGAGCTTTGTGAACGATGCAGTTCGTTTGAGCAGAAAAGTGACTGCCCTTACCTTAAACGAAGTCTTGCTTGTAGGAAGACTCAGAGCCTGGGATTTAACTCCATTTCTGAAGGGAAACAAACAGCATAGTTCTCATCCATTGATCACACTCTGCTTTAGAGCGAGAAGCACGCTCCTGCTTTCTAGAGTCTTTAATACAGCAGGAAACATGAGTGTGCTCAGAACAAAAGAATGGTGTTTCCTACACATACGGACCATATCTGGTCCAAATCTGCTTCTGAAATTCATACAAAGCAAAGGTCCTCTAACATCCAATGTTTGTCAGTTAGGATGAGAAACGTGTGAGCTTCGTGAATGATGTAGTTTGTTTGACCTGTAAAGTAACTGCTCTTACCTGAAAGGAAGTCTTGCTTGTAGGAAGACTCAGAGCCTGGTACTTAACTCCATTTCTGAAGTGAAACACACAGCATAGTTCTCATCCATAGATCACACTCTGCTTTAGAGCAAGAAGCACGCTCTTGCTTTCTAGAGGCTCAAAGACAGCAGGGAGCGTGAGTGTGCTGAGAACAAAAGAACGGTGTTGCCTACACCTACGGACCATATGTGGTCCAAATCTGCTTCTAAAACTGATATAAAGCACTGGTCCTCTAACATCCAATGCTTGTCAGTTGAGATGAGAAACGTGTGAGTTTCGTGAACGATGTAGTTCGTTTGAGCTATAAAGAAACTGCCCTTACATGAAAGAAAGTCTTGCTTTTAGGAAGACTCAGAGCCTGGGATTTAACTCCATTTCTGAAGTGAAACAAACAGCAGAGTTCTCATCCATTGATCACACTCTGCTTTAGAGTGGGGAAGCACGCTCTTGCTTTCTAGAGTCTCTAATACAGCAGGAAACCTGAGTGTGCTCAGAACAAAAGAACGGTGTTTCCTACACATACGGACCATACATAGTCCAAATCTGCTTCTGAAACTGATACAAAGCACTCACCCTCTAACATCCAATGCTTGTCAGTTAAGATGAGAAACGTGTGAGCTTTGTGAATGATGTAGTTCGTTTGAGCAGAAAAGTGACTGCCCTTACCTTAAACGAAGTCTTGCTTGTAGGAAGACTCAGAGCCTGGGATTTAACTCCATTTCTGAAGTGAAAAACACAGCAGTGTTCTCATCCATTGATCACACTCTGCTTTAGAACAAGAAGCACGCTCTTGCTTTCTAGAATCTCTAAGACAGCAGGAAACGTGAGTGTGCTGAGAACAAAAGAACGTTGTTTCCTACACATACGGACCATATCTAGTCCAACTCTGCTTCTGAAACTGATACAAAGCACTGGTCCTCTAACATCCAATGCTTGTCCGTTAAGATGAGAAACGTGTGAGCTTCGTGAACGATGTAGTTCATTTGAGCAAAAAAGTGACTGCCATTACCTTAAATGAAGTCTTGCTTGTAGGAAGACTCAGAGCCTGGGATTTAACTCCATTTCTGAAGTGAAACACACAGCAGAGTTCTCATCCATTGATCACACTCTGCTTTAGAACAAGAAGCACGTTCTTGCTTTCTAGAGTCTCTAATACAGCAGGAAACCTGAGTGTGATCAGAACAAAAGAATGGTGTTTCCTAAACATACTGACCATATCTAGTTCAACTCTGCTTCTGAAATTCATACAAAGCAAAGGTCCTCTAACATCCAATGCTTTTCAGTTAAGATGAGAAACGTGTGAGCTTTGTTAACGATGTAGTTCGTTTGAGCTGAAAAGTGACTGCCCTTACCTGAAATGAAGTCTTGCTTGTGGGAAGACACAGAGCCTGGGATTTAACACCATTTCTGAATGGAATCAAACAGCATAGTTCTCATCCATTGATCACACTCTGCTTAGAACAAGAAGCACGCTCTTGCTTTCTAGAGTCTCTAAGAGAGCAGGAAAAGTGAGTGTGCTGAGAACAATAGAACGTTGTTTCCTACACATACGGACCATATCTAGTCCAACTCTGTTTCTGAAACTGTTACAAAGCACTGGTCCTCTAACATGCAATGCTTGTCAGTTAAGTTGAGAAACCTGTGAGCTTTGTGAACGATGTATTTCGTTTGAACTGAAAAGTGACTGCCCTTACTTGAAACGAAGTCTTGCTTGTAGGAAGACTCAGAGCCTGGGCTTCTACTCCATTTCTGAAGGGAAACACACAGCATAGTTCTCATCCATTGATCACACTCTGCTTAGACAAGAAGCACGCTCTTGCTTTCTAGAGTCTCTAAGACAGCAGGAAACGTGAGTGTGCTGAGAACAAAAGAATGGTGTTTCCTACACATACGGACCATATCTAGTCCAAATCTGCTTCTGAAATTCATACAAAGCAAAGGTCCTCTAACATCCAATGTTTGTCAGTTAGGATGAGAAACGTGTGAGCTTCGTGAATGATGTAGTTCGTTTGAGCTTAAAAGTTACTGCCCTAACCTGAAACGAAGTCTTGCTTGTAGGAAGACACAGAGCCTGGGATTTAACTCCATTTCTGAAGGGAAACACACAGCGTAGTTCTCATCCATTGATTACACTCTGCTTTAGAGTGGGGAAGCTCGCTCTTGCTTTCTAGAGTCTCTAATACAGCAGGAAACCTGAGTGTGCTCAGAACAAAAGAACGGTGTTTCCTACACATACGGACCATACATAGTCCAAATCTGCTTCTGAAACTGATACAAAGCACTCACCCTCTAACATCCAATGCTTGTCAGTTAAGATGAGAAACGTGTGAGCTTTGTGAACGATGTAGTTCGTTTGAGCAGAAAAGTGACTGCCCTTACCTTAAACGAAGTCTTGCTTGTAGGAAGACTCAGAGCCTGGGATTTAACTCCATTTCTGAAGTGAAAAACACAGCAGTGTTCTCATCCATTGATCACACTCTGCTTTAGAACAAGAAGCACGCTCTTGCTTTCTAGAATCTCTAAGACAGCAGGAAACGTGAGTGTGCTGAGAACAAAAGAACGTTGTTTCCTACACATACAGACCATATCTAGTCCAACTCTGCTTCTGAAACTGATACAAAGCACTGGTCCTCTAACATCCAATGCTTGTCCGTTAAGATGAGAAACGTGTGAGCTTCGTGAACGATGTAGTTCATTTGAGCAAAAAAGTGACTGCCCTTACCTTAAATGAAGTCTTGCTTGTAGGAAGACTCAGAGCCTGGGATTTAACTCCATTTCTGAAGTGAAACACACAGCAGAGTTCTCATCCATTGATCACACCCTGCTTTAGAACAAGAAGCACGTTCTTGCTTTCTAGAGTCTCTAATACAGCAGGTAACCTGAGTGTGATCAGAACAAAAGAATGGTGTTTCCTAAACATACTGACCATATCTAGTTCAACTCTGCTTCTGAAATTCATACAAAGCAAAGGTCCTCTAACATCCAATGCTTTTCAGTTAAGATGAGAAACGTGTGAGCTTCGTTAACGATGTAGTTCGTTTGAGCTGAAAAGTGACTGCCCTTACCTGAAATGAAGTCTTGCTTGTGGGAAGACACAGAGCCTGGGATTTAACACCATTTCTGAATGGAAACAAACAGCATAGTTCTCATCCATTGATCACACTCTGCTTAGAACAAGAAGCACGCTCTTGCTTTCTAGAGTCTCTAAGAGAGCAAAAAAGTGAGTGTGCTGAGAACAAAATAACGTTGTTTCCTACACATACGGACCATATCTAGTCCAACTCTGCTTCTGAAACTGATACAAAGCACTGGTCCTCTAACATCCAATGCTTGTCCGTTAAGATGATAAACGTGTGAGCTTTGTGAACGATGTAGTTCGTTTGAGCAAAAAAGTGACTGCCCTTACCTTAAATGAAGTCTTGCTTGTAGGAAGACTCAGAGCCTGGGATTTAACTCCATTTCTGAAGTGAAACACACAGCAGAGTTCTCATCCATTGATCACACTCTGCTTTAGAACAAGAAGCACGTTCTTGCTTTCTAGAGTCTCTAAGACAGCAGGAAACGTGACTGTGCTGAGAACAAAAGAACGGTGTTTCCTACACATACGGACCATATGTTGTCCAACTCTGTTTCTGAAACTGATACAAAGAACTGGTCCTCTAACATCCAATGCTTGTCAGTTAAGTTGAGAAACGTGTGAGCTTTGTGAACGATGTAGTTCGTTTGAGCAGAAAAGTGACTGCCCTTACCTTAAACGAAGTCTTGCTTGTAGGAAGACTCAGAGCCTGGGATTTAACTCCATTTCTGAAGTAAAACACACAGCATAGTTCTCATCCATAGATCACACTCTGCTTTAGAGCAAGAAGCATGCTCTTGCTTTCTAGAGGCTCAAAGACAGCAGGGAGCGTGAGTGTGCTGAGAACAAAAGAACAGTGTTGCCTACACCTACGGACCATATGTGGTACAAATCTGCTTCTAAAACTGATATAAAGCACTGGTCCTCTAACATCCAATGTTTGTCAGTTAGGATGAGAAACGTGTGAACTTCGTGAATGATGTAGTTCGTTTGAGCTGAAAAGTTACTGCCCTTACATGAAACGAAGTCTTGCTTGTAGGAAGACACAGAGCCTGGGATTTAACTCCATTTCTGAAGGGAAACACACAGCATAGTTCTCTTCCATGGATCACACTCTGCTTTAGAGTGGGGAAGCTCGCTCTTGCTTTCTAGAGTCTCTAAGACAGCAGGAAAACTGAGTGTGCTCAGAACAAAAGAACGTTGTTTCCTACACATACGGACCATATCTAGTCCAAATCTGCTTCTGAAACTGATACAAAGCTCTGGTCCTCTAACATCCAATGCTTGTCCGTTAAGATGAGAAACGTGTGAGCTTCGTGAACGATGTAGTTCATTTGAGCAAAAAAGTGACTGCCCTTACCTTAAATGAAGTCTTGCTTGTAGGAAGACTCAGAGCCTGGGATTTAACTCCATTTCTGAAGTGAAACACACAGCAGAGTTCTCATCCATTAATCACACTCTGCTTTAGAACAAGAAGCACGTTCTGGCTTTCTAGAGTCTCTAATACAGCAGGAAACCTGAGTGTGATCAGAACAAAAGAATGGTGTTTCCTAAACATACTGACCATATCTAGTTCAACTCTGCTTCTGAAATTCATACAAAGCAAAGGTCCTCTAACATCCAATGCTTTTCAGTTAAGATGAGAAACGTGTGAGCTTCCTTAACGATGTAGTTTGTTTGAGCTGAAAAGTGACTGCCCTTACCTGAAATGAAATCTTGCTTGTGGGAAGACACAGAGCCTGGGATTTAACACCATTTCTGAATGGAAACAAACAGCATAGTTCTCATCCATTGATCACACTCTGCTTAGAACAAGAAGCACGCTCTTGCTTTCTAGAGTCTCTAAGAGAGCAGGAAAAGTGAGTGTGCTGAGAACAAAAGAACGTTGTTTCCTACACATAAGGACCATATCTAGTCCAACTCTGTTTCTGAAAGTGATACAAAGCACTGGTCCTCTAACATCCAATGCTTGTCCGTTAAGTTGAGAAACGTGTGAGCTTTGTGAACATGTATTTCGTTTGAGCTGAAAAGTGACTGCCCTTACTTGAAACGAAGTCTTGCTTGTAGGAAGACTCAGAGCCTGGGCTTCAACTCCATTTCTGAAGGGAAACACACAGCATAGTTCTCATCCATTGATCACACTCTGCTTAGAACAAGAAGCACGCTCTTGCTTTCTAGAGTCTCTAAGACAGCAGGAAACGTGAGTGTGCTGAGAACAAAAGAATGGTGTTTCCTACACATACGGACCATATCTAGTCCAAATCTGCTTCTGAAATTCATACAAAGCAAAGGTCCTCTAACATCCAATGTTTGTCAGTTAGGATGACAAACGTGTGAGCTTCGTGAATGATGTAGTTCGTTTGAGCTGAAAAGTTACTGCCCTTACCAGAAACGAAGTCTTGCTTGTAGGAAGACACAGATCCTGGGATTTAACTCCATTTCTGAAGGGAAACACACAGCATAGTTCTCTTCCATGGATCACACTCTGCTTTAGAGTGGGGAAGCTCGCTCTTGCTTTCTAGAGTCTCTAATACAGCCGGAAACCTGAGTGTGCTCAGAACAAAAGAACGGTGTTTCCTACACATACGGACCATACATAGTCCAAATCTGCTTCTGAAACTGATACAAAGCACTCACCCTCTAACATCCAATGCTTGTCAGTTAAGATGAGAAACGTGTGAGCTTTGTGAACGATGTAGTTTGTTTGAGCAGAAAAGTGACTGCCCTTACCTTAAACGAAGTCTTGCTTGTAGGAAGACTCAGAGCCTGGGATTTAACTCCATTTCTGAAGTGAAAAACACAGCAGTGTTCTCATCCATTGATCACACTCTGCTTTAGAACAAGAAGCACGCTCTTGCTTTCTAGAATCTCTAAGACAGCAGGAAACGTGAGTGTGCTGAGAACAAAAGAACGTTGTTTCCTACACATACGGACCATATCTAGTCCAACTCTGCTTCTGAAACTGATACAAAGCACTGGTCCTCTAACATCCAATGCTTGTCCGTTAAGATGATAAACGTGTGAGCTTCGTGAACGATGTAGTTCGTTTGAGCAAAAAAGTGACTGCCCTTACCTTAAATGAAGTCTTGCTTGTAGGAAGACTCAGAGCCTGGGATTTAACTCCATTTCTGAAGTGAAACACACAGCAGAGTTCTCATCCATTGATCACACTCTGCTTTAGAACAAGAAGCACGTTCTTGCTTTCTAGAGTCTCTAAGACAGCAGGAAACGTGACTGTGCTGAGAACAAAAGAACGGTGTTTCCTACACATACGGACCATATGTAGTCCAACTCTGTTTCTGAAACTGATACAAAGAACTGGTCCTCTAACATCCAATGCTTGACAGTTAAGTTGAGAAACTTGTGAGCTTTGTGAACGATGCAGTTCGTTTGAGCAGAAAAGTGACTGCCTTTACCTTAAACGAAGTCTTGCTTGTAGGAAGACTCAGAGCCTGGGATTTAACTCCATTTCTGAAGGGAAACAAACAGCATAGTTCTCATCCATTGATCACACTCTGCTTTAGAGCGAGAAGCACGCTCTTGCTTTCTAGAGTCTTTAATACAGCAGGAAACATGAGTGTGCTCAGAACAAAAGAATGGTGTTTCCTACACATACGGACCATATCTGGTCCAAATCTGCTTCTGAAATTCATACAAAGCAAAGGTCCTCTAACATCCAATGTTTGTCAGTTAGGATGAGAAACGTGTGAGCTTCGTGAATGATGTAGTTTGTTTGACCTGTAAAGTAACTGCTCTTACCTGAAAGGAAGTCTTGCTTGTAGGAAGACTCAGAGCCTGGTACTTAACTCCATTTCTGAAGTGAAACACACAGCATAGTTCTCATCCATAGATCACACTCTGCTTTAGAGCAAGAAGCACGCTCTTGCTTTCTAGAGGCTCAAAGACAGTAGGGAGCGTGAGTGTGCTGAGAACAAAAGAACGGTGTTGCCTACACCTACGGACCATATGTGGTCCAAATCTGCTTCTAAAACTGATATAAAGCACTGGTCCTCTAACATCCAATGCTTGTCAGTTGAGATGAGAAACGTGTGAGTTTCGTGAACGATGTAGTTCGTTTGAGCTATAAAGAAACTGCCCTTACATGAAAGAAAGTCTTGCTTTTAGGAAGACTCAGAGCCTGGGATTTAACTCCATTTCTGAAGTGAAACAAACAGCAGAGTTCTCATCCATTGATCACACTCTGCTTTAGAGCGAGAAGCACGCTCTTGCTTTCTAGAGTCTCTAATACAGCAGGAAACCTGAGTGTGCTCAGAACAAAAGAACGGTGTTTCCTACACATACGGACCATACATAGTCCAAATCTGCTTCTGAAACTGATACAAACCACTCACCCTCTAACATCCAATGCTTGTCAGTTAAGATGAGAAACGTGTGAGCTTTGTGAACGATGTAGTTCGTTTGAGCAGAAAAGTGACTGCCCTTACCTTAAACGAAGTCTTGCTTGTAGGAAGACTCAGAGCCTGGGCTTCAACTCCATTTCTGAAGGGAAACACACAGCATAGTTCTCATCCATTGATCACACTCTGCTTAGAACAAGAAGAACGCTCTTGCTTTCTAGAGTCTCTAAGACAGCAGGAAACGTGAGTGTGCTGAGAACAAAAGAATGGTGTTTCCTACACATACGGACCATATCTAGTCCAAATCTGCTTCTGAAATTCATACAAAGCAAAGGTCCTCTAACATCCAATGTTTGTCAGTTAGGATGAGAAACGTGTGAGCTTCGTGAATGATGTAGTTTGTTTGAGATGTAAAGTAAATGCCCTTACCTGAAACGAAGTCTTGCTTGTAGGAAGACACAGAGCCTGGGATTTAACTCCATTTCTGAAGGGAAACACACAGCATAGTTCTCTTCCATGGATCACACTCTGCTTTAGAGTGGGGAAGCTCGCTCTTGCTTTCTAGAGTCTCTAATACAGCAGGAAACCTGAGTGTGATCAGAACAAAAGAACGGTGTTTCCTACACATACGGACCATATATAGTCCAAATCTGCTTCTGAAACTGATACAAAGCACTGGTCCTCTAACATCCAATGCTTGTCAGTTAAGTTGAGAAACGTGTGAGCTTTGTGAACGATGTATTTCGTTTGAGCTGAAAAGTTACTGCCCTTACCTGAAACGAAGTCTTGCTTGTAGGAAGACACAGAGCCTGGGATTTAACTCCATTTCTGAAGGGAATCACACAGCATAGTTCTCTTCCATGGATCACAATCTGCTTTAGAGTGGGGGAGCTCGCTCTTGCTTTCTAGAGTCTCTAATACAGCAGGAAACCTGAGTGTGCTGAGAACAAAAGAACGGTGTTTCCTACATATACTGACCATATCTAGTCCAACTCTGCTTCTGAAACTGATACAAAGCACTGGTCCTCTAACATCCAATGCTTGTCCGTTAAGATGAGAAACGTGTGAGCTTCGTGAACGATGTAGTTCGTTTGAGCAAAAAAGTGACTGCCCTTACCTTAAATGAAGTCTTGCTTGTAGGAAGACTCAGAGCCTGGGATTTAACTCCATTTCTGAAGAGAAACACACAGCAGAGTTCTCATCCATTGATCACACTCTACTTTAGAACAAGAAGCATGTTCTTGCTTTCTAGAGTCTCTAAGACAGCAGGAAACGTGACTGTGCTGAGAACAAAAGAACGGTGTTTCCTACACATACGGACCATATGTAGTCCAACTCTGTTTCTGAAACTGATACAAAGAACTGGTCCTCTAACATCCAATGCTTGTCAGTTAAGTTGAGAAACGTGTGAGCTTTGTGAACGATGTAGTTCGTTTGAGCAGAAAAGTGACTGCCCTTACCTTAAACGAAGTCTTGCTTGTAGGAAGACTCAGAGCCTGGGATTTAACTCCATTTCTGAAGGGAAACAAACAGCATAGTTCTCATCCATGGATCACACTCTGCTTTAGAGCTAGAAGCACGCTCTTGCTTTCTATAGTCTCTAATACAGCAGGAAACCTGAGTGTGATGAGAACAAAAGAACGGCGTTTCCTAAACATACTGACCATATCTAGTTCAACTCTGCTTCTGAAATTCATACAAAGCAAAGGTCCTCTAACATCCAATGTTTTCAGTTAAGATGAGAAACGTGTGAGCTTCGTGAAAGATGTAGTTCGTTTGAGCTGTAAAGTACCTGCCCTTACCTGAAACGAAGTCTTGTTTGTAGGAAGACTCCGAGCCTGGGATTTAACTCCATTTCTGAAGTGAAACACAGAGCAGTATTCTCATTCATTGATCACACTCTGCCTTAGAGCAACAGCACGCTCTTACTTTCTAGAGTCTCTAAGACAGAAGGAAACATGACTGTGCTGAGAACAAAAGAACCGTGTTTCTTACACATAAGGACCATATCTAGTCCAACTCTGCTTCTGAAATTCATACAAAGCACAGGTCCTCTAACATCCAATGTTTGTCAGTTAAGATGAGAAACGTGTGAACTTCGTGAACGATGTAGTTCGTTTGAGCTGTAAAGTAACTGCCTTTACCTGAAACGAAGTCTTGTTTGTAGGAAGACTCAGAGCCTGGGATTTAACTCCATTTCTGAAGTGAAACACAGAGCAGAGTTCTCATTCATTGATCCCACTCTGCTTTAGAGCAAGAAGCACGCTCTTGCTTTCTAGAGTCTCTAGGACAGCAGGAAACGTGACTGAGCTGAGAACAAAAGAACGGTGTTTCCTACACATACAGACCATATGTAGTCCAACTCTGTTTCTGAAACTGATACAAAGAACTGGTCCTCTAACATCCAATGCTTGTCAGTTAAGTTGAGAAACATGTGAGCTTTGTGAACGATGTAGTTCGTTTGAGCAGAAAAGTGACTGCCCTTACCTTAAACCAAGTCTTGCTTGTAGGAAGACTCAGAGCCTGGGATTTAACTCCATTTCTGAAGGGAAACAAACAGCATAGTTCTCATCCATTCATCACACTCTGCTTAGAACAAGAAGCACGCTCTTGCTTTCTAGAGTCTCTAAGACAGCATGAAACGTGAGTGTGCTGAGAACAAAAGAATGGTGTTTCCTACACATACGGACCATATCTGGTCCAAATCTGCTTCTGAAATTCATACAAAGCAAAGGTCCTCTAACATCCAATGTTTGTCAGTTAGGATGAGAAACGTGTGAGCTTCGTGAATGATGTAGTTCGTTTGAGCTGAAAAGTGACTGCCCTTACCTGAAAGGAAGTCTTGCTTGTAGGAAGACACAGAGCCTGGGATTTAACTCCATTTCTGAAGGGTAACACACAGCATAGTTCTCTTCCATGGATCACACTCTGCTTTAGAGTGGGGAAGCTTGCTCTTGCTTTTTGAGTCTCTAATACAGCAGGAAACATGAGTGTGCTCAGAACAAAAGAACGGTGTTTCCTACACATACGGACCGTACATAGTTCAAATCTGCTTCGGAAACTGATACAAAGCACTGACCTTCTAACATCCAATGCTTGTCAGTTAAGATGAGAAACGTGTGAGCTTTGTGAACGATGTAGTTCGTTTGAGCAGAAAAGTGACTGCCCTTACCTTAAACGAAGTCTTGCTTGTAGGAAGACTCAGAGCCTGGGATTTAACTCCATTTCTGACGTGAAAAACACAGCAGTGTTCTCATCCATTGATCACACTCTGCTTTAGAACAAGAAGCACGCTCTTGCTTTCTAGAATCTCTAAGACAGCAGGAAACGTGAGTGTGATGAGAACAAAAGAACGGTGTTTCCTACATATACTGACCATATCTAGTCCAACTCTGCTTCTGAAACTGATACAAAGCACTGGTCCTCTAACATCCAATGCTTGTCTGTTAAGTGAGAAACGTGTGAGCTTCGTGTATGATGTAGTTCTTTTGAGCTGAAAAGTGACTGCCCTTACCTGAAATTAAGTCTTGCTTGTAGGAAGACACAGAGCCTGGGATTTAACACCATTTCTGAACGGAAACAAACAGCATAGTTCTCATCCATTGATCACACTCTGCTTAGAACAAGAAGCACGCTCTTGCTTTCTAGAGTCTCTAAGACCGCAGGAAACGTGAGTGTGCTGTGAACAAAAGAATGGTGTTTCCTACACATACGGACCATATCTAGTCCAACTCTACTTCTGAAATTCATACAAAGCACAGGTCCTCTAACATCCAATGTTTTCAGTTAAGATGAGAAACGTGTGAGCTTCGTGAAAGATGTAGTTCGTTTGAGCTGTAAAGTACCTGCCCTTACCTGAAACGAAGTCTTGTTTGTAGGAAGACTCCGAGCCTGGGATTTAACTCCATTTCTGAAGTGAAACACAGAGCAGTATTCTCATTCATTGATCACACTCTGCCTTAGAGCAACAGCACGCTCTTACTTTCTAGAGTCTCTAAGACAGAAGGAAACATGACTGTGCTGAGAACAAAAGAACCGTGTTTCTTACACATAAGGACCATATCTAGTCCAACTCTGCTTCTGAAATTCATACAAAGCACAGGTCCTCTAACATCCAATGTTTGTCAGTTAAGATGAGAAACGTGTGAACTTCGTGAACGATGTAGTTCGTTTGAGCTGTAAAGTAACTGCCTTTACCTGAAACGAAGTCTTGTTTGTAGGAAGACTCAGAGCCTGGGATTTAACTCCATTTCTGAAGTGAAACACAGAGCAGAGTTCTCATTCATTGATCCCACTCTGCTTTAGAGCAAGAAGCACGCTCTTGCTTTCTAGAGTCTCTAAGACAGCAGGAAACGTGACTGAGCTGAGAACAAAAGAACGGTGTTTCCTACACATACGGACCATATGTAGTCCAACTCTGTTTCTGAAACTGATACAAAGAACTGGTCCTCTAACATCCAATGCTTGTCAGTTAAGTTGAGAAACGTGTGAGCTTTGTGAACGATGTAGTACGTTTGAGCAGAAAAGTGACTGCCCTTACCTTAAACGAAGTCTTGCTTGTAGGAAGACTCAGAGCCTGGGATTTAACTCCATTTCTGAAGGGAAACAAACAGCATAGTTCTCATCCATTCATCACACTCTGCTTAGAACAAGAAGCACGCTCTTGCTTTCTAGAGTCTCTAAGACAGCATGAAACGTGAGTGTGCTGAGAACAAAAGAATGGTGTTTCCTACACATACGGACCATATCTGGTCCAAATCTGCTTCTGAAATTCATACAAAGCAAAGGTCCTCTAACATCCAATGTTTGTCAGTTAGGATGAGAAACGTGTGAGCTTCGTGAATGATGTAGTTCGTTTGAGCTGAAAAGTGACTGCCCTTACCTGAAAGGAAGTCTTGCTTGTAGGAAGACACAGAGCCTGGGATTTAACTCCATTTCTGAAGGGTAACACACAGCATAGTTCTCATCCATGGATCACACCCTGCTTTAGAGCCAGAAGCACGCTCTTGCTTTCTAGAGTCTTTAATACAGCAGGAAACATGAGTGTGCTCAGAAGATCGGTGTTTCCTACACATATGGACCATATCTTGTTCATTTCTGCTTCTGAAACTGAAACAAATGAAAGGTCCTCTAACATCCAATGCTCGTCAGGTATGATCCGAAACGTGTTAGCTTCGTGAAAGATGTAGTTTGTTTGACCTGTAAAGTAACTGCTCTTACCTGAAAGGAAGTCTTGCTTGTAGGAAGACTCAGAGCCTGGTACTTAACTCCATTTCTGAAGTGAAACACACAGCATAGTTCTCATCCATTGATCACACTCTGCTTAGAACAAGAAGCACGCTCTTGCTTTCTAGAGTCTCTAAGACAGCAGGAAACGTGAGTGTGCTGAGAACAAAAGAATGGTGTTTCCTACACATACGGACCATATCTAGTCCAAATCTGCTTCTGAAATTCATACAAAGCAAAGGTCCTCTAACATCCAATGTTTGTCAGTTAGGATGAGAAACGTGTGAGCTTCGTGAATGATGTAGTTCGTTTGAGCTGAAAAGTTACTGCCCTTACCTGAAACGAAGTCTTGCTTGTAGGAAGACACAGAGCCTGGGATTTAACTCCATTTCTGAAGGGAAACACACAGCATAGTTCTCTTCCATGGATCACACTCTGCTTTAGAGTGGGGAAGCTTGCTCTTGCTTTTTGAGTCTCTAATACAGCAGGAAACCTGAGTGTGCTCAGAACAAAAGAACGGTGTTTCCTACACATACGGACCATACATAATCCAAATCTCCTTCGGAAACTGATACAAAGCACTGACCCTCTAACATCCAATGCTTGTCAGTTAAGATGAGAAACGTGTGAGCTTTGTGAACGATGTAGTTCGTTTGAGCAGAAAAGTGACTGCCCTTACCTTAAACGAAGTCTTGCTTGTAGGAAGACTCAGAGCCTGGGATTTAACTCCATTTCTGACGTGAAAAACACAGCAGTGTTCTCATCCATTGATCACACTCTGTTTTAGAACAAGAAGCACGCTCTTGCTTTCTAGAATCTCTAAGACAGCAGGAAACGTGAGTGTGCTGAGAACAAAAGAACGGTGTTTCCTACATATACTGACCATATCTAGTCCAACTCTGCTTCTGAAACTGATACAAAGAACTGGTCCTCTAACATCCAATGCTTGTCAGTTAAGTTGAGAAACGTGTGAGCTTTGTGAACGATGTAGTTCGTTTGAGCAGAAAAGTGACTGCCCTTACCTTAAACGAAGTCTTGCTTGTAGGAAGACTCAGAGCCTGGGATTTAACTCCATTTCTGAAGGGAAACAAACAGCATAGTTCTCATCCATGGATCACACTCTGCTTTAGAGCTAGAAGCACGCTCTTGCTTTCTATAGTCTCTAATACAGCAGGAAACCTGAGTGTGATGAGAACAAAAGAACGGCGTTTCCTAAACATACTGACCATATCTAGTTCAACTCTGCTTCTGAAATTCATACAAAGCAAAGGTCCTCTAACATCCAATGCTTGTCAGTTAAGATGAGAACCGTGTGAGCTTCATGATCGATGTATTTCCTTTGAGCTGAAAAGTGACTGCCCTTACCTGAAATGAAGTCTTGCTTGTAGGAAGACACAGAGCCTGGGATTTAACACCATTTCTGAACGGAAACAAACAGCATAGTTCTCATCCATTGATCACACTCTGCTTAGAACAAGAAGCACGCTCTTGCTTTCTAGTGTCTCAAAGACTGCAGGAAACGTGAGTGTGCTGTGAACAAAAGAATGGTGTTTCCTACACATACGGACCATATCTAGTCCAACTCTACTTCTGAAATTCATACAAAGCACAGGTCCTCTAACATCCAATGTTTTCAGTTAAGATGAGAAACGTGTGAGCTTCGTGAAAGATGTAGTTCGTTTGAGCTCTAAAGTACCTGCCCTTACCTGAAACGAAGTCTTGTTTGTAGGAAGACTCAGAGCCTGGGATTTAACTCCATTTCTGAAGTGAAACACAGAGCAGTGTTCTCATTCATTGATAACACTCTGCCTTAGAGCAAGCAGCACGCTCTTACTTTCTAGAGTCTCTAAGACAGAAGGAAACGTGACTGTGCTGAGAACAAAAGAACGGTGTTTCTTACACATAAGGACCATATATAGTCCAACTCTGCTTCTGAAATTCATACAAAGCACAGGTCCTCTAACATCCAATGTTTGTCAGTTAAGATGAGAAACGTGTGAACTTCGTGAACGATGTAGTTCGTTTGAGCTGTAAAGTAACTGCCTTTACCTGAAACGAAGTCTTGTTTGTAGGAAGACTCAGAGCCTGGGATTTAACTCCATTTCTGAAGTGAAACACAGAGCAGAGTTCTCATTCATTGATCCCACTCTGCTTTAGAGCAAGAAGCACGCTCTTGCTTTCTAGAGTCTCTAGGACAGCAGGAAACGTGACTGAGCTGAGAACAAAAGAACGGTGTTTCCTACACATACAGACCATATGTAGTCCAACTCTGTTTCTGAAACTGATACAAAGAACTGGTCCTCTAACATCCAATGCTTGTCAGTTAAGTTGAGAAACATGTGAGCTTTGTGAACGATGTAGTTCGTTTGAGCACAAAAGTGACTGCCCTTACCTTAAACCAAGTCTTGCTTGTAGGAAGACTCAGAGCCTGGGATTTAACTCCATTTCTGAAGGGAAACAAACAGCATAGTTCTCATCCATTCATCACACTCTGCTTAGAACAAGAAGCACGCTCTTGCTTTCTAGAGTCTCTAAGACAGCATGAAACGTGAGTGTGCTGAGAACAAAAGAATGGTGTTTCCTACACATACGGACCATATCTGGTCCAAATCTGCTTCTGAAATTCATACAAAGCAAAGGTCCTCTAACATCCAATGTTTGTCAGTTAGGATGAGAAACGTGTGAGCTTCGTGAATGATGTAGTTCGTTTGAGCTGAAAAGTGACTGCCCTTACCTGAAAGGAAGTCTTGCTTGTAGGAAGACACAGAGCCTGGGATTTAACTCCATTTCTGAAGGGTAACACACAGCATAGTTCTCTTCCATGGATCACACTCTGCTTTAGAGTGGGGAAGCTTGCTCTTGCTTTTTGAGTCTCTAATACAGCAGGAAACCTGAGTGTGCTCAGAACAAAAGAACGGTGTTTCCTACACATACGGACCGTACATAGTTCAAATCTGCTTCGGAAACTGATACAAAGCACTGACCTTCTAACATCCAATGCTTGTCAGTTAAGATGAGAAACGTGTGAGCTTTGTGAACGATGTAGTTCGTTTGAGCAGAAAAGTGACTGCCCTTACCTTAAACGAAGTCTTGCTTGTAGGAAGACTCAGAGCCTGGGATTTAACTCCATTTCTGACGTGAAAAACACAGCAGTGTTCTCATCCATTGATCACACTCTGCTTTAGAACAAGAAGCACGCTCTTGCTTTCTAGAATCTCTAAGACAGCAGGAAACGTGAGTGTGATGAGAACAAAAGAACGGTGTTTCCTACATATACTGACCATATCTAGTCCAACTCTGCTTCTGAAACTGATACAAAGCACTGGTCCTCTAACATCCAATGCTTGTCTGTTAAGTGAGAAACGTGTGAGCTTCGTGTATGATGTAGTTCTTTTGAGCTGAAAAGTGACTGCCCTTACCTGAAATTAAGTCTTGCTTGTAGGAAGACACAGAGCCTGGGATTTAACACCATTTCTGAACGGAAACAAACAGCATAGTTCTCATCCATTGATCACACTCTGCTTAGAACAAGAAGCACGCTCTTGCTTTCTAGAGTCTCTAAGACCGCAGGAAACGTGAGTGTGCTGTGAACAAAAGAATGGTGTTTCCTACACATACGGACCATATCTAGTCCAACTCTACTTCTGAAATTCATACAAAGCACAGGTCCTCTAACATCCAATGTTTTCAGTTAAGATGAGAAACGTGTGAGCTTCGTGAAAGATGTAGTTCGTTTGAGCTGTAAAGTACCTGCCCGTACATGAAACGAAGTCTTGTTTGTAGGAAGACTCAGAGCCTGGGATTTAACTCCATTTCTGAAGTGAAACACAGAGCAGTGTTCTCATTCATTGATAACACTCTGCCTTAGAGCAAGCAGCACGCTCTTACTTTCTAGAGTCTCTAAGACAGAAGGAAACGTGACTGTGCTGAGAACAAAAGAACGGTGTTTCTTACACATAAGGACCATATCTAGTCCAACTCTGCTTCTGAAATTCATACAAAGCACAGGTCCTCTAACATCCAATGTTTGTCAGTTAAGATGAGAAACGTGTGAACTTCGTGAACGATGTAGTTCGTTTGAGCTGTAAAGTAACTGCCTTTACCTGAAACGAAGTCTTGTTTGTAGGAAGACTCAGAGCCTGGGATTTAACTCCATTTCTGAAGTGAAACACAGAGCAGAGTTCTCATTCATTGATCCCACTCTGCTTTAGAGCAAGAAGCACGCTCTTGCTTTCTAGAGTCTCTAAGACAGCAGGAAACGTGACTGAGCTGAGAACAAAAGAACGGTGTTTCCTACACATACGGACCATATGTAGTCCAACTCTGTTTCTGAAACTGATACAAAGAACTGGTCCTCTAACATCCAATGCTTGTCAGTTAAGTTGAGAAACGTGTGAGCTTTGTGAACGATGTAGTACGTTTGAGCAGAAAAGTGACTGCCCTTACCTTAAACGAAGTCTTGCTTGTAGGAAGACTCAGAGCCTGGGATTTAACTCCATTTCTGAAGGGAAACAAACAGCATAGTTCTCATCCATTCATCACACTCTGCTTAGAACAAGAAGCACGCTCTTGCTTTCTAGAGTCTCTAAGACAGCATGAAACGTGAGTGTGCTGAGAACAAAAGAATGGTGTTTCCTACACATACGGACCATATCTGGTCCAAATCTGCTTCTGAAATTCATACAAAGCAAAGGTCCTCTAACATCCAATGTTTGTCAGTTAGGATGAGAAACGTGTGAGCTTCGTGAATGATGTAGTTCGTTTGAGCTGAAAAGTGACTGCCCTTACCTGAAAGGAAGTCTTGCTTGTAGGAAGACACAGAGCCTGGGATTTAACTCCATTTCTGAAGGGTAACACACAGCATAGTTCTCATCCATGGATCACACCCTGCTTTAGAGCGAGAAGCACGCTCTTGCTTTCTAGAGTCTTTAATACAGCAGGAAACATGAGTGTGCTCAGAAGATCGGTGTTTCCTACACATATGGACCATATCTTGTTCATTTCTGCTTCTGAAACTGAAACAAATGAAAGGTCCTCTAACATCCAATGCTCGTCAGGTATGATCCGAAACGTGTTAGCTTCGTGAAAGATGTAGTTTGTTTGACCTGTAAAGTAACTGCTCTTACCTGAAAGGAAGTCTTGCTTGTAGGAAGACTCAGAGCCTGGTACTTAACTCCATTTCTGAAGTGAAACACACAGCATAGTTCTCATCCATTGATCACACTCTGCTTAGAACAAGAAGCACGCTCTTGCTTTCTAGAGTCTCTAAGACAGCAGGAAACGTGAGTGTGCTGAGAACAAAAGAATGGTGTTTCCTACACATACGGACCATATCTAGTCCAAATCTGCTTCTGAAATTCATACAAAGCAAAGGTCCTCTAACATCCAATGTTTGTCAGTTAGGATGAGAAACGTGTGAGCTTCGTGAATGATGTAGTTCGTTTGAGCTGAAAAGTTACTGCCCTTACCTGAAACGAAGTCTTGCTTGTAGGAAGACACAGAGCCTGGGATTTAACTCCATTTCTGAAGGGAAACACACAGCATAGTTCTCTTCCATGGATCACACTCTGCTTTAGAGTGGGGAAGCTTGCTCTTGCTTTTTGAGTCTCTAATACAGCAGGAAACCTGAGTGTGCTCAGAACAAAAGAACGGTGTTTCCTACACATACGGACCATACATAATCCAAATCTGCTTCGGAAACTGATACAAAGCACTGACCCTCTAACATCCAATGCTTGTCAGTTAAGATGAGAAACGTGTGAGCTTTGTGAACGATGTAGTTCGTTTGAGCAGAAAAGTGACTGCCCTTACCTTAAATGAAGTCTTGCTTGTAGGAAGACTCAGAGCCTGGGATTTAACTCCATTTCTGACGTGAAAAACACAGCAGTGTTCTCATCCATTGATCACACTCTGTTTTAGAACAAGAAGCACGCTCTTGCTTTCTAGAATCTCTAAGACAGCAGGAAACGTGAGTGTGCTGAGAACAAAAGAACGGTGTTTCCTACATATACTGACCATATCTAGTCCAACTCTGCTTCTGAAACTGATACAAAGCACTGGTCCTCTAACATCCAATGCTTGTCTGTTAAGTGAGAAACGTGTGAGCTTCGTGTATGATGTAGTTCTTTTGAGCTGAAAAGTGACTGCCCTTACCTGAAATGAAGTCTTGCTTGTAGGAAGACACAGAGCCTGGGATTTAACACCATTTCTGAAGGGAAACAAACAGCATAGTTCTCATCCATGGATCACACTCTGCTTTAGAGCTAGAAGCACGCTCTTGCTTTCTAGAGTCTCTAATACAGCAGGAAACCTGAGTGTGATGAGAACAAAAGAATGGCGTTTCCTAAACTTACTGACCATATCTAGTTCAACTCTGCTTCTGAAATTCATACAAAGCAAAGGTCCTCTAACATCCAATGCTTGTCAGTTAAGATGAGAACCGTGTGAGCTTCATGATCGATGTATTTCCTTTGAGCTGAAAAGTGACTGCCCTTACCTGAAATGAAGTCTTGCTTGTAGGAAGACACAGAGCCTGGGATTTAACACCATTTCTGAACGGAAACAAACAGCATAGTTCTCATCCATTGATCACACTCTGCTTAGAACAAGAAGCACGCTCTTGCTTTCTAGAGTCTCTAAGACTGCAGGAAACGTGAGTGTGCTGTGAACAAAAGAATGGTGTTTCCTACACATACGGACCATATCTAGTCCAACTCTACTTCTGAAATTCATACAAAGCACAGGTCCTCTAACATCCAATGTTTTCAGTTAAGATGAGAAACGTGTGAGCTTCGTGAAAGATGTAGTTCGTTTGAGCTGTAAAGTACCTGCCCTTACCTGAAAAGAAGTCTTGTTTGTAGGAAGACTCAGAGCCTGGGATTTAACTCCATTTCTGAAGTGAAACACAGAGCAGTATTCTCATTCATTGATCACACTCTGCCTTAGAGCAACAGCACATTCTTACTTTCTAGAGTCTCTAAGACAGAAGGAAACATGACTGTGCTGAGAACAAAAGAACCGTGTTTCTTACACATAAGGACCATATCTAGTCCAACTCTGCTTCTGAAATTCATACAAAGCACAGGTCCTCTAACATCCAATGTTTGTCAGTTAAGATGAGAAACGTGTGAACTTCGTGAACGATGTAGTTCGTTTGAGCTGTAAAGTAACTGCCTTTACCTGAAACGAAGTCTTGTTTGTAGGAAGACTCAGAGCCTGGGATTTAACTCCATTTCTGAAGTGAAACACAGAGCAGAGTTCTCATTCATTGATCCCACTCTGCTTTAGAGCAAGAAGCACGCTCTTGCTTTCTAGAGTCTCTAAGACAGCAGGAAACGTGACTGAGCTGAGAACAAAAGAACGGTGTTTCCTACACATACGGACCATATGTAGTCCAACTCTGTTTCTGAAACTGATACAAAGAACTGGTCCTCTAACATCCAATGCTTGTCAGTTAAGTTGAGAAACGTGTGAGCTTTGTGAACGATGTAGTACGTTTGAGCAGAAAAGTGACTGCCCTTACCTTAAACGAAGTCTTGCTTGTAGGAAGACTCAGAGCCTGGGATTTAACTCCATTTCTGAAGGGAAACAAACAGCATAGTTCTCATCCATTCATCACACTCTGCTTAGAACAAGAAGCACGCTCTTGCTTTCTAGAGTCTCTAAGACAGCATGAAACGTGAGTGTGCTGAGAACAAAAGAATGGTGTTTCCTACACATACGGACCATATCTGGTCCAAATCTGCTTCTGAAATTCATACAAAGCAAAGGTCCTCTAACATCCAATGTTTGTCAGTTAGGATGAGAAACGTGTGAGCTTCGTGAATGATGTAGTTCGTTTGAGCTGAAAAGTGACTGCCCTTACCTGAAAGGAAGTCTTGCTTGTAGGAAGACACAGAGCCTGGGATTTAACTCCATTTCTGAAGGGTAACACACAGCATAGTTCTCATCCATGGATCACACCCTGCTTTAGAGCGAGAAGCACGCTCTTGCTTTCTAGAGTCTTTAATACAGCAGGAAACATGAGTGTGCTCAGAAGATCGGTGTTTCCTACACATATGGACCATATCTTGTTCATTTCTGCTTCTGAAACTGAAACAAATGAAAGGTCCTCTAACATCCAATGCTCGTCAGGTATGATCCGAAACGTGTTAGCTTCGTGAAAGATGTAGTTTGTTTGACCTGTAAAGTAACTGCTCTTACCTGAAAGGAAGTCTTGCTTGTAGGAAGACTCAGAGCCTGGTACTTAACTCCATTTCTGAAGTGAAACACACAGCATAGTTCTCATCCATTGATCACACTCTGCTTAGAACAAGAAGCACGCTCTTGCTTTCTAGAGTCTCTAAGACAGCAGGAAACTTGAGTGTGCTGAGAACAAAAGAATGGTGTTTCCTACACATACGGACCATATCTAGTCCAAATCTGCTTCTGAAATTCATACAAAGCAAAGGTCCTCTAACATCCAATGTTTGTCAGTTAGGATGAGAAACGTGTGAGCTTCGTGAATGATGTAGTTCGTTTGAGCTGAAAAGTTACTGCCCTTACCTGAAACGAAGTCTTGCTTGTAGGAAGACACAGAGCCTGGGATTTAACTCCATTTCTGAAGGGAAACACACAGCATAGTTCTCTTCCATGGATCACACTCTGCTTTAGAGTGGGGAAGCTTGCTCTTGCTTTTTGAGTCTCTAATACAGCAGGAAACCTGAGTGTGCTCAGAAGAAAAGAACGGTGTTTCCTACACATACGGACCATACATAATCCAAATCTCCTTCGGAAACTGATACAAAGCACTGACCCTCTAACATCCAATGCTTGTCAGTTAAGATGAGAAACGTGTGAGCTTTGTGAACGATGTAGTTCGTTTGAGCAGAAAAGTGACTGCCCTTACCTTAAACGAAGTCTTGCTTGTAGGAAGACTCAGAGCCTGGGATTTAACTCCATTTCTGACGTGAAAAACACAGCAGTGTTCTCATCCATTGATCACACTCTGTTTTAGAACAAGAAGCACGCTCTTGCTTTCTAGAATCTCTAAGACAGCAGGAAACGTGAGTGTGCTGAGAACAAAAGAACGGTGTTTCCTACATATACTGACCATATCTAGTCCAACTCTGCTTCTGAAACTGATACAAAGCACTGGTCCTCTAACATCCAATGCTTGTCTGTTAAGTGAGAAACGTGTGAGCTTCGTGTATGATGTAGTTCTTTTGAGCTGAAAAGTGACTGCCCTTACCTGAAATGAAGTCTTGCTTGTAGGAAGACACAGAGCCTGGGATTTAACACCATTTCTGAAGGGAAACAAACAGCATAGTTCTCATCCATGGATCACACTCTGCTTTAGAGCTAGAAGCACGCTCTTGCTTTCTAGAGTCTCTAATACAGCAGGAAACCTGAGTGTGATGAGAACAAAAGAATGGCGTTTCCTAAACTTACTGACCATATCTAGTTCAACTCTGCTTCTGAAATTCATACAAAGCAAAGGTCCTCTAACATCCAATGCTTGTCAGTTAAGATGAGAACCGTGTGAGCTTCATGATCGATGTATTTCCTTTGAGCTGAAAAGTGACTGCCCTTACCTGAAATGAAGTCTTGCTTGTAGGAAGACACAGAGCCTGGGATTTAACACCATTTCTGAACGGAAACAAACAGCATAGTTCTCATCCATTGATCACACTCTGCTTAGAACAAGAAGCACGCTCTTGCTTTCTAGAGTCTCTAAGACCGCAGGAAACGTGAGTGTGCTGTGAACAAAAGAATGGTGTTTCCTACACATACGGACCATATCTAGTCCAACTCTACTTCTGAAATTCATACAAAGCACAGGTCCTCTAACATCCAATGTTTTCAGTTAAGATGAGAAACGTGTGAGCTTCGTGAAAGATGTAGTTCGTTTGAGCTGTAAAGTACCTGCCCTTACCTGAAACGAAGTCTTGTTTGTAGGAAGACTCAGAGCCTGGGATTTAACTCCATTTCTGAAGTGAAACACAGAGCAGTATTCTCATTCATTGATCACACTCTGCCTTAGAGCAACAGCACGCTCTTACTTTCTAGAGTCTCTAAGACAGAAGGAAACATGACTGTGCTGAGAACAAAAGAACCGTGTTTCTTACACATAAGGACCATATCTAGTCCAACTCTGCTTCTGAAATTCATACAAAGCACAGGTCCTCTAACATCCAATGTTTGTCAGTTAAGATGAGAAACGTGTGAACTTCGTGAACGATGTAGTTCGTTTGAGCTGTAAAGTAACTGCCTTTACCTGAAACGAAGTCTTGTTTGTAGGAAGACTCAGAGCCTGGGATTTAACTCCATTTCTGAAGTGAAACACAGAGCAGAGTTCTCATTCATTGATCCCACTCTGCTTTAGAGCAAGAAGCACGCTCTTGCTTTCTAGAGTCTCTAAGACAGCAGGAAACGTGACTGAGCTGAGAACAAAAGAACGGTGTTTCCTACACATACGGACCATATGTAGTCCAACTCTGTTTCTGAAACTGATACAAAGAACTGGTCCTCTAACATCCAATGCTTGTCAGTTAAGTTGAGAAACGTGTGAGCTTTGTGAACGATGTAGTACGTTTGAGCAGAAAAGTGACTGCCCTTACCTTAAACGAAGTCTTGCTTGTAGGAAGACTCAGAGCCTGGGATTTAACTCCATTTCTGAAGGGAAACAAACAGCATAGTTCTCATCCATTCATCACACTCTGCTTAGAACAAGAAGCACGCTCTTGCTTTCTAGAGTCTCTAAGACAGCATGAAACGTGAGTGTGCTGAGAACAAAAGAATGGTGTTTCCTACACATACGGACCATATCTGGTCCAAATCTGCTTCTGAAATTCATACAAAGCAAAGGTCCTCTAACATCCAATGTTTGTCAGTTAGGATGAGAAACGTGTGAGCTTCGTGAATGATGTAGTTCGTTTGAGCTGAAAAGTGACTGCCCTTACCTGAAAGGAAGTCTTGCTTGTAGGAAGACACAGAGCCTGGGATTTAACTCCATTTCTGAAGGGTAACACACAGCATAGTTCTCATCCATGGATCACACCCTGCTTTAGAGCGAGAAGCACGCTCTTGCTTTCTAGAGTCTTTAATACAGCAGGAAACATGAGTGTGCTCAGAAGATCGGTGTTTCCTACACATATGGACCATATCTTGTTCATTTCTGCTTCTGAAACTGAAACAAATGAAAGGTCCTCTAACATCCAATGCTCGTCAGGTATGATCCGAAACGTGTTAGCTTCGTGAAAGATGTAGTTTGTTTGACCTGTAAAGTAACTGCTCTTACCTGAAAGGAAGTCTTGCTTGTAGGAAGACTCAGAGCCTGGTACTTAACTCCATTTCTGAAGTGAAACACACAGCATAGTTCTCATCCATTGATCACACTCTGCTTAGAACAAGAAGCACGCTCTTGCTTTCTAGAGTCTCTAAGACAGCAGGAAACGTGAGTGTGCTGAGAACAAAAGAATGGTGTTTCCTACACATACGGACCATATCTAGTCCAAATCTGCTTCTGAAATTCATACAAAGCAAAGGTCCTCTAACATCCAATGTTTGTCAGTTAGGATGAGAAACGTGTGAGCTTCGTGAATGATGTAGTTCGTTTGAGCTGAAAAGTTACTGCCCTTACCTGAAACGAAGTCTTGCTTGTAGGAAGACACAGAGCCTGGGATTTAACTCCATTTCTGAAGGGAAACACACAGCATAGTTCTCTTCCATGGATCACACTCTGCTTTAGAGTGGGGAAGCTTGCTCTTGCTTTTTGAGTCTCTAATACAGCAGGAAACCTGAGTGTGCTCAGAACAAAAGAACGGTGTTTCCTACACATACGGACCATACATAGTCCAAATCTGCTTCTGAAACTGATACAAAGCACTGACCCTCTAACATCTAATGCTTGTCAGTTAAGATGAGAAACGTGTGAGCTTTGTGAACGATGTAGTTCGTTTGAGCAGAAAAGTGACTGCCCTTACCTTAAACGAAGTCTTGCTTGTAGGAAGACTCAGAGCCTGGGATTTAACTCCATTTCTGACGTGAAAAACACAGCAGTGTTCTCATCCATTGATCACACTCTGCTTTAGAACAAGAAGCACGCTCTTGCTTTCTAGAATCTCTAAGACAGCAGGAAACGTGAGTGTGCTGAGAACAAAAGAACGGTGTTTCCTACATATACTGACCATATCTAGTCCAACTCTGCTTCTGAAACTGATACAAAGCACTTGTCCTCTAACATCCAATGCTTGTCTGTTAAGTGAGAAACGTGTGAGCTTCGTGTATGATGTAGTTCTTTTGAGCTGAAAAGTGACTGCCCTTACCTGAAATGAAGTCTTGCTTGTAGGAAGACACAGAGCCTGGGATTTAACACCATTTCTGAAGGGAAACAAACAGCATAGTTCTCATCCATGGATCACACTCTGCTTTAGAGCTAGAAGCACGCTCTTGCTTTCTATAGTCTCTAATACAGCAGGAAACCTGAGTGTGATGAGAACAAAAGAATGGCGTTTCCTAAATTTACTGACCATATCTAGTTCAACTCTGCTTCTGAAATTCATACAAAGCAAAGTTCCTCTAACATCCAATGCTTGTCAGTTAAGATGAGAACCGTGTGAGCTTCATGATCGATGTATTTCCTTTGAGCTGAAAAGTGACTGCCCTTACCTGAAATGAAGTCTTGCTTGTAGGAAGACACAGAGCCTGGGATTTAACACCATTTCTGAACGGAAACAAACAGCATAGTTCTCATCCATTGATCACACTCTGCTTAGAACAAGAAGCACGCTCTTGCTTTCTAGAGTCTCTAAGACCGCAGGAAACGTGAGTGTGCTGTGAACAAAAGAATGGTGTTTCCTACACATACGGACCATATCTAGTCCAACTCTACTTCTGAAATTCATACAAAGCACAGGTCCTCTAACATCCAATGTTTGTCAGTTAAGATGAGAAACGTGTGAACTTCGTGAAAGATGTAGTTCGTTTGAGCTGTAAAGTAACTGCCTTTACCTGAAACGAAGTCTTGTTTGTAGGAAGACTCAGAGCCTGGGATTTAACTCCATTTCTGAAGTGAAACACAGAGCAGAGTTCTCATTCATTGATCCCACTCTGCTTTAGAGCAAGAAGCACGCTCTTGCTTTCTACAGTCTCTAAGACAGCAGGAAACGTGAGTGTGCTGAGAACAAAAGAACGTTGTTTCCTACACATATGGACCATATCTAGTCCAACTCTGCTTCTGAAACTGATAGAAAACACTGGTCCTCTAACATCCAATGCTTGTCCGTTAAGATGAGAAACGTGTGAGCTTCGTGAACGATGTAGTTCGTTTGAGCAAAAAAGTGACTGCCCTTACCTTAAATGAAGTCTTGCTTGTAGGAAGACTCAGAGCCTGGGATTTAACTCCATTTCTGAAGTGAAACACACAGCAGAGTTCTCATCCATTGATCAAACTCTGCTTTAGAACAAGAAGCACGTTCTTGCTTTCTAGAGTCTCGAAGACAGCAGGAAACGTGACTGTGCTGAGAACAAAAGAACGGTGTTTAGTACACATACGGACCATATCTGGTCCAAATCTGCTTCTGAAATTCATACAAAGCACAGGTCCTCTAACATCCAATGTTTGTCAGTTAGGATGAGAAACGTGTGAGCTTCGTGAATGATGTAGTTTGTTTGACCTGTAAAGTAACTGCTCTTACCTGAAAGGAAGTCTTGCTTGTAGGAAGACTCAGAGCCTGGTACTTAACTCCATTTCTGAAGTGAAACACACAGCATAGTTCTCATCCATAGATCACACTCTGCTTTAGAGCAAGAAGCACGCTCTTGCTTTCTAGAGGCTCAAAGACAGCAGGGAGCGTGAGTGTGCTGAGAACAAAAGAACGGTGTTGCCTACACCTACGGACCATATGTGGTCCAAATCTGCTTCTAAAACTGATATAAAGCACTGGTCCTCTAACATCCAATGCTTGTCAGTTGAGATGAGAAACGTGTGAGTTTCGTGAACGATGTAGTTCGTTTGAGCTATAAAGAAACTGCCCTTACATGAAAGAAAGTCTTGCTTTTAGGAAGACTCAGAGCCTGGGATTTAACTCCATTTCTGAAGTGAAACACACAGCAGAGTTCTCATCCATTGATCACACTCTGCTTTAGAGCGAGAAGCACGCTCTTAATTTCTAGAGTCTCTAATACAGCAGGAAACCTGAGTGTGATCAGAACAAAAGAATGGTGTTTCCTAAACATACTGACCATATCTAGTTCAACTCTGCTTCTGAAATTCATACAAAGCAAAGGTCCTCTAACATCCAATGCTTTTCAGTTAAGATGAGAAACGTGTGAGCTTCGTTAAGGATGTAGTTCGTTTGAGCTGAAAAGTGACTGCCCTTACCTGAAATGAAGTCTTGCTTGTGGGAAGACACAGAGCCTGGGATTTAACACCATTTCTGAATGGAAACAAACAGCATAGTTCTCATCCATTGATCACACTCTGCTTAGAAGAAGAAGCATGCTCTTGCTTTCTAGAGTCTCTAAGAGAGCAGGAAAAGTGAGTGTGCTGAGAACAAAAGAACGTTGTTTCCTACACATACGGACCATATCTAGTCCAACTCTGTTTCTGAAACTGATACAAAGCACTGGTCCTCTAACATCCAATGCTTGTCAGTTAAGTTGAGAAACGTGTGAGCTTTGTGAACGATGTATTTCGTTTGAGCTGAAAAGTGACTGCCCGTACTTGAAACAAAGTCTTGCTTGTAGGAAGACTCAGAGCCTAGGCTTCAACTCCATTTCTGAAGGGAAACACACAGCATAGTTCTCATCCATTGATCACACTCTGCTTAGAACAAGAAGCACGCTCTTGCTTTCTAGAGTCTCTAAGACAGCAGGAAACGTGAGTGTGCTGAGAACAAAAGAACGTTGTTTCCTACACATACGGACCATATCTAGTCCAAATCTGCTTCTGAAATTCATACAAAGCAAAGGTCCTCTAACATCCAATGTTTGTCAGTTAGGATGAGAAACGTGTGAGCTTCGTGAATGATGTTGTTCGTTTGAGCTGAAAAGTTACTGCCCTTACCTGAAACGAAGTCTTGCTTGTAGGAAGACACAGAGCCTGGGATTTAACTCCATTTCTGAAGGGAAACACACAGCATAGTTATCTTCCATGGATCACACTCTGGTTTAGAGTGGGGAAGCTCGCTCTTGCTTTCTAGAGTCTCTAATACAGCAGGAGACCTGAGTGTGCTCAGAACAAAAGAACGGTGTTTCCTACACATACGGACCATACACAGTCCAAATCTGCTTCTGAAACTGATACAAAGCACTCACCCTCTAACATCCAATGCTTGTCAGTTAAGATGAGAAACGTGTGAGCTTTGTGAACGATGTAGTTCGTTTGAGCAGAAAAGTGACTGCCCTTACCTTAAACGAAGTCTTGCTTGTAGGAAGACTCAGAGCCTGGGATTTAACACCATTTCTGAAGTGAAAAACACAGCAGTGTTCTCATCCATTGATCACACTCTGCTTTAGAACAAGAAGCACGCTCTTGCTTTCTAGAATCTCTAAGACAGCAGGAAACGGGAGTGTGCTGAGAACAAAAGAACGGTGTTTCCTACATATACTGACCATATCTAGTCCAACTCTGCTTCTGAAACTGATACAAAGCACTGGTCCTCTAACATCCAATGCTTGTCTGTTAAGTGAGAAACGTGTGAGCTTCGTGAATGATGTAGATCATTTGAGGTGAAAAGTGACTGCCCTTACCTGAAATGAAGTCTTGCTTGTAGGAAGACACAGAGCCTGGGATTTAACACCATTTCTGAATGGAAACAAACAGCATAGTTATCATCCATGGATCACACTCTGCTTTAGAGCTAGGAGCACGCTCTTGCTTTCTAGAATCTCTAATACGGCAGGAAATCTGAGTGTGATGAGAAAAAAAGAACGGCGTTTCCTAAACATACTGACCATATCTAGTTCAACTCTGCTTCTGAAATTCATACAAAGCAAAGGTCCTCTAACATCCAATGCTTTTCAGTTAAGATGAGAAACGTGTGAGCTTCGTTAAGGATGTAGTTCGTTTGAGCTGAAAAGTGACTGCCCTTACCTGAAATGAAGTCTTGCTTGTGGGAAGACACAGAGCCTGGGATTTAACACCATTTCTGAATGGAAACAAACAGCATAGTTCTCATCCATTGATCACACTCTGCTTAGAAGAAGAAGCATGCTCTTGCTTTCTAGAGTCTCTAAGAGAGCAGGAAAAGTGAGTGTGCTGAGAACAAAAGAACGTTGTTTCCTACACATACGGACCATATCTAGTCCAACTCTGTTTCTGAAACTGATACAAAGCACTGGTCCTCTAACATCCAATGCTTGTCAGTTAAGTTGAGAAACGTGTGAGCTTTGTGAACGATGTATTTCGTTTGAGCTGAAAAGTGACTGCCCGTACTTGAAACAAAGTCTTGCTTGTAGGAAGACTCAGAGCCTAGGCTTCAACTCCATTTCTGAAGGGAAACACACAGCATAGTTCTCATCCATTGATCACACTCTGCTTAGAACAAGAAGCACGCTCTTGCTTTCTAGAGTCTCTAAGACAGCAGGAAACGTGAGTGTGCTGAGAACAAAAGAACGTTGTTTCCTACACATACGGACCATATCTAGTCCAAATCTGCTTCTGAAATTCATACAAAGCAAAGGTCCTCTAACATCCAATGTTTGTCAGTTAGGATGAGAAACGTGTGAGCTTCGTGAATGATGTTGTTCGTTTGAGCTGAAAAGTTACTGCCCTTACCTGAAACGAAGTCTTGCTTGTAGGAAGACACAGAGCCTGGGATTTAACTCCATTTCTGAAGGGAAACACACAGCATAGTTATCTTCCATGGATCACACTCTGGTTTAGAGTGGGGAAGCTCGCTCTTGCTTTCTAGAGTCTCTAATACAGCAGGAGACCTGAGTGTGCTCAGAACAAAAGAACGGTGTTTCCTACACATACGGACCATACACAGTCCAAATCTGCTTCTGAAACTGATACAAAGCACTCACCCTCTAACATCCAATGCTTGTCAGTTAAGATGAGAAACGTGTGAGCTTTGTGAACGATGTAGTTCGTTTGAGCAGAAAAGTGACTGCCCTTACCTTAAACGAAGTCTTGCTTGTAGGAAGACTCAGAGCCTGGGATTTAACACCATTTCTGAAGTGAAAAACACAGCAGTGTTCTCATCCATTGATCACACTCTGCTTTAGAACAAGAAGCACGCTCTTGCTTTCTAGAATCTCTAAGACAGCAGGAAACGGGAGTGTGCTGAGAACAAAAGAACGGTGTTTCCTACATATACTGACCATATCTAGTCCAACTCTGCTTCTGAAACTGATACAAAGCACTGGTCCTCTAACATCCAATGCTTGTCTGTTAAGTGAGAAACGTGTGAGCTTCGTGAATGATGTAGATCATTTGAGGTGAAAAGTGACTGCCCTTACCTGAAATGAAGTCTTGCTTGTAGGAAGACACAGAGCCTGGGATTTAACACCATTTCTGAATGGAAACAAACAGCATAGTTATCATCCATGGATCACACTCTGCTTTAGAGCTAGGAGCACGCTCTTGCTTTCTAGAATCTCTAATACGGCAGGAAATCTGAGTGTGATGAGAAAAAAAGAACGGCGTTTCCTAAACATACTGACCATATCTAGTTCAACTCTGCTTCTGAAATTCATACAAAGCAAAGGTCCTCTAACATCCAATGCTTGTCAGTTAAGATGAGAAACGTGTGAGCTTCATGATCGATGTATTTCGTTTGAGCTGAAAAGTGACTGCCCTTACCTGAAATGAAGTCTTGCTTGTAGGAAGACACAGAGCCTGGGATTTAATACCATTTCTGAACGGAAACAAACAGCATAGTTCTCATCCATTGATCACACTCTGCTTAGAACAAGAAGCACGCTCTTGCTTTCTAGAATCTCTAAGACCGCAGGAAACGTGAGTGTGCTGTGAACAAAAGAATGGTGTTTCCTACACATACGGACCATATCTAGTCCAACTCTACCTCTGAAATTCATACAAAGCACAGGTCCTCTAACATCCAATGTTTTCAGTTAAGATGAGAAACGTGTGAGCTTCGTGAAAGATGTAGTTCGTTTGAGCTGTAAAGTACCTGCCCTTACCTGAAACGAAGTCTTTTTTGTAGGAAGACTCAGAGCCTGGGATTTAACTCCATTTCTGAAGTGAAACACAGAGCAGTGTTCTCATTCATTGATCACACTCTGCCTTAGAGCAAGCAGCACGCTCTTACTTTCTAGAGTCTCTAAGACAGAAGGTAACATGACTTTGCTGAGAAAAAAGAACGGTGTTTCTTACACATAAGGACCATATCTAGTCCAACTTTGCTTCTGAAATTCATACAAAGCACAGGTCCTCTAACATCCAATGTTTGTCAGTTAAGATGAGAAACGTGTGAAATTCCTGAATGATGTAGTTCGTTTGAGCTGAAAAGTGACTGCCCTTACCTGAATGGAAGTCTTGCTTGTAGGAAGGCACAGAGCCTGGGATTTAACTCCATTTCTGAAGGGTAACACACAGCATAGTTCTCATCCATGGATCACACCCTGCTTTAGAGCGAGAAGCACGCTCTTGCTTTCTAGAGTCTTTAATACAGCAGGAAACATGAGTGTGCTCAGAAGAACGGTGTTTCCTACACATATGGACCATATCTTGTTCATTTCTGCTTCTGAAACTGAAACAAATGAAAGGTCCTCTAACATCCAATGCTCGTCAGGTATGATCCGAAACGTGTGAGCTTCGTGAAAGATGTAGTTTGTTTGACCTGTAAAGTAACTGCTCTTACCTGAAAGGAAGTCTTGCTTGTAGGAAGACTCAGAGCGTGGTACTTAACTCCATTTCTGAAGTGAAACACACAGCATAGTTCTCATCCATTGATCACACTCTGCTTAGAACAAGAAGCACGCTCTTGCTTTCTAGAGTCTCTAAGACAGCAGGAAACGTGAGTGTGCTGAGAACAAAAGAATGGTGTTTCCTACACATACGGACCATATCTAGTCCAAATCTGCTTCTGAAATTCATACAAAGCAAAGGTCCTCTAACATCCAATGTTTGTCAGTTAGGATGAGAAACGTGTGAGCTTCGTGAATGATGTAGTTCGTTTGAGCTGAAAAGTTACTGCCCTTACCTGAAACGAAGTCTTGCTTGTAGGAAGACACAGAGCCTGGGATTTAACTCCATTTCTGAAGGGAAACACACAGCATAGTTCTCTTCCATGGATCACACTCTGCTTTAGAGTGGGGAAGCTTGCTCTTGCTTTCTAGAGTCTCTAATACAGCAGGAAACCTGAGTGTGCTCAGAACAAAAGAACGGTGTTTCCTACACATACGGACCATACATAGTCCAAATCTGCTTCGGAAACTGATACAAAGCACTCACCCTCTAACATCCAATGCTTGTCAGTTAAGATGAGAAACGTGTGAGCTTTGTGAACGATGTAGTTCGTTTGAGCAGAAAAGTGACTGCCCTTACCTTAAACGAAGTCTTGCTTGTAGGAAGACTCAGAGCCTGGGATTTAACTCCATTTCTGAAGTGAAAAACACAGCAGTGTTCTCATCCATTGATCACACTCTGCTTTAGAACAAGAAGCACGCTCTTGCTTTCTAGAATCTCTAAGACAGCAGGAAACGTGAGTGTGCTGAGAACAAAAGAACGGTGTTTCCTACATATACTGACCATATCTAGTCCAACTCTGCTTCTGAAACTGATACAAAGCACTGGTCCTCTAACATCCAATGCTTGTCTGTTAAGTGAGAAACGTGTGAGCTTCGTGTATGATGTAGTTCTTTTGAGCTGAAAAGTGACTGCCCTTACCTGAAATGAAGTCTTGCTTGTAGGAAGACACAGAGCCTGGGATTTAACACCATTTCTGAAGGGAAACAAACAGCATAGTTCTCATCCATGGATCACACTCTGCTTTAGAGCTAGAAGCACGCTCTTGCTTTCTAGAGTCTCTAATACAGCAGGAAACCTGAGTGTGATGAGAACAAAAGAACGGCGTTTCCTAAACTTACTGACCATATCTAGTTCAACTCTGCTTCTGAAATTCATACAAAGCAAAGGTCCTCTAACATCCAATGCTTGTCAGTTAAGATGAGAACCGTGTGAGCTTCATGATCGATGTATTTCCTTTGAGCTGAAAAGTGACTGCCCTTACCTGAAATGAAGTCTTGCTTGTAGGAAGACACAGAGCCTGGGATTTAACACCATTTCTGAACGGAAACAAACAGCATAGTTCTCATCCATTGATCACACTCTGCTTAGAACAAGAAGCACACTCTTGCTTTCTAGAGTCTCTAAGACCGCAGGAAACGTGAGTGTGCTGTGAACAAAAGAATGGTGTTTCCTACACATACGGACCATATGTGGTCCAAATCTGCTTCTAAAACTGATATAAAGCACTGGTCCTCTAACATCCAATGCTTGTCAGTTGAGATGAGAAACGTGTGAGTTTCGTGAACGATGTAGTTCGTTTGAGCTATAAAGAAACTGCCCTTACATGAAAGAAAGTCTTGCTTTTAGGAAGACTCAGAGCCTGGGATTTAACTCCATTTCTGAAGTGAAACACACAGCAGAGTTCTCATCCATTGATCATACTCTGCTTTAGAGCGAGAAGCACGCTCTTGCTTTCGAGAGTCTCTAATACAGCAGGAAACCTGAGTGTGATCAGAACAAAAGAATGGTGTTTCCTAAACATACTGACCATATCTAGTTCAACTCTGCTTCTGAAATTCATACAAAGCAAAGGTCCTCTAACATCCAATGCTTTTCAGTTAAGATGAGAAACGTGTGAGCTTCGTTAACGATGTAGTTCGTTTGAGCTGAAAAGTGACTGCCCTTACCTGAAATGAAGTCTTGCTTGTGGGAAGACACAGAGCCTGGGATTTAACACCATTTCTGAATGGAAACAAACAGCATAGTTCTCATCCATTGATCACACTCTGCTTAGAACAAGAAGCACGCTCTTGCTTTCTAGAGTCTCTAAGAGAGCAGGAAAAGTGAGTGTGCTGAGAACAAAAGAACGTTGTTTCCTACACATACGGACCATATCTAGTCCAACTCTCTTTCTGAAACTGATACAAAGCACTGGTCCTCTAACATCCAATGCTTGTCAGTTAAGTTGAGAAACGTGTGCGCTTTGTGAACGATGTATTTCGTTTGAGCTGAAAAGTGACTGCCCTTACTTGAAACGAAGTCTTGCTTGTAGGAAGACTCAGAGCCTGGGCTTCAACTCCATTTCTGAAGGGAAACACACAGCATAGTTCTCATCCATTGATCACACTCTGCTTAGAACAAGAAGCACGCTCTTGCTTTCTAGAGTCTCTAAGACAGCAGGAAACGTGAGTGTGCTGAGAACAAAAGAATGGTGTTTCCTACACATACGGACCATATCTAGTCCAAATCTGCTTCTGAAATTCATACAAAGCAAAGGTCCTCTAACATCCAATGTTTGTCAGTTAGGATGAGAAACGTGTGAGCTTCGTGAATGATGTAGTTCGTTTGAGCTGAAAAGTTACTGCCCTTACCTGAAACGAAGTCTTGCTTGTAGGAAGACACAGAGCCTGGGATTTAACTCCATTTCTGAAGGGAAACACACAGCATAGTTCTCTTCCATGGATCACACTCTGCTTTAGAGTGGGGAAACTCGCTCTTGCATTCTAGAGTCTCTAATACAGCAGGAAAACTGAGTGTGCTCAGAACAAAAGAACGGTGTTTCCTACACATACGGACCATACATAGTCCAAATCTGCTTCTGAAACTGATACAAAGCACTGGTCCTCTAACATCCAATGCTTGTCTGTTAAGTGAGAAACGTGTGAGCTTCGTGAATGATGTAGTTCGTTTGAGCTGAAAAGTGACTGCCCTTACCTGAAAGAAGTCTTGCTTGTAGGAAGACTCAGAGCCTGGGATTTAACTCCATTTCTGAAGTGAAACACACAGCAGAGTTCTCATCCATTGATCACACTCTGCTTTAGAGCGAGAAGCACGCTCTTGCTTTCTAGAGTCTCTAATACAGCAGGAAACCTGAGTGTGATCAGAACAAAAGAATGGTGTTTCCTAAACAAACTGACCATATCTAGTTCAACTCTGCTTCTGAAATTCATACAAAGCAAAGGTCCTCTAACATCCAATGCTTTTCATTTAAGATGAGAAACGTGTGAGCTTCGTTAACGATGTAGTTCGTTTGAGCTGAAAAGTGACTGCCCTTACCGGAAATGAAGTCTTGCTTGTGGGAAGACACAGAGCCTGGGATTTAACACCATTTGTGAATGGAAACAAACAGCATAGTTCTCATCCATTGATCACACTCTGCTTAGAACAAGAAGCACGCTCTTGCTTTCTAGAGTCTCTAAGAGAGCAGGAAAAGTGAGTGTGCTGAGAACAAAAGAACGTTGTTTCCTACACATACGGACCATATCTAGTCCAATTCTGCTTCTGAAACTGATAAAAAGCACTGGTCTTCTAACATCCAATGCTTGTCAGTTAAGATGAGAAACGTGTGAGCTTCGTGAACGATGTAGTTTGTTTGAGCTGAAAAGTGACTGCTCTTACCTGAAATGATGTCTTGTTTGTAGGAGGTCTCAGAGACTGGGATTTAACTCCATTTCTGAAGTGAAACACAGAGCAGTGTTCTCATTCATTGATCACACTCTGCCTTAGAGCAAGCAGCACGCTCTTACCTTCTAGAGTCTCTAAGACAGCAGGAAACGTGACTGTGCTGAGAACAAAAGAACGGTGTTTCTTACACATAAGGACCATATCTAGTCCAACTCTGCTTCTGTAATTCATACAAAGCACAGGTCCTCTAACATCCAATGTTTGTCAGTTAAGATGAGAAACGTGTGAACTTCGTGAAAGATGTAGTTCGTTTGAGCTGTAAAGTAACTGCCTTTACCTGAAACGAAGTCTTGTTTGTAGGAAGACTCAGAGCCTGGGATTTAACTCCATTTCTGAAGTGAAACACAGAGCAGAGTTTTCATTCATTGATCCCACTCTGCTTTAGAGCAAGAAGCACGCTCTTGCTTTCTAGAGTCTCTAAGACAGCAGGAAACGTGAGTGTGCTGAGAACAAAAGAAGGTTGGTTCCTACACATACGGACCATATCTAGTCCAACTCTGCTTTTGAAACTGATACAAAGCACTGGTCCTCTAACATCCAATGCTTGTCAGTTAAGATGAGAAACGTGTGAGCTTTGTGAACGATGTAGTTCGTTTGAGCAGAAAAGTGACTGCCCTTGCCTTAAATGAAGTCTTGCTTGTAGGAAGACTCGGAGCCTGGGATTTAACTCCATTTCTGAAGTGAAACACACAGCAGAGTTCTCATCCATTGATCACACTCTGCTTTAGAGCAAGAAGCATGCTCTTGCTTTTTAGAGGCTCTACGACAGCATGAAATGTGAGTGTGCTGAGAACAAAAGAACGATGTTGCCTAAACAAAGGGACAATATGTAGTCCAAATCTGCTTGTGAAACTGATACAAAGCACTGGTCCTCTAACATCCAATGCTCCTCAGTTAAGATGAGAAACATGTGAGTTTCGTGAATGATGTAGTTCCTTTGAGCTATAAAGAAACTGCCCTTACCTGAAAGGAAGTGTTGCTTGTAGGAAGACTCAGAGCCTGGGATTTAACTCCATTTCTGAAGTGAAACACACAGCAAAGTTCTCATCCATTGATCACACTCTGCTTTAGAGCAAGAAGCTCGCTCTTGCTTTCTAGAGTCTCTAATACATCAGGCAATCTGAGTGTGTCCAGAACAAAAGAACGGTGTTTCCCACACATACGGACCATATGTAGTCCAAATCTGCTTCTGAAACTGATACAAAGCACTGGTCCTCTAATATCCATGCTTGTCAGTTAAGATGAGAAACGTGTGAGCTTCGTGAACGATGTAGTTCATTTGAGCTTAAAAGTGACTGCCCTTACCTGAAACGAAGTCTTGCTTGTACGCAGACACATAGCCTGGGATTTAACTCCATTTCTGAAGGGAAAATCACAGCATAGTTCTCATCCATGGATCACACTCTGCTTTAGAGTGAGAAGCACGCTCTTGCTTTCTAGAGTCTCTAATACAGCAGGGAACATGAGTGTGCTGAGAACAAAAGAACGGTGTTTCCTACAAATACGGACCATATCTAGTTCAAATCTGCTTCTGACACTGAAACAAACCACAGGTCCTCTAACACCCAATGCTTGTCCAGTAAGATCCGAAACATGTGAGTTTCATGAACGACGTACTTCCTTTGAGCTATAAAGAAACTGCACTTACCTGAAACGAAGTCTTGCTTGTAGGAAGACACAGAGCCTGGGATTTAACTCCATTTCTGAAGTGAAACACACAGCAGATTTCTCATCCATGGATCACACTCTGCTTTAGAGCAAGAAGCATGCTCTTGCTTTCTAGAGGCTCTAAGACAGCGTGAAACGTGAGTGTGCTGAGACGAAAGAACGATGTTGCCTACACATACGGACCATGTCTAGTCCAACTCTGCTTTTGAAACTGATACAAAGCACTGGTCCTCTAATATCCAATGCTTGTCTGTGAAGATGAGAAACGTGTGAGCTTCTTGAATGATGTAGTTCGTTTGAGCTGAAAAGTGACTGCCCTTACCTGAAACGAATTCTTGCTCGTAGGAAGACACAGAGCCTGGGATTTAACTCCATTTCTGAAGGGAAACACACATCATAGTTCTCATCCATGGATGACACTCTGCTTTAGAGCAGGAAGCACGCTCTTGCTTTCTAGAATCTCTAATATAGCAGGAAACCTGGGTGTGTTCAAAACAAAAGAACGGTGTTTATTACACATAGGGAACATATCTAGTTTAACTCTGCTTCTGAAACTGAAACTAACCACAGGTCCTCTAACATCCAATGCTTTTCAGGTAAGATCCGAAACATGTGAGCTTAGTGAACGATGTAGTTCGTTTTAGCTATAAATTATCTGCCCTTAACTGAAATGAAGTCTTGCTTGTAGGAAGACTCAGAGCCTGGGATTTAATTCCATTTCTGAAGTGAAACACACAGCAGAGTTCTCATCCATTGATCACACTCTGCATTAGTGCAAGAAGCACGCTCTTGCTTTCTAGAGTCTCTAAGTCTGCAAGAAACGTGTGTGTGCTGAGAACAAAAGAACGGTGTTTCCTACACATACGGACCATATCTAGTGCAACTCTGCTTCTGAAACTGATACAAAGCACTGGTCCTCTAACATCCATTGCTTCTCAGTTAAGATGAGAAACATGTGAGTTTCGTGAACGATGTAGTTCCTTTGAGCTATAAAGAGACTGCCCTTACCTGAAAGGAAGTGTTGCTTGTAGGAAGACTCAGAGCCTGGGATTTAACTCCATTTCTGAAGTGAAACACACAGCAAAGTTCTCATCCATTGATCACACTCTGCTTTAGAGCAAGAAGCTCGCTCTTGCTTTCTAGAATCTCTAATACAGCAGGCAATCTGAGTGTGTCCAGAACAAAAGAACGGTGTTTCCCATACATACGGACCATATGTAGTCCAAATCTGCTTCTGAAACTGATACAAAGCACTGGTCCTCTAACATCCAATGCTTGTAAGTTAAGATGAGAAACGTGTGAGCTTCGTGAACGATGTAGTTCGTTTGAGCTGAAAAGTGACTGCCATTACCTGAAACAAAGTCTTGCTTGCAGTAAGACACAAAGCCTGGGATTTAACTCCATTTCTGAAGGCAAACACACAGCATAGTTCTCATCCATGGATCACACTCTGCTCTAGAGCAAGAAGCACAGTCTTGCTTTCTAGAGTCCCTAATACAGCAGGAAATCTGAGTGTTCCCAGAATGAAAGAATGGTTTTTCGTACACATAAGGACCGTATGTAGTCCAAATATGCTTCTGAAACTGATACAAAGCACTGGTCCTCTAACATCCAATGCTTGTCAGTTAAGATGAGAAACGTGTGAGCATCGTGAACGATGTAGTTCGTTTGAGCAGAAAAGTAACTGCCCTTACCTGAAATGAAGTCTTGCATGTAGGAAGACTTAGAGCCTGGGATTTAACTCCATTTCTGAAGTGAAACACACAGCAGAGTTCTCATCCATTGATCACACTCTGCTTTAGAGCAAGAAGCACGCTCTTGCTTTTTAGAGGCTCTAAGACAGCATGAAACATGAGTGTGCTGAGAACAAAAGAACGATGTTGCCTAAACATAGGGACAATATGTAGACCAAATCTGCTTGTGAAACTCATACAAAGCACTGGTCCTCTAACATCCAACGCTTCTCATTTAAGATGAGAATCATGTGAGTTTCGTGAACGATGTAGTTCCTTTGAGCTATAAAGAAACTGCCCTTACCTGAAAGGAAGTGTTGCTTGTAGGAAGACTCAGAGCCTGGGATTTAACTCCATTTCTGAAGTGAAACACACAGCAAAGTTCTCATCCATTGATCACACTCTGCTTTAGAGCAAGAAGCTCGCTCTTGCTTTCTAGAATCTCTAATACAGCAGGCAATCTGAGTGTGTCCAGAACAAAAGAACGGTGTTTCCCATACATACGGATCATATGTAGTCCAAATCTGCTTCTGAAACTGATACAAAGCACTGGTCCTCTAACATCCAATGCTTGTCAGTTAAGATGAGAAACGTGTGAGCTTCGTGAACGATGTAGTTCGTTTGAGCTGATAAGTGACTGCCCTTACCTGAAACGAAGTCTTGCTTGTAGGAAGACACAGAGCCTGGATTTAACTCCATTTCTGAAGGGAAACACACAGCATAGTTCTCATGAATGGATCACACTCTGCTTTAGAGCGAGAAGCACACTCTTGCTTTCTAGAGTCTCTAATACAGCAGGGAACGTGAGTGTGCTGAGAAAAAAAGAACGGTGTTTCCTACACATACAGAACATATCTAGTTCAAATCTGCTTCTGAAACTGAATCAAACCACAGGTTCTCTAACATCCAATGATTGTCAGGTAAGATCCGAAACGTGTGAGCTTCGTGAACGATGTAGTTCGTTTGACCTGTAAAGTAACTGCACTTACCTGAAACGAAGTCTTGCTTGTAGGAAGACACAGAGCCTGGGATTTAACTCCATTTCCGAAGGCAAACACACAGCATAGTTCTCATCCATGGATCACACTCTGCTTTAGAGCGAGAAGCACGGTCTTGCTTTCTAGAGTCACTAATACAGCAGGAAATCTGAGTGTGCCCAGAACAATGAATGGTGTTTCCTACATATACGGAACTTATGTCGTCCAAATCTGCTTCTGAAACTGATACAAAGCACTTTTCCTCTAACATCCAATGCTTGTCAGTTAAGATGAGAAACGTGTGAGCTTCGTGAACTATGTAGTTCGTTTGAGCAGAAAAGTGACTGCCCTTACCTGAAAAGAAATCTTGCTTGTAGGGAGACTCAGAGCCTGGGATTTAACTCCATTTCTGAAGTGAAACACACAGCAGTGTTCTCATCCATAGATCACACTCTGCTTTAGAACAAGAAGCACCCTCTTGCTTTCTAGAGTCTCCATGACAGCAGGAAACATGAGTGTGCTGAGAACCAAAGAACGATGTTTCCTACACATATGGACCGTATCTAGTCCAACTCTGCTTCTGAAACTGATACAAAGCACTGGTCCTCTAACATCCAATGCTTGTCTGTGAAGATGAGAAACGTGTGAGCTTCTTGAATGATGTAGTTCGTTTGAGCTGAAAAGTGACTGCCCTTACCTGAAACGAATTCTTGCTCGTAGGAAGACACAGAGCCTGGGATTTATCTCCATTTCTGAAGGGAAACACACATCATAGTTCTCATCCATGGACCACACTCTGCTTTAGAGCAAGAAGCATGCTCTTGCTTTCTAGAATCTCTAATACAGCAGGAAACCTGAGTGTGCTCAAACCAAAAGAACGGTGTTTCCTACACATAGGGAACATATCTAGTTTAACTCTGCTTCTGAAACTGAAATAAACCACAGGTCCTCTAACATCCAATGCTTTTCAGGTAAGATCCGAAACATGTGAGCTTAGTGAACGATGTAGTTCGTTTTAGCTATAAAGTATCTGCCCTTACCTGAAATGAAGTCTTGCTTGTAGGAAGACTCAGAGCCTGGGATTTAATTCCATTTCTGAAGTGAAACACACAGCAGAGTTCTCATCCATTGATCACACTCTGCATTAGGGCAAGAAGCACGCTCTTGCTTTCTAGATTCTCTAAGTCTGCAAGAAACGTGTGTGTGCTGAGAACAAAAGAACGGTGTTTCCTACACATACGGACCATATCTAGTGCAACTCTGCTTCTGAAACTGATACAAAGCACTGGTCCTCTAACATCCAATGCTTCTCAGTTAAGATGAGAAACATGTGAGTTTCGTGAACGATGTAGTTCCTTTGAGCAATAAAGAAACTGCCCTTACCTGAAAGGAAGTGTTGCTTGTAGGAAGACTCAGAGCCTGGGATTTAACTCCATTTCTGAAGGGAAACACACAGCAAAGTACTCATCCATTGATCACACTCTGCTTTAGAGCAAGAAGCTCGCTCTTGCTTTCTAGAATCTCTAATACAGCAGGCAATCTGAGTGTGTCCAGAACAAAAGAACGGTGTTTCCCATACATACGGACCATATGTAGTCCAAATCTGCTTCTGAAACTGATACAAAGCACTGGTCCTCTAACATCCAATGCTTGTCAGTTAAGATGAGAAACGTGTGAGCTTCGTGAACGATGTAGTTCGTTTGAGCTGAAAAGTGACTGCCCTTACCTGAAACGAAGTCTTGCTTGCAGTAAGACACAAAGCCTGGGATTTAACTCCATTTCTGAAGGCAAACACACAGCATAGTTCTCATCCATGGATCACACTCTGCTCTAGAGCAAGAAGCACAGACTTGCTTTCTAGAGTCCCTAATACAGCAGGAAATCTGAGTGTTCCCAGAATGAAAGAATGGTTTTTCGTACACATAAGGACCGTATGTAGTCCAAATATGCTTCTGAAACTGATACAAAGCACTGGTCCTCTAACATCCAATGCTTGTCAGTTAAGATGAGAAACGTGTGAGCATCGTGAACGATGTAGTTCGTTTGAGCAGAAAAGTAACTGCCCTTACCTGAAATGAATTCTTGCATGTAGGAAGACTCAGAGCCTGGGATTTAACTCCATTTCTGAAGTGAAACACACAGCAGAGTTCTCATCCATTGATCACACTCTGCTTTAGAGCAAGAAGCACGCTCTTGCTTTTTAGAGGCTCTAAGACAGCATGAAACATGAGTGTGCTGAGAACAAAAGAACGATGTTGCCTAAACATAGGGACAATATGTAGACCAAATCTGCTTGTGAAACTCATACAAAGCACTGGTCCTCTAACATCCAACGCTTCTCAGTTAAGATGAGAATCATGTGAGTTTCGTGAACGATGTAGTTCCTTTGAGCTATAAAGAAACTGCCCTTACCTGAAAGGAAGTGTTGCTTGTAGGAAGACTCAGAGCCTGGGATTTAACTCCATTTCTGAAGTGAAACACACAGCAAAGTTCTCATCCATTGATCACACTCTGCTTTAGAGCAAGAAGCTCGCTCTTGCTTTCTAGAATCTCTAATACAGCAGGCAATCTGAGTGTGTCCAGAACAAAAGAACGGTGTTTCCCATACATACGGATCATATGTAGTCCAAATCTGCTTCTGAAACTGATACAAAGCACTGGTCCTCTAACATCCAATGCTTGTCTGTGAAGATCAGAAACGTGTGAGCTTCGTGAACGATGTAGTTCTTTTGACCTGTAAAGTAACTGCACTTACCTGAAACGAAGTCTTGCTTGTAGGAAGACACAGAGCCTGGGATTTAACTCCATTTCCGAAGGCAAACACACAGCATAGTTCTCATCCATGGATCACACTCTGCTTTAGAGCGAGAAGCACGGTCTTGCTTTCTAGAGTCACTAATACAGCAGGAAATCTGAGTGTGCCCAGAACAATGAATGGTGTTTCCTACATATAAGGAACTTATGTCGTCCAAATCTGCTTCTGAAACTGATACAAAGCACTTTTCCTCTAACATCCAATGCTTGTCAGTTAAGATGAGAAACGTGTGAGCTTCGTGAACTATGTAGTTCCTTTGAGCAGAAAAGTGACTGCCCTTACCTGAAAAGAAATCTTGATTGTAGGGAGACTCAGAGCCTGGAATTTAACTCCATTTCTGAAGTGAAACACACAGCAGTGTTCTCATCCATTGATCACACTCTGCTTTAGAACAAGAAGCACCCTCTTCCTTTCTAGAGTCTCCATGACAGCAGGAAACATGAGTGTGCTGAGAACCAAAGAACGATGTTTCCTACACATACGGACCGTATCTAGTCCAACTCTGCTTCTGAAACTGACACAAAGCACTGGTCCTCTAACATCCAATGCTTGTCTGTGAAGATCAGAAACGTGTGAGCTTCGTGAACGATGTAGTTCGTTTGAGCTGAAAAGTGACTGCCCTTACCTGAAATGAATTCTTGCTTGTAGGAAGACACAGAGCCTGCGATTTATCTCCATTTCTGAAGGGAAACACACATCATAGTTCTCATCCATGGATCACACTCTGCTTTAGAGCAAGAAGCATGCTCTTGCTTTCTAGAATCTCTAATACAGCAGGAAAACTGAGTGTGCTCAAAACAAAAGAACGGTGTTTCCTACACATAGGGAACATATCTAGTTTAACTCTGCTTCTGAAACTGAAATAAACCACAGGTCCTCCAACATCCAATGCTTTTCAGGTAAGATCCAAAACATGTGAGCTTAGTGAACGATGTAGTTCGTTTTAGCTATAAAGTATCTGCCCTTACGTGAAATGAAGTCTTGCTTGTAGGAAGACTCAGAGCCTGGGATTGAATTCCATTTCTGAAGTGAAACACACAGCAGAGTTCTCATCCATTGATCACACTCTGCATTAGTGCAAGAATCACGCTCTTTCTTTCTAGAGTCTCTAAGACTGCAAGAAACGTGTGTGTGCTGAGAACAAAAGAACGGTGTTTCCTACACATACAGACCATATCTAGTCCAACTCTGCTTCTGAAACTGATACAAAGCACTGGTCCTCTAACATCCAATGCTTCTCAGTTAAGATGAGAAACATGTGAGTTTCGTGAACGATGTAGTTCCTTTGAGCTATAAAGAAACTGCCCTTACCTGAAAGGAAGTGTTGCTTGTAGGAAGACTGAGAGCCTGGGATTTAACTCCATTTCTGAAGTGAAACACACAGCAAAGTTCTCATCCATTGATCACACTCTGCTTTAGAGCAAGAAGCTCGCTCTTGCTTTCTAGAATCTCTGATACAGCAGGCAATCTGAGTGTGTCCAGAACAAAAGAACGGAGTTTCCCACACATATGGACCATATGTAGTCCAAATCTGCTTCTGAAACTGATACAAAGCACTGGTCCTCTAACATCCAATGCTTGTCAGTTAAGATGAGAAACGTGTGAGCTTCGTGAACGATGTAGTTCGTTTGAGCTGAAAAGTGACTGCCCTTACCTGAAACGAAGTCTTGCTTGTAGTAAGACACAAAGCCTGGGATTTAACTCCATTTCTGAAGGCAAACACACAGCATAGTTCTCATCCGTGGATCACACTCTGCTCTGGAGCAAGAAGCACAGTCTTGCTTTCTAGAGTCCCTAATACAGCAGGAATTCTGAGTGTTCCCAGAATGAAAGAACGGTTTTTCGTACACATAAGGACCGTATGTAGTCCAAATCTGCTTCTGAAACTGATACAAAGCACTGGTCCTCTAACATCCAATGCTTGTCAGTTAAGATGAGAAACGTGTGAGCTTCGTGAACGATGTAGTTCGTTTGAGCAGCAAAGTAACTGCCCTTACCTAAATTGAAGTCTTGCTTGTAGGAAGACTCAGAGCCTGGGATTTAACTCCATTTCTGAAGTGAAACACACAGCAGAGTTCTCATCCATTGATCACACTCTGCTTTAGAGCAAGAAGCATGCTCTTTCTTTTTAGAGGCTCTACGACAGCATGAAATGTGAGTGTGCAGAGAACAAAAGAACAAAGTTGCCTAAACAAAGGGACAATATGTTGTCCAAATCTGCTTGTGAAACTGATACAAAGCACTGGTCCTCTAACATCCAATGCTCCTCAGTTATGATGAGAAACATGTGAGTTTCGTGAATGATGTAGTTCCTTTGAGCTATAAAGAAACTGCCCTTACCTGAAAGGAAGTGTTGCTTGTAGGAAGACTCAGAGCCTGGGATTTAACTCCATTTCTGAAGTGAAACACACAGCAAAGTTCTCATCCATGGATCACACTCTGCTTTAGAGCAAGAAGCTCGCTCTTGCTTTCTAGAGTCTCTATTACAGCAGGCAATCTGAGTGTGTCCAGAACAAAAGAACGGTGTTTCCCACACATACGGACCATATGTAGTCAAAATCTGCTTCTGAAACTGATACAAAGCACTGATCCTCTAACATCCAATGCTTGTCAGTTAAGATGAAAAACTTGTGAGCTTCGTGAACGATATAGTTCGTTTGAGCTGAAAAGTGACTGCCCTTACCTGAAACGAAGTCTTGATTGTAGGAAGACACAGTGCCTGGGATTTAACTCCATTTCTGAAGGGAAACACACAGCATGGTTCTCATCCATGGATCACACTATGCTTTAGAGCGAGAAGCACACTCTTGCTTTCTAGAGTCTCTAATACAGCAGGGAACATGAGTGTGCTGAGAACAAAAGAACGGTGTTTCCTACACATACAGACCATATCTAGTTCAAATCTGCTTCTGAAACTGAAACAAACCACAGGTCCTCTAACATCCAATGCTTGTCAGGTAAGATCCGAAACGTGTGAGCTTCGTGAACGATGTAGTTCGTTTGACCTGTAAAGTAACTGCACTTACCTGAAACGAAGTCTTGCTTGTAGTAAGACACAGAGCCTGGGATTTAACTCCATTTCCGAAGGAAACACACAGCATAGTTCTCATCCATGGATCACACTCTGCTTTAGAGCGAGAAGCACGGTCTTGCTTTCTAGAGTCCAAAATACAGCAGGAAATCTGAGTGTTCCCAGAATGAAAGAACGGTTTTTCGTACACATAAGGACTGTATGTAGTCCAAATCTGCTTCTGAAACTGATACAAAGCACTGGTCCTCTAACATCCAATGCCTGTCAGTTAAGATGAGAAACGTGTGAGTTTTGTGAACGATGTAGTTCCTTTGAGCTATAAAGAAACTGCCCTTACCTGAAAGGAAGTGTTGCTTGTAGGAAGACTCAGAGTCTGGGATTTAACTCCATTTCTGAAGTGAAACACACAGCAAAGTTCTCATCCATTGATCACACTCTGCTTTAGAGCAAGAAGCTCGCTCTTGCTTTCTAGAAACTCTAATACAGCAGGCAATCTGAGTGTGTCCAGAACAAAAGAACGGTGTTTCCCATACATACGGACCATATGTAGTCCAAATCTGCTTCTGAAACTGATACAAAGCACTGGTCCTCTAACATCCAATGCTTGTCAGTTAAGATGAGAAACGTGTGAGCTTCGTGAACGATGTAGTTCGTTTGAGGTGATAAGTGACTGCCCTTACCTGAAACGAAGTCTTGCTTGTAGGAAGACACAGAGCCTGGGATTTAATTCCATTTCTGAAGTGAAACACACAGCAGAGTTCTCATCCATTGATCACACTCTGCTTTAGAGCAAGAAACACGCTCTTGCTTTTTAGAGGCTCTAAGACAGCATGAAACGTGAGTGTGCTGAGAACAAAAGAACGATGTTGCCTAAACATAGGGACAATATGTAGACCAAATCTGCTTGTGAAACTCATACAAAGCACTGGTCCTTTAACATCCAATGCTTCTCAGTTAAGATGAGAATCATGTGAGTTTCGTGAATGATGTAGTTCCTTTGAGCTATAAAGAGACTGCCCTTACCTGAAAGGAAGTGTTGCTTGTAGGAAGACTCAGAGCCTGGGATTTAACTCCATTTCTGAAGTGAAACACACAGCAAAGTTCTCATCCATGGATCACACTCTGCTTTAGAGCGAGAAGCACACTCTTGGTTTCTAGAGTCTCTAATACAGCAGGGAACATGAGTGTGCTGAGAACAAAAGAACAGTGTTTCCTACACATACAGACCATATCTAGTTCAAATCTGCTTCTGAAACTGAAACAAACCACAGGTCCTCTAACATCCAATGCTTGTCAGTTAAGATGAGAAATGTGTGAGCTTCGTGCACGATGTAGTTCGTTTGAGCTGATAAGTGACTGCCCTTACCTGAAACGAAGTCTTGCTTGTAGGAAGACACAGAGCCTGGGATTTAATTCCATTTCTGAAGTGAAACACACAGCAGAGTTCTCATCCATTGATCACACTCTGCATTAGAGCATGAAGCACGCTCTTGCTTTTTAGAGTCTCTAAGACTGCAAGAAACGTGTGTGTGCTGAGAACAAAAGAACGGTGTTTCCTACACATACGGACCATATCTAGTCCAACTCTGCTTCTGAAACTGATACAAAGCACTGGTCCTCTAACATCCAATGCTTCTCAGTTAAGATGAGAAACATGTGAGATTCGTGAACGATGTAGTTCCTTTGAGCTATAAAGAAACTGCCCTAACCTGAAAGGAAGTGTTGCTTGTAGGAAGACTCAGAGCCTGGGATTTAACTCCATTTCTGAAGTGAAACACACAGCAAAGTTCTCATCCATTGATCACACTCTGCTTTAGAGCAAGAAGCTCGCTCTTGCTTTCTAGAATCTCTAATACAGCAGGCAATCTGAGTGTGTCCAGAACAAAAGAACGGTGTTTCCCACACATACGGACCATATGTAGTCCAAATCTGCTTCTGAAACTGATACAAAGCACTGGTCCTCTAACATCCAATGCTTGTCAGTTAAGATGAGAAACGTGTGAGCTTCGTGAACGATGTAGTTCGTTTGAGCAGCAAAGTAACTGCCCTTACCTAAATTGAAGTCTTGCTTGTAGGAAGACTCAGAGCCTGGGATTTAACTCCATTTCTGAAGTGAAACACACAGCAGAGTTCTCATCCATTGATCACACTCTGCTTTAGAGCAAGAAGCACGCTCTTGCTTTTTAGAGGCTCTAAGACAGCATGAAACGTGAGTGTGCTGAGAACAAAAGAACGATGTTGCCTAAACATAGGGACAATATGTAGACCAAATCTGCTTGTGAAACTCATACAAAGCACTGGTCCTCTAACATCCAATGCTTCTCAGTTAAGATGAGAAACATGTGAGTTTCGTGAACGATATAGTTCCTTTGAGCTATAATGAAACTGCCCTTACCTGAAAGGAAGTGTTGCTTGTAGGAAGACTCAGAGCCTGGGATTTAACTGCATTTCTGAAGTGAAACACACAGCAGAGTTCTCATCCATTGATCACACTCTGCTTTAGAGCAAGAAGCATGCTCTTGCTTTTTAGAGGCTCTACGACAGCATGAAATGTGAGTGTGCAGAGAACAAAAGAACAAAGTTGCCTAAACAAAGGGACAATATGTTGTCCAAATCTGCTTGTGAAACTGATACAAAGCACTGGTCCTCTAACATCCAATGCTCCTCAGTTATGATGAGAAACATGTGAGTTTCGTGAATGATGTAGTTCCTTTGAGCTATAAAGAAACTGCCCTTACCTGAAAGGAAGTGTTGCTTGTAGGAAGACTCAGAGCCTGGGATTTAACTCCATTTCTGAAGTGAAACACACAGCAAAGTTCTCATCCATGGATCACACTCTGCTTTAGAGCAAGAAGCTCGCTCTTGCTTTCTAGAGTCTCTATTACAGCAGGCAATCTGAGTGTGTCCAGAACAAAAGAACGGTGTTTCCCACACATACGGACCATATGTAGTCAAAATCTGCTTCTGAAACTGATACAAAGCACTGATCCTCTAACATCCAATGCTTGTCAGTTAAGATGAAAAACTTGTGAGCTTCGTGAACGATATAGTTCGTTTGAGCTGAAAAGTGACTGCCCTTACCTGAAACGAAGTCTTGATTGTAGGAAGACACAGTGCCTGGGATTTAACTCCATTTCTGAAGGGAAACACACAGCATGGTTCTCATCCATGGATCACACTATGCTTTAGAGCGAGAAGCACACTCTTGCTTTCTAGAGTCTCTAATACAGCAGGGAACATGAGTGTGCTGAGAACAAAAGAACGGTGTTTCCTACACATACAGACCATATCTAGTTCAAATCTGCTTCTGAAACTGAAACAAACCACAGGTCCTCTAACATCCAATGCTTGTCAGGTAAGATCCGAAACGTGTGAGCTTCGTGAACGATGTAGTTCGTTTGACCTGTAAAGTAACTGCACTTACCTGAAACGAAGTCTTGCTTGTAGTAAGACACAGAGCCTGGGATTTAACTCCATTTCCGAAGGAAACACACAGCATAGTTCTCATCCATGGATCACACTCTGCTTTAGAGCGAGAAGCACGGTCTTGCTTTCTAGAGTCCAAAATACAGCAGGAAATCTGAGTGTTCCCAGAATGAAAGAACGGTTTTTCGTACACATAAGGACTGTATGTAGTCCAAATCTGCTTCTGAAACTGATACAAAGCACTGGTCCTCTAACATCCAATGCCTGTCAGTTAAGATGAGAAACGTGTGAGTTTTGTGAACGATGTAGTTCCTTTGAGCTATAAAGAAACTGCCCTTACCTGAAAGGAAGTGTTGCTTGTAGGAAGACTCAGAGTCTGGGATTTAACTCCATTTCTGAAGTGAAACACACAGCAAAGTTCTCATCCATTGATCACACTCTGCTTTAGAGCAAGAAGCTCGCTCTTGCTTTCTAGAAACTCTAATACAGCAGGCAATCTGAGTGTGTCCAGAACAAAAGAACGGTGTTTCCCATACATACGGACCATATGTAGTCCAAATCTGCTTCTGAAACTGATACAAAGCACTGGTCCTCTAACATCCAATGCTTGTCAGTTAAGATGAGAAACGTGTGAGCTTCGTGAACGATGTAGTTCGTTTGAGGTGATAAGTGACTGCCCTTACCTGAAACGAAGTCTTGCTTGTAGGAAGACACAGAGCCTGGGATTTAATTCCATTTCTGAAGTGAAACACACAGCAGAGTTCTCATCCATTGATCACACTCTGCTTTAGAGCAAGAAGCACGCTCTTGCTTTTTAGAGGCTCTAAGACAGCATGAAACGTGAGTGTGCTGAGAACAAAAGAACGATGTTGCCTAAACATAGGGACAATATGTAGACCAAATCTGCTTGTGAAACTCATACAAAGCACTGGTCCTTTAACATCCAATGCTTCTCAGTTAAGATGAGAATCATGTGAGTTTCGTGAATGATGTAGTTCCTTTGAGCTATAAAGAGACTGCCCTTACCTGAAAGGAAGTGTTGCTTGTAGGAAGACTCAGAGCCTGGGATTTAACTCCATTTCTGAAGTGAAACACACAGCAAAGTTCTCAGCCATGGATCACACTCTGCTTTAGAGCGAGAAGCACACTCTTGGTTTCTAGAGTCTCTAATACAGCAGGGAACATGAGTGTGCTGAGAACAAAAGAACGGTGTTTCCTACACATACAGACCATATCTAGTTCAAATCTGCTTCTGAAACTGAAACAAACCACAGGTCCTCTAACATCCAATGCTTGTCAGTTAAGATGAGAAACGTGTGAGCTTCGTGCACGATGTAGTTCGTTTGAGCTGATAAGTGACTGCCCTTACCTGAAACGAAGTCTTGCTTGTAGGAAGACACAGAGCCTGGGATTTAATTCCATTTCTGAAGTGAAACACACAGCAGAGTTCTCATCCATTGATCACACTCTGCATTAGAGCATGAAGCACGCTCTTGCTTTTTAGAGTCTCTAAGACTGCAAGAAACGTGTGTGTGCTGAGAACAAAAGAACGGTGTTTCCTACACATACGGACCATATCTAGTCCAACTCTGCTTCTGAAACTGATACAAAGCACTGGTCCTCTAACATCCAATGCTTCTCAGTTAAGATGAGAAACATGTGAGATTCGTGAACGATGTAGTTCCTTTGAGCTATAAAGAAACTGCCCTAACCTGAAAGGAAGTGTTGCTTGTAGGAAGACTCAGAGCCTGGGATTTAACTCCATTTCTGAAGTGAAACACACAGCAAAGTTCTCATCCATTGATCACACTCTGCTTTAGAGCAAGAAGCTCGCTCTTGCTTTCTAGAATCTCTAATACAGCAGGCAATCTGAGTGTGTCCAGAACAAAAGAACGGTGTTTCCCACACATACGGACCATATGTAGTCCAAATCTGCTTCTGAAACTGATACAAAGCACTGGTCCTCTAACATCCAATGCTTGTCAGTTAAGATGAGAAACGTGTGAGCTTCGTGAACGATGTAGTTCGTTTGAGCAGCAAAGTAACTGCCCTTACCTAAATTGAAGTCTTGCTTGTAGGAAGACTCAGAGCCTGGGATTTAACTCCATTTCTGAAGTGAAACACACAGCAGAGTTCTCATCCATTGATCACACTCTGCTTTAGAGCAAGAAGCACGCTCTTGCTTTTTAGAGGCTCTAAGACAGCATGAAACGTGAGTGTGCTGAGAACAAAAGAACGATGTTGCCTAAACATAGGGACAATATGTAGACCAAATCTGCTTGTGAAACTCATACAAAGCACTGGTCCTCTAACATCCAATGCTTCTCAGTTAAGATGAGAAACATGTGAGTTTCGTGAACGATATAGTTCCTTTGAGCTATAATGAAACTGCCCTTACCTGAAAGGAAGTGTTGCTTGTAGGAAGACTCAGAGCCTGGGATTTAACTGCATTTCTGAAGTGAAACACACAGCAGAGTTCTCATCCATTGATCACACTCTGCTTTAGAGCAAGAAGCATGCTCTTGCTTTTTAGAGGCTCTACGACAGCATGAAATGTGAGTGTGCAGAGAACAAAAGAACAAAGTTGCCTAAACAAAGGGACAATATGTTGTCCAAATCTGCTTGTGAAACTGATACAAAGCACTGGTCCTCTAACATCCAATGCTCCTCAGTTATGATGAGAAACATGTGAGTTTCGTGAATGATGTAGTTCCTTTGAGCTATAAAGAAACTGCCCTTACCTGAAAGGAAGTGTTGCTTGTAGGAAGACTCAGAGCCTGGGATTTAACTCCATTTCTGAAGTGAAACACACAGCAAAGTTCTCATCCATGGATCACACTCTGCTTTAGAGCAAGAAGCTCGCTCTTGCTTTCTAGAGTCTCTATTACAGCAGGCAATCTGAGTGTGTCCAGAACAAAAGAACGGTGTTTCCCACACATACGGACCATATGTAGTCAAAATCTGCTTCTGAAACTGATACAAAGCACTGATCGTCTAACATCCAATGCTTGTCAGTTAAGATGAAAAACTTGTGAGCTTCGTGAACGATATAGTTCGTTTGAGCTGAAAAGTGACTGCCCTTACCTGAAACGAAGTCTTGATTGTAGGAAGACACAGTGCCTGGGATTTAACTCCATTTCTGAAGGGAAACACACAGCATGGTTCTCATCCATGGATCACACTATGCTTTAGAGCGAGAAGCACACTCTTGCTTTCTAGAGTCTCTAATACAGCAGGGAACATGAGTGTGCTGAGAACAAAAGAACGCTGTTTCCTACACATACAGACCATATCTAGTTCAAATTTGCTTCTGAAACTGAAACAAACCACAGGTCCTCTAACATCCAATGCTTGTCAGGTAAGATCCGAAACGTGTGAGCTTCGTGAACGATGTAGTTCGTTTGACCTGTAAAGTAACTGCACTTACCTGAAACGAAGTCTTGCTTGTAGTAAGACACAGAGCCTGGGATTTAACTCCATTTCCGAAGGAAACACACAGCATAGTTCTCATCCATGGATCACACTCTGCTTTAGAGCGAGAAGCACGGTCTTGCTTTCTAGAGTCCAAAATACAGCAGGAAATCTGAGTGTTCCCAGAATGAAAGAACGGTTTTTCGTACACATAAGGACTGTATGTAGTCCAAATCTGCTTCTGAAACTGATACAAAGCACTGGTCCTCTAACATCCAATGCCTGTCAGTTAAGATGAGAAACGTGTGAGTTTTGTGAACGATGTAGTTCCTTTGAGCTATAAAGAAACTGCCCTTACCTGAAAGGAAGTGTTGCTTGTAGGAAGACTCAGAGTCTGGGATTTAACTCCATTTCTGAAGTGAAACACACAGCAAAGTTCTCATCCATTGATCACACTCTGCTTTAGAGCAAGAAGCTCGCTCTTGCTTTCTAGAAACTCTAATACAGCAGGCAATCTGAGTGTGTCCAGAACAAAAGAACGGTGTTTCCCATACATACGGACCATATGTAGTCCAAATCTGCTTCTGAAACTGATACAAAGCACTGGTCCTCTAACATCCAATGCTTGTCAGTTAAGATGAGAAACGTGTGAGCTTCGTGAACGATGTAGTTCGTTTGAGGTGATAAGTGACTGCCCTTACCTGAAACGAAGTCTTGCTTGTAGGAAGACACAGAGCCTGGGATTTAATTCCATTTCTGAAGTGAAACACACAGCAGAGTTCTCATCCATTGATCACACTCTGCTTTAGAGCAAGAAGCACGCTCTTGCTTTTTAGAGGCTCTAAGACAGCATGAAACGTGAGTGTGCTGAGAACAAAAGAACGATGTTGCCTAAACATAGGGACAATATGTAGACCAAATCTGCTTGTGAAACTCATACAAAGCACTGGTCCTTTAACATCCAATGCTTCTCAGTTAAGATGAGAATCATGTGAGTTTCGTGAATGATGTAGTTCCTTTGAGCTATAAAGAGACTGCCCTTACCTGAAAGGAAGTGTTGCTTGTAGGAAGACTCAGAGCCTGGGATTTAACTCCATTTCTGAAGTGAAACACACAGCAAAGTTCTCAGCCATGGATCACACTCTGCTTTAGAGCGAGAAGCACACTCTTGGTTTCTAGAGTCTCTAATACAGCAGGGAACATGAGTGTGCTGAGAACAAAAGAACGGTGTTTCCTACACATACAGACCATATCTAGTTCAAATCTGCTTCTGAAACTGAAACAAACCACAGGTCCTCTAACATCCAATGCTTGTCAGTTAAGATGAGAAACGTGTGAGCTTCGTGCACGATGTAGTTCGTTTGAGCTGATAAGTGACTGCCCTTACCTGAAACGAAGTCTTGCTTGTAGGAAGACACAGAGCCTGGGATTTAATTCCATTTCTGAAGTGAAACACACAGCAGAGTTCTCATCCATTGATCACACTCTGCATTAGAGCATGAAGCACGCTCTTGCTTTTTAGAGTCTCTAAGACTGCAAGAAACGTGTGTGTGCTGAGAACAAAAGAACGGTGTTTCCTACACATACGGACCATATCTAGTCCAACTCTGCTTCTGAAACTGATACAAAGCACTGGTCCTCTAACATCCAATGCTTCTCAGTTAAGATGAGAAACATGTGAGATTCGTGAACGATGTAGTTCCTTTGAGCTATAAAGAAACTGCCCTAACCTGAAAGGAAGTGTTGCTTGTAGGAAGACTCAGAGCATGGGATTTAACTCCATTTCTGAAGTGAAACACACAGCAAAGTTCTCATCCATTGATCACACTCTGCTTTAGAGCAAGAAGCTCGCTCTTGCTTTCTAGAATCTCTAATACAGCAGGCAATCTGAGTGTGTCCAGAACAAAAGAACGGTGTTTCCCACACATACGGACCATATGTAGTCCAAATCTGCTTCTGAAACTGATACAAAGCACTGGTCCTCTAACATCCAATGCTTGTCAGTTAAGATGAGAAACGTGTGAGCTTCGTGAACGATGTAGTTCGTTTGACCTGAAAAGTGACTGCCCTTACCTGAAATGAAGTCTTGCTTGTAGTAAGACACAAAGCCTGCGATTTAACTCCATTTCTGAAGGCAAACACACAGCATAGTTCTCATCCATGGATCACACTCTGCTCTAGAGCAAGAAGCACAGTCTTGCTTTCTAGAGTCTCTAATACAGCAGGAAATCTGAGTGTTCCCAGAATGAAGGAACGGTTTTTCGTACACATAAGGACCGTATGTAGACCACATCTGCTTCTGAAACTGATACAAAGCACTGGTCCTCTAACATCCAATGCTTGTCAGTTAAGATGAGAAACGTGTGAGCTTCGTGAACGAAGTAGTTCGTTTGAGCAGAAAAGTAACTGCCCTTACCTGAAATGAAGTCTTGCTTGTAGGAAGACTCATAGCCTGGGATTTAACTCCATTTCTGAATTGAAACACACAGCAGAGTTCTCATCCATTGATCACACTCTGCTTTAGAGCAAGAAGCACGCTCTTGCTTTTTAGAGGCTCTAAGACAGCATGAAACGTGAGTGTGCTGAGAACAAAAGAACGATGTTGCCTAAACATAGGGACAATATGTAGACCAAATCTGCTTGTGAAACTCATACAAAGCACTGGTCCTCTAACATCCAATGCTTCTCAGTTAAGATGAGAAACATGTGAGTTTCGTGAACGATATAGTTCCTTTGAGCTATAATGAAACTGCCCTTACCTGAAAGGAAGTGTTGCTTGTAGGAAGACTCAGAGCCTGGGATTTAACTGCATTTCTGAAGTGAAACACACAGCAGAGTTCTCATCCATTGATCACACTCTGCTTTAGAGCAAGAAGCATGCTCTTGCTTTTTAGAGGCTCTACGACAGCATGAAATGTGAGTGTGCAGAGAACAAAAGAACAAAGTTGCCTAAACAAAGGGACAATATGTTGTCCAAATCTGCTTGTGAAACTGATACAAAGCACTGGTCCTCTAACATCCAATGCTCCTCAGTTATGATGAGAAACATGTGAGTTTCGTGAATGATGTAGTTCCTTTGAGCTATAAAGAAACTGCCCTTACCTGAAAGGAAGTGTTGCTTGTAGGAAGACTCAGAGCCTGGGATTTAACTCCATTTCTGAAGTGAAACACACAGCAAAGTTCTCATCCATGGATCACACTCTGCTTTAGAGCAAGAAGCTTGCTCTTGCTTTCTAGAGTCTCTATTACAGCAGGCAATCTGAGTGTGTCCAGAACAAAAGAACGGTGTTTCCCACACATACGGACCATATGTAGTCAAAATCTGCTTCTGAAACTGATACAAAGCACTGATCGTCTAACATCCAATGCTTGTCAGTTAAGATGAAAAACTTGTGAGCTTCGTGAACGATATAGTTCGTTTGAGCTGAAAAGTGACTGCCCTTACCTGAAACGAAGTCTTGATTGTAGGAAGACACAGTGCCTGGGATTTAACTCCATTTCTGAAGGGAAACACACAGCATGGTTCTCATCCATGGATCACACTATGCTTTAGAGCGAGAAGCACACTCTTGCTTTCTAGAGTCTCTAATACAGCAGGGAACATGAGTGTGCTGAGAACAAAAGAACGCTGTTTCCTACACATACAGACCATATCTAGTTCAAATTTGCTTCTGAAACTGAAACAAACCACAGGTCCTCTAACATCCAATGCTTGTCAGGTAAGATCCGAAACGTGTGAGCTTCGTGAACGATGTAGTTCGTTTGACCTGTAAAGTAACTGCACTTACCTGAAACGAAGTCTTGCTTGTAGTAAGACACAGAGCCTGGGATTTAACTCCATTTCCGAAGGAAACACACAGCATAGTTCTCATCCATGGATCACACTCTGCTTTAGAGCGAGAAGCACGGTCTTGCTTTCTAGAGTCCAAAATACAGCAGGAAATCTGAGTGTTCCCAGAATGAAAGAACGGTTTTTCGTACACATAAGGACTGTATGTAGTCCAAATCTGCTTCTGAAACTGATACAAAGCACTGGTCCTCTAACATCCAATGCCTGTCAGTTAAGATGAGAAACGTGTGAGTTTTGTGAACGATGTAGTTCCTTTGAGCTATAAAGAAACTGCCCTTACCTGAAAGGAAGTGTTGCTTGTAGGAAGACTCAGAGTCTGGGATTTAACTCCATTTCTGAAGTGAAACACACAGCAAAGTTCTCATCCATTGATCACACTCTGCTTTAGAGCAAGAAGCTCGCTCTTGCTTTCTAGAAACTCTAATACAGCAGGCAATCTGAGTGTGTCCAGAACAAAAGAACGGTGTTTCCCATACATACGGACCATATGTAGTCCAAATCTGCTTCTGAAACTGATACAAAGCACTGGTCCTCTAACATCCAATGCTTGTCAGTTAAGATGAGAAACGTGTGAGCTTCGTGAACGATGTAGTTCGTTTGAGGTGATAAGTGACTGCCCTTACCTGAAACGAAGTCTTGCTTGTAGGAAGACACAGAGCCTGGGATTTAATTCCATTTCTGAAGTGAAACACACAGCAGAGTTCTCATCCATTGATCACACTCTGCTTTAGAGCAAGAAGCACGCTCTTGCTTTTTAGAGGCTCTAAGACAGCATGAAACGTGAGTGTGCTGAGAACAAAAGAACGATGTTGCCTAAACATAGGGACAATATGTAGACCAAATCTGCTTGTGAAACTCATACAAAGCACTGGTCCTTTAACATCCAATGCTTCTCAGTTAAGATGAGAATCATGTGAGTTTCGTGAATGATGTAGTTCCTTTGAGCTATAAAGAGACTGCCCTTACCTGAAAGGAAGTGTTGCTTGTAGGAAGACTCAGAGCCTGGGATTTAACTCCATTTCTGAAGTGAAACACACAGCAAAGTTCTCATCCATGGATCACACTCTGCTTTAGAGCGAGAAGCACACTCTTGGTTTCTAGAGTCTCTAATACAGCAGGGAACATGAGTGTGCTGAGAACAAAAGAACGGTGTTTCCTACACATACAGACCATATCTAGTTCAAATCTGCTTCTGAAACTGAAACAAACCACAGGTCCTCTAACATCCAATGCTTGTCAGTTAAGATGAGAAACGTGTGAGCTTCGTGCACGATGTAGTTCGTTTGAGCTGATAAGTGACTGCCCTTACCTGAAACGAAGTCTTGCTTGTAGGAAGACACAGAGCCTGGGATTTAATTCCATTTCTGAAGTGAAACACACAGCAGAGTTCTCATCCATTGATCACACTCTGCATTAGAGCATGAAGCACGCTCTTGCTTTTTAGAGTCTCTAAGACTGCAAGAAACGTGTGTGTGCTGAGAACAAAAGAACGGTGTTTCCTACACATACGGACCATATCTAGTCCAACTCTGCTTCTGAAACTGATACAAAGCACTGGTCCTCTAACATCCAATGCTTCTCAGTTAAGATGAGAAACATGTGAGATTCGTGAACGATGTAGTTCCTTTGAGCTATAAAGAAACTGCCCTAACCTGAAAGGAAGTGTTGCTTGTAGGAAGACTCAGAGCATGGGATTTAACTCCATTTCTGAAGTGAAACACACAGCAAAGTTCTCATCCATTGATCACACTCTGCTTTAGAGCAAGAAGCTCGCTCTTGCTTTCTAGAATCTCTAATACAGCAGGCAATCTGAGTGTGTCCAGAACAAAAGAACGGTGTTTCCCACACATACGGACCATATGTAGTCCAAATCTGCTTCTGAAACTGATACAAAGCACTGGTCCTCTAACATCCAATGCTTGTCAGTTAAGATGAGAAACGTGTGAGCTTCGTGAACGATGTAGTTCGTTTGACCTGAAAAGTGACTGCCCTTACCTGAAATGAAGTCTTGCTTGTAGTAAGACACAAAGCCTGCGATTTAACTCCATTTCTGAAGGCAAACACACAGCATAGTTCTCATCCATGGATCACACTCTGCTCTAGAGCAAGAAGCACAGTCTTGCTTTCTAGAGTCTCTAATACAGCAGGAAATCTGAGTGTTCCCAGAATGAAGGAACGGTTTTTCGTACACATAAGGACCGTATGTAGACCACATCTGCTTCTGAAACTGATACAAAGCACTGGTCCTCTAACATCCAATGCTTGTCAGTTAAGATGAGAAACGTGTGAGCTTCGTGAACGAAGTAGTTCGTTTGAGCAGAAAAGTAACTGCCCTTACCTGAAATGAAGTCTTGCTTGTAGGAAGACTCATAGCCTGGGATTTAACTCCATTTCTGAATTGAAACACACAGCAGAGTTCTCATCCATTGATCACACTCTGCTTTAGAGCAAGAAGCACGCTCTTGCTTTTTAGAGGCTCTAAGACAGCATGAAACGTGAGTGTGCTGAGAACAAAAGAACGATGTTGCCTAAACATAGGGACAATATGTAGACCAAATCTGCTTGTGAAACTCATACAAAGCACCGGTCCTCTAACATCCAATGCTTCTCAGTTAAGATGAGAAACATGTGAGTTTCGTGAACGATGTAGTTCCTTTGAGCTATAAAGAAACTGCCCTTACCTGAAACGAAGTCTTGCTTGTAGGAAGACACAGAGCCTGGATTCAACTCCCTTTCTGAAGGGAAACACACAGCATAGTTCTCATCCATGGATCACACTCTGCTTTAGAGCGAGAAGCACACTCTTGGTTTCTAGAGTCTCTAATACAGCAGGGAACATGAGTGTGCTGAGAACAAAAGAACGGTGTTTCCTACACATACAGACCATATCTAGTTCAAATCTGCTTCTGAAACTGAAACAAACCACAGGTTCTCTAACATCCAATGCTTGTCAGGTAAGATCAGACACGTGTGTGCTTCGTGAACGAAGTAGTTCGTTTGACCTGTAAAGTAACTGCACTTACCTGAAACGAAGTCTTGCTTGTAGGAAGACACAGAGCCTGGGATTTAACTCCATTTCCGAAGGCAAACACACAGCATAGTTCTCATCCATGTATCACACTCTGCTTTAGAGCGAGAAGCACGGTCTTGCTTTCTAGAGTCCCTAATACAGCAGGAAATCTGAGTGTTCCCAGAATGAAAGAATGGTTTTTCGTACACATAAGGACCGTATGTAGTCCAAATCTGCTTCTGAAACTGATACAAAGCACTGGTCCTCTAACATCCAATGCTTGTCAGTTAAGATGAGAAACGTGTGAGCTTAGTGGACGATGTAGTTCGTTTGAGCAGAAAAGTAACTGCCCTTACCTGAAATGAAGTCTTGCTTGTAGGAAGACTCAGAGCCTGGGATTTAACTCCATTTCTGAAGTGAAACACACAGCAGAGTTCTCATCCATTGATCACACTCTGCTTTAGAGCAAGAAGCACGCTCTTGCTTTTTAGAGGCTCTAAGACAGCATGAAACGTGAGTGTGCGGAGAACAAAAGAACGATGGTGCCTAAACATAGGGACAATATGTAGACCAAATCTGCTTGTGAAACTCATACAAAGCACTGGTCCTTTAACATCCAATGCTTCTCATTTAAGATGAGAATCATGTGAGTTTCGTGAACGATGTAGTTCCTTTGAGCTATAAAGAAACTGCCCTTACCTGAAAGGAAGTGTTGCTTGTAGGAAGACTCAGAGCCTGGGATTTAACTCCATTTCTGAAGTGAAACACACAGCAAAGTTCTCATCCATTGATCACACTCTGCTTTAGAGCAAGAAGCTCGCACTTGCTTTCCAGAGTCTCTAATACAGCAGGCAATCTGAGTGTGTCCAGAACAAAAGAACGGTGTTTCCCACACATACGGACCATATGTAGTCCAAATATGCTTATGAAACTGATACAAAGCACTGGTCCTCTAACATCCAATGCTTGTCACTTAAGATGAGAAACGTGTGAGCTTCGTGAACGATGTAGTTCGTTTGAGCTGAAAAGTGACTGCCCTTACCTGAAATGAAGTCTTGCTTGTAGGAAGACACAGAGCCTGGATTTAACTCCATTTCTGAAGGGAAACACACAGCATAGTTCTCATCCATGGATCACACTCTGCTTTAGAGCGAGAAGCACACTCTTGCTTTGTAGAGTCTCTAATACAGCAAGGAACATGAGTGTGCTGAGAACAAATGAACGGTGTTTCCTACACATACAGACCATATCTAGTTCAAAACTGCTTCTGAAACTGAAAAAAACCACAGGTCCTCTAACATCCAATGCTTGTCAGGTAATATCCGAAACGTGTGAGCTTTGTGAACGATGTAGTTCATTTGACCTGTAAAGTAACTGCACTTACCTGAAACGAAGTCTTGCTTGTAGGAAGACACAGAGCCTGGGATTTAACTCCATTTCCGAAGGCAAACACACAGCATAGTTCTCATCCATGGATCACACTCTGCTTTAGAGCGAGAAGCACAGTCTTGCTTTCTAGAGTCCCTAATACAGCAGGAAATCTGAGTGTTCCCAGAATGAAAGAACGGTTTTTCGTACACATAAGGACCGTATGTAGTCAAAATCTGCTTCTGAAACTGATACAAAGCACTGTTCCTCTAACATCCAATGCTTGTCAGTTAAGATGAGAAACGTGTGAGCTTCGTGAACGATGTAGTTCGTTAGAGCAGAAAAGTAACTGCACTTACCTGAATCGAAGTCTTGCTTGTAGGAAGACACAGAGCCTGGGATTTAGCTCCATTTCTGAAGGGAAACACACAGCAGAGTTTTCATCCATTGATCACACTCTGCTTTAGAACAAGAAGCACGCTCTTGCTTTCTAGAGGCTCTAACACAGCATGAAACGTGAGTGTGCTGAGAACAAAAGAACGATGTTGCCTACACATATGGATAATTTGTAGTCCAAATCTGCTTCTGAAACTGATGCAAAGCACTGGTCCTCTAACATCCAATGCTTGTCAGTTAAGATGAGAAACGTGAGAGTTTCATGAACGATGTAGTTCCTTTGAGCTATAAAGAAACTGCCCTTACCTGAAAGGAATTCTGCTTATAGGAAGACTCAGAGCCTGGGATTTAAATCCATTTCTGAAGGGAAACACACAGCATAGTTCTCATCCATGGATCACACTCTGCTTTAGAGCGAGAATCACGCTCTTGCTTTCTTGGGTCACAAATACAGCAGGAAATCTGAGTCTGCCCAGAACAATAACCGGTGTTTCCTACACATACAGACCATATGTAGTCCAAATCTGCTTCTGAAACTGATACAAAGCACTGGTCCTCTAACATCCAATGCTTGTCATTTAAGATGAGAAACGTGTGAGCTTCGTGAACAATGTAGTTCGTTTGAGCTGAAAAGTGACTGCCCTTACCTGAAACGAAGTCTTGCATGTAGGAAGACACAGAGCCTGGGATTTAACTCCATTTCTGAAGTGAAACACACAGCAAAGTTCTCATCCATTGATCACACTCTGCTTTAGAGCAAGAAGCTCGCTCTTGTTTTCTAGAATCTCTAATACAGCAGGCAATCTGAGTGTGTCCAGAACAAAAGAACGGTGTTTCCCATACATACGGACCATATGTAGTCCAAATCTGCTTCTGAAACTGATACAAAGCACTGGTCCTCTAACATCCAAAGCTTGTCACTTAAGATGAGAAACGTGTGAGCTTCGTGAACGATGTAGTTCGTTTGAGCTGATAAGTGACTGCCCTTACCTGAAACGAAGTCTTGCTTGTAGGAAGGCACAGAGCCTGGATTTAACTCCATTTCTGAAGGGAAACACACAGCATAGTTCTCATCCATGGATCACACTCTGCTTTAGAGCGAGAAGCACACTCTTGGTTTCTAGAGTCTCTAATACAGCAGGGAACATGAGTGTGCTGAGAACAAAAGAACGGTGTTTCCTACACATACAGACCATATCTAGTTCAAACCTGCTTCTGACACTGAAACAAACCACAGGTTCTCTAACATCCAATGCTTGTCAGGTAAGATCCGAAACGTGTGAGCTTCGTGAACGATGTAGTTCGTTTGACCTGTAAAGTAACTGCACTTACCTGAAACGAAGTCTTGCTTGTAGGAAGACACAGAGCCTGGGATTTAACTCCATTTCCGAAGGCAAACACACAGCATAGTTCTCATCCATGGATCACACTCTGCTTTAGATCGAGAAGCACGGTCTTGCTTTCTAGAGTCCCTAATACAGCAGGAAATCTGAGTGTTCCCAGAATGAAAGAATGGTTTTTCGTACACATAAGGACCGTATGTAGTCCAAATCTGCTTCTGAAACTGATACAAAGCACTGGTCCTCTAACATCCAATGCTTGTCAGTTAAGATGAGAAACGTGTGAGCTTCGTGGACGATGTAGTTCGTTTGAGCAGAAAAGTAACTGCCCTTACCTGAAATGAAGTCTTGCTTGTAGGAAGACTCAGAGCCTGGGATTTAACTCCATTTCTGAAGTGAAACACACAGCAGAGTTCTCATCCATTGATCACATTCTGCTTTAGAGCAAGAAGCACGCTCTTGCTTTTTACAGGCTCTAAGACAGCATGAAACGTGAGTGTGCGGAGAACAAAAGAACGATGGTGCCTAAACATAGGGACAATATGTAGACCAAATCTGCTTGTGAAACACATACAAAGCACTGGTCCTTTAACATCCAATGCTTCTCAGTTAAGATGAGAATCATGTGAGTTTCGTGAACGATGTAGTTCCTTTGAGCTATAAAGAAACTGCCCTTACCTTAAAGGAAGTGTTGCTTGTAGGAAGACTCAGAGCCTGGGATTTAACTCCATTTCTGAAGTGAAACACACAGCAAAGTTCTCATCCATTGATCACACTCTGCTTTAGAGCAAGAAGCTCGCACTTGCTTTCCAGAGTCTCTAATACAGCAGGCAATCTGAGTGTGTCCAGAACAAAAGAACGGTGTTTCCCACACATACGGACCATATGTAGTCCAAATATGCTTATGAAACTGATACAAAGCACTGGTCGTCTAACATCCAATGCTTGTCAGTTAAGATGAGAAACGTGTGAGCTTCGTGAACGATGTAGTTCGTTTGAGCTGAAAAGTGACTGCCCTTACCTGAAATGAAGTCTTGCTTGTAGGAAGACACAGAGCCTGGATTTAACTCCATTTCTGAAGGGAAACACACTGCATAGTTCTCATCCATGGATCACACTCTGCTTTAGAGCGAGAAGCACACTCTTGCTTTGTAGAGTCTCTAATACAGCAAGGAACATGAGTGTGCTGAGAACAAATGAACGGTGTTTCCTACACATACAGACCATATCTAGTTCAAAACTGCTTCTGAAACTGAAAAAAACCACAGGTCCTCTAACATCCAATGCTTATCAGGTAAGATCCGAAACCTGTGAGCTACATGACTGATGTAGTTCGTTTGAGCTGTAAAGTAACTGCCCTTACCTGAAACGAAGTCTTGCTTGGAGGAAGACTCAGAGCCCGGGATTCAACTCCATTTCTGAAGGGAAACACACAGCATAGTTCTCATCCATGGATCACACTCTGCTTTAGAGCGAGAAGCACGCTCTTGCTTTCTAGAGTCTCTAATAAAGCAGGGAACCTGAGTGTACTGAGAACAAAAGAACGGTCTTTCCTACACATACAGACCATATCTAGTTCAACTCTGCTTCTGAAACTGAAACAAACCACAGGTCCTCTAACATGCAATGCTTGTCACTTAAGATCCGAAACATGTGAGCTTCGTGAACGATGTAGTTCGTTTGACCTGTAAAGTAACTGTACTTACCTGAAACGAAATCTTGCTTGTAGGAAGACACAGAGCCTGGGATTTAACTCCATTTCTGAAGTGAAACACACAGCAGAGTTCTCATCCATTGATCACACTCTGCTTTAGAGCAAGAAGCTCGCTCTTGCTTTCTAGAGTCTCTAATACAGCAGGAAATCTGAGTGTGCCCAGAACAATGAATAGTGTTTCCTACATATACGGAACTTATGTCGTCCAAATCTGCTTCTGAAACTGATACAAAGCACTTTTCCTGTTACATCCAATGCTTGTCTGTTTAGATGAGAAACGTGTGAGCTTCGTGAACTATTTAGTTTGTTTGTGCAGAAAAGTGACTGCCCTTACCTGAAAAGAAGTCTTGCTTGTAGGAACACTCAGAGCCTGGGATTTAACTCCATTTCTGAAGTGAAACACACAGCATAGTTCTCATCCATGGATCACACTCTGCTTTAGAACAAGAAGCACGCTCTTGCTTTCTAGAGGCTCTAAGACAGCATGAAACGTGAGTGTGCTGAGAACAAAGGAACGATGTTGCCTAAACATAGGGACAATATGTAGTCCAAATCTGCTTCTGAAACTGATACAAAGCACTGGTCCTCAAACATGCAATGCTTGTCAGTTAAAAAGAGAAACATGTGAGTTTCGTGAACGATATACTTCCTTTGATCTATAGAGAAACTGCCTTACCTGAAAGGAAGTCTTGCTTGTAGGAAGACTCAGAGGATGGGATTTCACTCCATTTCTGAAGTGATACACACAGCAGAGTTCTCATCCATTGATCACACTCTGCTTTAGAGCAAGAAGCTCGCTCTTGCTTTCTAGAGTCTCTAATACAGCAGGCAATCTGAGTGTGCCCAGAACAAAAGAACGGAGTTTCCCACACATACGTACCATATCTAGTCCAACTCTGTTTCTGAAACTGATACAAAGCACTGGTCCTCTAACATCCAATGCTTGTCAGTTAACTTGAGAAACGTGTGAGCTTTGTGAATGATGTATTTCGTTTGAGCTGAAAAGTGACTGCCCTTACTTGAAACGAAGTCTTGCTTGTAGGAAGACTCAGAGCCTGGGATTTAACTCCATTTCTGAAGGGAAACACACAGCAGTGTTCTCATCCATTGAAAACACTCTGCTTTAGAACAAGAAGCACACTCTTACTTTCTAGAGTCTCTAATACAGCAGGGAACCTGAGTGTGCTGAGAACAAAAGAACGGTGTTTCCTACACATACGGACCATATCTAGTTCAACTCTGCTTCTGAAACTGAAACAAACCACAGGTCCTCTAACATCCAATGCTTGTCAGTTAAGATGAAAAACATGTGAGCTTCGTGAATGATATAGTACGTTTGAGCTGAAAAGTGACTGCCCATACCTGAAACGAAGTATTGATTGTAGGAAGACACAGTGCCTGGGATTTAACTCCATTTCTGAAGGGAAACACACAGCATGGTTCTCATCCATGGATCACACTCTGCTTTAGAGAGAGAAGCACCCTCTTGCTTTCTAGAGTCTCTAATACAGCAGGGAACCTGAGTGTGCTGAGAACAAAAGAACGGTGTTTCCTACACATACGGACCATATCTAGTTCAAATCTGCTTCTGAAACTGAAACAAACCACAGGTCCTCTAACATCCAATGCTTGTCAGGTAAGATCTGAAATGTGTGAGCTTCGTGAACGATGTAGTTCGTTTGACCTGTAAAGTAACTGCACTTACCTGAAACAAAGTCTTGCTTGTAGGAAGACTCAGAGCCTGGGATTTCACTTCATTTCTGAAGTGAAACACACACCAGATTTCTCATCTATTGATCACACTCTGCTTTAGAGCAAGAAGCATGCTCTTGCTTTCTAGAGGCTCTAAGACAGCATGAAACGTGAGTGTGCTGAGACCAAAGAACCATGTTGCCTACACATACGGACCATATGTAGTCCAAATCTGCTTCTGAAAGTGATACAAAGCACTGGTCCTCTAACATCCAATGCTTGTCAGTTAAGATGAGAAACGTGTGAGTTTCATGAACGATGTAGTTCGTTTGAGCTATAAAGAAACTGCCCTTACCTGAAAGGAATTATGCTTGTAGGAAGACTCAGAGCCTGGGATTTAACTCCATTTCTGAAGTGAAACACACAGCAGTGTTCTCATCCATTGAACACACTCTGCTTTAGAACAAGAAGCACACTCTTGCTTTCTAGAGTCTCTAAGACAGCAGGAAAAGTGAGTGTGCTGACAACAAAAGAACGGTGTTTCCTACACATATGGACCATATCTAGTCCAACTCTGCTTCTGAAACTGATACAAAGCAATGGTCCTCTAACATCCAATGCTTGTCAGTTAGGATGAGAAACGTGTGAGCTTCGTGAATGATGTAGTTCGTTTGAGCTGTAAAGTAACTGCCCTTACCTGAAACGAAGTCTTGCTTGGAGGAAGACTCAGAGCCTGGGATTTAACTCCATGTCTGAAGGGAAACACACAGCAGTGTTCTCCTACATAGATCACACTCTGCTTTAGAACAAGAAGCACGCTGTTGCTTTCTAGAGTCTCTAATACAGCAGGGAACATGAGTGTGCTGAGAACAAAAGAACGGTGTTTCCTACACATACAGACCATATCTAGTTCAAATCTGCTTCTGAAACTGAAACAAACCACAGGTCCTCTAACATACAATGCTTGTCAGGTAAGATCAGAAACGTGTGAGCTTCGTGAACAATGTAGTTCGTTTGACCTGTAAAGTAACTGCACTTACAAGAAACGAAGTCTTGCTTGTAGTAAGACACAGAGCCTGGGATTTAACTCCATTTCCGAAGGCAAACACACAGCATAGTTCTCATCCATGTATCACACTCTGCTTTAGAGCGAGAAGCACGGTCTTGCTTTCTAGAGTCCCTAATACAGCAGGAAATCTGAGTGTTCCCAGAATGAAAGAACGGTTTTTCGTACACATAAGGACCGTATGTAGTCCAAATCTGCTTCTGAAACTGATACAAAGCACTGGTCCTCTAACATCCAATGCTTGTCAGTTAAGATGAGAAACGTGTGAGTTTCGTGAACGATGTAGTTCCTTTGAGCTATAAAGAAACTGCCCTTACCTGAAAGGAAGTGTTGCTTGTAGGAAGACTCAGAGCCTGGGATTTAACACCATTTCTGAAGTGAAACACACAGCAAAGTTCTAATCCATTGATCACACTCTGCTTTAGAGCAAGAACCTCACTCTTGTTTTCTAGAATCTCTAATACAGCAGGCAATCTGAGTGTGACCAGAACAAAAGAACGGTGTTTCCCATACATACGGACCATATGTAGTCCAAATCTGCTTCTGAAACTGATACAAAGCACTGGTCCTCTAACATCCAATGCTTGTCACTTAAGATGAGAAACGTGTGAGCTTCGTGAACGATGTAGTTCGTTTGAGCTGATAAGTGACTGCCCTTACATGAAACGAAGTCTTGCTTGTAGGAAGACACAGAGCCTGGATTTAACTCCATTTCTGAAGGGAAACACACAGCATAGTTCTCATCCATGGATCACACTCTGCTTTAGAGCGAGAAGCACACTCTTGCTTTGTAGAGTCTCTAATACAGCAAGGAACATGAGTGTGCTGAGAACAAATGAACGGTGTTTCCTACACATACAGACCATATCTAGATCAAAACTGCTTCTGAAACTGAAAAAAACCACAGGTCCTCTAACATCCAATGCTTGTCAGGTAAGATCAGAAACGTGTGAGCTTTGTGAACGATGTAGTTCATTTGACCTCTAAAGTAACTGCACTTACCTGAAACGAAGTCTTGCTTGTAGGAGGACACAGAGCCTGGGATTTAACTCCATTTCCGAAGGCAAACACACAGCATAGTTCTCATCCATGGATCACACTCTGCTTTAGAGCGAGAAGCACAGTCTTGCTTTCTAGAGTCCCTAATACAGCAGGAAATCTGAGTGTTCCCAGAATGAAAGAACGGTTTTTCGTACACATAAGGACCATATGTAGTCAAAATCTGCTTCTGAAACTGATACAAAGCACTGTTCCTCTAACATCCAATGATTGTCAGTTAAGATGAGAAACGTGTGAGCTTCGTGAACGATGTAGTTCGTTTGAGCAGCAAAGTAACTGCCCTTACCTGAAATGAAGTCTTGCTTGTAGGAAGACTCAGAGCCTGGGATTTAACTCCATTTCTGAAGTGAAACACACAGCAGAGTTCTCATCCATTGTTCACACTCTGCTTTAGAGCAAGAAGCACGCTCTTGCTTTTTAGAGGCTCTAAGACAGCATGAAATGTATTGTGCTGAGAACAAAAGAATGATGTTGCCTAAACATAGGGACAATATGTAGACCAAATGTGCTTGTGAAACTCATACAAAGCACTGGTCCTCTAACATCCAATGCTTCTCAGTTAAGATGAGAAACATGTGAGTTTCATGAACGATGTACTTCCTTTGAGCTATAAAGAAACTGCCCTTACCTGAAAGGAGGTCTTGCTTGTAGGAAGACTCAGAGCATGGGATTTAACTCCATTTCTGAAGTGAAATACACAGCAGAGTTCTCATCCATTGATCACACTCTGCTTTAGAGCAAGAAGCTCGCTCTTGCTTTCTAGAGTCTCTAATACAGGAGGCAATCTGAGTGTGCCCAGAACAAAAGAACGGTGTTTCCCACACATACGGACCATATGTAGTCCAAATCTGCTTCTGAAACTGATACAAAGCACTGGTCCTCTAACATCCAATGCTTGTCATTTAAGATGAGAAACGTGTGAGCTTCGTGAACAATGTAGTTCGTTTGAGCTGAAAAGTGACTGCCCTTACCTGAAACGAAGTCTTGCATGTAGGAAGACACAGAGCCTGGGATTTAACTCCATTTCTGAAGGGAAACACACAGCATGGTTCTCATCCATGGATCACACTCTGCTTTAGAGCGAGAAGCACCCTCTTGCTTTCTAGAGTCTCTAATACATCAGGGAACCTGAGTGTGCTGAGAACGAAAGAAAGGTCTTTCCTACACATACAGACCATATATAGGACAACTCTGCTTCTGAAACTGAAACAACCCAAAGGTCCTCTAACATCCCATGCTTGTCAGGTAAGATCTGAAACGTGTGTGCTTCGTGAACGATGTAGTTCGTTCGACCTGTAAAGTAACTGCACTTACCTGAAACGAAGTCTTGCTTGTAGGAAGACTCAGAGCCTGAGATTTAACTCCATTTCTGAAGTGAAACACACTGCAGTGTTCTCATCCATTGGACACACTCTGCTTTAGAACAAGAAGCACGTTCTTGCTTTTTAGAGTCTCTGAGACACCAGGAAACGTGAGTGTGCTGAGAACAAAAGAACGGTGTTTCCTGCACATATGGACCATATCTAGTCCAACTCTGCTTCTGAAACTGTTACAAAGCAATGGTTGTCTACCATCCAATGCTTGTCATTTAGGATGAGTAACGTGTGAGCTTCGTGAACGATGTAGTTCGTTAGAGCTGAAAAGTGACTGCCCTTTCCTGAAACGAAGTCTTGCTTTTTAGGAAGACACTGAGCCTGGGATTTAGCTCCATTTCTGAAGGGAAACACACAGCATAGTTCTCATCCATTGATCACATTCTGCTTTAGAGCGAGAAGCAAGCTCTTGCTTTCTAGAGTCTCCAATACAGCAGGAAACCTGAGTGTGCTCAGAAAAATAGAATGGTGTTTCCTTCACATACGGACCATATCTAGTTCAACTCTTTTTCTGAAACTCAAACAAACCACAGGTCCTCTAACATCCAATGCTTGTCAGGTAAGATCCTAAACTTGTGAGCTTTGTGAACGATGTAGTTCCTTTGACCTGTAAAGTAACTGCACTTACCTGAAACGAAGTCTTGCTTGTAGGAAGACTCAGAGCCTGGGATTTAACTCCATTTCTGAAGTGAAACACACAGCAGAGTTCTCATCCATTGATCACACACTGCTTTAGAAAAAGAAGCATGCTCTTGCTCTCTAGAGTCTCTAAGACAGCAGGAAAAGTGAGTGTGCTGAGAACAAAAGAACGGTGTTTCCTACACATACGGACCATATCTAGTCGAACTCTGCTTCTGAAACTGATACATAGCACTGGTCCTCTAACATCTAATGCTTGTCAGTTAAGATGAGAAACGTGTGAGCTTCGTGAACAATGTAGTTCTTTTGAGCTGAAAAGTGACTGCCCTTACCTGAAAGTAATTCTTGCTTGCAGGAAGACTCAGAGCCTGGGATTTAACTCCATTTCTGATGGGAAACACACAGCATAGTTCTCATCCATGGATCACACTCTGCTTTAGAGCAAGAAGCACACTCTTGCTTTCTAGAGTCTCTAATGCAGCAGAAAATCTGAGTGTGCCCAGAAAAAATGAACGGTTTTTCTTACACATACAGACCATATGTAGTCCAAATCTGCTTCTGAAACTGATACAAAGCACTGGTCCGCTAACATCCAAAGCTTGTCAGTTCAGATGAGAAACGTGTGAGTTTTTGACCAATGTAGTTAGTTTGAGCAGAAAAGTGACTGCCCTTTCATGAAACGAAATCTTGCTTGTAGGAAGACTCAGAGCCTGCGATTTAACTCCATTTCTGAAGTGAAACACACAGCAGTGTTCTCATCCATTGATCACACTCTGCTTTAGAATAAGAAGCACGCTCTTGTTTTCTAGATTATCTAAGACATCAGGAAAGGTGTGTGTGCTGAAACAAAAGAACGGTGTTTCCTACCCATACGGACCATATCTAGTCCAACTCTGCATCTGAAACTGATACAAAGAACTGGACCTCTAACATCCAATGCTTGTCAGTTAGGATGAGAAACTTGTGAGCTTTGTGAATGATGTAGTTCGCTTGAGCTGTAAAGTGACTGCCTTTCCGGAAACGAAGTCTTGCTTGTATGAAGACTCAGAGCCTGGGATTTAACTCCATTTGTGAAGGGAAACACACAGCATAGTTCTCATCCATGGATCACACTCTGCTTTAGAGCGAGAAGCACGCTCTTGCTTTCTAGAGTCTTTAATAGAGCAGGAAACATGAGTGTGCTCAGAACAAAAGAATGGTGTTTCCTACACATATGGACCATATCTAGTTCAACTCTGCTTCTGAAACTGAAACAAACGAAAGGTCCTCTAACATCCAATCCTGGTCAGGTAAGATCCGAAACGTGTGAGATTCGTGAAAGATGTAGTTCGTTTGACCTGTAAAGTAACTGCACTTACCTGAAACGAAGTCTTGCATGAAGGAAGACTCAGAGCCTGGGATTTAACTCTATTTCTGAAGTTAAACACACAGCAGAGTTCTCATTCATTGATCACACTCTGCTTTAGAGCAAGAAGCACGCTCTTGCTTTCTATAATCTCTAAGACAGTAGGAAATGTGAGTGTGCTGAGAACAAAAGACCGGTGTTTCCTACATATACAGAGCATATCTAGTCCAAATCTGCTTTTGATACTGATACAAAGCACTGGGCCTCTAACATCCAATGCTTGTCTGTTACTTTGAGAAACGTGTGAGCTTCGTGAACGATGCAGTTCGTTTGAGCTGAAAAGTGACTGCCCTTACCTGAAATGAAGTCTTGCTTGTAGGAAGACACAGAGCCTGGGATTTAACACCATTTCTGAAGGGAAACAAACAGCATAGTTCTCATCCATGGATCACACTCTGCTTTAGAACAAGAAGCACACTCTTGCTTTCTAGAGTCTCTAAGACAACAGGAAACATGAGTGTGCTGAGAACAAAAGAATGGTGTTTCCTACACATCGGGACCATATCTAGTCCAACTCTGCTTCTGAAATTCATACAAAGCAAAGGTCCTCTAACATCCAATGCTTGTCAGTTAAGATGAGAAACGTGTGAGTTTCGTGAACGATGTAGTTCCTTTGAGCTATAAAGAAACTGCCCTTACCTGAAAGGAAGTCTTGCTTGTAGGAAGACTCAGAGCCTGGGATTTAACTGCATTTCTGAAGTGAAACAAACTGCAGAGTTTTCATGCATTGATCACACTGTGCTTTAGAGCAAGAAGCACGCTCTTGCTTTCTAGAGGCTCTAAGACAGCATGAAACGTGAGTGTGCTGACAACAAAAGAACGATGTTGCCTAAACATAGGGACAATATGTAGTCCAAATGTGCTTCTGAATCTGATACAAAGCACTGGTCCTCTAACATCCAATGCTTGTCAGTTAAGATGAGATACATGTGAGTTTCATGAACGATGTACTTCCTTTGAGCTATAAAGAAACTGCCCTTACCTGAAAGGAGGTCTTGCTTGTAGGAAGACTCAGAGCATGGGATTTCACTCCATTTCTGAAGTGAAATACACAGCAGAGTTCTCATCCATTGATCACACTCTGCTTTAGAGCAAGAAGCTCGCTCTTGCTTTCTAGAGTCTCTAATACAGGAGGCAATCTGAGTGTGCCCAGAACAAAAGAACGGTGTTTCCCACACATACGGACCATATGTAGTCCAAATCTGCTTCTGAAACTGATACAAAGCACTGGTCCTCTAACATCCAATGCTTGTCATTTAAGATGAGAAACGTGTGAGCTTCGTGAACAATGTAGTTCTTTTGAGCTGAAAAGTGACTGCCCTTACCTGAAAGTAATTCTTGCTTGCAGGAAGACTCAGAGCCTGGGATTTAACTCCATTTCTGATGGGAAACACACAGCATAGTTCTCATCCATGGATCACACTCTGCTTTAGAGCGAGAAGCACACTCTTGCTTTCTAGAGTCTCTAATGCAGCAGAAAATCTGAGTGTGCCCAGAAAAAATGAACGGTTTTTCTTACACATACAGACCATATGTAGTCCAAATCTGCTTCTGAAACTGATACAAAGCACTGGTCCGCTAACATCCAAAGCTTGTCAGTTCAGATGAGAAACGTGTGAGTTTTTGACCAATGTAGTTAGTTTGAGCAGAAAAGTGACTGCCCTTTCATGAAACGAAATCTTGCTTGTAGGAAGACTCAGAGCCTGCGATTTAACTCCATTTCTGAAGTGAAACACACAGCAGTGTTCTCATCCATTGATCACACTCTGCTTTAGAATAAGAAGCACGCTCTTGTTTTCTAGATTATCTAAGACATCAGGAAAGGTGTGTGTGCTGAAACAAAAGAACGGTGTTTCCTACCCATACGGACCATATCTAGTCCAACTCTGCTTCTGAAACTGATACAAAGAACTGGTCCTCTAACATCCAATGCTTGTCAGTTAGGATGAGAAACTTGTGAGCTTTGTGAATGATGTAGTTCGCTTGAGCTGTAAAGTGACTGCCTTTCCGGAAACGAAGTCTTGCTTGTATGAAGACTCAGAGCCTGGGATTTAACTCCATTTGTGAAGGGAAACACACAGCATAGTTCTCATCCATGGATCACACTCTGCTTTAGAGCGAGAAGCACGCTCTTGCTTTCTAGAGTCTTTAATACAGCAGGAAACATGAGTGTGCTCAGAACAAAAGAATGGTGTTTCCTACACATACGGACCATATCTAGTTCAACTCTGCTTCTGAAACTGAAACAAACGAAAGGTCCTCTAACATCCAATCCTGGTCAGGTAAGATCCAAAACGTGTGAGATTCGTGAAAGATGTAGTTCGTTTGACCTGTAAAGTAACTGCACTTACCTGAAACGAAGTCTTGCATGAAGGAAGACTCAGAGCCTGGGATTTAACTCTATTTCTGAAGTTAAACACACAGCAGAGTTCTCATTCATTGATCACACTCTGCTTTAGAGCAAGAAGCACGCTCTTGCTTTCTATAATCTCTAAGACAGTAGGAAATGTGAGTGTGCTGAGAACAAAAGACCGGTGTTTCCTACATATACAGAGCATATCTAGTCCAAATCTGCTTTTGATACTGATACAAAGCACTGGGCCTCTAACATCCAATGCTTGTCTGTTACTTTGAGAAACGTGTGAGCTTCGTGAACGATGCAGTTCGTTTGAGCTGAAAAGTGACTGCCCTTACCTGAAATGAAGTCTTGCTTGTAGGAAGACACAGAGCCTGGGATTTAACACCATTTCTGAAGGGAAACAAACAGCATAGTTCTCATCCATGGATCACACTCTGCTTTAGAACAAGAAGCACACTCTTGCTTTCTAGAGTCTCTAAGACAACAGGAAACATGAGTGTGCTGAGAACAAAAGAATGGTGTTTCCTACACATCGGGACCATATCTAGTCCAACTCTGCTTCTGAAATTCATACAAAGCAAAGGTCCTCTAACATCCAATGCTTGTCAGTTAAGATGAGAAACGTGTGAGTTTCGTGAACGATGTAGTTCCTTTGAGCTATAAAGAAACTGCCCTTACCTGAAAGGAAGTCTTGCTTGTAGGAAGACTCAGAGCCTGGGATTTAACTGCATTTCTGAAGTGAAACAAACTGCAGAGTTTTCATGCATTGATCACACTGTGCTTTAGAGCAAGAAGCACGCTCTTGCTTTCTAGAGGCTCTAAGACAGCATGAAACGTGAGTGTGCTGACAACAAAAGAACGATGTTGCCTAAACATAGGGACAATATGTAGTCCAAATGTGCTTCTGAATCTGATACAAAGCACTGGTCCTCTAACATCCAATGCTTGTCAGTTAAGATGAGATACATGTGAGTTTCATGAACGATGTACTTCCTTTGAGCTATAAAGAAACTGCCCTTACCTGAAAGGAGGTCTTGCTTGTAGGAAGACTCAGAGCATGGGATTTCACTCCATTTCTGAAGTGAAATACACAGCAGAGTTCTCATCCATTGATCACACTCTGCTTTAGAGCAAGAAGCTCGCTCTTGCTTTCTAGAGTCTCTAATACAGGAGGCAATCTGAGTGTGCCCAGAACAAAAGAACGGTGTTTCCCACACATACGGACCATATGTAGTCCAAATCTGCTTCTGAAACTGATACAAAGCACTGGTCCTCTAACATCCAATGCTTGTCATTTAAGATGAGAAACGTGTGAGCTTCGTGAACAATGTAGTTCTTTTGAGCTGAAAAGTGACTGCCCTTACCTGAAAGTAATTCTTGCTTGCAGGAAGACTCAGAGCCTGGGATTTAACTCCATTTCTGATGGGAAACACACAGCATAGTTCTCATCCATGGATCACACTCTGCTTTAGAGCGAGAAGCACACTCTTGCTTTCTAGAGTCTCTAATGCAGCAGAAAATCTGAGTGTGCCCAGAAAAAATGAACGGTTTTTCTTACACATACAGACCATATGTAGTCCAAATCTGCTTCTGAAACTGATACAAAGCACTGGTCCGCTAACATCCAAAGCTTGTCAGTTCAGATGAGAAACGTGTGAGTTTTTGACCAATGTAGTTAGTTTGAGCAGAAAAGTGACTGCCCTTTCATGAAACGAAATCTTGCTTGTAGGAAGACTCAGAGCCTGCGATTTAACTCCATTTCTGAAGTGAAACACACAGCAGTGTTCTCATCCATTGATCACACTCTGCTTTAGAATAAGAAGCACGCTCTTGTTTTCTAGATTATCTAAGACATCAGGAAAGGTGTGTGTGCTGAAACAAAAGAACGGTGTTTCCTACCCATACGGACCATATCTAGTCCAACTCTGCTTCTGAAACTGATACAAAGAACTGGTCCTCTAACATCCAATGCTTGTCAGTTAGGATGAGAAACTTGTGAGCTTTGTGAATGATGTAGTTCGCTTGAGCTGTAAAGTGACTGCCTTTCCGGAAACGAAGTCTTGCTTGTATGAAGACTCAGAGCCTGGGATTTAACTCCATTTGTGAAGGGAAACACACAGCATAGTTCTCATCCATGGATCACACTCTGCTTTAGAGCGAGAAGCACGCTCTTGCTTTCTAGAGTCTTTAATACAGCAGGAAACATGAGTGTGCTCAGAACAAAAGAATGGTGTTTCCTACACATACGGACCATATCTAGTTCAACTCTGCTTCTGAAACTGAAACAAACGAAAGGTCCTCTAACATCCAATCCTGGTCAGGTAAGATCCAAAACGTGTGAGATTCGTGAAAGATGTAGTTCGTTTGACCTGTAAAGTAACTGCACTTACCTGAAACGAAGTCTTGCATGAAGGAAGACTCAGAGCCTGGGATTTAACTCTATTTCTGAAGTTAAACACACAGCAGAGTTCTCATTCATTGATCACACTCTGCTTTAGAGCAAGAAGCACGCTCTTGCTTTCTATAATCTCTAAGACAGTAGGAAATGTGAGTGTGCTGAGAACAAAAGACCGGTGTTTCCTACATATACAGAGCATATCTAGTCCAAATCTGCTTTTGATACTGATACAAAGCACTGGGCCTCTAACATCCAATGCTTGTCTGTTACTTTGAGAAACGTGTGAGCTTCGTGAACGATGCAGTTCGTTTGAGCTGAAAAGTGACTGCCCTTACCTGAAATGAAGTCTTGCTTGTAGGAAGACACAGAGCCTGGGATTTAACACCATTTCTGAAGGGAAACAAACAGCATAGTTCTCATCCATGGATCACACTCTGCTTTAGAACAAGAAGCACACTCTTGCTTTCTAGAGTCTCTAAGACAACAGGAAACATGAGTGTGCTGAGAACAAAAGAATGGTGTTTCCTACACATCGGGACCATATCTAGTCCAACTCTGCTTCTGAAATTCATACAAAGCAAAGGTCCTCTAACATCCAATGCTTGTCAGTTAAGATGAGAAACGTGTGAGTTTCGTGAACGATGTAGTTCCTTTGAGCTATAAAGAAACTGCCCTTACCTGAAAGGAAGTCTTGCTTGTAGGAAGACTCAGAGCCTGGGATTTAACTGCATTTCTGAAGTGAAACAAACTGCAGAGTTTTCATGCATTGATCACACTGTGCTTTAGAGCAAGAAGCACGCTCTTGCTTTCTAGAGGCTCTAAGACAGCATGAAACGTGAGTGTGCTGACAACAAAAGAACGATGTTGCCTAAACATAGGGACAATATGTAGTCCAAATGTGCTTCTGAATCTGATACAAAGCACTGGTCCTCTAACATCCAATGCTTGTCAGTTAAGATGAGATACATGTGAGTTTCATGAACGATGTACTTCCTTTGAGCTATAAAGAAACTGCCCTTACCTGAAAGGAGGTCTTGCTTGTAGGAAGACTCAGAGCATGGGATTTCACTCCATTTCTGAAGTGAAATACACAGCAGAGTTCTCATCCATTGATCACACTCTGCTTTAGAGCAAGAAGCTCGCTCTTGCTTTCTAGAGTCTCTAATACAGGAGGCAATCTGAGTGTGCCCAGAACAAAAGAACGGTGTTTCCCACACATACGGACCATATGTAGTCCAAATCTGCTTCTGAAACTGATACAAAGCACTGGTCCTCTAACATCCAATGCTTGTCATTTAAGATGAGAAACGTGTGAGCTTCGTGAACAATGTAGTTCGTTTGAGCTGAAAAGTGACTGCCCTTACCTGAAACGAAGTCTTGCATGTAGGAAGACACAGAGCCTGGGATTTAACTCCATTTCTGAAGGGAAACACACAGCATGGTTCTCATCCATGGATCACACTCTGCTTTAGAGCGAGAAGCACCCTCTTGCTTTCTAGAGTCTCTAATACATCAGGGAACCTGAGTGTGCTGAGAACAAAAGAAAGGTCTTTCCTACACATACAGACCATATATAGGACAACTCTGCTTCTGAAACTGAAACAACCCACAGGTCCTCTAACATCCCATGCTTGTCAGGTAAGATCTGAAACGTGTGTGCTTCGTGAACGATGTAGTTCGTTCGACCTGTAAAGTAACTGCACTTACCTGAAACGAAGTCTTGCTTGTAGGAAGACTCAGAGCCTGAGATTTAACTCCATTTCTGAAGTGAAACACACTGCAGTGTTCTCATCCATTGGACACACTCTGCTTTAGAACAAGAAGCACGTTCTTGCTTTTTAGAGTCTCTGAGACACCAGGAAACGTGAGTGTGCTGAGAACAAAAGAACGGTGTTTCCTGCACATATGGACCATATCTAGTCCAACTCTGCTTCTGAAACTGTTACAAAGCAATGGTTGTCTACCATCCAATGCTTGTCATTTAGGATGAGTAACGTGTGAGCTTCGTGAACGATGTAGTTCGTTAGAGCTGAAAAGTGACTGCCCTTTCCTGAAACGAAGTCTTGCTTTTTAGGAAGACACTGAGCCTGGGATTTAGCTCCATTTCTGAAGGGAAACACACAGCATAGTTCTCATCCATTGATCACATTCTGCTTTAGAGCGAGAAGCAAGCTCTTGCTTTCTAGAGTCTCCAATACAGCAGGAAACCTGAGTGTGCTCAGAAAAAAAGAAAGGTGTTTCCTTCACATACGGACCATATCTAGTTCAACTCTTTTTCTGAAACTCAAACAAACCACAGGTCCTCTAACATCCAATGCTTGTCAGGTAAGATCCTAAACTTGTGAGCTTCGTGAACGATGTAGTTCGTTTGACCTGTAAAGTAACTGCACTTACCTGAAACGAAGTCTAGCTTGTAGGAAGACTCAGAGCCTGGGATTTAACTCCATTTCTGAAGTGAAACACACAGCAGAGTTCTCATCCATTGATCACACACTGCTTTAGAAAAAGAAGCATGCTCTTGCTCTCTAGAGTCTCTAAGACAGCAGGAAAAGTGAGTGTGCTGAGAACAAAAGAACGGTGTTTCCTACACATACGGACCATATCTAGTCGAACTCTGCTTATGAAACTGATACATAGCACTGGTCCTCTAACATCTAATGCTTGTCAGTTAAGATGAGAAACGTGTGAGCTTCGTGAACAATGTAGTTCTTTTGAGCTGAAAAGTGACTGCCCTTACCTGAAAGTAATTCTTGCTTGCAGGAAGACTCAGAGCCTGGGATTTAACTCCATTTCTGATGGGAAACACACAGCATAGTTCTCATCCATGGATCACACTCTGCTTTAGAGCGAGAAGCACACTCTTGCTTTCTAGAGTCTCTAATGCAGCAGAAAATCTGAGTGTGCCCAGAAAAAATGAACGGTTTTTCTTACACATACAGACCATATGTAGTCCAAATCTGCTTCTGAAACTGATACAAAGCACTGGTCCGCTAACATCCAATGCTTGTCAGTTCAGATGAGAAACGTGTGAGTTTTTGACCAATGTAGTTAGTTTGAGCAGAAAAGTGACTGCCCTTTCATGAAACGAAATCTTGCTTGTAGGAAGACTCAGAGCCTGCGATTTAACTCCATTTCTGAAGTGAAACACACAGCAGTGTTCTCATCCATTGATCACACTCTGCTTTAGAATAAGAAGCACGCTCTTGTTTTCTAGATTATCTAAGACATCAGGAAAGGTGTGTGTGCTGAAACAAAAGAACGGTGTTTCCTACCCATACGGACCATATCTAGTCCAACTCTGCTTCTGAAACTGATACAAAGAACTGGTCCTCTAACATCCAATGCTTGTCAGTTAGGATGAGAAACTTGTGAGCTTTGTGAATGATGTAGTTCGCTTGAGCTGTAAAGTGACTGCCTTTCCAGAAACGAAGTCTTGCTTGTATGAAGACTCAGAGCCTGGGATTTAACTCCATTTGTGAAGGGAAACACACAGCATAGTTCTCATCCATGGATCACACTCTGCTTTAGAGCGAGAAGCACGCTCTTGCTTTCTAGAGTCTTTAATACAGCAGGAAACATGAGTGTGCTCAGAACAAAAGAATGGTGTTTCCTACACATACGGACCATATCTAGTTCAACTCTGCTTCTGAAACTGAAACAAACGAAAGGTCCTCTAACATCCAATCCTGGTCATGTAAGATCCGAAACGTGTGAGATTCGTGAAAGATGTAGTTCGTTTGACCTGTAAAGTAACTGCACTTACCTGAAACGAAGTCTTGCATGAAGGAAGACTCAGAGCCTGGGATTTAACTCTATTTCTGAAGTTAAACACACAGCAGAGTTCTCATTCATTGATCACACTCTGCTTTAGAGCAAGAAGCACGCTCTTGCTTTCTATAATCTCTAAGACAGTAGGAAATGTGAGTGTGCTGAGAACAAAAGACTGGTGTTTCCTACATATACAGAGCATATCTAGTCCAAATCTGCTTTTGATACTGATACAAAGCACTGGGCCTCTAACATCCAATGCTTGTCTGTTACTTTGAGAAACGTGTGAGCTTCGTGAACGATGCAGTTCGTTTGAGCTGAAAAGTGACTGCCCTTACCTGAAATGAAGTCTTGCTTGTAGGAAGACACAGAGCCTGGGATTTAACACCATTTCTGAAGGGAAACAAACAGCATAGTTCTCATCCATGGATCACACTCTGCTTTAGAACAAGAAGCACACTCTTGCTTTCTAGAGTCTCTAAGACAACAGGAAACATGAGTGTGCTGAGAACAAAAGAATGGTGTTTCCTACACATCGGGACCATATCTAGTCCAACTCTGCTTCTGAAATTCATACAAAGCAAAGGTCCTCTAACATCCAATGCTTGTCAGTTAAGATGAGAAACGTGTGAGTTTCGTGAACGATGTAGTTCCTTTGAGCTATAAAGAAACTGCCCTTACCTGAAAGGAAGTCTTGCTTGTAGGAAGACTCAGAGCCTGGGATTTAACTGCATTTCTGAAGTGAAACAAACTGCAGAGTTTTCATGCATTGATCACACTGTGCTTTAGAGCAAGAAGCACGCTCTTGCTTTCTAGAGGCTCTAAGACAGCAGGACACGTGAGTGTGCTGACAACAAAAGAACGATGTTGCCTAAACATAGGGACAATATGTAGTCCAAATGTGCTTCTGAATCTGATACAAAGCACTGGTCCTCTAACATCCAATGCTTGTCAGTTAAGATGAGATACATGTGAGTTTCATGAACGATGTACTTCCTTTGAGCTATAAAGAAACTGCCCTTACCTGAAAGGAGGTCTTGCTTGTAGGAAGACTCAGAGCATGGGATTTCACTCCATTTCTGAAGTGAAATACACAGCAGAGTTCTCATCCATTGATCACACTCTGCTTTAGAGCAAGAAGCTCGCTCTTGCTTTCTAGAGTCTCTAATACAGGAGGCAATCTGAGTGTGCCCAGAACAAAAGAACGGTGTTTCCCACACATACGGACCATATGTAGTCCAAATCTGCTTCTGAAACTGATACAAAGCACTGGTCCTCTAACATCCAATGCTTGTCATTTAAGATGAGAAACGTGTGAGCTTCGTGAACAATGTAGTTCGTTTGAGCTGAAAAGTGACTGCCCTTACCTGAAACGAAGTCTTGCATGTAGGAAGACACAGAGCCTGGGATTTAACTCCATTTCTGAAGGGAAACACACAGCATGGTTCTCATCCATGGATCACACTCTGCTTTAGAGCGAGAAGCACCCTCTTGCTTTCTAGAGTCTCTAATACATCAGGGAACCTGAGTGTGCTGAGAACAAAAGAAAGGTCTTTCCTACACATACAGACCATATATAGGACAACTCTGCTTCTGAAACTGAAACAACCCACAGGTCCTCTAACATCCCATGCTTGTCAGGTAAGATCTGAAACGTGTGTGCTTCGTGAACGATGTAGTTCGTTCGACCTGTAAAGTAACTGCACTTACCTGAAACGAAGTCTTGCTTGTAGGAAGACTCAGAGCCTGAGATTTAACTCCATTTCTGAAGTGAAACACACTGCAGTGTTCTCATCCATTGGACACACTCTGCTTTAGAACAAGAAGCACGTTCTTGCTTTTTAGAGTCTCTGAGACACCAGGAAACGTGAGTGTGCTGAGAACAAAAGAACGGTGTTTCCTGCACATATGGACCATATCTAGTCCAACTCTGCTTCTGAAACTGTTACAAAGCAATGGTTGTCTACCATCCAATGCTTGTCATTTAGGATGAGTAACGTGTGAGCTTCGTGAACGATGTAGTTCGTTAGAGCTGAAAAGTGACTGCCCTTTCCTGAAACGAAGTCTTGCTTTTTAGGAAGACACTGAGCCTGGGATTTAGCTCCATTTCTGAAGGGAAACACACAGCATAGTTCTCATCCATTGATCACATTCTGCTTTAGAGCGAGAAGCAAGCTCTTGCTTTCTAGAGTCTCCAATACAGCAGGAAACCTGAGTGTGCTCAGAAAAAAAGAAAGGTGTTTCCTTCACATACGGACCATATCTAGTTCAACTCTTTTTCTGAAACTCAAACAAACCACAGGTCCTCTAACATCCAATGCTTGTCAGGTAAGATCCTAAACTTGTGAGCTTCGTGAACGATGTAGTTCGTTTGACCTGTAAAGTAACTGCACTTACCTGAAACGAAGTCTTGCTTGTAGGAAGACTCAGAGCCTGGGATTTAACTCCATTTCTGAAGTGAAACACACAGCAGAGTTCTCATCCATTGATCACACACTGCTTTAGAAAAAGAAGCATGCTCTTGCTCTCTAGAGTCTCTAAGACAGCAGGAAAAGTGAGTGTGCTGAGAACAAAAGAACGGTGTTTCCTACACATACGGACCATATCTAGTCGAACTCTGCTTATGAAACTGATACATAGCACTGGTCCTCTAACATCTAATGCTTGTCAGTTAAGATGAGAAACGTGTGAGCTTCGTGAACAATGTAGTTCTTTTGAGCTGAAAAGTGACTGCCCTTACCTGAAAGTAATTCTTGCTTGCAGGAAGACTCAGAGCCTGGGATTTAACTCCATTTCTGATGGGAAACACACAGCATAGTTCTCATCCATGGATCACACTCTGCTTTAGAGCGAGAAGCACACTCTTGCTTTCTAGAGTCTCTAATGCAGCAGAAAATCTGAGTGTGCCCAGAAAAAATGAACGGTTTTTCTTACACATACAGACCATATGTAGTCCAAATCTGCTTCTGAAACTGATACAAAGCACTGGTCCGCTAACATCCAATGCTTGTCAGTTCAGATGAGAAACGTGTGAGTTTTTGACCAATGTAGTTAGTTTGAGCAGAAAAGTGACTGCCCTTTCATGAAACGAAATCTTGCTTGTAGGAAGACTCAGAGCCTGCGATTTAACTCCATTTCTGAAGTGAAACACACAGCAGTGTTCTCATCCATTGATCACACTCTGCTTTAGAATAAGAAGCACGCTCTTGTTTTCTAGATTATCTAAGACATCAGGAAAGGTGTGTGTGCTGAAACAAAAGAACGGTGTTTCCTACCCATACGGACCATATCTAGTCCAACTCTGCTTCTGAAACTGATACAAAGAACTGGTCCTCTAACATCCAATGCTTGTCAGTTAGGATGAGAAACTTGTGAGCTTTGTGAATGATGTAGTTCGCTTGAGCTGTAAAGTGACTGCCTTTCCGGAAACGAAGTCTTGCTTGTATGAAGACTCAGAGCCTGGGATTTAACTCCATTTGTGAAGGGAAACACACAGCATAGTTCTCATCCATGGATCACACTCTGCTTTAGAGCGAGAAGCACGCTCTTGCTTTCTAGAGTCTTTAATACAGCAGGAAACATGAGTGTGCTCAGAACAAAAGAATGGTGTTTCCTACACATACGGACCATATCTAGTTCAACTCTGCTTCTGAAACTGAAACAAACGAAAGGTCCTCTAACATCCAATCCTGGTCAGGTAAGATCCAAAACGTGTGAGATTCGTGAAAGATGTAGTTCGTTTGACCTGTAAAGTAACTGCACTTACCTGAAACGAAGTCTTGCATGAAGGAAGACTCAGAGCCTGGGATTTAACTCTATTTCTGAAGTTAAACACACAGCAGAGTTCTCATTCATTGATCACACTCTGCTTTAGAGCAAGAAGCACGCTCTTGCTTTCTATAATCTCTAAGACAGTAGGAAATGTGAGTGTGCTGAGAACAAAAGACCGGTGTTTCCTACATATACAGAGCATATCTAGTCCAAATCTGCTTTTGATACTGATACAAAGCACTGGGCCTCTAACATCCAATGCTTGTCTGTTACTTTGAGAAACGTGTGAGCTTCGTGAACGATGCAGTTCGTTTGAGCTGAAAAGTGACTGCCCTTACCTGAAATGAAGTCTTGCTTGTAGGAAGACACAGAGCCTGGGATTTAACACCATTTCTGAAGGGAAACAAACAGCATAGTTCTCATCCATGGATCACACTCTGCTTTAGAACAAGAAGCACACTCTTGCTTTCTAGAGTCTCTAAGACAACAGGAAACATGAGTGTGCTGAGAACAAAAGAATGGTGTTTCCTACACATCGGGACCATATCTAGTCCAACTCTGCTTCTGAAATTCATACAAAGCAAAGGTCCTCTAACATCCAATGCTTGTCAGTTAAGATGAGAAACGTGTGAGTTTCGTGAACGATGTAGTTCCTTTGAGCTATAAAGAAACTGCCCTTACCTGAAAGGAAGTCTTGCTTGTAGGAAGACTCAGAGCCTGGGATTTAACTGCATTTCTGAAGTGAAACAAACTGCAGAGTTTTCATGCATTGATCACACTCTGCTTTAGAGCAAGAAGCACGCTCTTGCTTTCTAGAGGCTCTAAGACAGCATGAAACGTGAGTGTGCTGACAACAAAAGAACGATGTTGCCTAAACATAGGGACAATATGTAGTCCAAATGTGCTTCTGAATCTGATACAAAGCACTGGTCCTCTAACATCCAATGCTTGTCAGTTAAGATGAGATACATGTGAGTTTCATGAACGATGTACTTCCTTTGAGCTATAAAGAAACTGCCCTTACCTGAAAGGAGGTCTTGCTTGTAGGAAGACTCAGAGCATGGGATTTCACTCCATTTCTGAAGTGAAATACACAGCAGAGTTCTCATCCATTGATCACACTCTGCTTTAGAGCAAGAAGCTCGCTCTTGCTTTCTAGAGTCTCTAATACAGGAGGCAATCTGAGTGTGCCCAGAACAAAAGAACGGTGTTTCCCACACATACGGACCATATGTAGTCCAAATCTGCTTCTGAAACTGATACAAAGCACTGGTCCTCTAACATCCAATGCTTGTCATTTAAGATGAGAAACGTGTGAGCTTCGTGAACAATGTAGTTCGTTTGAGCTGAAAAGTGACTGCCCTTACCTGAAACGAAGTCTTGCATGTAGGAAGACACAGAGCCTGGGATTTAACTCCATTTCTGAAGGGAAACACACAGCATGGTTCTCATCCATGGATCACACTCTGCTTTAGAGCGAGAAGCACCCTCTTGCTTTCTAGAGTCTCTAATACATCAGGGAACCTGAGTGTGCTGAGAACAAAAGAAAGGTCTTTCCTACACATACAGACCATATATAGGACAACTCTGCTTCTGAAACTGAAACAACCCACAGGTCCTCTAACATCCCATGCTTGTCAGGTAAGATCTGAAACGTGTGTGCTTCGTGAACGATGTAGTTCGTTCGACCTGTAAAGTAACTGCACTTACCTGAAACGAAGTCTTGCTTGTAGGAAGACTCAGAGCATGGGATTTCACTCCATTTCTGAAGTGAAACACACTGCAGTGTTCTCATCCATTGGACACACTCTGCTTTAGAACAAGAAGCACGTTCTTGCTTTTTAGAGTCTCTGAGACACCAGGAAACGTGAGTGTGCTGAGAACAAAAGAACGGTGTTTCCTGCACATATGGACCATATCTAGTCCAACTCTGCTTCTGAAACTGTTACAAAGCAATGGTTGTCTACCATCCAATGCTTGTCATTTAGGATGAGTAACGTGTGAGCTTCGTGAACGATGTAGTTCGTTAGAGCTGAAAAGTGACTGCCCTTTCCTGAAACGAAGTCTTGCTTTTTAGGAAGACACTGAGCCTGGGATTTAGCTCCATTTCTGAAGGGAAACACACAGCATAGTTCTCATCCATTGATCACATTCTGCTTTAGAGCGAGAAGCAAGCTCTTGCTTTCTAGAGTCTCCAATACAGCAGGAAACCTGAGTGTGCTCAGAAAAAAAGAAAGGTGTTTCCTTCACATACGGACCATATCTAGTTCAACTCTTTTTCTGAAACTCAAACAAACCACAGGTCCTCTAACATCCAATGCTTGTCAGGTAAGATCCTAAACTTGTGAGCTTCGTGAACGATGTAGTTCGTTTGACCTGTAAAGTAACTGCACTTACCTGAAACGAAGTCTTGCTTGTAGGAAGACTCAGAGCCTGGGATTTAACTCCATTTCTGAAGTGAAACACACAGCAGAGTTCTCATCCATTGATCACACACTGCTTTAGAAAAAGAAGCATGCTCTTGCTCTCTAGAGTCTCTAAGACAGCAGGAAAAGTGAGTGTGCTGAGAACAAAAGAACGGTGTTTCCTACACATACGGACCATATCTAGTCGAACTCTGCTTATGAAACTGATACATAGCACTGGTCCTCTAACATCTAATGCTTGTCAGTTAAGATGAGAAACGTGTGAGCTTCGTGAACAATGTAGTTCTTTTGAGCTGAAAAGTGACTGCCCTTACCTGAAAGTAATTCTTGCTTGCAGGAAGACTCAGAGCCTGGGATTTAACTCCATTTCTGATGGGAAACACACAGCATAGTTCTCATCCATGGATCGCACTCTGCTTTAGAGCGAGAAGCACACTCTTGCTTTCTAGAGTCTCTAATGCAGCAGAAAATCTGAGTGTGCCCAGAAAAAATGAACGGTTTTTCTTACACATACAGACCATATGTAGTCCAAATCTGCTTCTGAAACTGATACAAAGCACTGGTCCGCTAACATCCAATGCTTGTCAGTTCAGATGAGAAACGTGTGAGTTTTTGACCAATGTAGTTAGTTTGAGCAGAAAAGTGACTGCACTTTCATGAAACGAAATCTTGCTTGTAGGAAGACTCAGAGCCTGCGATTTAACTCTATTTCTGAAGTGAAACACACAGCAGTGTTCTCATCCATTGATCACACTCTGCTTTAGAATAAGAAGCACGCTCTTGTTTTCTAGATTATCTAAGACATCAGGAAAGGTGTGTGTGCTGAAACAAAAGAACGGTGTTTCCTACCCATACGGACCATATCTAGTCCAACTCTGCTTCTGAAACTGATACAAAGAACTGGTCCTCTAACATCCAATGCTTGTCAGTTAGGATGAGAAACTTGTGAGCTTTGTGAATGATGTAGTTCGCTTGAGCTGTAAAGTGACTGCCTTTCCGGAAACGAAGTCTTGCTTGTATGAAGACTCAGAGCCTGGGATTTAACTCCATTTGTGAAGGGAAACACACAGCATAGTTCTCATCCATGGATCACACTCTGCTTTAGAGCGAGAAGCACGCTCTTGCTTTCTAGAGTCTTTAATACAGCAGGAAACATGAGTGTGCTCAGAACAAAAGAATGGTGTTTCCTACACATACGGACCATATCTAGTTCAACTCTGCTTCTGAAACTGAAACAAACGAAAGGTCCTCTAACATCCAATCCTGGTCAGGTAAGATCCAAAACGTGTGAGATTCGTGAAAGATGTAGTTCGTTTGACCTGTAAAGTAACTGCACTTACCTGAAACGAAGTCTTGCATGAAGGAAGACTCAGAGCCTGGGATTTAACTCTATTTCTGAAGTTAAACACACAGCAGAGTTCTCATTCATTGATCACACTCTGCTTTAGAGCAAGAAGCACGCTCTTGCTTTCTATAATCTCTAAGACAGTAGGAAATGTGAGTGTGCTGAGAACAAAAGACCGGTGTTTCCTACATATACAGAGCATATCTAGTCCAAATCTGCTTTTGATACTGATACAAAGCACTGGGCCTCTAACATCCAATGCTTGTCTGTTACTTTGAGAAACGTGTGAGCTTCGTGAACGATGCAGTTCGTTTGAGCTGAAAAGTGACTGCCCTTACCTGAAATGAAGTCTTGCTTGTAGGAAGACACAGAGCCTGGGATTTAACACCATTTCTGAAGGGAAACAAACAGCATAGTTCTCATCCATGGATCACACTCTGCTTTAGAACAAGAAGCACACTCTTGCTTTCTAGAGTCTCTAAGACAACAGGAAACATGAGTGTGCTGAGAACAAAAGAATGGTGTTTCCTACACATCGGGACCATATCTAGTCCAACTCTGCTTCTGAAATTCATACAAAGCAAAGGTCCTCTAACATCCAATGCTTGTCAGTTAAGATGAGAAACGTGTGAGTTTCGTGAACGATGTAGTTCCTTTGAGCTATAAAGAAACTGCCCTTACCTGAAAGGAAGTCTTGCTTGTAGGAAGACTCAGAGCCTGGGATTTAACTGCATTTCTGAAGTGAAACAAACTGCAGAGTTTTCATGCATTGATCACACTCTGCTTTAGAGCAAGAAGCACGCTCTTGCTTTCTAGAGGCTCTAAGACAGCATGAAACGTGAGTGTGCTGACAACAAAAGAACGATGTTGCCTAAACATAGGGACAATATGTAGTCCAAATGTGCTTCTGAATCTGATACAAAGCACTGGTCCTCTAACATCCAATGCTTGTCAGTTAAGATGAGATACATGTGAGTTTCATGAACGATGTACTTCCTTTGAGCTATAAAGAAACTGCCCTTACCTGAAAGGAGGTCTTGCTTGTAGGAAGACTCAGAGCATGGGATTTCACTCCATTTCTGAAGTGAAATACACAGCAGAGTTCTCATCCATTGATCACACTCTGCTTTAGAGCAAGAAGCTCGCTCTTGCTTTCTAGAGTCTCTAATACAGGAGGCAATCTGAGTGTGCCCAGAACAAAAGAACGGTGTTTCCCACACATACGGACCATATGTAGTCCAAATCTGCTTCTGAAACTGATACAAAGCACTGGTCCTCTAACATCCAATGCTTGTCATTTAAGATGAGAAACGTGTGAGCTTCGTGAACAATGTAGTTCGTTTGAGCTGAAAAGTGACTGCCCTTACCTGAAACGAAGTCTTGCATGTAGGAAGACACAGAGCCTGGGATTTAACTCCATTTCTGAAGGGAAACACACAGCATGGTTCTCATCCATGGATCACACTCTGCTTTAGAGCGAGAAGCACCCTCTTGCTTTCTAGAGTCTCTAATACATCAGGGAACCTGAGTGTGCTGAGAACAAAAGAAAGGTCTTTCCTACACATACAGACCATATATAGGACAACTCTGCTTCTGAAACTGAAACAACCCACAGGTCCTCTAACATCCCATGCTTGTCAGGTAAGATCTGAAATGTGTGTGCTTCGTGAACGATGTAGTTCGTTCGACCTGTAAAGTAACTGCACTTACCTGAAACGAAGTCTTGCTTGTAGGAAGACTCAGAGCCTGAGATTTAACTCCATTTCTGAAGTGAAACACACTGCACTGTTCTCATCCATTGGACACACTCTGCTTTAGAACAAGAAGCACGTTCTTGCTTTTTAGAGTCTCTGAGACACCAGGAAACGTGAGTGTGCTGAGAACAAAAGAACGGTGTTTCCTGCACATATGGACCATATCTAGTCCAACTCTGCTTCTGAAACTGTTACAAAGCAATGGTTGTCTACCATCCAATGCTTGTCATTTAGGATGAGTAACGTGTGAGCTTCGTGAACGATGTAGTTCGTTAGAGCTGAAAAGTGACTGCCCTTTCCTGAAACGAAGTCTTGCTTTTTAGGAAGACACTGAGCCTGGGATTTAGCTCCATTTCTGAAGGGAAACACACAGCATAGTTCTCATCCATTGATCACATTCTGCTTTAGAGCGAGAAGCAAGCTCTTGCTTTCTAGAGTCTCCAATACAGCAGGAAACCTGAGTGTGCTCAGAAAAAAAGAAAGGTGTTTCCTTCACATACGGACCATATCTAGTTCAACTCTTTTTCTGAAACTCAAACAAACCACAGGTCCTCTAACATCCAATGCTTGTCAGGTAAGATCCTAAACTTGTGAGCTTCGTGAACGATGTAGTTCGTTTGACCTGTAAAGTAACTGCACTTACCTGAAACGAAGTCTTGCTTGTAGGAAGACTCAGAGCCTGGGATTTAACTCCATTTCTGACGTGAAACACACAGCAGAGTTCTCATCCATTGATCACACACTGCTTTAGAAAAAGAAGCATGCTCTTGCTCTCTAGAGTCTCTAAGACAGCAGGAAAAGTGAGTGTGCTGAGAACAAAAGAACGGTGTTTCCTACACATACGGACCATATCTAGTCGAACTCTGCTTATGAAACTGATACATAGCACTGGTCCTCTAACATCTAATGCTTGTCAGTTAAGATGAGAAACGTGTGAGCTTCGTGAACAATGTAGTTCTTTTGAGCTGAAAAGTGACTGCCCTTACCTGAAAGTAATTCTTGCTTGCAGGAAGACTCAGAGCCTGGGATTTAACTCCATTTCTGATGGGAAACACACAGCATAGTTCTCATCCATGGATCACACTCTGCTTTAGAGCGAGAAGCACACTCTTGCTTTCTAGAGTCTCTAATGCAGCAGAAAATCTGAGTGTGCCCAGAAAAAATGAACGGTTTTTCTTACACATACAGACCATATGTAGTCCAAATCTGCTTCTGAAACTGATACAAAGCACTGGTCCGCTAACATCCAAAGCTTGTCAGTTCAGATGAGAAACGTGTGAGTTTTTGACCAATGTAGTTAGTTTGAGCAGAAAAGTGACTGCCCTTTCATGAAACGAAATCTTGCTTGTAGGAAGACTCAGAGCCTGCGATTTAACTCCATTTCTGAAGTGAAACACACAGCAGTGTTCTCATCCATTGATCACACTCTGCTTTAGAATAAGAAGCACGCTCTTGTTTTCTAGATTATCTAAGACATCAGGAAAGGTGTGTGTGCTGAAACAAAAGAACGGTGTTTCCTACCCATACGGACCATATCTAGTCCAACTCTGCTTCTGAAACTGATACAAAGAACTGGTCCTCTAACATCCAATGCTTGTCAGTTAGGATGAGAAACTTGTGAGCTTTGTGAATGATGTAGTTCGCTTGAGCTGTAAAGTGACTGCCTTTCCGGAAACGAAGTCTTGCTTGTATGAAGACTCAGAGCCTGGGATTTAACTCCATTTGTGAAGGGAAACACACAGCATAGTTCTCATCCATGGATCACACTCTGCTTTAGAGCGAGAAGCACGCTCTTGCTTTCTAGAGTCTTTAATACAGCAGGAAACATGAGTGTGCTCAGAACAAAAGAATGGTGTTTCCTACACATACGGACCATATCTAGTCGAACTCTGCTTCTGAAACTGATACATAGCACTGGTCCTCTAACATCTAATGCTTGTCAGTTAAGATGAGAAACGTGTGAGCTTCGTGAACAATGTAGTTCTTTTGAGCTGAAAAGTGACTGCCCTTACCTGAAAGTAATTCTTGCTTGCAGGAAGACTCAGAGCCTGGGATTTAACTCCATTTGTGAAGGGAAACACACAGCATAGTTCTCATCCATGGATCACACTCTGCTTTAGAGCGAGAAGCACACTCTTGCTTTCTAGAGTCTCTAATGCAGCAGAAAATCTGAGTGTGCCCAGAAAAAATGAACGGTTTTTCTTACACATACAGACCATATGTAGTCCAAATCTGCTTCTGAAACTGATACAAAGCACTGGTCCGCTAACATCCAAAGCTTTACAGTTCAGATGAGAAACGTGTGAGTTTTTGACCAATGTAGTTAGTTTGAGCAGAAAAGTGACTGCCCTTTCATGAAATGAAATCTTGCTTGTAGGAAGACTCAGAGCCAGCGATTTAACTCCATTTCTGAAGTGAAACACACAGCAGTGTTCTCATCCATTGATCACACTCTGCTTTAGAAGAAGAAGCACGCTCTTGTTTTCTAGATTATCTAAGACATCAGGAAAGGTGTGTGTGCTGAAACAAAAGAACGGTGTTTCCTACCCATACGGACCATATCTAGTCCAACTCTGCTTCTGAAACTGATACAAAGAACTGGTCCTCTAACATCCAATGCTTGTCAGTTAGGATGAGAAACTTGTGAGCTTTGTGAATGATGTAGTTCGCTTGAGCTGTAAAGTGACTGCCTTTCCGGAAACGAAGTCTTGCTTGTATGAAGACTCAGAGCCTGGGATTTAACTCCATTTGTGAAGGGAAACACACAGCATAGTTCTCATCCATGGATCACACTCTGCTTTAGAGCAAGAAGCACGCTCTTGCTTTCTAGAGTCTTTAATACAGCAGGAAACATGAGTGTGCTCAGAACAAAAGAATGGTGTTTCCTACACATACGGACCATATCTAGTTCAACTCTGCTTCTGAAACTGAAACAAACGAAAGGTCCTCTAACATCCAATCCTGGTCAGGTAAGATCCGAAACGTGTGAGATTCGTGAAAGATGTAGTTCGTTTGACCTGTAAAGTAACTGCACTTACCTGAAACGAAGTCTTGCATGAAGGAAGACTCAGAGCCTGGGATTTAACTCTATTTCTTAAGTTAAACACACAGCAGAGTTCTCATTCATTGATCACACTCTGCTTTAGAGCAAGAAGCACGCTCTTGCTTTCTATAATCTCTAAGACAGTAGGAAATGTGAGTGTGCTGAGAACAAAATACCGGTGTTTCCTACATATACAGAGCATATCTAGTCCAAATCTGCTTTTGATACTGATACAAAGCACTGGGCCTCTAACATCCAATGCTTGTCTGTTACTTTGAGAAACGTGTGAGCTTCGTGAACGATGCAGTTCGTTTGAGCTGAAAAGTGACTGCCCTTACCTGAAATGAAGTCTTGCTTGTAGGAAGACACAGAGCCTGGGATTTAACACCATTTCTGAAGGGAAACAAACAGCATAGTTCTCATCCATGGATCACACTCTGCTTTAGAACAAGAAGCACACTCTTGCTTTCTAGAGTCTCTAAGACAACAGGAAACGTGAGTGTGCTGAGAACAAAAGAATGGTGTTTCCTACACATCGGGACCATATCTAGTCCAACTCTGCTTCTGAAATTCATACAAAGCAAAGGTCCTCTAACATCCAATGCTTGTCAGTTAAGATGAGAAACGTGTGAGTTTCGTGAACGATGTAGTTCCTTTGAGCTATAAAGAAACTGCCCTTACCTGAAAGGAAGTCTTGCTTGTAGGAAGACTCAGAGCCTGGGATTTAACTGCATTTCTGAAGTGAAACAAATGCAGAGTTTTCATGCATTGATCACACTCTGCTTTAGAGCAAGAAGCACGCTCTTGCTTTCTAGAGGCTCTAAGACAGCATGAAACGTGAGTGTGCTGAGAACAAAAGAATGATGTTGCCTAAACATAGGGACAATATGTAGTCCAAATCTGCTTCTGAATCTGATACAAAGAACTGGTCCTCTAACATCCAATGCTTGTCAGTTAAGATGAGAAACATGTGAGTTTCATGAACGATGTACTTCCTTTGAGCTATAAAGAAACTGCCCTTACCTGAAAGGAAGTCTTGCTTGTAGGAAGACTCAGAGCATGGGATTTCACTCCATTTCTGAAGTGAAACACACATCAGAGTTCTCATCCATTGATCACACTCTGCCTTAGAGCAAGAAGCTCGCTCTTGCTTTCTAGAGTCTCTAATACAGCAGGCAATCTGAGTGTGCCCAGAACAAAAGAACGGTGTTTCCCATACATACGGACCATATGTAGTCCGAATCTGCTTCTGAAACTGTTACAAAACAATGGTTGTCTACCATCCAATGCTTGTCATTTAGGATGAGTAACGTGTGAGCTTCGTGAACGATGTAGTTCGTTAGAGCTGAAAAGTGACTGCCCTTTCCTGAAACGAAGTCTTGCTTTTTAGGAAGACACTGAGCCTGGGATTTAGCTCCATTTCTGAAGGGAAACACACAGCATAGTTCTCATCCATTGATCACATTCTGCTTTAGAGCGAGAAGCAAGCTCTTGCTTTCTAGAGTCTCCAATACAGCAGGAAACCTGAGTGTGCTCAGAAAAAAAGAAAGGTGTTTCCTTCACATACGGACCATATCTAGTTCAACTCTTTTTCTGAAACTCAAACAAACCACAGGTCCTCTAACATCCAATGCTTGTCAGGTAAGATCCTAAACTTGTGAGCTTCGTGAACGATGTAGTTCGTTTGACCTGTAAAGTAACTGCACTTACCTGAAACGAAGTCTTGCTTGTAGGAAGACTCAGAGCCTGGGATTTAACTCCATTTCTGAAGTGAAACACACAGCAGAGTTCTCATCCATTGATCACACACTGCTTTAGAAAAAGAAGCATGCTCTTGCTCTCTAGAGTCTCTAAGACAGCAGGAAAAGTGAGTGTGCTGAGAACAAAAGAACGGTGTTTCCTACACATACGGACCATATCTAGTCGAACTCTGCTTATGAAACTGATACATAGCACTGGTCCTCTAACATCTAATGCTTGTCAGTTAAGATGAGAAACGTGTGAGCTTCGTGAACAATGTAGTTCTTTTGAGCTGAAAAGTGACTGCCCTTACCTGAAAGTAATTCTTGCTTGCAGGAAGACTCAGAGCCTGGGATTTAACTCCATTTCTGATGGGAAACACACAGCATAGTTCTCATCCATGGATCACACTCTGCTTTAGAGCGAGAAGCACACTCTTGCTTTCTAGAGTCTCTAATGCAGCAGAAAATCTGAGTGTGCCCAGAAAAAATGAACGGTTTTTCTTACACATACAGACCATATGTAGTCCAAATCTGCTTCTGAAACTGATACAAAGCACTGGTCCGCTAACATCCAATGCTTGTCAGTTCAGATGAGAAACGTGTGAGTTTTTGACCAATGTAGTTAGTTTGAGCAGAAAAGTGACTGCCCTTTCATGAAACGAAATCTTGCTTGTAGGAAGACTCAGAGCCTGCGATTTAACTCCATTTCTGAAGTGAAACACACAGCAGTGTTCTCATCCATTGATCACACTCTGCTTTAGAATAAGAAGCACGCTCTTGTTTTCTAGATTATCTAAGACATCAGGAAAGGTGTGTGTGCTGAAACAAAAGAACGGTGTTTCCTACCCATACGGACCATATCTAGTCCAACTCTGCTTCTGAAACTGATACAAAGAACTGGTCCTCTAACATCCAATGCTTGTCAGTTAGGATGAGAAACTTGTGAGCTTTGTGAATGATGTAGTTCGCTTGAGCTGTAAAGTGACTGCCTTTCCGGAAACGAAGTCTTGCTTGTATGAAGACTCAGAGCCTGGGATTTAACTCCATTTGTGAAGGGAAACACACAGCATAGTTCTCATCCATGGATCACACTCTGCTTTAGAGCGAGAAGCACGCTCTTGCTTTCTAGAGTCTTTAATACAGCAGGAAACATGAGTGTGCTCAGAACAAAAGAATGGTGTTTCCTACACATACGGACCATATCTAGTTCAACTCTGCTTCTGAAACTGAAACAAACGAAAGGTCCTCTAACATCCAATCCTGGTCATGTAAGATCCGAAACGTGTGAGATTCGTGAAAGATGTAGTTCGTTTGACCTGTAAAGTAACTGCACTTACCTGAAACGAAGTCTTGCATGAAGGAAGACTCAGAGCCTGGGATTTAACTCTATTTCTGAAGTTAAACACACAGCAGAGTTCTCATTCATTGATCACACTCTGCTTTAGAGCAAGAAGCACGCTCTTGCTTTCTATAATCTCTAAGACAGTAGGAAATGTGAGTGTGCTGAGAACAAAAGACTGGTGTTTCCTACATATACAGAGCATATCTAGTCCAAATCTGCTTTTGATACTGATACAAAGCACTGGGCCTCTAACATCCAATGCTTGTCTGTTACTTTGAGAAACGTGTGAGCTTCGTGAACGATGCAGTTCGTTTGAGCTGAAAAGTGACTGCCCTTACCTGAAATGAAGTCTTGCTTGTAGGAAGACACAGAGCCTGGGATTTAACACCATTTCTGAAGGGAAACAAACAGCATAGTTCTCATCCATGGATCACACTCTGCTTTAGAACAAGAAGCACACTCTTGCTTTCTAGAGTCTCTAAGCCAACAGGAAACATGAGTGTGCTGAGAACAAAAGAATGGTGTTTCCTACACATCGGGACCATATCTAGTCCAACTCTGCTTCTGAAATTCATACAAAGCAAAGGTCCTCTAACATCCAATGCTTGTCAGTTAAGATGAGAAACGTGTGAGTTTCGTGAACGATGTAGTTCCTTTGAGCTATAAAGAAACTGCCCTTACCTGAAAGGAAGTCTTGCTTGTAGGAAGACTCAGAGCCTGGGATTTAACTGCATTTCTGAAGTGAAACAAACTGCAGAGTTTTCATGCATTGATCACACTGTGCTTTAGAGCAAGAAGCACGCTCTTGCTTTCTAGAGGCTCTAAGACAGCAGGACACGTGAGTGTGCTGACAACAAAAGAACGATGTTGCCTAAACATAGGGACAATATGTAGTCCAAATGTGCTTCTGAATCTGATACAAAGCACTGGTCCTCTAACATCCAATGCTTGTCAGTTAAGATGAGATACATGTGAGTTTCATGAACGATGTACTTCCTTTGAGCTATAAAGAAACTGCCCTTACCTGAAAGGAGGTCTTGCTTGTAGGAAGACTCAGAGCATGGGATTTCACTCCATTTCTGAAGTGAAATACACAGCAGAGTTCTCATCCATTGATCACACTCTGCTTTAGAGCAAGAAGCTCGCTCTTGCTTTCTAGAGTCTCTAATACAGGAGGCAATCTGAGTGTGCCCAGAACAAAAGAACGGTGTTTCCCACACATACGGACCATATGTAGTCCAAATCTGCTTCTGAAACTGATACAAAGCACTGGTCCTCTAACATCCAATGCTTGTCATTTAAGATGAGAAACGTGTGAGCTTCGTGAACAATGTAGTTCGTTTGAGCTGAAAAGTGACTGCCCTTACCTGAAACGAAGTCTTGCATGTAGGAAGACACAGAGCCTGGGATTTAACTCCATTTCTGAAGGGAAACACACAGCATGGTTCTCATCCATGGATCACACTCTGCTTTAGAGCGAGAAGCACCCTCTTGCTTTCTAGAGTCTCTAATACATCAGGGAACCTGAGTGTGCTGAGAACAAAAGAAAGGTCTTTCCTACACATACAGACCATATATAGGACAACTCTGCTTCTGAAACTGAAACAACCCACAGGTCCTCTAACATCCCATGCTTGTCAGGTAAGATCTGAAACGTGTGTGCTTCGTGAACGATGTAGTTCGTTCGACCTGTAAAGTAACTGCACTTACCTGAAACGAAGTCTTGCTTGTAGGAAGACTCAGAGCCTGAGATTTAACTCCATTCCTGAAGTGAAACACACTGCAGTGTTCTCATCCATTGGACACACTCTGCTTTAGAACAAGAAGCACGTTCTTGCTTTTTAGAGTCTCTGAGACACCAGGAAACGTGAGTGTGCTGAGAACAAAAGAACGGTGTTTCCTGCACATATGGACCATATCTAGTCCAACTCTGCTTCTGAAACTGTTACAAAGCAATGGTTGTCTACCATCCAATGCTTGTCATTTAGGATGAGTAACGTGTGAGCTTCGTGAACGATGTAGTTCGTTAGAGCTGAAAAGTGACTGCCCTTTCCTGAAACGAAGTCTTGCTTTTTAGGAAGACACTGAGCCTGGGATTTAGCTCCATTTCTGAAGGGAAACACACAGCATAGTTCTCATCCATTGATCACATTCTGCTTTAGAGCGAGAAGCAAGCTCTTGCTTTCTAGAGTCTCCAATACAGCAGGAAACCTGAGTGTGCTCAGAAAAAAAGAAAGGTGTTTCCTTCACATACGGACCATATCTAGTTCAACTCTTTTTCTGAAACTCAAACAAACCACAGGTCCTCTAACATCCAATGCTTGTCAGGTAAGATCCTAAACTTGTGAGCTTCGTGAACGATGTAGTTCGTTTGACCTGTAAAGTAACTGCACTTACCTGAAACGAAGTCTTGCTTGTAGGAAGACTCAGAGCCTGGGATTTAACTCCATTTCTGAAGTGAAACACACAGCAGAGTTCTCATCCATTGATCACACACTGCTTTAGAAAAAGAAGCATGCTCTTGCTCTCTAGAGTCTCTAAGACAGCAGGAAAAGTGAGTGTGCTGAGAACAAAAGAACGGTGTTTCCTACACATACGGACCATATCTAGTCGAACTCTGCTTATGAAACTGATACATAGCACTGGTCCTCTAACATCTAATGCTTGTCAGTTAAGATGAGAAACGTGTGAGCTTCGTGAACAATGTAGTTCTTTTGAGCTGAAAAGTGACTGCCCTTACCTGAAAGTAATTCTTGCTTGCAGGAAGACTCAGAGCCTGGGATTTAACTCCATTTCTGATGGGAAACACACAGCATAGTTCTCATCCATGGATCACACTCTGCTTTAGAGCGAGAAGCACACTCTTGCTTTCTAGAGTCTCTAATGCAGCAGAAAATCTGAGTGTGCCCAGAAAAAATGAACGGTTTTTCTTACACATACAGACCATATGTAGTCCAAATCTGCTTCTGAAACTGATACAAAGCACTGGTCCGCTAACATCCAAAGCTTGTCAGTTCAGATGAGAAACGTGTGAGTTTTTGACCAATGTAGTTAGTTTGAGCAGAAAAGTGACTGCCCTTTCATGAAACGAAATCTTGCTTGTAGGAAGACTCAGAGCCTGCGATTTAACTCCATTTCTGAAGTGAAACACACAGCAGTGTTCTCATCCATTGATCACACTCTGCTTTAGAATAAGAAGCACGCTCTTGTTTTCTAGATTATCTAAGACATCAGGAAAGGTGTGTGTGCTGAAACAAAAGAACGGTGTTTCCTACCCATACGGACCATATCTAGTCCAACTCTGCTTCTGAAACTGATACAAAGAACTGGTCCTCTAACATCCAATGCTTGTCAGTTAGGATGAGAAACTTGTGAGCTTTGTGAATGATGTAGTTCGCTTGAGCTGTAAAGTGACTGCCTTTCCGGAAACGAAGTCTTGCTTGTATGAAGACTCAGAGCCTGGGATTTAACTCCATTTGTGAAGGGAAACACACAGCATAGTTCTCATCCATGGATCACACTCTGCTTTAGAGCGAGAAGCACGCTCTTGCTTTCTAGAGTCTTTAATACAGCAGGAAACATGAGTGTGCTCAGAACAAAAGAATGGTGTTTCCTACACATACGGACCATATCTAGTTCAACTCTGCTTCTGAAACTGAAACAAACGAAAGGTCCTCTAACATCCAATCCTGGTCATGTAAGATCCGAAACGTGTGAGATTCGTGAAAGATGTAGTTCGTTTGACCTGTAAAGTAACTGCACTTACCTGAAACGAAGTCTTGCATGAAGGAAGACTCAGAGCCTGGGATTTAACTCTATTTCTGAAGTTAAACACACAGCAGAGTTCTCATTCATTGATCACACTCTGCTTTAGAGCAAGAAGCACGCTCTTGCTTTCTATAATCTCTAAGACAGTAGGAAATGTGAGTGTGCTGAGAACAAAAGACCGGTGTTTCCTACATATACAGAGCATATCTAGTCCAAATCTGCTTTTGATACTGATACAAAGCACTGGGCCTCTAACATCCAATGCTTGTCTGTTACTTTGAGAAACGTGTGAGCTTCGTGAACGATGCAGTTCGTTTGAGCTGAAAAGTGACTGCCCTTACCTGAAATGAAGTCTTGCTTGTAGGAAGACACAGAGCCTGGGATTTAACACCATTTCTGAAGGGAAACAAACAGCATAGTTCTCATCCATGGATCACACTCTGCTTTAGAACAAGAAGCACACTCTTGCTTTCTAGAGTCTCTAAGACAACAGGAAACATGAGTGTGCTGAGAACAAAAGAATGGTGTTTCCTACACATCGGGACCATATCTAGTCCAACTCTGCTTCTGAAATTCATACAAAGCAAAGGTCCTCTAACATCCAATGCTTGTCAGTTAAGATGAGAAACGTGTGAGTTTCGTGAACGATGTAGTTCCTTTGAGCTATAAAGAAACTGCCCTTACCTGAAAGGAAGTGTTGCTTGTAGGAAGACTCAGAGCCTGGGATTTAACTGCATTTCTGAAGTGAAACAAACTGCAGAGTTTTCATGCATTGATCACACTCTGCTTTAGAGCAAGAAGCACGCTCTTGCTTTCTAGAGGCTCTAAGACAGCATGAAACGTGAGTGTGCTGACAACAAAAGAACGATGTTGCCTAAACATAGGGACAATATGTAGTCCAAATGTGCTTCTGAATCTGATACAAAGCACTGGTCCTCTAACATCCAATGCTTGTCAGTTAAGATGAGATACATGTGAGTTTCATGAACAATGTACTTCCTTTGAGCTATAAAGAAACTGCCCTTACCTGAAAGGAGGTCTTGCTTGTAGGAAGACTCAGAGCATGGGATTTCACTCCATTTCTGAAGTGAAATACACAGCAGAGTTCTCATCCATTGATCACACTCTGCTTTAGAGCAAGAAGCTCACTCTTGCTTTCTAGAGTCTCTAATACAGGAGGCAATCTGAGTGTGCCCAGAACAAAAGAACGGTGTTTCCCACACATACGGACCATATGTAGTCCAAATCTGCTTCTGAAACTGATACAAAGCACTGGTCCTCTAACATCCAATGCTTGTCATTTAAGATGAGAAACGTGTGAGCTTCATGAACAATGTAGTTCGTTTGAGCTGAAAAGTGACTGCCCTTACCTGAAACGAAGTCTTGCATGTAGGAAGACACAGAGCCTGGGATTTAACTCCATTTCTGAAGGGAAACACACAGCATGGTTCTCATCCATGGATCACACTCTGCTTTAGAGCGAGAAGCACCCTCTTGCTTTCTAGAGTCTCTAATACATCAGGGAACCTGAGTGTGCTGAGAACGAAAGAAAGGTCTTTCCTACACATACAGACCATATATAGGACAACTCTGCTTCTGAAACTGAAACAACCCACAGGTCCTCTAACATCCCATGCTTGTCAGGTAAGATCTGAAACGTGTGTGCTTCGTGAACGATGTAGTTTGTTCGACCTGTAAAGTAACTGCACTTACCTGAAACGAAGTCTTGCTTGTAGGAAGACTCAGAGCCTGAGATTTAACTCCATTTCTGAAGTGAAACACACTGCAGTGTTCTCATCCATTGGACACACTCTGCTTTAGAACAAGAAGCACGTTCTTGCTTTTTAGAGTCTCTGAGACACCAGGAAACGTGAGTGTGCTGAGAACAAAAGAACGGTGTTTCCTGCACATATGGACCATATCTAGTCCAACTCTGCTTCTGAAACTGTTACAAAGCAATGGTTGTCTACCATCCAATGCTTGTCATTTAGGATGAGTAACGTGTGAGATTCGTGAACGATGTAGTTCGATAGAGCTGAAAAGTGACTGCCCTTTCCTGAAACGAAGTCTTGCTTTTTAGGAAGACACTGAGCCTGGGATTTAGCTCCATTTCTGAAGGGAAACACACAGCATAGTTCTCATCCATTGATCACATTCTGCTTTAGAGCGAGAAGCAAGCTCTTGCTTTCTAGAGTCTCCAATACAGCAGGAAACCTGAGTGTGCTCAGAAAAAAAGAAAGGTGTTTCCTTCACATACGGACCATATCTAGTTCAACTCTTTTTCTGAAACTCAAACAAACCACAGGTCCTCTAACATCCAATGCTTGTCAGGTAAGATCCTAAACTTGTGAGCTTCGTGAACGATGTAGTTCGTTTGACCTGTAAAGTAACTGCACTTACCTGAAACGAAGTCTTGCTTGTAGGAAGACTCAGAGCCTGGGATTTAACTCCATTTCTGAAGTGAAACACACAGCAGAGTTCTCATCCATTGATCACACACTGCTTTAGAAAAAGAAGCATGCTCTTGCTCTCTAGAGTCTCTAAGACAGCAGGAAAAGTGAGTGTGCTGAGAACAAAAGAACGGTGTTTCCTACACATACGGACCATATCTAGTCGAACTCTGCTTATGAAACTGATACATAGCACTGGTCCTCTAACATCTAATGCTTGTCAGTTAAGATGAGAAACGTGTGAGCTTCGTGAACAATGTAGTTCTTTTGAGCTGAAAAGTGACTGCCCTTACCTGAAAGTAATTCTTGCTTGCAGGAAGACTCAGAGCCTGGGATTTAACTCCATTTCTGATGGGAAACACACAGCATAGTTCTCATCCATGGATCACACTCTGCTTTAGAGCGAGAAGCACACTCTTGCTTTCTAGAGTCTCTAATGCAGCAGAAAATCTGAGTGTGCCCAGAAAAAATGAACGGTTTTTCTTACACATACAGACCATATGTAGTCCAAATCTGCTTCTGAAACTGATACAAAGCACTGGTCCGCTAACATCCAAAGCTTGTCAGTTCAGATGAGAAACGTGTGAGTTTTTGACCAATGTAGTTAGTTTGAGCAGAAAAGTGACTGCCCTTTCATGAAACGAAATCTTGCTTGTAGGAAGACTCAGAGCCTGCGATTTAACTCCATTTCTGAAGTGAAACACACAGCAGTGTTCTCATCCATTGATCACACTCTGCTTTAGAATAAGAAGCACGCTCTTGTTTTCTAGATTATCTAAGACATCAGGAAAGGTGTGTGTGCTGAAACAAAAGAACGGTGTTTCCTACCCATACGGACCATATCTAGTCCAACTCTGCTTCTGAAACTGATACAAAGAACTGGTCCTCTAACATCCAATGCTTGTCAGTTAGGATGAGAAACTTGTGAGCTTTGTGAATGATGTAGTTCGCTTGAGCTGTAAAGTGACTGCCTTTCCGGAAACGAAGTCTTGCTTGTATGAAGACTCAGAGCCTGGGATTTAACTCCATTTGTGAAGGGAAACACACAGCATAGTTCTCATCCATGGATCACACTCTGCTTTAGAGCGAGAAGCACGCTCTTGCTTTCTAGAGTCTTTAATACAGCAGGAAACATGAGTGTGCTCAGAACAAAAGAATGGTGTTTCCTACACATACGGACCATATCTAGTTCAACTCTGCTTCTGAAACTGAAACAAACGAAAGGTCCTCTAACATCCAATCCTGGTCATGTAAGATCCGAAACGTGTGAGATTCGTGAAAGATGTAGTTCGTTTGACCTGTAAAGTAACTGCACTTACCTGAAACGAAGTCTTGCATGAAGGAAGACTCAGAGCCTGGGATTTAACTCTATTTCTGAAGTTAAACACACAGCAGAGTTCTCATTCATTGATCACACTCTGCTTTAGAGCAAGAAGCACGCTCTTGCTTTCTATAATCTCTAAGACAGTAGGAAATGTGAGTGTGCTGAGAACAAAAGACCGGTGTTTCCTACATATACAGAGCATATCTAGTCCAAATCTGCTTTTGATACTGATACAAAGCACTGGGCCTCTAACATCCAATGCTTGTCTGTTACTTTGAGAAACGTGTGAGCTTCGTGAACGATGCAGTTCGTTTGAGCTGAAAAGTGACTGCCCTTACCTGAAATGAAGTCTTGCTTGTAGGAAGACACAGAGCCTGGGATTTAACACCATTTCTGAAGGGAAACAAACAGCATAGTTCTCATCCATGGATCACACTCTGCTTTAGAACAAGAAGCACACTCTTGCTTTCTAGAGTCTCTAAGACAACAGGAAACATGAGTGTGCTGAGAACAAAAGAATGGTGTTTCCTACACATCGGGACCATATCTAGTCCAACTCTGCTTCTGAAATTCATACAAAGCAAAGGTCCTCTAACATCCAATGCTTGTCAGTTAAGATGAGAAACGTGTGAGTTTCGTGAACGATGTAGTTCCTTTGAGCTATAAAGAAACTGCCCTTACCTGAAAGGAAGTGTTGCTTGTAGGAAGACTCAGAGCCTGGGATTTAACTGCATTTCTGAAGTGAAACAAACTGCAGAGTTTTCATGCATTGATCACACTCTGCTTTAGAGCAAGAAGCACGCTCTTGCTTTCTAGAGGCTCTAAGACAGCATGAAACGTGAGTGTGCTGACAACAAAAGAACGATGTTGCCTAAACATAGGGACAATATGTAGTCCAAATGTGCTTCTGAATCTGATACAAAGCACTGGTCCTCTAACATCCAATGCTTGTCAGTTAAGATGAGATACATGTGAGTTTCATGAACAATGTACTTCCTTTGAGCTATAAAGAAACTGCCCTTACCTGAAAGGAGGTCTTGCTTGTAGGAAGACTCAGAGCATGGGATTTCACTCCATTTCTGAAGTGAAATACACAGCAGAGTTCTCATCCATTGATCACACTCTGCTTTAGAGCAAGAAGCTCACTCTTGCTTTCTAGAGTCTCTAATACAGGAGGCAATCTGAGTGTGCCCAGAACAAAAGAACGGTGTTTCCCACACATACGGACCATATGTAGTCCAAATCTGCTTCTGAAACTGATACAAAGCACTGGTCCTCTAACATCCAATGCTTGTCATTTAAGATGAGAAACGTGTGAGCTTCATGAACAATGTAGTTCGTTTGAGCTGAAAAGTGACTGCCCTTACCTGAAACGAAGTCTTGCATGTAGGAAGACACAGAGCCTGGGATTTAACTCCATTTCTGAAGGGAAACACACAGCATGGTTCTCATCCATGGATCACACTCTGCTTTAGAGCGAGAAGCACCCTCTTGCTTTCTAGAGTCTCTAATACATCAGGGAACCTGAGTGTGCTGAGAACGAAAGAAAGGTCTTTCCTACACATACAGACCATATATAGGACAACTCTGCTTCTGAAACTGAAACAACCCACAGGTCCTCTAACATCCCATGCTTGTCAGGTAAGATCTGAAACGTGTGTGCTTCGTGAACGATGTAGTTTGTTCGACCTGTAAAGTAACTGCACTTACCTGAAACGAAGTCTTGCTTGTAGGAAGACTCAGAGCCTGAGATTTAACTCCATTTCTGAAGTGAAACACACTGCAGTGTTCTCATCCATTGGACACACTCTGCTTTAGAACAAGAAGCACGTTCTTGCTTTTTAGAGTCTCTGAGACACCAGGAAACGTGAGTGTGCTGAGAACAAAAGAACGGTGTTTCCTGCACATATGGACCATATCTAGTCCAACTCTGCTTCTGAAACTGTTACAAAGCAATGGTTGTCTACCATCCAATGCTTGTCATTTAGGATGAGTAACGTGTGAGATTCGTGAACGATGTAGTTCGATAGAGCTGAAAAGTGACTGCCCTTTCCTGAAACGAAGTCTTGCTTTTTAGGAAGACACTGAGCCTGGGATTTAGCTCCATTTCTGAAGGGAAACACACAGCATAGTTCTCATCCATTGATCACATTCTGCTTTAGAGCGAGAAGCAAGCTCTTGCTTTCTAGAGTCTCCAATACAGCAGGAAACCTGAGTGTGCTCAGAAAAAAAGAAAGGTGTTTCCTTCACATACGGACCATATCTAGTTCAACTCTTTTTCTGAAACTCAAACAAACCACAGGTCCTCTAACATCCAATGCTTGTCAGGTAAGATCCTAAACTTGTGAGCTTCGTGAACGATGTAGTTCGTTTGACCTGTAAAGTAACTGCACTTACCTGAAACGAAGTCTTGCTTGTAGGAAGACTCAGAGCCTGGGATTTAACTCCATTTCTGAAGTGAAACACACAGCAGAGTTCTCATCCATTGATCACACACTGCTTTAGAAAAAGAAGCATGCTCTTGCTCTCTAGAGTCTCTAAGACAGCAGGAAAAGTGAGTGTGCTGAGAACAAAAGAACGGTGTTTCCTACACATACGGACCATATCTAGTCGAACTCTGCTTCTGAAACTGATACATAGCACTGGTCCTCTAACATCTAATGCTTGTCAGTTAAGATGAGAAACGTATGAGCTTCGTGAACAATGTAGTTCTTTTGAGCTGAAAAGTGACTGCCCTTACCTGAAAGTAATTCTTGCTTGCAGGAAGACTCAGAGCCTGGGATTTAACTCCATTTCTGATGGGAAACACACAGCATAGTTCTCATCCATGGATCACACTCTGCTTTAGAGCGAGAAGCACACTCTTGCTTTCTAGAGTCTCTAATGCAGCAGAAAATCTGAGTGTGCCCAGAAAAAATGAACGGTTTTTCTTACACATACAGACCATATGTAGTCCAAATCTGCTTCTGAAACTGATACAAAGCACTGGTCCGCTAACATCCAAAGCTTGTCAGTTCAGATGAGAAACGTGTGAGTTTTTGACCAATGTAGTTAGTTTGAGCAGAAAAGTGACTGCCCTTTCATGAAACGAAATCTTGCTTGTAGGAAGACTCAGAGCCTGCGATTTAACTCCATTTCTGAAGTGAAACACACAGCAGTGTTCTCATCCATTGATCACACTCTGCTTTAGAAGAAGAAGCACGCTCTTGTTTTCTAGATTATCTAAGACATCAGGAAAGGTGTGTGTGCTGAAACAAAAGAACGGTGTTTCCTACCCATACGGACCATATCTAGTCCAACTCTGCTTCTGAAACTGATACAAAGAACTGGTCCTCTAACATCCAATGCTTGTCAGTTCGGATGAGAAACTTGTGAGCTTTGTGAATGATGTAGTTCGCTTGAGCTGTAAAGTGACTGCCTTTCCGGAAACGAAGTCTTGCTTGTATGAAGACTCAGAGCCTGGGATTTAACTCCATTTGTGAAGGGAAACACACAGCATAGTTCTCATCCATGGATCACACTCTGCTTTAGAGCGAGAAGCACGCTCTTGCTTTCTAGAGTCTTTAATACAGCAGGAAACATGAGTGTGCTCAGAACAAAAGAATGGTGTTTCCTACACATACGGACCATATCTAGTCGAACTCTGCTTATGAAACTGATGCATAGCACTGGTCCTCTAACATCTAATGCTTGTCAGTTAAGATGAGAAACGTGTGAGCTTCGTGAACAATGTAGTTCTTTTGAGCTGAAAAGTGACTGCCCTTACCTGAAAGTAATTCTTGCTTGCAGGAAGACTCAGAGCCTGGGATTTAACTCCATTTCTGATGGGAAACACACAGCATAGTTCTCATCCATGGATCACACTCTGCTTTAGAGCGAGAAGCACACTCTTGCTTTCTAGAGTCTCTAATGCAGCAGAAAATCTGAGTGTGCCCAGAAAAAATGAACGGTTTTTCTTACACATACAGACCATATGTAGTCCAAATCTGCTTCTGAAACTGATACAAAGCACTGGTCCGCTAACATCCAAAGCTTGTCAGTTCAGATGAGAAACGTGTGAGTTTTTGACCAATGTAGTTAGTTTGAGCAGAAAAGTGACTGCCCTTTCATGAAATGAAATCTTGCTTGTAGGAAGACTCAGAGCCTGCGATTTAACTCCATTTCTGAAGTGAAACACACAGCAGTGTTCTCATCCATTGATCACACTCTGCTTTAGAAGAAGAAGCACGCTCTTGTTTTCTAGATTATCTAAGACATCAGGAAAGGTATGTGTGCTGAAACAAAAGAACGGTGTTTCCTACCCATACGGACCATATCTAGTCCAACTCTGCTTCTGAAACTGATACAAAGAACTGGTCCTCTAACATCCAATGCTTGTCAGTTAGGATGAGAAACTTGTGAGCTTTGTGAATGATGTAGTTCGCTTGAGCTGTAAAGTGACTGCCTTTCCGGAAACGAAGTCTTGCTTGTATGAAGACTCAGAGCCTGGGATTTAACTCCATTTGTGAAGGGAAACACACAGCATAGTTCTCATCCATGGATCACACTCTGCTTTAGAGCGAGAAGCACGCTCTTGCTTTCTAGAGTCTTTAATACAGCAGGAAACATGAGTGTGCTCAGAACAAAAGAATGGTGTTTCCTACACATACGGACCATATCTAGTTCAACTCTGCTTCTGAAACTGAAACAAACGAAAGGTCCTCTAACATCCATTCCTGGTCAGGTAAGATCCGAAACGTGTGAGATTCGTGAAAGATGTAGTTCGTTTGACCTGTAAAGTAACTGCACTTACCTGAAACGAAGTCTTGCATGAAGGAAGACTCAGAGCCTGGGATTTAACTCTATTTCTGAAGTTAAACACACAGCAGAGTTCTCATTCATTGATCACACTCTGCTTTAGAGCAAGAAGCACGCTCTTGCTTTCTATAATCTCTAAGACAGTAGGAAATGTGAGTGTGCTGAGAACAAAATACCGGTGTTTCCTACATATACAGAGCATATCTAGTCCAAATCTGCTTTTGATACTGATAGAAAGCACTGGGCCTCTAACATCCAATGCTTGTCTGTTACTTTGAGAAACGTGTGAGCTTCGTGAACGATGCAGTTCGTTTGAGCTGAAAAGTGACTGCCCTTACCTGAAATGAAGTCTTGCTTGTAGGAAGACACAGAGCCTGGGATTTAACACCATTTCTGAAGGGAAACAAACAGCATAGTTCTCATCCATGGATCACACTCTGCTTTAGAACAAGAAGCACACTCTTGCTTTCTAGAGTCTCTAAGACAACAGGAAACGTGAGTGTGCTGAGAACAAAAGAATGGTGTTTAATACACATCGGGACCATATCTAGTCCAACTCTGCTTCTGAAATTCATACAAAGCAAAGGTCCTCTAACATCCAATGCTTGTCAGTTAAGATGAGAAACGTGTGAGCTTCGTGAACGATGTAGTTCGTTTGAACTGAAAAGTGACAGCCCTTACCTGAAACGAAGTCTTGCTTGTAGGAAGACACAGAGCCTGGGATTTAACTCCATTTCTGAAGGGAAACACACAGCATGGTTCTCATCCATGGATCACACTCTGCTTTAGAGCGAGAAGCACACTCTTGGTTTCTAGAGTCTCTAATACAGCAGGGAACATGAGTGTGCTGAGAACAAAAGAACGGTGTTTCCTACACATACAGACCATATCTAGTTCAAATCTGCTTCTGAAACTGTTACAAAACAATGGTTGTCTACCATCCAATGCTTGTCATTTAGGATGAGAAACGTGTGAGCTTCGTGAACGATGTAGTTTGTTAGAGCTGAAAAGTGACGGTCCTTACCTGAAACAAAGTCTTGCTTGTAGGAAGACACTGAGCCTGGGATTTAGCTCCATTTCTGAAGGGAAACATACAGCATAGTTCTCATCCATGGATCACACTCTGCTTTAGAGCGAGAAGCAAGCTCTTGCTTTCTTGAGTCTTCAATACAGCAGGAAACCTGAGTGTGCTCAGAAAAAAAGAAAGGTGTTTCCTACACATACGGACCATATCTAGTTCAACTCTTTTTCTGAAACTCAAACAAACCACAGGTCCTCTACCATCCAATGCTTGCCATGTAAGATCCTAAACTTGTGAGCTTCGTGAACGATGTAGTTCGTTTGACCTGTAAAGTAACTGCACTTACCTGAAACGAAGTCTTGCTTGTAGGAAGACTCAGAGACTAGGATTTAACTCCATTTCTGAAGTGAAACACACAGCATAGTTCTCATCCATTGATCACACCCTGCTTTAAAGCAAGAAGCATGCTCTTGCTCTCTAGAGTCTCTACGACAGCAGGAAAAGTGAGTGTGCTGAGAACAAAAGAACGGTGTTTCCTACACATACGGACCATATCTAGTCCAACTCTGCTTCTGAAACTGATACAAAGCACTGGTCCTCTAACATCCAATGCTTGTCAGTTAAGATGAGAATCTTGTGTGCCTTGTGAATGATGTATTTCGTTTGAGCATAAAAGTGACTGCCCTTACCTTAAACGAACTCTTGCTTGTAGGAAGAATCAGAGCCTGGGATTTAACTCCATTTCTGAAGTGAAACACACAGCAGTGTTCTCATCCATTGATCACACTCTGCTTTAGAACAAGAAGCACGCTCTTGCTTTATAGAGTCTCTAAGACAGCAGGAAACCTGAATGTGCTGAGAACAAAAGAACGGTGTTTCCTACACATATGGACCATATGTAGTCCAACTCTGCTTCTGAAACTGATACAAAGCACTGGTCCTCTAACATCCAATGCTTGTCTGTTAAGATGAGAAACGTGTGAGCTTCGTGAACGATGTAGTTCGTTTGAGCTGAAAAGTGACTGCCCTTACCTGAAAGGAAGTCTTGCTTGTAGGAAGACACAGAGCGTGGGATTTAACACCATTTCTGAAGGGAAACAAACAGCATAGTTCTCATTCATGGATCACATTCTGCTTTAGAGCTAGAAGCACGCTCTTGCGTTCTAGGGTCTCTAATACAGCAGGAAGCCTGAGTGTGATCAGAACAAAAGTACGGTGTTTCCTAAACATACTGACCATATCTTGTTCAACTCTGCTTCTGAAATTCATACAAAGCAAATGTCCTCTAACATCCAATGCTTGTCAGTTAAGAGGAGAAACGTGTGATCTTCGTGAAAGATGTAGTTCCTTTGAGCTGAAAAGTGCCTGCCCTTACCTGAAATGAAGTCTTGCTTGTAGGAAGACACAGAGCTTGGGATTTAACACCATTTCTGAAGGGAAACAAACAGCATAGTTCTCATTAATTGATCACACTATGCTTTATAACAAGAAGCAAGCTCTTGCTTTCTAGAGTCTCTAAGACAGCAGGAAACGTGAGTGTGCTGAGAATAAAAGAACGTTGTTTCCTACACATACGGACCATATCTAGTCCAACTCTGCTTCTGAAACTGATACAAAGCACTGGTCCTCTACCTTCCAATGCTTGTCAGTTAAGATGAGAAACGTGTGAGCTTCGTGAACGATGTAGTTCGTTTGAGCTGAAAATTGACTGCTCTTACCTGAAATGAAGACTTCTTTGTAGGAAGACTCAGAGCCTGGGATTTTACTCCATTTCTGAAGGGAAATACGCAAAAGAGTTCTCATCCATAGATCACACTCTGCTTTAGAGCAAGAAGCACGCTCTTGCTTACTAGAGGCTCTAAGACAGCAGGAAGCGTGAGTGTGTTGAGAACAAAAGAACGGTGTTGCCTACACATACGGACCATATGTGGTCCAAATCTGCTTCTGAAACTCATATAAAGCACTGGTCCTCTAACATCCAATGCTTGTCAGTTGAGATGAGAAACATGTGAGTTTCATGAACGATGTACTTCCTTTGAGCTATAAAGAAACTGCCCTTACCTGAAAGGAAGTCTTGCTTGAAGGAAGACTCAGAGCATGGGATTTCACTCCATTTCTGAAGTGAAACACACATCAGAGTTCTCATCCATTGATCACACTCTGCTTTAGAGCAAGAAGCTCGCTCTTGCTTTCTAGAGTCTCTAATACAGCAGGCAATCTGAGTGTGCCCAGAACAAAAGAACGGTGTTTCCCGTACATACGGACCATATGTAGTCCAAATCTGCTTCTGAAACTGATACAAAGCACTGGTCCTCTAACATCCAATGCTTGTCATTTAAGATGAGAAACGTGTGAGCTTCGTGAACGATGTAGTTCGTTTGAACTGAAAAGTGACAGCCCTTACCTGAAACGAAGTCTTGCTTTTAGGAAGACACAGAGCCTGGGATTTAACTCCATTTCTGAAGGGAAACAAACAGCATGGTTCTCATCCATGGATCACACTCTGCTTTAGAGCGAGAAGCACACTCTTGGTTTCTAGAGTCTCTAATACAGCAGGGAACATGAGTGTGCTGAGAACAAAAGAACGGTGTTTCCTACACATACAGACCATATCTAGTTCAAATCTGCTTCTGAAACTGTTACAAAACAATGGTTGTATACCATTCAATGCTTGTCATTTAGGATGAGAAACGTGTGAGCTTCGTGAAAGATGTAGTTCGTTTGAGCTGTAAAGTAACTGCCCTTACCTGAAACGAAGTCTTCTTTGTAGGAAGACTCAGAGCCTGGGATTTAACTCCATTTCTGAAGGGAAACAAGAAAAAGGGTTCTCATCCATTGATCACACTCTGCTTTAGAGCGAGAAGCACACTCTTGGTTTCTAGAGTCTCTAATACAGCAGGGAACATGAGTGTGCTGAGAACAAAAGAACGGTGTTTCCCACACATACAGACCATATCTAGTTCAAATCTGCTTCTGAAACTGAAACAAACCACAGGTCCTCTAACATCCAATGCTTGTCAGGTAAGATCTGAAACGTGTGAGCTTCGTGAACGATGTAGTTCATATGACCTGTAAAGTAACTGCACTTACCTGAAACGAAGTCTTGCTTGTAGGAAGACACAGAGCCTGGGATTTAACTCCATTTCCGAAGGCAAACACACAGCATAGTCCTCATCCATGGATCACACTCTTCTTTAGAGCGAGAAGCACGGTCTTGCTTTCTAGAGTCCCTAATACAGCAGGAAATCTGAGTGTTCCCAGAATGAAAGAACGGTGTTTCCCACACATACGGACCATATGTAGTCCAAATCTGCTTCTGAAACTGATACAAAGCACTGGTCCTCTAACATCCAATGCTTGTCAGTTAAGATGAGAAAGGTGTGAGCTTTGTGAACGATGTAGTTCGTTTGAGCAGAAAAGTAACTGCCCTTACCTGAAATGAAGTCTTGCTTGTAGGAAGACTCAGAGCCTGGGATTTAACTCCATTTCTGAAGTGAAACACACAGCAGAGTTCTCATCCATTGATCACACTCTGCTTTAGAGCAAGAAGCACGCTCTTGCTTTTTAGAGGCTCTAAGACAGCATGAAAGGTGAGTGTGCTGAGAACAAAAGAACGATGTTGCCTAAACATAGGGAAAATATGTAGACCAAATCTGCTTGTGAAACTGATACAAAGCACTGGTCCTCTAACATCCAATGCTTCTCAGTTAAGATGAGAAACATGTGAGTTTCGTGAACGATGTAGGTCCTTTGAGCTATAAAGAAACTGCCCTTACCTGAAAGGAAGTGTTGCTTGTAGGAAGACTCAGAGCCTGGGATTTAACTCCATTTCTGAAGTGAAACACACAGCAAAGTTCTCATCCATTGATCACACTCTGCTTTAGAGCAAGAAGCTCGCTCTTGCTTTCTAGAATCTCTAATACAGCAGGCAATCTGAGTGTGTCCAGAACAAAAGAACAGTGTTTCCCACACATACGGACCATATGTAGTCCAAATCTGCTTCTGAAACTGATACAAAGCACTGGTCCTCTAACATCCAATGCTTGTCAGTTAAGATGAGAAACGTGTGAGCTTCGTGAAAGATGTAGTTCGTTTGAGCTGTAAAGTAACTGCCCTTACCTGAAATGAAGTCTTGCTTGTAGGAAGACACAGAGCCTGGGATTTAACACCATTTCTGAACGGAAACAAACAGCATAGTTCTCATCCATTGATCACACTCTGCTTAGAACAAGAAGCACGCTCTTGCTTTCTAGAGTCTCTAAGACAGCAGGAAACGTGAGTGTGCTGAGAACAAAAGAATGGTGTACCTACACATACGGACCGTATCTAGTCCAACTCTGCTTCTGAAATTCATACAAAATACAGGTCCTCTAACATCCAATGTTTTTCAGTTAAGATGAGAAACGTGTGAACTTCGTGAAAGATGTAGTTCGTTTGAGCTGTAAAGTAACTGCCTTTACCTGAAACGAAATCTTGTTTGTAGAAAGACTCAGAGCCTTGGATTTTACTCCATTTCTGAAGTGAAACACAGAGCACAGTTCTCATTCATTGATCCCACTCTGCTTTAGAGCAAGAAGCACGCTATTGCTTTCTAGATTCTCTAAGATAGCAGGAAACGTGAGTGTGCTGAGAACAAAAGAACGTTGTTTCCTACACATACGGATCATATCTAGTCCAACTCTGCTTCTGAAACTGATACAAACCACTGGTCCTCTAACATCCAATGCTTGTCAGTTAAGATGAGAAACGTGTGAGCTTCGTGAACGATGTAGTTCCTTTGAGCAGAAAAGTGACTGCCCTTACCTTAAATGAAGTCTTGCTTGTAGGAAGACTCAGAGCCTGGGATTTAACTCCATTTCTGAAGTGAAACACACAGCAGTGTTCTCATCCATTGATCACACTCTGCTTTAGAACAAGAAGCACGCTCTTGCTTTCTAGAGTCTCTAAGACAGCAGGAAACGTGACTGTGCTGAGAACAAAAGAACGGTGTTTCCTACACATACAGACCATATGTAGTCCAACTCTGTTTCTGAAACTGATACAAAGAACTGGTCCTCTAACATCCAATGCTTGTCAGTTAAGATGAGAAACGTGTTAGCTTTGTGAACGATGTAGTTCGTTTGAGCAGAAAAGTGACTGCACTTACCTTAAAGGAAGTCTTGCTTGTAGGAAGACTCAGAGCCTGGGATTTAACTCCATTTCTGAAGTGAAACACACAGCAGAGCTCTCATCCATGGATCACACTCTGCTTACAGCCACAAGCACGCTCTTCCTTTCTAGAGTCTCTAAGACAGCAGGAAAAGTGAGTGTGCTGAGAACAAAAGAATGGAATTTCCTACACATACGGACCATATCTAGTCCAAATCTGATTCTGAAATTCATACAAAGCAAAGGTCCTCTAACATCCAATGTTTGTCAGTTAAGATGAGAAACGTGTGAGCTTCGTGAAAGATGTAGTTCGTTTGAGCTGTAAAGTAACTGCCCTTACCTGAAACGAAGTCTTCTTTGTAGGAAGACTCAGAGCCTGGGATTTAACTCCATTTCTGAAGGGAAACAAGAAAAAGAGTTCTCATCCATTGATCACACTCTGCTTTAGAGCGAGAAGCAAACTCTTCGTTTCTAGAGTCTCTAATACAGCAGGGAACATGAGTGTGCTGAGAACAAAAGAACGGTGTTTCCTACACATACAGACCATATCTAGTTCAAATCTGCTTCTGAAACTGAAACAAACCACAGGTCCTCTAACATCCAATGCTTCTCAGTTAAGATGAGAAACATGTGAGTTTCGTGAACGATGTAGTTCCTTTGAGCTATAAAGAAACTGCCCTTACCTGAAAGGAAGTGTTGCTTGTAGGAAGACTCAGAGCCTGGGATTTAACTCCATTTCTGAAGTGAAACACACAGCAGAGTTCTCATCCACTGATCACACTCTGCTTTAGAGTAAGAAGCACGCTCTTGCTTTTTAGAGGCTCTAAGACAGCATGAAAGTTGAGTGTGCTGAGAACAAAAGAACGATGTTTCCTAAACATAGGGAAAATATGTAGACCAAATCTGCTTGTGAAACTGATACAAAGCACTGGTCCTCTAACATCCAATGCTTCTCAGTTAAGATGAGAAACATGTGAGTTTCGTGAACGATGTAGTTCCTTTGAGCTATAAAGAAAGTGCCCTTACCTGAAAGGAAGTGTTGCTTGTAGGAAGACTCAGAGCCTGGGATTTAACTCCATTTCTGAAGTGAAACACACAGCAAAGTTCTCATCCATTGATCACACTCTGCTTTAGAGCAAGAAGCTCGCTCTTGCTTTCTAGAATCTCTAATACAGCAGGCAATCTGAGTGTGTCGAGAACAAAAGAACAGTGTTTCCCAATCATACGGACCATATGTAGTCCAAATCTGATTCTGAAACTGATACAAAGCACTGGTCCTCTAACATCCAATGCTTGTCAGTTAAGATGAGAAACGTGTGAGCTTCGTGAACGATGTAGTTCGTTTGAGCTGAAAAGTGACTGCCCTTACCTGAAATGAAGTCTTGCTTGTAGGAAGACACAGAGCCTGGGATTTAACACCATTTCTGAACGGAAACAAACAGCATAGTTCTCATCCATTGATCACACTCTGCTTAGAACAAGAAGCACGCTCTTGCTTTCTAGAGTCTCTAAGACCGTAGGAAACATGAGTGTGCTGAGAACAAAAGAACGTTGTTTCCTACACATACGGATCATATCTAGTCCAACTCTGCTTCTGAAACTGATACAAACCACTGGTCCTCTAACATCCAATGCTTGTCAGTTAAGATGAGAAACGTGTGAGCTTCGTGAACGATGTAGTTCGTTTGAGCAGAAAAGTGACTGCCCTTACCTTAAATGAAGTCTTGCTTGTAGGAAGACTCAGAGCCTGGGATTTAACTCCATTTCTGAAGTGAAACACAGAGCAGAGTTCTCATTCATTGATCACACTCTGCTTTAGAGCAAGAAGCACGCTCTTCCTTTCTAGAATCTCCAAGCCATCAGGAAACGTGAGTGTGCTGAGAACAAAAGAACGTTGTTTCCTACACATACAGACCATATCTAGTCCAACTCTGCTTCTGAAACTGATACAAAGCACTGGTCCTCTAACTTCCAATGATTGTCAGTTAGGATAAGAAACGTGTGAGCTTCATGAATGATGTAGTTCGTTTGAGCTGAAAAGTGACTGCCCTTACCTGAAACGAAGTCTTGCTTGTAGGAAGACACAGCGCCTGGGATTTAACTCCATTTCTGAATGGTAACACACAGCATAGTTCTCATCCATGGATCACACCCTGCTTTAGAGCGAGAAGCATGCTCTTGCTTTCTAGAGTCTTTAATGCAGCAGGAAACATGAGTGTGCTCAGAACAAAAGAACGGTGTTTCCTACACATAAGGACCATATCTTGTTCATCTCTGCTTCTGAAACTGAAACAAATGAAAGGTCCTCTAAGATCCAATGCTCGTCAGGTAAGATCCGAAAAGTGTGAGCTTGGTGAAAGATGTAGTTCGTTTCAGCTGTAAAGTAACTGCCCTTACCTGAAACGAAGTCTTGTTTGTAGGAAGACTCAGAGCCTGGGATTTAACTCCATTTATGAAGTGAAACACAGAGCAGAGTTCTCATTCATTGATCACACTCTGCTTTAGAGCAAGAAGCATGCTCTTGCTTTCTAGAGTCTCTAAGACAGTAGGAAATGTGAGTGTGCTGAGAACACAAGAACGTTGTTTCCTACACATACGGACCATATCTAGTCCAACTCTGCTTCTGAAACTGATAAAAAGCACTGGTCCTCTAACATCCAATGCTTGTCAGTTAAGAAGAGAAACGTGTGAGCTTTGTGAACGATGTAGTTCGTTTGAGCAGAAAAGTGACTGCCCTTACCTTAAACGAAGTCTTGCTTGTAGGACGACTCAGAGCCTGGGATTTAACTCCATTTCTGAAGTGAAACACACAGCAGTGTTCTCATCCATTGATCACACTCTGCTTTAGAACAAGAAGCACGCTCTTGCTTTCTAGAGTCTCTAAGACAGCAGGAAACGTGACTGTGCTGAGAACAAAAGAACGGTGTTTCCTACACATACAGACCATATGTAGTCCAACTCTGTTTCTGAAACTGATACAAAGAACTGGTCCTCTAACATCCAATGCTTGTCAGTTAAGATTAGAAACGTGTTAGCTTTGTGAACGATGTAGTTCGTTTGAGCAGAAAAGTGACTGCCCTTACCTTAAAGGAAGTCTTGCTTGTAGGAAGACTCAGAGCCTGGGATTTAACTCCATTTCTGAAGTGAAACACACAGCAGAGCTCTCATCCATGGATCACACTCTGCTTACAGCCACAAGCACGCTCTTCCGTTCTAGAGTCTCTAAGACAGCATGAAACGTGAGTGTGCTGAGAACAAAAGAATGGAATTTCCTACACATACGGACCATATCTAGTCCAAATCTGATTCTGAAATTCATACAAAGCAAAGGTCCTCTAACATCCAATGTTTGTCAGTTAAGATGAGAAACGTGTGAGCTTCGTGAAAGATGTAGTTCGTTTGTGCTGTAAAGTAACTGCCCTTACCTGAAACGAAGTCTTCTTTGTAGGAAGACTCAGAGCCTGGGATTTAACTCCATTTCTGAAGGGAAACAAGAAAAAGAGTTCTCATCCATTGATCACACTCTGCTTTAGAGCGAGAAGCAAACTCTTCGTTTCTAGAGTCTCTAATACAGCAGGGAACATGAGTGTGCTGAGAACAAAAGAACGGTGTTTCCTACACATACAGACCATATCTAGTTCAAATCTGCTTCTGAAACTGAAACAAACCACAGGTCCTCTAACATCCAATGCTTCTCAGTTAAGATGAGAAACATGTGAGTTTCGTGAACGATGTAGTTCCTTTGAGCTATAAAGAAACTGCCCTTACCTGAAAGGAAGTGTTGCTTGTAGGAAGACTCAGAGCCTGGGATTTAACTCCATTTCTGAAGTGAAACACACAGCAGAGTTCTCATCCATTGATCACACTGTGCTTTAGAGCAAGAAGCACGCTCTTGCTTTTTAGAGGCTCTAAGACAGCATGAAAGGTGAGTGTGCTGAGAACAAAAGAACGATGTTGCCTAAACATAGGGAAAATATGTAGACCAAATCTGCTTGTGAAACTGATACAAAGCACTGGTCCTCTAACATCCAATGCCTCTCAGTTAAGATGAGAAACATGTGAGTTTCGTGAACGATGTAGTTCCTTTGAGCTATAAAGAAAGTGCCCTTACCTGAAAGGAAGTGTTGCTTGTAGGAAGACTCAGAGCCTGGGATTTAACTCCATTTCTGAAGTGAAACACACAGCAAAGTTCTCATCCATTGATCACACTCTGCTTTAGAGCAAGAAGCTCGCTCTTGCTTTCTAGAATCTCTAATACAGCAGGCAATCTGAGTGTGTCCAGAACAAAAGAACAGTGTTTCCCAATCATACAGACCATATGTAGTCCAAATCTGATTCTGAAACTGATACAAAGCACTGGTCCTCTAACATCCAATGCTTGTCAGTTAAGATGAGAAACGTGTGAGCTTCGTGAACGATGTAGTTCGTTTGAGCTGAAAAGTGACTGCCCTTACCTGAAATGAAGTCTTGCTTGTAGGAAGACAAAGAGCCTGGGATTTAACACCATTTCTGAACGGAAACAAACAGCATAGTTCTCATCCAATGATCACACTCTGCTTAGAACAAGAAGCACGCTCTTGCTTTCTAGAGTCTCTAAGACCGCAGGAAACGTGAGTGTGCTGAGAACAAAAGAACGTTGTTTCCTACACATACGGATCATATCTAGTCCAACTCTGCTTCTGAAACTGATACAAACCACTGGTCCTCTAACATCCAGTGCTTGTCAGTTAAGATGAGAAACGTGTGAGCTTCGTGAACGATGTAGTTCGTTTGAGCAGAAAAGTGACTGCCCTTACCTTAAATGAAGTCTTGCTTGTAGGAAGACTCAGAGCCTGGGATTTAACTCCATTTCTGAAGTGAAACACAGAGCAGAGTTCTCATTCATTGATCACACTCTGCTTTAGAGCAAGAAGCACGCTCTTCCTTTCTAGAATATCCATGCCATCAGGAAACGTGAGTGTGCTGAGAACAAAAGAACGTTGTTTCCTACACATACAGACCATATCTAGTCCAACTCTGCTTCTGAAACTGATACAAAGCACTGGTCCTCTAACTTCCAATGATTGTCAGTTAGGATAAGAAACGTGTGAGCTTCATGAATGATGTAGTTCCTTTGAGCTGAAGAGTGACTGCCCTTACCTGAAATGAAGTCTTCCTTGTAGGAAGACACAGAGCCTGGGATTTAACACCATTTCTGAAGGGAAACAAACAGCATAGTTCTCATCCATTTATCACACTCTGCTTAGAACAAGAAGCACGCTCTTGCTTTCTAGAATCTCTAAGACAGCAGGAAACGTGAGTGTGCTGAGAACAAAAGAATGGTGTTTCCTACACATACGGACAATATCTAGTACAACTCTGCTTCTGAAATTCATAAAAAGCAAAGGTCCTCTAACATCCAATGTTTGTCAGTTAAGGTTTGAAATATGTGAGCTTCGTGAAAGATGTAGTTCATTTGAGATGTAAAGTAAATGCCCTTATCTGAAACGAAGTCTTGTTTGTAGGAAGACTCAGAGCCTGGGATTTAACTCCATTTCTGAAGTGAAACACAGAGCAGAGTTCTCATTCATTGATCACACTCTGCTTTAGAGCAAGAAGCACGCTCTTCCTTTCTAGAATCTCCAAGCCATCAGGAAACGTGAGTGTGCTGAGAACAAAAGAACGTTGTTTCCTACACATACAGACCATATCTAGTCCAACTCTGCTTCTGAAACTGATACAAAGCACTGGTCCTCTAACATCCAGTGCTTGTCAGTTAAGAAGAGAAACATGTGAGCTTCATGAACGATGTAGTTCGTTTGAGCAGAAAAGTGACTGCCCTTACCTTAAACGAAGTCTTGCTTGTAGGAAGACTCACAGCCTGGGATTTAACTCCATTTCTGAAGTGAAACACACAGCAGTGTTCTCATCCATTGATCACCCTCTGCTTTAAAACAAGAAGCCCGCTCTTGCTTTCTAGAGTCTCTAAGACAGGAGGAAACGTGACTGTGCTGAGAACAAAAGAACAGTGTTTCCTACACATACGGACCATATGTAGTCCAACTCTGCTTCTGAAACTAATACAAAGCACTGGTCCTCTAACATCCAATGCTTGTCTGTTAAGATGAGAAACGTGTGAGCTTCGTGAAAGATGTAGTTCTTTTGAGCTGTAAAGTAACTGCCCTTACCTGAAACGAAGTCTTCTTTGTAGGAAGACTCAGAGCCTGGGATTTAACTCCATTTCTGATGGGAAACACGCTAAAGAGTTCTCATCCATTGATCACACTCTGCTTTAGAGCAAGAAGCAGGCTCTTGCTTTCTAGAGGCTCAAAGACAGCAGGGAGCGTGAGTGTGCTGAGAACAAAAGAACGGTGTTGCCTACACATACGGATCATATGTGGTCCAAATCTGCTTCTGAAACTGATACAAAGCACTTATCCTCTAACATCCAATGCTTGTCATTTAAGATGAGGAACGTGTGAGTTTCGTGAACTATGTAGTTCGTTTGAGCTATAAAGAAACTGCCCTTACATGAAAGAAAGTCTTCCTTTTAGGAAGACTCAGAGCCTGGGATTCAACTCCATTTCTGATGGGAAACACACAGCAGAGTTCTCATCCATTGATCATACTCTGCTTTAGAGCAAGAAGCACTCTCTTGCTTTATAGAGTCTCTAAGACAGCAGGAAATCTTAGTGTGCCCAGAACAAAAGAACAGTGTTTCCTACACATACGGACCATATGTAGTCCAAATCAGATTCTGGAACTGATACAAAGCACTGGTCCTCTAACATCCAATGCTTGTCAGTTAGGATGAGAAACGTGTGAGCTTCGTGAATGATGTAGTTCGTTTGAGCTGAAAAGTGACTGCCCTTACCTGAAACGAATTCTTGCTTGTAGGAAGACACAGAGCCTGGGATTTAACTTCCATTTCTGAAGGGTAACACACAGCATAGTTCTCATCCATGGATCACACTCTGCTTTAGAGCGAGAAGCATGCTCTGGCTTTCTAGATTCTTTAATGCAGCAGGAAACATGAGTGTGCTCAGAACAAAAGAACGGTGTTTCCTACACATAGGGACCATATCTTGTTCATCTCTCCTTCTGAAACTGAAACAAATGAAAGGTCCTCTAACATCCAATGCTCGTCAGGTAAGATCCGCAAAGTGTGAGCTTGGTGAAAGATGTAGTTCGTTTGACCTGTAAAGTAACTGCACTTACCTGAAACGATGTCTTGCTTGTAGGAAGACACAGAGCCTGGTATTTAACTCCATTTCTGAAGTGAAACACACAGCATAGTTCTCATTCATTGAACACACTCTGCTTTAGAGCAAGAAGCACGCTCTTGCTTTCTAGAGTCTCTAAGACTGCAGTAAACGTGAGTGTGCTGAGATCAAAAGAACGTTGTTTTCCTACACATATGGACCATATCTACTCCAACTCTGCTTCTGAAACTGATACAAAGCACTGGTCCTCTGACATCCAATGCTTGTCAGTTAAGATGAGAAACGTTGAGCTTCATGAACGATGTATTTCGTTTGAGCTGAAAAGTGACTACCCTTACTTGAAACGAAGTCTTGCTTGTAGTAAGACACAGAGCCTGGGATTTAACTCCATTTCTGAAGTGAAACACACAGCAGAGTTCTCATCCATTGATCACACTCTGCTTTAGAACAAGAAGCACGCTCTTGCTTTCTAGAGTCTCTAAGACAGCAGGAAACGTGAGTGTGCTGAGAACAAAAGAATGGTGTTTCCTACACAAACGGACCATATATAGTCCAACTCTGCTTCTGTAGTTCATACAAAGCAAAGGTCCTCTAAGATCCAATGCTTGTCAGTTAAGATGAGAAACATGTGGGCTTCGTGAAAGATGTAGTTCGTTTGAGCTGTAAAGTAACTGCCCTTACCTGAAACGAAGTCTTGTTTGTAGGAGGACTCAGAGCCTGGGAATTAACTCCATTTCTGAAGTGAAACAGACAGCATTGTTCTCATCCATTGATCACACTCTGCTTTAGAACAAGAAGCAAGCTCTTGTTTTCTAGAGTCTCTAAGACAGCAGGAAACGTGACTGTGCTGAGAACAAAAGAACGGTGTTTCCTACACATACGGACCATATGTAGTCCAACTCTGCTTCTGAAACTGATAAAAAGCACTGGTCCTCTAACATCCAATGCTTGTCTGTTAAGATGAGAAAAGTGTGAGCTTCGTGAACGATGTAGTTCCTTTGAGCTGAAGAGTGACTGCCCTTACCTGAAATGAAGTCTTCCTTGTAGGAAGACACAGAGCCTGGGATTTAACACCATTTCTGAAGGGAAACAAACAGCATAGTTCTCATCCATTGATCACACTCTGCTTAAAACAAGAAGCACGCTCTTGCTTTCTAGAATCTCTAAGACAGCAGGAAACGTGAGTGTGCTGAGAACAAAAGAATGGTGTTTCCTACACATACGGACAATATCTAGTACAACTCTGCTTCTGAAATTCATAAAAAGCAAAGGTCCTCTAACATCCAATGTTTGTCAGTTAAGGTTTGAAATATGTGAGCTTCGTGAAAGATGTAGTTCATTTGAGATGTAAAGTAAATGCCCTTATCTGAAACGAAGTCTTGTTTGTAGGAAGACTCAGAGCCTGGGATTTAACTCCATTTCTGAAGTGAAACACAGAGCAGAGTTCTCATTCATTGATCACACTCTGCTTTAGAGCAAGAAGCACGCTCTTCCTTTCTAGAATCTCCAAGCCATCAGGAAACGTGAGTGTGCTGAGAACAAAAGAACGTTGTTTCCTACACATACAGACCATATCTAGTCCAACTCTGCTTCTGAAACTGATACAAAGCACTGGTCCTGTAACATCCAGTGCTTGTCAGTTAAGAAGAGAAACGTGTGAGCTTCATGAACGATGTAGTTCGTTTGAGCAGAAAAGTGACTGCCCTTACCTTAAACGAAGTCTTGCTTGTAGGAAGACTCACAGCCTGGGATTTAACTCCATTTCTGAAGTGAAACACACAGCAGTGTTCTCATCCATTGATCACCCTCTGCTTTAAAACAAGAAGCCCGCTCTTGCTTTCTAGAGTCTCTAAGACAGGAGGAAACGTGACTGTGCTGAGAACAAAAGAACAGTGTTTCCTACACATACGGACCATATGTAGTCCAACTCTGCTTCTGAAACTAATACAAAGCACTGGTCCTCTAACATCCAATGCTTGTCTGTTAAGATGAGAAACGTGTGAGCTTCGTGAAAGATGTAGTTCTTTTGAGCTGTAAAGTAACTGCCCTTACCTGAAACGAAGTCTTCTTTGTAGGAAGACTCAGAGCCTGGGATTTAACTCCATTTCTGATGGGAAACACGCAAAAGAGTTCTCATCCATTGATCACACTCTGCTTTAGAGCAAGAAGCAGGCTCTTGCTTTCTAGAGGCTCAAAGACAGCAGGGAGCGTGAGTGTGCTGAGAACAAAAGAACGGTGTTGCCTACACATACGGATCATATGTGGTCCAAATCTGCTTCTGAAACTAATACAAAGCACTTATCCTCTAACATCCAATGCTTGTCATTTAAGATGAGGAACGTGTGAGTTTCGTGAACTATGTAGTTCGTTTGAGCTATAAAGAAACTGCCCTTACATGAAAGAAAGTCTTCCTTTTAGGAAGACTCAGAGCCTGGGATTCAACTCCATTTCTGATGGGAAACACACAGCAGAGTTCTCATCCATTGATCATACTCTGCTTTAGAGCAAGAAGCACTCTCTTGCTTTATAGAGTCTCTAAGACAGCAGGAAATCTTAGTGTGCCCAGAACAAAAGAACAGTGTTTCCTACACATACGGACCATATGTAGTCCAAATCTGATTCTGAAACTGATACAAAGCACTGGACCTCTAACATCCAATGCTTGTCAGTTAGGATGAGAAACGTGTGAGCTTCGTGAATGATGTAGTTCGTTTGAGCTGAAAAGTGACTGCCCTTACCTGAAACGAATTCTTGCTTGTAGGAAGACACAAAGCCTGTGATTTAAGTCCATTTCTGAAGTGAAACACACAGCATAGTTCTCATCCATGGAGCACACTCTGCTTTAGAGTGGGAATCACGCTCTTGCTTTCTAGAGTCTCTAATACAGCAGGAAACCTGAGTGTGCTAAGAACAAAAGAACGGTGTTTCCTACACATAGGGACCATAACTGGTTCATCTCTGCTTCTGAAACTGAAACAAATGAAAGGTCCTCTAACATACAATGCTTGTCAGTTAAGATGAGAAACGTTGAGCTTCATGAACGATGTATTTCGTTTGTGCTGAAAAGTGACTGCCCTTACTTGAAACGAAGTCTTGCTTGTAGTAAGACACAGAGCCTGGGCTTTAACTCCATTTCTGAAGTGAAGCACACAGCAGAGTTCTCATCCATTGATCACACTCTGCTTTAGAACAAGAAGCACGCTCTTGCTTTCTGGAGTCTCTAAAACAGCAGGAAGCGTGAGTGTGCTGAGAACAAAAGAATGGTGTTTCCTACACAAACGGACCATATATAGTCCAACTCTGCTTCTGTAATTCATACAAAGCAAAGGTCCTCTAACATCCAATGTTTGTCAGTTAAGATGAGAAACATGTGTGCTTCGTGAAAGATGTAGTTCCTTTGAGCTGAAAAGTGACTGCCCTTACCTGAAATGAAGTCTTGCTTGTAGGAAGACACAGAGCCTGGGATTTAACACCATTTCTGAAGGGAAACAAACAGCATAGTTCTCATCCATTGATCACACTCTGCTTAGAACAAGAAGCACGCTCTTGCTTTCTAGAGTCTCTAAAACAGCAGTAAACGTGAGTGTGCTGAGAACAAAAGAACGTTGTTTCCTACACATACGGACCATATATAGTCCATATCTGTTTCTGAAACTGACAAAAAGCACTGGTCCTCTAATATCCAATGCTTGTCAGTTAAGATGAGAAACTTTGAGCTTCATGAACGATGTATTTCGTTTGTTCTGAAAAGTGACTGCCCTTACTTGAAACGAAGTCTTGCTTGTAGGAAGACACAGAGCCTGGGCTTTAACTCCATTTCTGAAGGGAAACACACAGCATAGTTCTCATCCATGTATCACACTCTGCTTTAGAGTGGGAAGCACGCTCTTGCTTTCTAGAGTCTCTAAGACAGCAGGAAACGTGAGTGTGCTTAGAACAAAAGAATGGTGTTTCCTAAACATACAGACCATATCTAGTTGAAATCTGCTTCTGAAAGTGAAACAAACCACAGGTCCTCTAACATCCAATGCTTGTCAGGTAAGATCCGAAACGTGTGAGCTTCGTGTACGATGTAGTTCATTTGACCTGTAAAGTAACTGCACTTACCTGAAACGAAGTCTTGCTTGTTGGAAGACACAGAGCCTGGGATTTAACTCCATTTCCGAAGGGAAACAAACAGCATAGTTCTCATCCATTGATCACACTCTACTTAGAACGAGAAGCACGGTCTTGCTTTCTAGAGTCTCTAAGACAGCAGGAAACGTGAGTGTGCTGAGAACAAAAGAATGGTGTTTCCTACACATACGGACCATATCTAGTCCAAATCTGATTCTGAAATTCATACGAAGCAAAGGTCCTCTAACATCCAATGTTTGTCAGTTAAGATGAGAAACGTGTGAGCTTCGTGAAAGATGTAGTTCGTTTGAGCAGTAAAGTAACTGCCCTTACCTGAAAAGAAATCTTCTTTGTAGGAAGACTCAGAGCCTGGGATGTAACTCCATTTCTGAAGGGAAACACGCAAAAGAGTTCTCATCCATTGATCACACTCTGCTTTAGAGCGAGAAGCACACTCTTGCTTTCTAGAGTCTCTAATACAGGAGGGAACATGAGTGTGCTGAGAACAAAAGAACGGTGTTTCCTACACATACAGACCATATCTAGTTGAAATCTGCTTCTGAAAGTGAAACAAACCACAGGTCCTCTAACATCCAATGCTTGTCAGGTAAGATCCGAAACGTGTGAGCTTCGTGTACGATGTAGTTCATTTGACCTGTAAAGTAACTGCACTTACCTGAAACGAAGTCTTGCTTGTTGGAAGACACAGAGCCTGGGATTTAACTCCATTTCCGAAGGCAAACACACAGCATAGTTCTCATCCATGGACCACACTCTGCTTTAGAGCGAGAAGCACGGTCTTGCTTTCTCGAGTCCCTAATACAGCAGGAAATCTGAGTGTTCCCAGAATGAAAGAACGGTTTTTAGTACACATAAGGACCGTATGTAGTCCAAATCTGCTTCTGAAACTGATACAAAGCACTGGTCCTCTAACATCCAATGCTTGTCAGTTAAGATGAGAAACGTGTGAGCTTCGTGAACGATGTAGTTCGTTTGAGCAGAAAAGTAACTGCCCTTACCTGAAATGAAGTCTTGCTTGTAGGAAGACTCAGAGCCTGGGATTTAACTCCATTTCTGAAGTGAAACACACAGCAGAGTTCTCATCCATTGATCACACTCTGCTTTAGAGCAAGAAGCTCGCTCTTGCTTTCTAGAATCTCTAATACAGCATGCAATCTGAGTGTGTCCAGAACAAAAGAACGGTGTTTCCCACACATACGGACCATATGTAGTCCAAATCTGCTTCTGAAACTGATACAAAGCACTGGTCCTCTAACATCCAATGCTTGTCAGTTAAGATGAGAAACGTGTGAGCTTCGTGAACGATGTAGTTCGTTTGAGCTGATAGGTGACTGCCCTTACCTGAAACGAAGTCTTGCTTGTAGGAAGACACAGAGCCTGGATTTAACTCCATTTCTGAAGGGAAACACACAGCATAGTTCTCATCCATGGATCACACTCTGCTTTAGAGCGAGAAGCACACTCTTGCTTTCTAGAGTCTCTAATACACCAGGTAACATGAGTGTGCTGAGAACAAAAGAACGGTGTTTCCTACACATACAGACCATATCGAGTTCAAATCTGCTTCTGAAACTGAAACAAACCACAGGTCCTCTAACATCCAATGCTTGTCAGGTAAGATCTGCAATGTGTGAGCTTCGTGAACGATGTAGTTCGTTTGACCTGTAAAGTAACTGCACTTACCTGAAACTAAGTCTTGCTTGTAGGAAGACACAGAGCCTGGGATTTAACTCCATTTCCGAAGGCAAACACACAGCCTAGTTCTCATCCATGGATCACACTCTGCTTTAGAGCGAGAAGCACGGTCTTGCTTTCTAGAGTCCCTAATACTGCAGGAAATCTGAGTGTTCCCAGAAAGAAAGAACGGATTTTCATACACATAAGGACCGTATGTAGTCCAAATCTGCTTCTGAAACTGATACAAAGCACTGGTCCTCTAACATCCAATGCTTGTCAGTTAAGGTGAGAAAGGTGTGAGCTTCGTGAACGATGTAGTTCGTTTGAGCAGAAAAGTAACTGCCCTTACCTGAAATGAAGTCTTGCTTGTAGGAAGACTCAGAGCCTGGGATTTAACTCCATTTCTGAAGTGAAACACACAGCAGAGTTCTCATCCATTGATCACACTCTGCTTTAGAGCAAGAAGCACGCTATTGCTTTTTAGAGGCTCTAAGACAGCATGAAACGTGAGTGTGCTGAGAACAAAAGAACGATGTTGCCTAAACATAGGGAAAGTATGTAGACCAAATCTGCTTGTGAACCTGATACAAAGCACTGGTCCTCTAACATCCAATGCTTCTCAGTTAAGATGAGAAACATCTGAGTTTCGTGAACGATGTAGTTCCTTTGAGCTATAAAGTAACTGCCCTTACCTGAAAGGAAGTGTTGCTTGTAGGAAGACTCAGAGCCTGGGATTTAACTCCATTTCTGAAGTGAAACACACAGCAAAGTTCTCATCCATTGATCACACTCTGCTTTAGAGCAAGAAGCTCGCTCTTGCTTTCTAGAATCTTTAATACAGCAGGCAATCTGAGTGTGTCCAGAACAAAAGAACAGTGTTTCCCACACATACGGACCATATGTAGTCCAAATCTGCTTCTGAAACTGATACAAAGCACTGGTCCTCTAACTTCCAATGCTTGTCAGTTAAGATGAGAAACGTGTGAGCATCGTGAACGATGTAGTTCGTTTGAGCTGAAAAGTGACTGCCCTTACCTGAAATGAAGTCTTGCTTGTAGGAAGACACAGAGCCTGGGATTTAACACCATTTCTGAACGGAAACAAACAGCATAGTTCTCATCCATTGATCACACTCTGCTTAGAACAAGAAGCACGCTCTTGCTTTCTAGAGTCTCTAAGAACGCAGGAAACGTGAGTGTGCTGAGAACAAAAGAATGGTGTTTCCTACACATACGGTCCGTATCTAGTCCAACTCTGCTTCTGAAATTCATACAAAATACAGGTCCTCTAACATCCAATGTTTGTCAGTTAAGATGAGAAACGTGTGAACTTTGTGAAAGATGTAGTTCGTTTGAGCTGTAAAGTAACTGCCTTTACCTGAAACGAAGTCTTGTTTGTAGGAAGACTCAGAGCCTTGGATTTAACTCCATTTCTGAAGTGAAACACAGAGCACAGTTCTCATTCATTGATCCCACTCTGCTTTAGAGCAAGAAGCACGCTGTTGCTTTCTAGAGTCTCTAAGATAGCAGGAAACGTGAGTGTGCTGAGAACAAAAGAACGTTGTTTCCTACACATACGGATCATATCAAGTCCAACTCTGCTTCTGAAACTGATACAAACCACTGGTCCTCTAACATCGAATGCTTGTCAGTTAAGATGAGAAACGTGTGAGCTTCGTGAACGATGTAGTTCGTTTGAGCAGAAAAGTGACTGCCCTTACCTTAAATGAAGTCTTGCTTGTAGGAAGACTCAGAGCCTGGGATTTAACTCCATTTCTGAAGTGAAACACACAGCAGTGTTCTCATCCATTGATCACACTCTGCTTTAGAACAAGAAGCACGCTCTTGCTTACTAGAGTCTCTAAGACAGCAGGAAACGTGACTGTGCTGAGAACAAAAGAACGGAGTTTCCTACACATACAGACCATATGTAGTCCAACTCTGTTTCTGAAACTGATGCAAAGAACTGGTCCTCTAACATCCAATGCTTGTCAGTAAGATGAGAAACGTGTGAGCTTCGTGTACGATGTAGTTCATTTGACCTGTAAAGTAACTGCACTTACCTGAAACGAAGTCTTGCTTGTTGGAAGACACAGAGCCTGGGATTTAACTCCATTTCCGAAGGCAAACACACAGCATAGTTCTCATCCATGGATCACACTCTGCTTTAGAGCGAGAAGCACGGTCTTGCTTTCTAGAGTCCCTAATACAGCAGGAAATCTGAGTGTTCCCAGAATGAAAGAACGGTTTTTCGTACACATAAGGACCGTATGTAGTCCAAATCTGCTTCTGAAACTGATACAAAGCACTGGTCCTCTAATATCCAATGCTTGTCAGTTAAGATGAGAAACGTGTGAGCTTCGTGAACGATGTAGTTCGTTTGAGCAGAAAAGTAACTGCCCTTACCTGAAATGAAGTCTTGCTTGTAGGAAGACTCAGAGCCTGGGATTTAACTCCATTTCTGAAGTGAAACACACAGCAGAGTTCTCATCCATTGATCACACTCTGCTTTAGAGCAAGAAGCACGCTATTGCTTTTTAGAGGCTCTAAGACAGCATGAAACATGAGTGTGCTGAGAACAAAAGAACGATGTTGCCTAAACATAGGGAAAGTATGTAGACCAAATCTGCTTGTGAAACTGATACAAATCACTGGTCCTCTAACATCCAATGCTTCTCAGTTAAGATGAGAAACATGTGAGTTTCGTGAACGATGTAGTTCCTTTGAGCTATAAAGAAACTGCCCTTACCTGAAAGGAAGTGTTGCTTGTAGGAAGACTCAGAGCCTGGGATTTAACTCCATTTCTGAAGTGAAACACACAGCAAAGTTCTCATCCATTGATCACACTCTGCTTTAGAGCAAGAAGCTCGCTCTTGCTTTCTAGAATCTCTAATACAGCAGGCAATCTGAGTGTGTCCAGAACAAAAGAACAGTGTTTCCCACACATACGGACCATATGTAGTCCAAATCTGCTTCTGAAACTGATACAAAGCACTGGTCCTCTAACATCCAATGCTTGTCAGTTAAGATGAGAAACGTGTGAGCTTCGTGAACGATGTAGTTCGTTTGAGCTGAAAAGTGACTGCCCTTACCTGAAATGAAGTCTTGCTTGTAGGAAGACTCAGAGCCTGGGATTTAACACCATTTCTGAATGGAAACAAACAGCATAGTTCTCATCCATTGATCACACTCTGCTTAGAACAAGAAGCACGCTCTTGCTTTCTAGAGTCTCTAAGAACGCAGGAAACGTGAGTGTGCTGAGAACAAAAGAATGGTGTACCTACACATAGGGACCGTATCTAGTCCAACTCTGCTTCTGAAATTCATACAAAATACAGGTCCTCTAACATCCAATGTTTTTCAGTTAAGATGAGAAACATGTGAACTTCGTGAAAGATGTAGTTCGTTTGAGCTGTAAAGTAACTGCCTTTACCTGAAACGAAGTCTTGTTTGTAGGAAGACTCAGAGCCTTGGATTTAACTCCATTTCTGAAGTGAAACACAGAGCACAGTTCTCATTCATTGATCCCACTCTGCTTTAGAGCAAGAAGCACGCTGTTGCTTTCTAGAGTCTCTAAGATAGCAGGAAACGTGAGTGTGCTGAGAACAAAAGAACGTTGTTTCCTACACATACGGATCATATCAAGTCCAACTCTGCTTCTGAAACTGATACAAACCACTGGTCCTCTAACATCGAATGCTTGTCAGTTAAGATGAGAAACGTGTGAGCTTCGTGAACGATGTAGTTCGTTTGAGCAGAAAAGTGACTGCCCTTACCTTAAATGAAGTCTTGCTTGTAGGAAGACTCAGAGCCTGGGATTTAACTCCATTTCTGAAGTGAAACACACAGCAGTGTTCTCATCCATTGATCACACTCTGCTTTAGAACAAGAAGCACGCTCTTGCTTACTAGAGTCTCTAAGACAGCAGGAAACGTGACTGTGCTGAGAACAAAAGAACGGAGTTTCCTACACATACAGACCATATGTAGTCCAACTCTGTTTCTGAAACTGATGCAAAGAACTGGTCCTCTAACATCCAATGCTTGTCAGTAAGATGAGAAACGTGTGAGCTTCGTGAAAGATGTAGTTCGTTTGAGCTGTAAAGTAACTGCCCTTACCTGAAACGAAATCTTCTTTGTAGGAAGACTCAGAGCCTGGGATTTAACTCCATTTCTGAAGTGAAACACACAGCAGAGTTCTCATCCATTGATCACACTCTGCTTTAGAGCAAGAAGCTCGCTCTTGCTTTCTAGAATCTCTAATACAGCAGGCAATCTGAGTGTGTCCAGAACAAAAGAACGGTGTTTCCCACACATACGGACCATATGTAGTCCAAATCTGCTTCTGAAACTGATACAAAGCACTGGTCCTCTAACATCCAATGCTTGTCAGTTAAGATGAGAAACGTGTGAGCTTCGTGAACGATGTAGTTCGTTTGAGCTGATAAGTGACTGCCCTTACCTGAAACGAAGTCTTGCTTGTAGGAAGACACAGAGCCTGGATTTAACTCCATTTCTGAAGGGAAACACACAGCATAGTTCTCATCCATGGATCACACTCTGCTTTAGAGCGAGAAGCACACTCTTGCTTTCTAGAGTCTCTAATACAGCAGGGAACATGAGTGTGCTGAGAACAAAAGAACGGTGTTTCCTACACATACAGACCATATCGAGTTCAAATCTGCTTCTGAAACTGAAACAAACCACAGGTCCTCTAACATCCAATGCTTGTCAGGTAAGATCCGAAACATGTGAGCTTCGTGAACGATGTAGTTCGTTTGACCTGTAAAGTAACTGCACTTACCTGAAACGAAGTCTTGCTTGTAGGAAGACATAGAGCCTGGGATTTAACTCCATTTCCGAAGGCAAACACACAGCATAGTTCTCATCCATGGATCACACTCTGCTTTACAGTGAGAAGCATGGTCTTGCTTTCTAGAGTCCCTAATACAGCAGGAAATCTGAGTGTTCCCAGAATGAAAGAACGGTGTTTCGTACACATAAGGACCGTATGTAGTCCAAATCTGCTTCTGAAACTGATACAAAGCACTGGTCCTCTAACATCCAATGCTTGACAGTTAAGATGAGAAAGGTGTGAGCTTCGTGAACGATGTAGTTCGTTTGAGCAGAAAAGTAACTGCCCTTACCTGAAATGAAGTCTTACTTGTAGGAAGACTCAGAGCCTGGGATTTAACTCCATTTCTGAGGTGAAACACACAGCAGAGTTCTCATCCATTGATCACACTCTGCTTTAGAGCAAGAAGCACGCTCTTGCTTTTTAGAGGCTCTAAGACAGCATGAAACGTGAGTGTGCTGAGAACAAAAGAACGATGTTGCCTAAACATAGGGAAAGTATGTAGACCAAATCTGCTTGTGAACCTGATACAAAGCACTGGTCCTCTAACATCCAATGCTTCTCAGTTAAGATGAGAAACATCTGAGTTTCGTGAACGATGTAGTTCCTTTGAGCTATAAAGAAACTGCCCTTACCTGAAAGGAAGTGTTGCTTGTAGGAAGACTCAGAGCCTGGGATTTAACTCCATTTCTGAAGTGAAACACACAGCAAAGTTCTCATCCATTGATCACACTCTGCTTTAGAGCAAGAAGCTCGCTCTTGCTTTCTAGAATCTCTAATACAGCAGGCAATCTGAGTGTGTCCAGAACAAAAGAACAGTGTTTCCCACACATACGGACCATATGTAGTCCAAATCTGCTTCTGAAACTGATACAAAGCACTGGTCCTCTAACATTCAATGCTTGTCAGTTAAGATGAGAAACGTGTGAGCTTCGTGAATGATGTAGTTCGTTTGAGCTGAAAAGTGACTGCCCTTACCTGAAATGAAGTCTTGCTTGTAGGAAGACACAGAGCCTGGGATTTAACATAACACCATTTCTGAACGGAAACAAACAGCATAGTTCTCATCCATTGATCACACTCTGCTTAGAACAAGAAGCACGCTCTTGCTTTCTAGAGTCTCTAAGATAGCAGGAAACGTGAGTGTGCTGAGAACAAAAGAACATTGTTTCCTACACATACGGATCATATCTAGTCCAACTCTGCTTCTGAAAGTGAAACAAATGAAAGGTCCTCTAATATCCAATGCTCGTCAGGTAAGATCTGAAAAGTGTGAGCTTGGTGAAAGATGTAGTTCGTTTGACCTGTAAAGTAACTGCACTTACCTGAAACGAACTCTTGCTTGTAGGAAGACTCAGAGCCTTGTATTTAACTCCATTTATGAAGTGAAGCACACAGCATAGTTCTCATTCATTGAACACACTCTGCTTTAGAGCAAGAAGCACGCTCTTGCTTTCTAGAGTCTCTAAGGCAGCAGGAAACATGAGTGTGCTGAGAACAAAAGAATGGTGTTTCCTACAGAAACGGACCATATATAGTCCAACTCTGCTTCTGTAATTCAAACAAAGCAAAGGTCCTCTAACATCCAATGCTTGTCAGTTAAGATGAGAAACGTGTGAGCTTCGTGAAAGATGTAGTTCGTTTCAGCTGTAAAATAACTGCCCTTACCTGAAACGAAGTCTTGTTTGTAGGAAGACTCAGAGCCTGGGATTTAACTCCATTTATGAAGTGAAACACAGAGCAGAGTTCTCATTCATTGATCACACTCTGCTTTAGAGCAAGAAGCATGCTCTTGCTTTCTAGAGTCTCTAAGACACCAGGAAACGTGAGTGTGCTGAGAACACAAGAACGTTGTTTCCTACACATACGGACCATATCTAGTCCAACTCTGCTTCTGAAACTGATAAAAAGCACTGGTCCTCTAACATCCAATGCTTGTCAGTTATGATGAGAAACGTATGAGCTTCGTGAACGATGTATTTCGTTTGAGCAGAAAAGTGACTGCCCTTACCTTAAACGAAGTCTTGCTTGTAGGACGACTCAGAGCCTGGGAATTAACACCATTTCTGAAGTGAAACACACAGCAGTGTTCTCATCCATTGATCACACTCTGCTTTAGAACAAGAAGCACGCTCTTGTTTTCTAGTGTCTCTAAGACAGCAGGAAATGTGACTGTGCTGAGAACAAAAGAACGGTATTTCCTACATATACGGACCATATGTAGTCCAATTCTGCTTCTGAAACTGATACAAAGCACTGGTCCTCTAACATCCAATGCTTGTCTGTTAAGATGAGAAACGTGTGAGCTTCGTGAACGATGTAGTTCCTTTGAGCTGAAAAGTGACTGCCCTTACCTGAAATGAAGTCTTGCTTGTAGGAAGACACAGAGCCTGGGATTTAACACCAATTCTGAAGGGAAACAAACAGCATAGTTCTCATCCATTGATCACACTCTGCTTAGAACAAGAAGCACGCTCTTGCTTTCTAGAGTCTCTAAGACAGCAGGAAACGTGAGTGTGCTGAGAACAAAAGAATGGTGTTTCCTACACATCGGGACCATATCTAGTCCAACTCTGCTTCTGAAATTCATACAAAGCACAGGTCCTCTAACATCCAATGTTTGTCAGTTGAGATGAGAAACGTGTGAACTTCGTGAAAGATGTAGTTCGTTTGAGCTGTAAAGTAACTGCCTTTACCTGAAACGAAGTCTTGTTTGTAGGAAGACTCAGATCCTGGGATTTAAATCCATTTCTGAAGTGAAACACAGAGCAGCGTTCTCATCCATAGATCACACTCTGCTTTAGAGCAAGAAGCACGCTCTTGCTTTCTAGAGGCTCTAAGACAGCTGGAAGCGTGAGTTTGCTGAGAACAAAAGAACGGTGTTGCCTACACATATGGACCATATGTGGTCTAAATCTGCTTCTGAAACTGATATAAAGCACTGGTCCTCTAACATCCAATGCTTGTCAGTTAAGAGGAGAAACGTGTGAGTTTCGTGAACGATGTAGTTCGTTTGAGCTATAAAGAAACTGCCCTTACATGAAAGAAAGTCTTGCTTTTAGGAAGACTCAGAGCCTGTGATTTAACTCCATTTATGAAGTGAAACACACAGCAGAGTTCTCATCCATTGATCATACTCTGCTTTAGAGCAAGAAGCACTCTCTTGCTTTATAGAGTCTCTAAGACAGCAGGAAATGTTAGTGTGCCCAGAAAAAAGAACAGTGTTTCATACACATACGGACCATATGTAGTCCAAATCTGCTTCTGAAACTGTTACAAAGCACTGGTCCTCTAACATCCAATGCTTGTCAGTTAGGATGAGAAACGTGTGAGCTTCGTGAATGATGTAGTTCGTTTGAGCTGAAAAGTGACTGCCCTTACCTGAAACGAATTCTTGCTTGTAGGAAGACACAGAGCCTGGGATTTAACTTCCATTTCTGAAGGGTAACACACAGCATAGTTCTCATCCATGGATCACACTCTGCTTTAGAGCGAGAAGCATGCTCTGGCTTTCTAGAGTCTTTAATGCAGCAGGAAACATGAGTGTGCTCAGAACAAAAGAAAGGTGTTTCCTACACATACGGACCATATCTTGTTCATCTCTCCTTCTGAAACTGAAACAAATGAAAGGTCCTCTAACATCCAATGCTCGTCAGGTAAGATCCGCAAAGTGTGAGCTTGGTGAAAGATGTAGTTCATTTGACCTGTAAAGTAACTGCACTTACCTGAAACGATGTCTTGCTTGTAGGAAGACACAGAGCCTGGTATTTAACTCCATTTCTGAAGTGAAACACACAGCATAGTTCTCATTCATTGAACACACTCTGCTTTAGAGCAAGAAGCACGCTCTTGCTTTCTAGATTCTCTAAGACAGCAGTAAACGTGAGTGTGCTGAGAACAAAAGAACGTTGTTTTCCTACACATATGGACCATATCTACTCCAACTCTGCTTCTGAAACTGATACAAAGCACTGGTCCTCTGACATCCAATGCTTGTCAGTTAAGATGAGAAACGTTGAGCTTAATGAACGATGTATTTCTTTTGAGCTGAAAAGTGACTGCCCTTACTTGAAACGAAGTCTTGCTTGTAGTAAGACACAGAGCCTGGGATTTAACTCCATTTCTGAAGTGAAACACACAGCAGAGTTCTCATCCATTGATCACACTCTGCTTTAGAACAAGAAGCACGCTCTTGCTTTCTAGAGTCTCTAAGACTGCAGGAAACGTGAGTGTGCTGAGAACAAAAGAATGGTGTTTCCTACACAAACGGACCATATATAGTCCAACTCTGCTTCTGTAGTTCATACAAAGCAAAGGTCCTCTAAGATCCAATGCTTGTCAGTTAAGATGAGAAACATGTGGGCTTTGTGAAAGATGTAGTTCGTTTGAGCTGTAAAGTAACTGCCCTTACCTGAAATGAAGTCTTGTTTGTAGGAAGACTCAGAGCCTGGGAATTAACTCCATTTCTGAAGTGAAACAGACAGCATTGTTCTCATCCATTGATCACACTCTGCTTTAGAACAAGAAGCAAGCTCTTGTTTTCTAGAGTCTCTAAGACAGCAGGAAACGTGACTGTGCTGAGAACAAAAGAACGGTGTTTCCTACACATACGGACCATATGTAGTCCAAATCTGCTTCTGAAACTGATACAAAGCACTGGTCCTCTAACATCCAATGCTTGTCTGTTAAGATGAGAAAAGTGTGAGCTTCGTGAACGATGTAGTTCCTTTGAGCTGAAAAGTGACTGCCCTTATCTGAAATGAAGTCTTCCTTGTAGGAAGATTCAGAGCCTGGGATTTAACACCATTTCTGAAGGGAAACAAACAGCATAGTTCTCATCCATTGATCACACTCTGCTTAGAACAAGAAGCACGCTCTTGCTTTCTAGAGTCTCTAAGACAGCAGGAAACGTGAGTGTGCTGAGAACAAAAGAATGGTGTATCTTACACATACGGACCATATCTAGTACAACTCTGCTTCTGAAATTCATAAAAAGCAAAGGTCCTCTAACATCCAATGTTTGTCAGTTAAGGTGAGAAATATGTGAGCTTCGTGAAAAATGTAGTTCGTTTGAGATGTAAAGTAAATGCCCTTACCTGAAACGAAGTCTTGTTTGTAGGAAGACTCAGAGCCTGGGATTTAACTCCATTTCTGAAGTGAAACACAGAGCAGAGTTCTCATTCATTGATCACACTCTGCTTTAGAGCAAGAAGCACGCTCTTCCTTTCTAGAATCTCCAAGCCATCAGGAAACGTGAGTGTGCTGAGAACAAAAGAACGTTGTTTCCTACACATACAGACCATATCTAGTCCAACTCTGCTTCTGAAACTGATACAAAGCACTGGTCCTCTAACATCCAATGCTTGTCAGTTAAGAAGAGAAACGTGTGAGCTCCGTGAACGATGTAGTTCGTTTGAGCAGAAAAGTGACTGCCCTTACCTTAAACGAAGTCTTGCTTGTAGGAAGACTCAGAGCCTGGGATTTAACTCCATTTCTGAAGTGAAACACACAGCAGTGTTCTCATCCATTGATCACCCTCTGCTTTAAAACAAGAAGCCCGCTCTTGCTTTCTAGAGTCTCTAAGACAGCAGGAAACGTGACTGTGCTGAGAACAAAAGAACAGTGTTTCCTACACATACGGACCATATGTAGTCCAACTCTGCTTCTGAAACTAATACAAAGCACTGGTCCTCTAACATCCAATGCTTGTCTGTTAAGATGAGAAACGTGTGAGCTTCGTGAAAGATGTAGTTCTTTTGAGCTTTAAAGTAACTGCCCTTACCTGAAACGAAGTCTTCTTTGTAGGAAGACTCAGAGCCTGGGATTTAACTCCATTTCTGATGGGAAACACGCAAAAGAGTTCTCATCCATTGATCACACTCTGCTTTAGAGCAAGAAGCACGCTCTTGCTTTCTAGAGGCTCAAAGACAGCAGGGAGCGTGAGTGTGCTGAGAACAAAAGAACGGTGTTGCCTACACATACGGATCATATGTGGTCCAAATCTGCTTCTGAAACTAATATAAAGCACTGGTCCTCTAACATCCAATGCTTGTCATTTAAGATGAGGAACGTGTGAGTTTCGTGAACTATGTAGTTCGTTTGAGCTATAAAGAAACTGCCCTTACATGAAAGAAAGTCTTCCTTTTAGGAAGACTCAGAGCCTGGGATTCAACTCCATTTCTGATGTGAACCACACAGCAGAGTTCTCATCCATTGATCATACTCTGCTTTAGAGCAAGAAGCACTCTCTTGCTTTATAGAGTCTCTAAGACAGCAGGAAATCTTAGTGTGCCCAGAACAAAAGAACAGTGTTTCCTACACATACGGACCATATGTAGTCCAAATCTGATTCTGAAACTGATACAAAGCACTGGTCCTCTAACATCCAATGCTTCTCAGTTAGGATGAGAAACGTGTGAGCTACGTGAATGTTGTAGTTCGTTTGAGCTGAAAAGTGACTGCCCTTACCTGAAACGAATTCTTGCTTGTAGGAAGACACAAAGCCTGTGATTTAACTCCATTTCTGAAGTGAAACACACAGCATAGTTCTCATCCATGGATCACACTCTGCTTTAGAGTGGGAAGCACGCTCTTGCTTTCTAGAGTCTCTAATACAGCAGGAAACCTGAGTGTGCTCAGAACAAAAGAACGGTGTTTCCTACACATAGGGACCATAACTTGTTCATCTCTGCTTCTGAAACTGAAACAAATGAAAGATCCTCTAACATACAATGCTTGTCAGTTAAGATGAGAAATGTTGAGCTTCATGAACGATGTATTTCGTTTGTGCTGAAAAGTGACTGCCCTTACTTGAAACGAAGTCTTGCTTGTAGTAAGACACAGAGCCTGGGCTTTAACTCCATTTCTGAAGGGAAACACACAGCATAGTTCTCATCCATGTATCACACTCTGCTTTAGAGTGGGAAGCACGCTCTTGCTTTCTAGAATCTCTAAGACAGCAGGAAACATGAGTGTGCTGAGAACAAAAGAACGGTGTTTCCTACATATACTGACCATATCTAGTCCAACTCTGCTTCTGAAACTGATACAAAGCACTGGTCCTCTAACATCCAATGCTTGTCAGTTAAGATGAGAAACGTGTGAGCTTTGTGAACGATGTAGTTCGTTTGAGCAGAAAAGTGACTGCCCTTACCTTAAAGGAAGTCTTGCTGGTAGGAAGACTCAGAGCCTGGGATTTAACTCCATTTATGAATGGAAACACACAGCATAGTTCTCATCCATTGATCACACTCTGCTTAGAACAAGAAGCACGGTCTTGCTTTCTAGAGTCTCTAAGACAGCAGGAAACGTGAGTGTGCTGAGAACAAAAGAATGCTGTTTCCTACACATACGGACCATATCTAGTCCAAATCTGCTTCTGAAATTCATACAAAGCAAAGGTCCTCTAACATCCAATGTTTGTCAGTTAAGATGAGAAACGTGTGAGCTTCGTGAAAGATGTAGTTCGTTTGAGCTGTAAAGTAACTGCCCTTACCTGAAACGAAGTCTTCTATGTAGGAAGACTCAGAGCATGGGATTTAACTCCATTTCTGAAGGGAAACACGCAAAAGAGTTCTCATCCAATGATCACACTCTGCTTTAGAGCAAGAAGCACGCTCTTGCTTTCTAGAGGCTCAAAGACAGGAGGGAGCGTGAGTGTGCTGAGAACAAAAGAACAGTGTTGCCTACACATACGGACCATATGTGGTCCAAATCTGCTTCTGAAACTGATACAAAGCACTGGTCCTCTAACATCCAATGCTTGTCAGTTTGGATGAGAAACGTGTGAGCTTAGTGAATGATGTAGTTCGTTTGAGCTGAAAAGTGTCTGCCCTTACCTGAAACGAAGTCTTGCTTGTAGGAAGACACAGAGCCTGGGATTTAACTCCATTTCTGAAGGGTAACACACAGCATAGTTCTCATCCATGGATCACACTCTGCTTTAGAGCGGGAAGCACGCTCTTGCTTTCTAGAGTCTCTAATACAGCAGGAAACCTGAGTGTGCTCAGAACAAAAGAACGGTGTTTCCTACACATACGGACCATATGTAGTCCAAATCTGCTTCTGAAACTGACACAAAGCACTGGTCCTCTAACATCCAATGCTTGTCAGTTAAGATGAGAAACGTGTGAGCTTCGTGAACGATGTAGTTCGTTTGAGCTGAAAAGTGACTGCCCATACCTGAAATGAAGTCTGGCTTGTGGGAAGACACAGAGCCTGGGATTTAACACCATTTCTTAATGGAAACAAACAGCATAGTTCTCATCCATTGATCACACTCTGCTTAGAACAAGAAGCACGCTCTTGCTTTCTAGAGTCTCTAAGACAGCAGGAAACGTGAGTGTGCTGAGAACAAAAGAATGGTGTTTCCTACACATAAGGACCATATCTAGTCCAACTCTGCTTCTGAAATTCATACAAAGCAAAGGTCCTCTAACATCCAATGCTTGTCAGTTAAGATGAGAAACGTGTGAGCTTCGTGAACGATGTAGTTTGTTTGAGCAGAAAAGAGACTGCCCTTACCTTAAACGAAGCCTTGCTTGTAGGAAGACTCAGAGCCTGGGATTTAACTCCATTTCTGAAGGGAAACACGAAGAAGAGTTCTCATCCATTGATCACACTCTGCTTTAGAGCAAGAAGCACGCTGTTGCTTTCTAGAGTCTCTAAGACAGCAGGAAACATGAGTGTGATGAGAAAAAAACAACGGTGTTTCCTACACATACGTACCATATCTAGTCCAACTCTGCCTCTGAAATTGATACAAAGCACAGGTTCTCTAACATCCAATGCTTGTCAGTTAAGATGAGAAACGTGTGAGCGTCGTGAACGATGTAGTTCCTTTGAGCTGTAAAGTAACTGCCCTTACTTGAATCGATGTCTTGTTTTTAGGAAGACTCAGAGCCTGGGATTTAACTCCATTTCTGAAGGGAAACACACAGCATAGTTCTCCTCCATGGATCACACTCTGCTTTAGAGCAAGAAGAACGCTCTTGCTTTCTAGAATCTCTAATACAGCAGGAAACCTGAGTGTGCTCAGAAAGCAAGAACGGTGTTTCGTACATATACGGACCATATCTAGTTCATCTCTGCTTCTGAAACTGAAACAAACCAGAGGTCTTCTAACATCCAATGCTTGTCAGTTTAGATGAGAAATGTGTGAGCTTCATGAACGATGTAGTTCGTTTGAGATGAAAAGTGACTGCCCTTACCTGAAACGAAGTCTTGTTTGTAGGAAGACTCAGAGCCTGGTGTTTAACACCATTTCTGAAGGGAAACACACAACACATTTCTCATCCATGGATGACAATCTGCTTTAATGTAAGAAGCATGCTCTTTCTTTCTAGATTCTCTAATACAGCAGGAAACGTGAGTGTGCTCAGAAGAAAAGAACGGTGCTTCCTATACATACGGACCATATCTAGTTCAACTCTGCTTGAAATTGATACAAACCAAAGGTCCTCGAACATCCAATGCTTCTCAGTTTAGATGAGAAATGTGTGAGCTTTGTGAACGATGTAGTTCGTTTGAGCTGTAAAGTAACTGCCCTTAACTGAAATGAAGTCTTGCTTGTAGGAAGACTCAGAGCCAGGGATTTAACTCCATTTCTGAAGTGAAACACACAAGAGAGTTCTCATCCATTGATCACACTCTGCTTTAGAGCAAGAAGCACGCTCTTGCTTTCTAGAGTCTCTAATACAGCAGGAAACATGAGTGTGCTCAGATCTAAAAATGGCGTTTCCTTCATATACGGGCCATATGTAGTTCAACTCTGCTTCTGAAACTGATACAAAGCACTGGTCCTCTAACATCCAATGCTTGACATTTAAGATGAGAAACGTGTGAGTTTCGTGAACAATGTAGGTAGTTTGAGCTTACAAGTGACTGCCCTAACCTGAAACGATGTCTTGCTAGTAGGAAAACACAGAGCCTGGGATTTAACTCCATTTCTGAAGGGAAACACACAGCATAGTTCTCATCCACGGATCAAACTCTGCTTTAGAGCAAGAAGCACTCTCTTGCTTTCTAGAGTCTCTAAGACAACAGAAAACGTGAGTGTGCTGAGAACAAAAGAACGGTGTTTCCAACACATACAGACCATATATAGTCCAACTCTGCTTCTGAAACTGATACAAAGCACTGGTCCTCTAACATTCAATGCTTGTCAGTTAAGATGGGAAACGTGTGAGCTTCGTGAACATTGTAGTTCGTTTAAGCTGTAAAGTAACTGCCCTTACCTGAACCGAAGTCTTGCTTTTAGTAAGACTCAGAGCCAGAGATTTAACTCCATTTCTGAAGTGAAACACACAACAGAGTTCTCATCCATTGATCACACCCTGCTTTAGAGCAAGAAGCACGCTCTAGCTTTCTAGAGTCTCTAAGACAGCAGGAAAATTGGGTGTGCTGAGAAAAAATGAACGGTGTTTCCTACACATACGGACCATATCTAGTCCAACGCTGCTTCTGAAACTGATACAAAGCACTGGTTCTCTATAATCCAATGCTTGTCAGTTAAGATGAGAAACGTGTGAGCTTCGTGAACGATGGAGTTCATTTGAGCTGAAAAGTGACTGCCCTTACCTGAAACGAAGTCTTGAATGTAGGAAGACACAGGGCGTGGGGTTTAACTCAATTTCTGAAGGGAAACACACAACACAGTTCTCATCCATGGATCACACTCTGCTTTAGAGCAAGAAGCACGCTCTTGCTTTCCAGAGTGTCTAATACAGCAGGAAACTTGAGTGTGCTCAGAAGAAAAGAACGGTGTTTCCTAAACATACCAACGATATCTAGTCCAAATCTGCTTCTGAAACTGATACAAAGCACTGGTCCTCTAACATCCAATGCTTGTCAGTTAAGATGAGAAACGTGTGAGCTACGTGAATGATGTAGTTCGTTTTAGCTGTAAAGTAACTGCCCTTACCTGAACCGAAGTCTTGCTTGTAGGAAGACTCAGAGCCAGGGATTTAACTCCATTTCTGAAGTGAAACACACAACAGAGTTCTCATCCATTGATCACACCCTGCTTTAGAGCCAGAAGCACGCTCGACTTTCTAGAGTCTCTAAGACAACAGGAAAATTGGGTGTGCTGAGAAAAAATGAACGGTGTTTCCTACACATACGGACCATATCTAGTCCAATGCTGCTTCTGAAACTGATACAAAGCACTGGTCCTCTATAATCCGATGCTTGTCAGTTAAGATGAGAAACGTGTTAGCTACGTGAACGATGGAGTTCGTTTGAGCTGTAAAGTAACTGCCCTTACTTGAATCGAAATCTTCCTTGTAGGAAGACTCCGAGCCTGGGATTTAACTCCATTTCTTAAGTGAAACACAGAGCAGAGTTCTCATCCATTGATCACACTCTGCTTTAGAGCAAGAAGCACGCTCTTGCTTTCTAGATTCTCTAAGACAGCAGGAAACCTGAGTGTGCTGAGAACAAAAGAACGGTGTTTCCTACACATACGGACCATATCTAGTCCAACTCTCCTTCTGAAAATGATACAAAGCACTGGTCCTCTAACATCTGATGCTTGTCAGTTAAGATAAGAAATGTGTGAGCTTCGTGAACGATGTAGTTCGTTTGAGCTGAAAAGTGACTGCCCTTACCTGAAACGAAGTCTTGAATGTAGGAAGACACAGGGCGTGGGGTTTAACTCCATTTCTGAAGGGAAACACACAACACAGTTCTCATCCATGGATCACACTCTGCTTTAGAGCAAGAAGCACGCTCTTGCTTTCCAGAGTGTCTAATACAGCAGGAAACTTGAGTGTGCTCAGAAGAAAAAAACGGTGTTTCCTAAACATACGGGCGATATATAGTCCAAATCTGATTCTGAAACTGATACAAAGCACTGGTCCTCTAACATCCAATGCTTGTCAGTTAAGATGAGAAACGTGTGAGGTACGTGAACGATGTAGTTCGTTTGAGCTGTAAAGTAACAGCCCTTACCTGAACCGAAGTCTTGCTTGTAGGAAGACACAGAGCCTGGATTTAACTCCATTTCTGAAGGGAAAAACACAGCATAGTTCTCATCCATGGATCACACTCTGCTTTACAGCAAGAAGCATGCTCTTGCTTTTTAGAGGCTCTAAGACAGCATGAAACGTGAGTGTGCTGAGAACAAAAGAACGATGTTGCCTAAACATAGGGACAATATGTAGACCAAATCTGCTTGTGAAACTGATACAAAGCACTGGTCCTCTAACATCCAATGCTTATCAGTTAAGATGAGAAACATGTGAGTTTCGTGAACGATGTAGTTCCTTTGAGCTATAAAGAAACTGCCCTTACCTGAAAGGAAGTGTTGCTTGTAGGAAGACTCAGAGCCTGGGATTTAACTCCATTTCTGAAGTGAAACACACAAAAAAGTTCTCATCCATTGATCACACTCTGCTTTAGAGCAAGAAGCTCGCTCTTGCTTTCTAGAATCTCTAATACAGAAGGCAATCTGAGTGTGTCCAGAACAAAAGAACGGTGTTTCCTACACATACGGACCATATCTTGTTCATCTCTGCTTCTGAAACTGAAACAAATGAAAGGTCCTCTAACATCCAATGCTCGTCAGGTAAGATCCGAAAAGTGTGAGCTTGGTGAAAGATGTAGTTCGTTTGACCTGTAAAGTAACTGCACTTACCTGAAACGAAGTCTTGCTTGTAGGAAGACACAGAGCCTGGTATTTAACTCCATTTCTGAAGTGAAACACACAGCATAGTTCTCATTCATTGAACACACTCTGCTTTAGAGCAAGAAGCACGCTCTTGCTTTCTAGAGTCTCTAAGACAGCAGTAAACGTGAGCGTGCTGAGAACAAAAGAACGTTGTTTCCTACACATATGGACCATATCTAGTTCAACTCTGCTTCTGAAACTGATACAAAGCACTGGTCCTCTAACATCCAATGCTTGTCAGTTAAGAAGAGAAACGTTGAGCTTCATGAACGATGTATTTCGTTTGAGCTGAAAAGTGACTGCCCTTACTTGAAACGAAGTCTTGCTTGTAGTAAGACACAGAGCCTGGGATTTAACTCCATTTCTGAAGTGAAGCACACAGCAGAGTTCTCATCCATTGATCACACTCTGCTTTAGAACAAGAAGCACGCTCTTGCTTTCTGGAGTCTCTAAAACAGCAGGAAGCATGAGTGTGCTGAGAACAAAAGAATGGTGTTTCCTACACAAACGGACCATATATAGTGCAACTCTGCTTCTGTAATTCATACAAAGCAAAGGTCCTCTAACATCCAATGTTTGTCAGTTAAGATGAGAAACATGTGAGCTTCGTGAAAGATGTAGTTCCTTTGAGCTGAAAAGTGACTGCCCTTACCTGAAATGAAGTCTTGCTTGTAGGAAGACACAGAGCCTGGGATTTAACACCATTTCTGAAGGGAAACAAACAGCATAGTTCTCATCCATTGATCACACTCTGCTTAGAACAAGAAGCACGCTCTTGCTTTCTAGAGTCTCTAAAACAGCAGTAAACGTGAGTGTGCTGAGAACAAAAGAACGTTGTTTCCTACACATATGGACCATATATAGTCCATATCTGTTTCTGAAACTGACAAAAAGCACTGGTCCTCTAATATCCAATGCTTGTCAGTTAAGATGAGAAACTTTGAGCTTCATGAACGATGTATTTCGTTTGTTCTGAAAAGTGACTGCCCTTACTTGAAACGAAGTCTTGCTTGTAGGAAGACACAGAGCCTGGGCTTTAACTCCATTTCTGAAGGGAAACACACAGCATAGTTCTCATCCATGTATCACACTCTGCTTTAGAGTGGGAAGCACGCTCTTGCTTTCTAGAGTCTCTAAGACAGCAGGAAACGTGAGTGTGCTGAGAACAAAAGAATGGTGTTTCCTAAACATACAGACCATATCTAGTTGAAATCTGCTTCTGAAAGTGAAACAAACCACAGGTCCTCTAACATCCAATGCTTGTCAGGTAAGATCCGAAACGTGTGAGCTTCGTGTACGATGTAGTTCATTTGACCTGTAAAGTAACTGCACTTACCTGAAACGAAGTCTTGCTTGTTGGAAGACACAGAGCCTGGGATTTAACTCCATTTCCGAAGGGAAACACACAGCATAGTTCTCATCCATTGATCACACTCTACTTAGAACGAGAAGCACGGTCTTGCTTTCTAGAGTCTCTAAGACAGCAGGAAACGTGAGTGTGCTGAGAACAAAAGAATGGTGTTTCCTACACATACGGACCATATCTAGTCCAAATCTGATTCTGAAATTCATACGAAGCAAAGGTCCTCTAACATCCAATGTTTGTCAGTTAAGATGAGAAACGTGTGAGCTTCGTGAAAGATGTAGTTCGTTTGAGCAGTAAAGTAACTGCCCTTACCTGAAAAGAAATCTTCTTTGTAGGAAGACTCAGAGCCTGGGATGTAACTCCATTTCTGAAGGGAAACACGCAAAAGAGTTCTCATCCATTGATCACACTCTGCTTTAGAGCGAGAAGCACACTCTTGCTTTCTAGAGTCTCTAATACATGAGGGAACATGAGTGTGCTGAGAACAAAAGAACGGTGTTTCCTACACATACAGACCATATCTAGTTGAAATCTGCTTCTGAAAGTGAAACAAACCACAGGTCCTCTAACATCCAATGCTTGTCAGGTAAGATCCGAAAGGTGTGAGCTTCGTGTACGATGTAGTTCATTTGACCTGTAAAGTAACTGCACTTACCTGAAACGAAGTCTTGCTTGTTGGAAGACACAGAGCCTGGGATTTAACTCCATTTCCGAAGGCAAACACACAGCATAGTTCTCATCCATGGATCACACTCTGCTTTAGAGCGAGAAGCACGGTCTTGCTTTCTAGAGTCCCTAATACAGCAGGAAATCTGAGTGTTCCCAGAATGAAAGAACGGTTTTTCGTACACATAAGGACCGTATGTAGTCCAAATCTGCTTCTGAAACTGATACAAAGCACTGGTCCTCTAACATCCAATGCTTGTCAGTTAAGATGAGAAACGTGTGAGCTTCGTGAACGATGTAGTTCGTTTGAGCAGAAAAGTAACTGCCCTTACCTGAAATGAAGTCTTGCTTGTAGGAAGACTCAGAGCCTGGGATTTAACTCCATTTCTGAAGTGAAACACACAGCAGAGTTCTCATCCATTGATCACACTCTGCTTTAGAGCAAGAAGCACGCTATTGCTTTTTAGAGGCTCTAAGACAGCATGAAACATGAGTGTGCTGAGAACAAAAGAACGATGTTGCCTAAACATAGGGACAATATGTAGACCAAATCTGCTTGTGGAACTGATACAAAGCACTGGTCCTCTAACATCCAATGCTTCTCAGTTAAGATGAGAAACATGTGAGTTTCGTGAACGATGTAGTTCCTTTGAGTTATAAAGAAACTGCCCTTACCTGAAAGGAAGTGTTGCTTGTAGGAAGACTCAGAGCCTGTTATTTAACTCCATTTCTGAAGTGAAACACACAGCAGAGTTCTCATCCATTGATCACACTCTGCTTTAGAGCAAGAAGCTCGCTCTTGCTTTCTAGAATCTCTAATACAGCAGGCAATCTGAGTGTGTCCAGAACAAAAGAACGGTGTTTCCCACACATACGGACCATATGTAGTCCAAATCTGCTTCTGAAACTGATACAAAGCACTGGTCCTCTAACATCCAATGCTTGTCAGTTAAGATGAGAAACGTGTGAGCTTCGTGAACGATGTAGTTAGTTTGAGCTGATAAGTGACTGCCCTTACCTGAAACGAAGTCTTGCTTGTAGGAAGACACAGAGCCTGGATTTAACTCCATTTCTGAAGGGAAACACACAGCATAGTTCTCATCCATGGATCACACTCTGCTTTAGAGCGAGAAGCACACTCTTGCTTTCTAGAGTCTCTAATACAGCAGGGAACATGAGTGTGCTGAGAACAAAAGAACGGTGTTTCCTACACATACAGACCATATCTAGTTCAAATCTGCTTCTGAAACTGAAACAAACCACAGGTCCTCTAACATCCAATGCTTGTCAGGTAAGATCCAAAACGTGTGAGCTTTGTGAACAATGTAGTTCGTTTGACATGTAAAGTAACTGCACTTACCTGAAACGAAGTCTTGCTTGTAGGAAGACACAGAGCCTGGGATTTAACTCCATTTCTGAAGGCAAACACACAGCATAGTTCTCATCCATGGATCACACTCTGCTTTAGAGCGAGAAGCACGGTCTTGCTTTCTAGAGTCCCTAATACAGCAGGAAATCTGAGTGTTCCCAGAATGAAAGAACGGTTTTTCGTACACATAAGGACCGTATGTAGTCCAAATCTGCTTCTGAAACTGATACAAAGCACTGGTCCTCTAACATCCAATGCTTGTCAGTTAAGATGAGAAAGGTGTGAGCTTCGTGAACGATGTAGTTCGTTTGAGCAGAAAAGTAACTGCCCTTACCTGAAATGAAGTCTTGCTTGTAGGAAGACTCAGAGCCTGGGATTTAACTCCATTTCTGAAGTGAAACACACAGCAGAGTTCTCATCCATTGATCACACTCTGCTTTAGAGCAAGAAGAACGCTCTTGCTTTTTAGAGGCTGTAAGACAGCATGAAATGTGAGTGTGCTGAGAACAAAAGAACGATGTTGCCTAAACATAGGGAAAGTATGTAGACCAAATCTGCTTGTGAAACTGATACAAAGCACTGGTCCTCTAACATCCAATGCTTCTCAGTTAAGATGAGAAACATGTGAGTTTCGTGAACGATGTAGTTCCTTTGAGCTATAAAGAAACTGCCCTTACCTGAAAGGAAGTGTTGCTTGTAGGAAGACTCAGAGCCTGGGATTTAACTCCATTTCTGAAGTGAAACACACAGCAAAGTTCTCATCCATTGATCACACTCTGCTTTAGAGCAAGAAGCTCGCTCTTGCTTTCTAGAATCTCTAATACAGCAGGCAATCTGAGTGTGTCCAGAACAAAAGAACAGTGTTTCCCACACATACGGACCATATGTAGTCCAAATCTGCTTCTGAAACTGATACAAAGCACTGGTCCTCTAACATCCAATGCTTGTCAGTTAAGATGAGAAACGTGTGAGCTTCGTGAACGATGTAGTTCGTTTGAGCTGAAAAGTGACTGCCCTTACCTGAAATGAAGTCTTGCTTGTAGGAAGACTCAGAGCCTGGGATTTAACACCATTTCTGAATGGAAACAAACAGCATAGTTCTCATCCATTGATCACACTCTGCTTAGAACAAGAAGCACGCTCTTGCTTTCTAGAGTCTCTAAGAACGCAGGAAACGTGAGTGTGCTGAGAACAAAAGAATGGTGTACCTACACATAGGGACCGTATCTAGTCCAACTCTGCTTCTGAAATTCATACAAAATACAGGTCCTCTAACATCCAATGTTTTTCAGTTAAGATGAGAAACATGTGAACTTCGTGAAAGATGTAGTTCGTTTGAGCTGTAAAGTAACTGCCTTTACCTGAAACGAAGTCTTGTTTGTAGGAAGACTCAGAGCCTTGGATTTAACTCCATTTCTGAAGTGAAACACAGAGCACAGTTCTCATTCATTGATCCCACTCTGCTTTAGAGCAAGAAGCACGCTGTTGCTTTCTAGAGTCTCTAAGATAGCAGGAAACGTGAGTGTGCTGAGAACAAAAGAACGTTGTTTTCTACACATACGGATCATATCTAGTCCAACTCTGCTTCTGAAACTGATACAAAGCACTGGTCCTCTAACATCCAATGCTTGTCAGTTAAGATGAGAAACGTGTGAGCTTCGTGAACGATGTAGTTCGTTTGAGCAGAAAAGTGACTGCCCTTACCTTAAATGAAGTCTTGCTTGTAGGAAGACTCAGAGCCTGGGATTTAACTCCATTTCTGAAGTGAAACACACAGCAGTGTTCTCATCCATTGATCACACTCTGCTTTAGAACAAGAAGCACGCTCTTGCTTTCTAGAGTCTCTAAGACAGCAGGAAACGTGACTGTGCTGAGAACAAAAGAAAGGTGTTTCCTACACATACAGACCATATGTAGTCCAACTCTGTTTCTGAAACTGATACAAAGAACTGGTCCTCTAACATCCAATGCTTGTCAGTTAAGATGAGAAATGTGTTAGCTTTGTGAACGATGTAGTTCGTTTGAGCAGAAAAGTGACTGCCCTTACCTTAAAGGAAGTCTTGCTTGTAGGAAGACTCAGAGCCTGGGATTTAACCCCATTTCTGAAGTGAAACACACAGCAGAGCTCTCATCCATGGATCACACTCTGCTTACAGCCACAAGCACGCTCTTCCTTTCTAGGGTCTCTAAGACAGCAGGAAACGTGAGTGTGCTGAGAACAAAAGAACGGTGTTTCCTACACATACGGACCATATCTAGTCCAAATCTGATTCTGAAAATCATACAAAGCAAAGGTCCTCTAACATCCAATGTTTGTCAGTTAAGATGAGAAACGTGTGAGCTTCGTGAAAGATGTAGTTCGTTGATCTGTAAAGTAACTGCCCTTACCTGAAACGAAGTCTTCTTTGTAGGAAGACTCAGAGCCTGGGATTTAACTCCATTTCTGAAGGGAAACAAGAAAAAGGGTTCTCATCCATTGATCACACTCTGCTTTAGAGCGAGAAGCACACTCTTGGTTTCTAGAGTCTCTAATACAGCAGGGAACATGAGTGTGCTGAGAACAAAAGAACGGTGTTTCCTACACATACAGACCATATCTAGTTCAAATCTGCTTCTGAAACTGAAACAAACCACAGGTCCTCTAACATCCAATGCTTGTCAGGTAAGATCCGAAACGTGTGAGCTTCGTGAACGATGTAGTTCATATGACCTGTAAAGTAACTGCACTTACCTGAAACGAAGTCTTGCTTGTAGGAAGACACAGAGCCTGGGATTTAACTCCATTTCCGAAGGCAAACACACAGCATAGTCCTCATCCATGGATCACACTCTTCTTTAGAGCGAGAAGCACGGTCTTGCTTTCTAGAGTCCCTAATACAGCAGGAAATCTGAGTGTTCCCAGAATGAAAGAACGGTGTTTCCCACACATACGGACCATATGTAGTCCAAATCTGCTTCTGAAACTGATACAAAGCACTGGTCCTCTAACATCCAATGCTTGTCAGTTAAGATGAGAAAGGTGTGAGCTTTGTGAATGATGTAGTTCGTTTGAGCAGAAAAGTAACTGCCCTTACCTGAAATGAAGTCTTGCTTGTAGGAAGACTCAGAGCCTGGGATTTAACTCCATTTCTGAAGTGAAACACACAGCAGAGTTCTCATCCATTGATCACACTCTGCTTTAGAGCAAGAAGCACGCTCTTGCTTTTTAGAGGCTCTAAGACAGCATGAAAGGTGAGTGTGCTGAGAACAAAAGAACGATGTTGCCTAAACATAGGGACAATATGTAGACCAAATCTGCTTGTGGAACTGATACAAAGCACCGGTCCTCTAACATCCAATGCTTCTCAGTTAAGATGAGAAACATGTGAGTTTCGTGAACGATGTAGTTCCTTTGAGCTATAAAGAAACTGCCGTTACCTGAAAGGAAGTGTTGCTTGTAGGAAGACTCAGAGCCTGGGATTTAACTCCATTTCTGAAGTGAAACACACAGCAGAGTTCTCATCCATTGATCACACTCTGCTTTAGAGCAAGAAGCTCGCTCTTGCTTTCTAGAATCTCTAATACAGCAGGCAATCTGAGTGTGTCCAGAACAAAAGAACGGTGTTTCCCACACATACGGACCATATGTAGTCCAAATCTGCTTCTGAAACTGATACAAAGCACTGGTCCTCTAACATCCAATGCTTGTCAGTTAAGATGAGAAACGTGTGAGCTTCGTGAACGATGTAGTTCCTTTGAGCTGTAAAGTAACTGCCCTTACCTGAAACGAAGTCTTCTTTGTAGGAAGACTCAGAGCCTGGGATTTAACTCCATTTCTGAATGGAAACAAGAAAAAGAGTTCCCATCCATTGATCACACTCTGCTTTAGAGTGAGAAGCACACTCTTGGTTTCTAGAGTCTCTAATACAGCAGGGAACATGAGTGTGCTGAGAACAAAAGAACGGTGTTTCCTACACATACAGACCATATCTAGTTCAAATCTGCTTCTGAAACTGAAACAAACCACAGGTCCTCTAACATCCAATGCTTGTCAGGTAAGATCCGAAACGTGTGAGCTTCGTGAACGATGTAGTTCATATGACCTGTAAATTAACTGCACTTACCTGAAACGAAGTCTTGCTTGTAGGAAGACACAGAGCCTGGATTTAACTCCATTTCTGAAGGCAAACACACAGCATAGTCCTCATCCATGGATCACACTCTTCATAGAGCGAGAAGCACGGTCTTGCTTTCTAGAGTCCCTAATACAGCAGGAAATCTGAGTGTTCCCAGAATGAAAGAACGGTTTTTCGTACACATAAGGACCATATGTAGTCCAAATCTGCTTCTGAAACTGATACAAAGCACTGGTCCTCTAACACCCAATGCTTGTCAGTTAAGATGAGAAACGTGTGAGCTTTGTGAACGATGTAGTTTGTTTGAGCAGAAAAGTATCTGCCCTTACCTGAAATGAAGTCTTGCTTGTAGGAAGACTCAGAGCCTGGGATTTAACTCCATTTCTGAAGTGAAACACACAGCAGAGTTCTCATCCATTGATCACACTCTGCTTTAGAGCAAGAAGCACGCTCTTGCTTTTTAGAGGCTCTAAGACAGCATGAAACATGAGTGTGCTGAGAACAAAAGAACGATGTTGCCTAAACATAGGGACAATATGTAGACCAAATCTGCTTGTGGAACTGATACAAAGCACCGGTCCTCTAACATCCAATGCTTCTCAGTTAAGATGAGAAACATGTGAGTTTCGTGAACGATGTAGTTCCTTTGAGCTATAAAGAAACTGCCCTTACCTGAAAGGAAGTGTTGCTTGTAGGAAGACTCAGAGCCTGGGATTTAACTCCATTTCTGAAGTGAAACACACAGCAGAGTTCTCATCCATTGATCACACTCTGCTTTAGAGCAAGAAGCTCGCTCTTGCTTTCTAGAATCTCTAATACAGCAGGCAATCTGAGTGTGTCCAGAACAAAAGAACGGTGTTTCCCACACATACGGACCATATGTAGTCCAAATCTGCTTCTGAAACTGATACAAAGCACTGGTCCTCTAACATCCAATGCTTGTCAGTTAAGATGAGAAACGTGTGAGCTTCGTGAACGATGTAGTTCGTTTGAGCTGATAAGTGACTGCCCTTACCTGAAACGAAGTCTTGCTTGTAGGAAGACACAGAGCCTGGATTTAACTCCATTTCTGAAGGGAAACACACAGCATAGTTCTCATCCATGGATCACACTCTGCTTTAGAGCGAGAAGCACACTCTTGCTTTCTAGAGTCTCTAATACAGCAGGGAACATGAGTGTGCTGAGAACAAAAGAACGGTGTTTCCTACACATACAGACCATATCGAGTTCAAATCTGCTTCTGAAACTGAAACAAACCACAGGTCCTCTAACATCCAATGCTTGTCAGGTAAGATCCGAAACATGTGAGCTTCGTGAACGATGTAGTTCGTTTGACCTGTAAAGTAACTGCACTTACCTGAAACGAAGTCTTGCTTGTAGGAAGACATAGAGCCTGGGATTTAACTCCATTTCCGAAGGCAAACACACAGCATAGTTCTCATCCATGGATCACACTCTGCTTTACAGTGAGAAGCATGGTCTTGCTTTCTAGAGTCCCTAATACAGCAGGAAATCTGAGTGTTCCCAGAATGAAAGAACGGTTTTTCGTACACATAAGGACCGTATGTAGTCCAAATCTGCTTCTGAAACTGATACAAAGCACTGGTCCTCTAACATCCAATGCTTGTCAGTTAAGATGAGAAAGGTGTGATCTTCGTGAACGATGTAGTTCGTTTGAGCAGAAAAGTAACTGCCCTTACCTGAAATGAAGTCTTACTTGTAGGAAGACTCAGAGCCTGGGATTTAACTCCATTTCTGAGGTGAAACACACAGCAGAGTTCTCATCCATTGATCACACTCTGCTTTAGAGCAAGAAGCACGCTCTTGCTTTTTAGAGGCTCTAAGACAGCATGAAAAAGTGAGTGTGCTGAGAACAAAAGAACGATGTTGCCTAAACATAGGGAAAATATGTAGACCAAATCTGCTTGTGAAACTGATACAAAGCACTGGTCCTCTAACATCCAATGCTTCTCAGTTAAGATGAGAAATATGTGAGTTTCGTGAACGATGTAGTTCCTTTGAGCTATAAAGAACCTGCCCTTACCTGAAAGGAAGTGTTGCTTGTAGGAAGACTCAGAGCCTGGGATTTAACTCCATTTCTGAAGTGAAACACACAGCAAAGTTCTCATCCATTGATCACACTCTGCTTTAGAGCAAGAAGCTCGCTCTTGCTTTCTAGAATCTCTAATACAGCAGGCAATCTGAGTGTGTCCAGAACAAAAGAACAGTGTTTCCCACACATACGGACCATATGTAGTCCAAATCTGCTTCTGAAACTGATAAAAAGCACTGGTCCTCTAACATTCAATGCTTGTCAGTTAAGATGAGAAACGTGTGAGCTTCGTGAATGATGTAGTTCGTTTGAGCTGAAAAGTGACTGCCCTTACCTGAAATGAAGTCTTGCTTGTAGGAAGACACAGAGCCTGGGATTTAACACCATTTCTGAACGGAAACAAACAGCATAGTTCTCATCCATTGATCACACTCTGCTTAGAACAAGAAGCACGCTCTTGCTTTCTAGAGTCTCTAAGATAGCAGGAAACGTGAGTGTGCTGAGAACAAAAGAACATTGTTTCCTACACATACGGATCATATCTAGTCCAACTCTGCTTCTGAAAGTGAAACAAATGAAAGGTCCTCTAATATCCAATGCTCGTCAGGTAAGATCTGAAAAGTGTGAGCTTGGTGAAAGATATAGTTCGTTTGACCTGTAAAGTAACTGCACTTACCTGAAACGAACTCTTGCTTGTAGGAAGACTCAGAGCCTTGTATTTAACTCCATTTATGAAGTGAAGCACACAGCATAGTTCTCTTTCATTGAACACACTCTGCTTTAGAGCAAGAAGCACGCTCTTGCTTTCTAGAGTCTCTAAGGCAGCAGGAAACATGAGTGTGCTGAGAACAAAAGAATGGTGTTTCCTACACAAACGGACCATATATACTCCAACTCTGCTTCTGTAATTCAAACAAAGCAAAGGTCCTCTAACATCCAATGCTTGTCAGTTAAGATGAGAAACGTGTGAGCTTCGTGAAAGATGTAGTTCGTTTCAACTGTAAAGTAACTGCCCTTACCTGAAACGAAGTCTTGTTTGTAGGAAGACTCAGAGCCTGGGATTTAACTCCATTTATGAAGTGAAACACAGAGCAGAGTTCTCATTCATTGATCACACTCTGCTTTAGAGCAAGAAGCATGCTCTTGCTTTCTAGAGTCTCTAAGACAGCAGGAAACGTGAGTGTGCTGAGAACACAAGAACGTTGTTTCCTACACATACGGACCATATCTAGTCCAACTCTGCTTCTGAAACTGATAAAAAGCACTGGTCCTCTAACATCCAATGCTTGTCAGTTATGATGAGAAACGTATGAGCTTCGTGAACGATGTATTTCGTTTGAGCAGAAAAGTGACTGCCCTTACCTTAAACGAAGTCTTGCTTGTAGGACGACTCAGAGCCTGGGAATTAACACCATTTCTGAAGTGAAACACACAGCAGTGTTCTCATCCATTGATCACACTCTGCTTTAGAACAAGAAGCACGCTCTTGTTTTCTAGTGTCTCTAAGACAGCAGGAAATGTGACTGTGCTGAGAACAAAAGAACGGTATTTCCTACATATACGGACCATATGTAGTCCAATTCTGCTTCTGAAACTGATACAAAGCACTGGTCCTCTAACATCCAATGCTTGTCTGTTAAGATGAGAAACGTGTGAGCTTCGTGAACGATGTAGTTCCTTTGAGCTGAAAAGTGACTGCCCTTACCTGAAATGAAGTCTTGCTTGTAGGAAGACACAGAGCCTGGGATTTAACACCAATTCTGAAGGGAAACAAACAGCATAATTCTCATCCATTGATCACACTCTGCTTAGAACAAGAAGCACGCTCTTGCTTTCTAGAGTCTCTAAGACAGCAGGAAACGTGAGTGTGCTGAGAACAAAAGAATTGTGTTTCCTACACATCGGGACCATATCTAGTCCAACTCTGCTTCTGAAATTCATACAAAGCACAGGTCCTCTAACATCCAATGTTTGTCAGTTGAGATGAGAAACGTGTGAACTTCGTGAAAGATGTAGTTCGTTTGAGCTGTAAAGTAACTGCCTTTACCTGAAACGAAGTCTTGTTTGTAGGAAGACTCAGATCCTGGGATTTAAATCCATTTCTGAAGTGAAACACAGAGCAGCGTTCTCATCCATAGATCACACTCTGCTTTAGAGCAAGAAGCACGCTCTTGCTTTCTAGAGGCTCTAAGACAGCAGGAAGCGTGAGTTTGCTGAGAACAAAAGAACGGTGTTGCCTACACATATGGACCATATGTGGTCTAAATCTGCTTCTGAAACTGATATAAAGCACTGGTCCTCTAACATCCAATGCTTGTCAGTTAAGAGGAGAAACGTGTGAGTTTCGTGAACGATGTAGTTCGTTTGAGCTATAAAGAAACTGCCCTTACATGAAAGAAAGTCTTGCTTTTAGGAAGACTCAGAGCCTGTGATTTAACTCCATTTATGAAGTGAAACACACAGCAGAGTTCTCATCCATTGATCATACTCTGCTTTAGAGCAAGAAGCACTCTCTTGCTTTATAGAGTCTCTAAGACAGCAGGAAATGTTAGTGTGCCCAGAAAAAAGAACAGTGTTTCCTACACATACGGACCATATGTAGTCCAAATCTGCTTCTGAAACTGTTACAAAGCACTGGTCCTCTAACATCCAATGCTTGTCAGTTAGGATGAGAAACGTGTGAGCTTCATGAATGATGTAGTTCGTTTGAGCTGAAAAGTGACTGCCCTTACCTGAAACGAATTCTTGCTTGTAGGAAGACACAGAGCCTGGGATTTAACTTCCATTTCTGAAGGGTAACACACAGCATAGTTCTCATCCATGGATCACACTCTGCTTTAGAGCGAGAAGCATGCTCTGGCTTTCTAGAGTCTTTAATGCAGCAGGAAACATGAGTGTGCTCAGAACAAAAGAAAGGTGTTTCCTACACATACGGACCATATCTTGTTCATCTCTCCTTCTGAAACTGAAACAAATGAAAGGTCCTCTAACATCCAATGCTCGTCAGGTAAGATCCGCAAAGTGTGAGCTTGGTGAAAGATGTAGTTCATTAGACCTGTAAAGTAACTGCACTTACCTGAAACGATGTCTTGCTTGTAGGAAGACACAGAGCCTGGTATTTAACTCCATTTCTGAAGTGAAACACAGAGCATAGTTCTCATTCATTGAACACACTCTGCTTTAGAGCAAGAAGCACGCTCTTGCTTTCTAGAGTCTCTAAGACAGCAGTAAACGTGAGTGTGCTGAGAACAAAAGAACGTTGTTTTCCTACACATATGGACCATATCTACTCCAACTCTGCTTCTGAAACTGATACAAAGCACTGGTCCTCTGACATCCAATGCTTGTCAGTTAAGATGAGAAACGTTGAGCTTCATGAACGATGTATTTCGTTTGAGCTGAAAAGTGACTGCCCTTACTTGAAACGAAGTCTTGCTTGTAGTAAGACACAGAGCCTGGGATTTAACTCCATTTCTGAAGTGAAACACACAGCAGAGTTCTCATCCATTGATCACACTCTGCTTTAGAACAAGAAGCACGCTCTTGCTTTCTAGAGTCTCTAAGACAGCAGGAAACGTGAGTGTGCTGAGAACAAAAGAATGGTGTTTCCTACACAAACGGACCATATATAGTCCAACTCTGCTTCTGTAGTTCATACAAAGCAAAGGTCCTCTAAGATCCAATGCTTGTCAGTTAAGATGAGAAACATGTGGGCTTTGTGAAAGATGTAGTTCGTTTGAGCTGTAAAGTAACTGCCCTTACCTGAAATGAAGTCTTGTTTGTAGGAAGACTCAGAGCCTGGGAATTAACTCCATTTCTGAAGTGAAACAGACAGCATTGTTCTCATCCATTGATCACACTCTGCTTTAGAACAAGAAGCAAGCTCTTGTTTTCTAGAGTCTCTAAGACAGCAGGAAACGTGACTGTGCTGAGAACAAAAGAACGGTGTTTCCTACACATACGGACCATATGTAGTCCAAATCTGCTTCTGAAACTGATACAAAGCACTGGTCCTCTAACATCCAATGCTTGTCTGTTAAGATGAGAAAAGTGTGAGCTTCGTGAACGATGTTTTTCCTTTGAGGTGAAAAGTGACTGCCCTTATCTGAAATGAAGTCTTCCTTGTAGGAAGATTCAGAGCCTGGGATTTAACACCATTTCTGAAGGGAAACAAACAGCATAGTTCTCATCCATTGATCACACTCTGCTTAGAACAAGAAGCACGCTCTTGCTTTCTAGAGTCTCTAAGACAGCAGGAAACGTGAGTGTGCTGAGAACAAAAGAATGGTGTATCCTACACATACGGACCATATCTAGTACAACTCTGCTTCTGAAATTCATAAAAAGCAAAGTTCCTCTAACATCCAATGTTTGTCAGTTAAGGTGAGAAATATGTGAGCTTCGTGAAAAATGTAGTTCGTTTGAGATGTAAAGTAAATGCCCTTACCTGAAACGAAGTCTTGTTTGTAGGAAGACTCAGAGCCTGGGATTTAACTCCATTTCTGAAGTGAAACACAGAGCAGAGTTCTCATTCATTGATCACACTCTGCTTTAGAGCAAGAAGCACGCTCTTCCTTTCTAGAATCTCCAAGCCATCAGGAAACGTGAGTGTGCTGAGAACAAAAGAACGTTGTTTCCTACACATACAGACCATATCTAGTCCAACTCTGCTTCTGAAACTGATACAAAGCACTGGTCCTCTAACATCCAATGCTTGTCAGTTAAGAAGAGAAACGTGTGAGCTCCGTGAACGATGTAGTTCGTTTGAGCAGAAAAGTGACTGCCCTTACCTTAAACGAAGTCTTGCTTGTAGGAAGACTCAGAGCCTGGGATTTAACTCCATTTCTGAAGTGAAACACACAGCAGTGTTCTCATCCATTGATCACCCTCTGCTTTAAAACAAGAAGCCCGCTCTTGCTTTCTAGAGTCTCTAAGACAGCAGGAAACGTGACTGTGCTGAGAACAAAAGAACAGTGTTTCCTACACATACAGACCATATGTAGTCCAACTCTGCTTCTGAAACTAATACAAAGCACTGGTCCTCTAACATCCAATGCTTGTCTGTTAGGATGAGAAACGTGTGAGCTTCGTGAAAGACGTAGTTCTTTTGAGCTTTAAAGTAACTGCCCTTACCTGAAACGAAGTCTTCTTTGTAGGAAGACTCAGAGCCTGGGATTTAACTCCATTTCTGATGGGAAACACGGAAAAGAGTTCTCATCCATTGATCACACTCTGCTTTAGAGCAAGAAGCACGCTCTTGCTTTCTAGAGGCTCAAAGACAGCAGGGAGCGTGAGTGTGCTGAGAACAAAAGAACGGTGTTGCCTACACATACGGATCATATGTGGTCCAAATCTGCTTCTGAAACTAATATAAAGCACTGGTCCTCTAACATCCAATGCTTGTCATTTAAGATGAGGAACGTGTGAGTTTCGTGAACTATGTAGTTCGTTTGAGCTATAAAGAAACTGCCCTTACATGAAAGAAAGTCTTCCTTTTAGGAAGACTCAGAGCCTGGGATTCAACTCCATTTCTGATGTGAAACACACAGCAGAGTTCTCATCCATTGATCATACTCTGCTTTAGAGCAAGAAGCACTCTCTTGCTTTATAGAGTCTCTAAGACAGCAGGAAATCTTAGTGTGCCCAGAACAAAAGAACAGTGTTTCCTACACATACGGACCATATGTAGTCCAAATCTGATTCTGAAACTGATACAAAGCACTGGTCCTCTAACATCCAATGCTTCTCAGTTAGGATGAGAAACGTGTGAGCTTCGTGAATGTTGTAGTTCGTTTGAGCTGAAAAGTGACTGCCCTTACCTGAAACGAATTCTTGCTTGTAGGAAGACACAAAGCCTGTGATTTAACTCCATTTCTGAAGTGAAACACACAGCATAGTTCTCATCCATGGATCACACTCTGCTTTAGAGTGGGAAGCACGCTCTTGCTTTCTAGAGTCTCTAATACAGCAGGAAACCTGAGTGTGCTCAGAACAAAAGAACGGTGTTTCCTACACATAGGGACCATAACTTGTTCATCTCTGCTTCTGAAACTGAAACAAATGAAAGGTCCTCTAACATACAATGCTTGTCAGTTAAGATGAGAAATGTTGAGCTTCATGAACGATGTATTTCGTTTGTGCTGAAAAGTGACTGCCCTTACTTGAAACGAAGTCTTGCTTGTAGTAAGACACAGAGCCTGGGCTTTAACTCCATTTCTGAAGGGAAACACACAGCATAGTTCTCATCCATGTATCACACTCTGCTTTAGAGTGGGAAGCACGTTCTTGCTTTCTAGAATCTCTAAGACAGCAGGAAACATGAGTGTGCTGAGAACAAAAGAACGGTGTTTCCTACATATACTGACCATATCTAGTCCAACTCTGCTTCTGAAACTGATACAAAGCACTGGTCCTCTAACATCCAATGCTTGTCAGTTAAGATGAGAAACGTGTGAGCTTTGTGAACGATGTAGTTCTTTTGAGCAGAAAAGTGACTGCCCTTACCTTAAAGGAAGTCTTGCTTGTAGGAAGACTCAGAGCCTGGGATTTAACTCCATTTATGAATGGAAACACACAGCATAGTTCTCATCCATTGATCACACTCTGCTTAGAACAAGAAGCACGCTCTTGCTTTCTAGAGTCTCTAAGACAGCAGGAAACGTGAGTGTGCTGAGAACAAAAGAATGCTGTTTCCTACACATACGGACCATATCTAGTCCAAATCTGCTTCTGAAATTCATACAAAGCAAAGGTCCTCTAACATCCAATGTTTGTCAGTTAAGATGAGAAACGTGTGAGCTTCGTGAAAGATGTAGTTCGTTTGAGCTGTAAAGTAACTGCCCTTACCTGAAACGAAGTCTTCTATGTAGGAAGACTCAGAGCATGGGATTTAACTCCATTTCTGAAGGGAAACACGCAAAAGAGTTCTCATCCAATGATCACACTCTGCTTTAGAGCAAGAAGCACGCTCTTGCTTTCTAGAGGCTCAAAGACAGCAGGGAGCATGAGTGTGCTGAGAACAAAAGAACAGTGTTGCCTACACATACGGACCATATGTGGTCCAAATCTGCTTCTGAAACTGATACAAAGCACTGGTCCTCTAACATCCAATGCTTGTCAGTTTGGATGAGAAACGTGTGAGCTTAGTGAATGATGTAGTTCGTTTGAGCTGAAAAGTGTCTGCCCTTACCTGAAACGAAGTCTTGCTTGTAGGAAGACACAGAGCCTGGGATTTAACTCCATTTCTGAAGGGTAACACACAGCATAGTTCTCATCCATGGATCACACTCTGCTTTAGAGCGGGAAGCACGCTCTTGCTTTCTAGAGTCTCTAATACAGCAGGAAACCTGAGTGTGCTCAGAACAAAAGAACGGTGTTTCCTACACATACGGACCATATGTAGTCCAAATCTGCTTCTGAAACTGACACAAAGCACTGGTCCTCTAACATCCAATGCTTGTCAGTTAAGATGAGAAACGTGTGAGCTTCGTGAACGATGTAGTTCGTTTGAGCTGAAAAGTGACTGCCCATACCTGAAATGAAGTCTGGCTTGTGGGAAGACACAGAGCCTGGGATTTAACACCATTTCTTAATGGAAACAAACAGCATAGTTCTCATCCATTGATCACACTCTGCTTAGAACAAGAAGCACGCTCTTGCTTTCTAGAGTCTCTAAGACAGCAGGAAACGTGAGTGTGCTGAGAACAAAAGAATGGTGTTTCCTACACATAAGGACCATATCTAGTCCAACTCTGCTTCTGAAATTCATACAAAGCAAAGGTCCTCTAACATCCAATGCTTGTCAGTTAAGATGAGAAACGTGTGAGCTTCGTGAACGATGTAGTTTGTTTGAGCAGAAAAGAGACTGCCCTTACCTTAAACGAAGCCTTGCTTGTAGGAAGACTCAGAGCCTGGGATTTAACTCCATTTCTGAAGGGAAACAGGAAGAAGAGTTCTCATCCATTGATCACACTCTGCTTTAGAGCAAGAAGCACGCTGTTGCTTTCTAGAGTCTCTAAGACAGCAGGAAACATGAGTGTGATGAGAAAAAAACAACGGTGTTTCCTACACATACGTACCATATCTAGTCCAACTCTGCTTCTGAAACTGATACAAAGCACTGGTCCTCTAACATCCAATGCTTGTCATTTAAGATGAGAAACGTGTGAGTTTCGTGAACAATGTAGGTAGTTTGAGCTTACAAGTGACTGCCCTAACCTGAAACGATGTCTTGCTAGTAGGAAAACACAGAGCCTGGGATTTAACTCCATTTCTGAAGGGAAACACACAGCATAGTTCTCATCCACGGATCAAACTCTGCTTTAGAGCAAGAAGCACTCTCTTGCTTTCTAGAGTCTCTAAGACAACAGAAAACGTGAGTGTGCTGAGAACAAAAGAACGGTGTTTCCAACACATACAGACCATATATAGTCCAACTCTGCTTCTGAAACTGATACAAAGCACTGGTCCTCTAACATTCAATGCTTGTCAGTTAAGATGGGAAACGTGTGAGCTTCGTGAACATTGTAGTTCGTTTAAGCTGTAAAGTAACTGCCCTTACCTGAACCGAAGTCTTGCTTTTAGTAAGACTCAGAGCCAGAGATTTATCTCCATTTCTGAAGTGAAACACACAACAGAGTTCTCATCCATTGATCACACCCTGCTTTAGAGCAAGAAGCACGCTCTAGCTTTCTAGAGTCTCTAAGACAGCAGGAAAATTGGGTGTGCTGAGAAAAAATGAACGGTGTTTCCTACACATACGGACCATATCTAGTCCAACGCTGCTTCTGAAACTGATACAAAGCACTGGTTCTCTATAATCCAATGCTTGTCAGTTAAGATGAGAAACATGTGAGCTTCGTGAACGATGGAGTTCATTTGAGCTGAAAAGTGACTGCCCTTACCTGAAACGAAGTCTTGAATGTAGGAAGACACAGGGCGTGGGGTTTAACTCAATTTCTGAAGGGAAACACACAACACAGTTCTCATCCATGGATCACACTCTGCTTTAGAGCAAGAAGCACGCTCTTGCTTTCCAGAGTGTCTAATACAGCAGGAAACTTGAGTGTGCTCAGAAGAAAAGAACGGTGTTTCCTAAACATACCAACGATATCTAGTCCAAATCTGCTTCTGAAACTGATACAAAGCACTGGTCCTCTAACATCCAATGCTTGTCAGTTAAGATGAGAAACGTGTGAGCTACGTGAATGATGTAGTTCGTTTTAGCTGTAAAGTAACTGCCCTTACCTGAACCGAAGTCTTGCTTGTAGGAAGACTCAGAGCCAGGGATTTAACTCCATTTCTGAAGTGAAACACACAACAGAGTTCTCATCCATTGATCACACCCTGCTTTAGAGCAAGAAGCACGCTCGACTTTCTAGAGTCTCTAAGACAACAGGAAAATTGGGTGTGCTGAGAAAAAATGAACGGTGTTTTCTACACATACGGACCATATCTAGTCCAATGCTGCTTCTGAAACTGATACAAAGCACTGGTCCTCTATAATCCGATGCTTGTCAGTTAAGATGAGAAACGTGTTAGCTTCGTGAACGATGGAGTTCGTTTGAGCTGTAAAGTAACTGCCCTTACTTGAATCGAAATCTTCCTTGTAGGAAGACTCCGAGCCTGGGATTTAACTCCATTTCTTAAGTGAAACACAGAGCAGAGTTCTCATCCATTGATCACACTCTGCTTTAGAGCAAGAAGCACGCTCTTGCTTTCTAGATTCTCTAAGACAGCAGGAAACCTGAGTGTGCTGAGAACAAAAGAACGGTGTTTCCTACACATACGGACCATATCTAGTCCAACTCTCCTTCTGAAAATGATACAAAGCACTGGTCCTCTAACATCTGATGCTTGTCAGTTAAGATAAGAAATGTGTGAGCTTCGTGAACGATGTAGTTCGTTTGAGCTGAAAAGTGACTGCCCTTACCTGAAACGAAGTCTTGAATGTAGGAAGACACAGGGCGTGGGGTTTAACTCCATTTCTGAAGGGAAACACACAACACAGTTCTCATCCATGGATCACACTCTGCTTTAGAGCAAGAAGCACGCTCTTGCTTTCCAGAGTGTCTAATACAGCAGGAAACTTGAGTGTGCTCAGAAGAAAAAAACGGTGTTTCCTAAACATACGGGCGATATATAGTCCAAATCTGATTCTGAAACTGATACAAAGCACTGGTCCTCTAACATCCAATGCTTGTCAGTTAAGATGAGAAACGTGTGAGGTACGTGAACGATGTAGTTCGTTTGAGCTGTAAAGTAACTGCCCTTACCTGAACCGAAGTCTTGCTTGTAGGAAGACTCAGAGCCAGGGATTTAACTCCATTTCTGAAGTGAAACACACAACAGAGTTCTCATCCATTGATCACACCCTGCTTTAGAGCAAGAAGCACGCTCTAGCTTTCTAGAGTCTCTAAGACAACAGGAAAATTGGGTGTGCTGAGAAAAAATGAACGGTGTTTCCTACACATACGGACCAGATCTACTCCAACGCTGCTTCTGAAACTGATACAAAGCACTGGTCCTCTAACATCCAATGCTTGTCAGTTAAGATGAGAAACGTGTGATCTTCGTGAACGATGTAGTTCGTTTGAGCTGTAAAGTAACTGCCTTACCTGAAACAAAGTAGTGCTTGTAGGAAGACACAGAGCATAGGAATTAACACCATTTCCTAAGGGAAACACACATCATAGTTCTCATCCATGGATCACACTCTGCTTTAGGACAAGAAGCACACTCTTGCATTCTAGATTCTCTAATATAGCAGGAAACTTGAGTGTGCTCATAACAAAAGCACGGTGTTTCCTACACATACCGGCCTTATCTAGTTCTATTCTGCTTCTGAAACTTAAAGAAACCACAGGTCCTCTAACATCCAATGCTTTTCAGTTAAGATGAGAAATGTGTGAGCATCGTGAACGATGTAATTCGTTTGAGCTGTTAAGTTACTGCCCTTACCTGAAATGAAGTCTTGCTTGTAGGAAGACTCAGAGCCTGGGATTTAACTCAATTTCTGAAGGGAAACACACAGCATAGTTGCCATCCATGGATCACACTCTGCTTTAGAGCAAGAAGAATGCTCTTGCTTTCTAGAATCTCTAATACAGCAGGAAAATTGAGTGTGCTCAGAAAAAAAGAACAGTGTTTCCTACACATACCGACCATATCTAGTTCAACTCTGCTTCTGAAACTGAAAGAAACCACAGGTCCTCCCACATCCAATGCTTGTCAGTTAAGATGATAAACGTGTGAGCTACGTGAATGATATAGTTCGTTTTAGCTGTAAAGTAACTGCCCTTACCTGAACCGAAGTCTTGCTTGTAGGAAGACTAAGAGCCAGGGATTTAACTCCATTTCTGAAGTGAAACACACAACAGAGTTCTCATCCATTGATCACACCCTGCTTTAGAACAAGAAGCAAGCTCTTGTTTTCTAGAGTCTCTAAGACAGCAGGAAACGTGACTGTGCTGAGAACAAAAGAACGGTGTTTCCTACACATACGGACCATATGTAGTCCAACTCTGCTTCTGAAACTGATACAAAGCACTGGTCCTCTAACATCCAATGCTTGTCTGTTAAGATGAGAAAAGTGTGAGCTTCGTGAACGATGTAGTTCCTTTGAGCTGAAAAGTGACTACCCTTACCTGAAATGAAGTCTTCATTGTAGGAAGACACAGATCCTGGGATTTAACACCATTTCTGAAGGGAAACAAACAGCATAGTTCTCATCCATTGATCACACTCTGCTTAGAACAAGAAGCACGCTCTTGCTTTCTAGAGTCTCTAAGACAGCAGGAAACGTGAGTGTGCTGAGAACAAAAGAATGGTGTTTCCTACACATACGTACAATATCTAGTCCAACTCTGCTTCTGAAATTCATAAAAAGCAAAGGTCCTCTAACATCCAATGTTTGTCAGTTAAGGTGAGAAATATGTGAGCTTCGTGAAAGATGTAGTTCGTTTGAGATGTAAAGTAAATGCCCTTACCTTAAACGAAGTCTTGTTTGTAGGAAGACTCAGAGCCTGGGATTTAACTCCATTTCTGAAGTGAAACACAGAGCAGAGTTCTCATTCATTGATCACACTCTGCTTTAGAGCAAGAAGCACGCTCTTCCTTTCTAGAATCTCCAAGCCATCAGGAAACGTGAGTGTGCTGAGAACAAAAGAACGTTGTTTCCTACACATACAAACCATATCTAGTCCAACTCTGCTTCTGAAACTGATACAAAGCACTGGTCCTCTAACATCCAATGCTTGTCAGTTAAGAAGAGAAACGTGTGAGCTTTGTGAACGATGTAGTTCGTTTGAGCAGAAAAGTGACTGCCCTTACCTTAAACGAAGTCGTGCTTGTAGGAAGACTCAGAGCCTGGCATTTAACTCCATTTCTGAAGTGAAACACACAGCAGTGTTCTCATCCATTGATCACACTCTGCTTTAAAACAAGAAGCCCGCTCTTGCTTTCTAGAGTCTCAAAGACAGCAGGAAACATGACTGTGCTGAGAACAAAAGAACAGTGTTTCCTACACATACGGACCATATGTAGTACAACTCTGCTTCTGAAACTAATACAAAGCACTGGTCCTCTAACATCCAATGCTTGTCTGTTAAGATGAGAAACGTGTGAGCTTCGTGAAAGATGTAGTTCTTTTGAGCTGTAAAGTAACTGCCCTTACCTGAAACGAAGTCTTCTTTGTAGGAAGACTCAGAGCCTGGGATTTAACTCCATTTCTGATGGGAAACACGCAAAAGAGTTCTCATCCATTGATCACACTCTGCTTTAGAGCAAGAAGCACGCTCTTGCTTTCTAGAGGCTCAAAGACAGCAGGGAGCGTGAGTCTGCTGAGAACAAAAGAACAGTGTTGCCTACACATACGGATCATATGTGGTCCAAATCTGCTTTTGAAACTAATATAAAGCACTGGTCCTCTAACATCCAATGCTTGTCATTTAAGATGAGGAACGTGTGAGTTTCGTGAACGATGTAGTTCGTTTGAGCTATAAAGAAAATGCCCTTACATGAAAGAAAGTCTTCCTTTTAGGAAGACTCAGAGCCTGGGATTCAACTCCATTTCTGATGTGAAACACACAGCAGAATTCTCATCCATTGATCATACTCTGCTTTAGAGCAAGAAGCACTCTCTTGCTTTATAGAGTCTCTAAGACAGCAGGAAATCTTAGTGTGCCCAGAACAAAAGAACAGTGTTTCCTACACATACGGACCATATGTAGTCCAAATCTGATTCTGAAACTGATACAAAGCACTGGTCCTCTAACATCCAATGCTTCTCAGTTAGGATGAGAAACGTGTGAGCTTCGTGAATGTTGTAGTTCGTTTGAGCTGAAAAGTGACTGCCCTTACCTGAAACGAATTCTTGCTTGTAGGAAGACACAAAGCCTGTGATTTAACTCCATTTCTGAAGTGAAACACACAGCATAGTTCTCATCCATGGATCACACTCTGCTTTAGAGTGGGAAGCACGCTCTTGCTTTCTAGAGTCTCTAATACAGCAGGAAACCTGAGTGTGCTCAGAACAAAAGAACCGTGTTTCCTACACATAGGGACCATAACTTGTTCATCTCTGCTTCTGAAACTGAAACAAATGAAAGGTCCTCTAACATACAATGCTTGTCAGTTAAGATGAGAAATGTTGAGCTTCATGAACGATGTATTTCGTTTGTGCTGAAAAGTGACTGCCGTTACTTGAAACGAAGTCTTGCTTGTAGTAAGACAGAGAGCCTGGGATTTAACTCCATTTCTGAAGGGAAACACACAGCATAGTTCTCATCCATTGATCACACTCTGCTTAGAACAAGAAGCACGCTCTTGCTTTCTAGAGTCTCTAAGACAGCAGGAAACGTGAGTGTGCTGAGAACAAAAGAATGGTGTTTCCTACACATACGTACAATATCTAGTCCAACTCTGCTTCTGAAATTCATAAAAAGCAAAGGTCCTCTAACATCCAATGTTTGTCAGTTAAGGTGAGAAATATGTGAGCTTCGTGAAAGATGTAGTTCGTTTGAGATGTAAAGTAAATGCCCTTACCTGAAACGAAGTCTTGTTTGTAGGAAGACTCAGAGCCTGGGATTTAACTCCATTTCTGAAGTGAAACACAGAGCAGAGTTCTCATTCATTGATCACACTCTGCTTTAGAGCAAGAAGCACGCTCTTCCTTTCTAGAATCTCCAAGCCATCAGGAAACGTGAGTGTGCTGTGAACAAAAGAACGTTGTTTCCTACACATACAAACCATATCTAGTCCAACTCTGCTTCTGAAACTGATACAAAGCACTGGTCCTCTAACATCCAATGCTTGTCAGTTAAGAAGAGAAACGTGTGAGCTTTGTGAACGATGTAGTTCCTTTGAGCAGAAAAGTGACTGCCCTTACCTTAAACGAAGTCTTGCTTGTAGGAAGACTCAGAGCCTGGGATTTAACTCCATTTCTGAAGTGAAACACACAGCAGTGTTCTCATCCATTGATCACACTCTGCTTTAAAACAAGAAGCCCGCTCTTGCTTTCTAGAGTCTCTAAGACAGCAGGAAACGTGACTGTGCTGAGAACAAAAGAACAGTGTTTCCTACAATACGGACCATATGTAGTCCAACTCTGCTTCTGAAACTAATACAAAGCACTGGTCCTCTAACATCCAATGCTTGTCTGTTAAGATGAGAAACGTGTGAGCTTCGTGAAAGATGTAGTTCTTTTGAGCTGTAAAGTAACTGCCCTTACCTGAAACGAAGTCTTCTTTGTAGGAAGACTCAGAGCCTGGGATTTAACTCCATTTCTGATGGGAAACACGCAAAAGAGTTCTCATCCATTGATCACACTCTGCTTTAGAGCAAGAAGCACGCTCTTGCTTTCAAGAGGCTCAAAGACAGCAGGGAGCGTGAGTGTGCTGAGAACAAAAGAACGGTGTTGCCTACACATACGGACCATATGTGGTCAAAATCTGCTTCTGAAACTGATACAAAGCACTGGTCCTCTAACATCCAATGCTTGTCAGTTAGGATGAGAAACGTGTGAGCATAGTGAATGATGTAGTTCGTTTGAGCTGAAAAGTGTCTGCCCTTACCTGAAACGAAGTCTTGCTTATAGGAACACACAGAGCCTGGGATTTAACTCCATTTCTGAAGGGTAACACACAGCATAGTTCTCATCCATGGATCACACTCTGCTTTAGAGCGAGAAGCACGCTCTTGCTTTCTAGAGTCTTTAATACAGCAGGAAACATGAGTGTGCTCAGAACAAAAGAACGGTGTTTCCTACACATACGGACCATATCTTGTTCATTTCTGCTTCTGAAACTGAAACAAATGAAAGGTCCTCTAACATCCAATGCTCTTCAGGTATGATCAGAAACCTGAGAGCTTCGTGAAAGATGTAGTTTGTTTGACCTGTAAAGTAACTGCTCTTACCTGAAAGGAAGTCTTGCATGTAGGAAGACTCAGAGCCTGGTACTTAACTCCATTTCTGAAGTGAAACACACAGCATAGTTCTCATCCATAGATCACACTCTGCTTTAGAGCAAGAAGCACGCTCTTGCTTTCTAGAGACTCAAAGACAGCAGGGAGCGTGAGTGTACTGAGAACAAAAGCACGGTGTTGCCTACACATACGGACCATATGTGGTCCAAATCTGCTTCTAAAACTGATATAAAGCACTGGTCCTCTAACATCCAATGCTTGTCAGTTAAGAGGAGAAACGTGTGAGTTTCGTGAACGATGTAGTTCGTTTGAGCTATAAAGAAACTGCCCTTACATGAAAGAAAGTCTTGCTTTTAGGAAGACTCAGAGCCTGGGATTTAACTCCATATCTGAATTGAAACACACAGCAGAGTTCTCATCCATTGATCACACTCTGCTTTAGAGCGAGAAGCACGCTCTTGCTTTCTAGAGTCTCTAATACAGCAGGAAACCTGAGTGTGATCAGAACAAAAGAACGGTGTTTCCTACACATACGGACCATATCTAGTTCAACTCTGCTTCTGAAATTCATACAAAGCAAAGGTCCTCTAACATCCAATTCTTTTCAGTTAAGATGAGAAACGTGTGAGCTTTGTGAACGATGTAGTTCGTTTGAGCTGAAAAGTGACTGCCCTTACCTGAAATGAAGTCTTGCTTGTGGGAAGACACAGAGCCTGGGATTTAACACCATTTCTGAATGGGAACAAACAGCATAGTTCTCATCCATTGATCACACTCTGCTTAGAACAAGAAGCATGCTCTTTCTTTCTTGAGTCTCTAAGACAGCAGGAAAAGTGAGTGTGCTGAGAACAAAAGAACATTGTTTCCTACACATACGGACCATATCTAGTTCAACTCTGCTTCTGAAACTGATAAAAAGCACTGGTCCTCTACCATCCAATGCTTGTCAGTTAAGATGAGAAACGTGTGAGCTTCGAGAACGATGTAGTTTGTTTGAGCAGAAAAGTGACTGCCCTTACCTTAAACGAAGTCTTGCTTGTAGGAAGACTCAGAGCCTGGGATTTAACTCCATTTCTGAAGGGAAACACGAAGAAGAGTTCTCATCCATTGATCACCCTCTGCTTTAGAGCAAGAAGCACGCTCTTGCTTTCTAGAGGCTCAAAGACAGCAGGGAGCATGAGTGTGCTGAGAACAAAATAACGGTGTTGCCTACACATACGGACCATATGTGGTCCAACTCTGCTTCTGAAACTGATATAAAGCACTGGTCCTCTAACATCCAATGCTTTTTAGTTAAGATGAGAAACGTGTGAGTTTCGTGAATGATGTAGTTCGTTTGAGGTATAAAGCAACTGCCCTTACATGAAAGAAAGGCTTGATTTTAGGAAGACTCAGAGCCTGGGATTTAGCACCATTTCTGAAGGGAAACACACAGCAGAGTTCTCATCCATTGATCATACTCTCCTTTAGAGCAAGAAGCACTGTCTTGCTTTATAGTATCTCTAATACAGCAGGAAATCTTAGTGTGCCCAGAACAAAAGAACAGTGTTTCCTACACATACGGACCATATCTTGTTCATCTCTGCTTCTGAAACTGAAACAAATGAAAGGTCCTCTAATATCCAATGCTCGTCAGATATGATCTGAAACGTGTGAGCTTCGTGAAAGATGTAGTTTGTTTGACCTCTAAAGTAACTGCTCTTACCTGAAACGAGGTCTTGCTTGTAGGAAGACTCAGAGCCAGGTACTCAACTCCATTTCTGAAGTGAAACACACAGCATAGTTCTCATTCATTGACCATACTCTGCTTTAGAGCAAGAAGCACACACTTGCTTTCTAGATTCTCTAAGACAGCAGTAACGTGAGTGTGCTGAGAACAAAAGAACATTGTTTCCTACACATACGGACCACATCTAGTCCAACTCTGCTTCTGAAACTGATAAAAAGCACTGGTCCTCTAACATCCAATGCTTGTCAGTTAAGATGAGAAACGTGTGATTTTCGTGAACGATGTAGTTCCTTTGAGCTATAAAGTAACTGCCCTTACCTGAAACGAAGTCTTGCTTGTAGGAAGACTCAGAGCCTGGGATTTAACTCCATGTCTGAAGTGAAACTCACAGCAGAGTTCTCATATATAGATCACACTCTGCTTTAGAGCAATAAGCACGCTCTTGCTTTCTAGAGTCTCTAAGATAGCAGGAAACCTGAGTGTGCTGAGAACAAAAGAACGTTGTTTCCTACACATACGGACCATATCTAGTCCAACTCTCCTTGTGAAACTGATAAAAAGCACTGGTACTCTAACATCCGATGATTTTCAGTTAAGATGAGAAATGTGTGAGAGTCGTGAATGATGTAATTCATTTGAGCTGTAAAGTAACTGCCCTTACCTGATTCGAAGTCTTGCTTGTAGGAAGACTCAGAGCCTGGGATATAACTCCATTTCTGAAGTGAAACACACAGCAGAGTTCGCATATATAGATCACACTCTGCTTTAGAGCAAGAAGCACGCTCTTGCTTTCTAGAGTCTCTAAGACAGCAGGAAACATGAGTGTGATGAGAAAAAAACAACGATGTTTCCTACACATACGTACCATATCTAGTCCAACTCTGCCTCTGAAATTGATACAAAGCACAGGTTCTCTAACATCCAATGCTTGTCAGTTAAGATGAGAAACGTGTGAGCTTCGTGAACGATGTAGTTCCTTTGAGCTGTAAAGTAACTGCCCTTACTTGAATCGATGTCTTGTTTGTAGGAAGACTCAGAGCCTGGGATTTAACTCCATTTCTGAAGGGAAACACACAGCATAGTTCTCATCCATGGATCACACTCTGCTTTAGAGCAAGAAGAACGCTCTTGCTTTCTAGAATCTCTAATACAGCAGGAAACCTGAGTGTGCTCAGAAAGCAAGAACGGTGTTTCGTACATATACGGACCATATCTAGTTCATCTCTGCTTCTGAAACTGAAACAAACCAGAGGTCTTCTAACATCCAATGCTTGTCAGTTTAGATGAGAAATGTGTGAGCTTCATGAACGATGTAGTTCGTTTGAGATGAAAAGTGACTGCCCTTACCTGAAACGAAGTCTTGTTTGTAGGAAGACTCAGAGCCTGGTGTTTAACACCATTTCTGAAGGGAAACACACAACACATTTCTCATCCATGGATGACTATCGGCTTTAATGTAAGAAGCATGCTCTTTCTTTCTAGATTCTCTAATACAGCAGGAAACGTGAGTGTGCTCAGAAGAAAAGAACGGTGCTTCCTATACATACGGACCATATCTAGTTCAACTCTGCTTGAAATTGATACAAACCAAAGGTCCTCTAACATCCAATGCTTCTCAGTTTAGATGAGAAATGTGTGAGCTTTGTGAACGATGTAGTTCCTTTGAGCTGTAAAGTAACTGCCCTTAACTGAAATGAAGTCTTGCTTGTAGGAAGACTCAGAGCCAGGGATTTAACTCCATTTCTGAAGTGAAACACACAACAGAGTTCTCATCCATTGATCACACTCTGCTTTAGAGCAAGAAGCACGCTCTTGCTTTCTAGAGTCTCTAATACAGCAGGAAACATGAGTGTGCTCAGATCTAAAAATGGCGTTTCCTGCATATACGGGCCATATGTAGTTCAACTCTGCTTCTGAAACTGATACAAAGCACTGGTCCTCTAACATCCAATGCTTGTCATTTAAGATGAGAAACGTGTGAGTTTCGTGAACAATGTAGGTAGTTTGAGCTTACAAGTGACTGCCCTAACCTGAAACGATGTCTTGCTAGTAGGAAAACACAGAGCCTGGGATTTAACTCCATTTCAAAAGGGAAACACACAGCATAGTTCTCATCCACGGATCAAACTCTGCTTTAGAGCAAGAAGCACTCTCTTGCTTTCTAGAGTCTCTAAGACAACAGAAAACGTGAGTGTGCTGAGAACAAAAGAACGGTGTTTCCAACACATACAGACCATATATAGTCCAACTCTGCTTCTGAAACTGACACAAAGCACGGGTCCTCTAACATTCAATGCTTGTCAGTTAAGATGGGAAACGTGTGAGCTTCGTGAACATTGTAGTTCGTTTGAGCTGTAAAGTAACTGCCCTTACCTGAACCGAAGTCTTGCTTTTAGTAAGACTCAGAGCCAGAGATTTAACTCCATTTCTGAAGTGAAACACACAACAGAGTTCTCATCCATTGATCTCACCCTGCTTTAGAGCAAGAAGCACGCTCTAGCTTTCTAGAGTCTCTAAGACAGCAGGAAATTTGGGTGTGCTAAGAAAAAATGAACGGTGTTTCCTACACATACGGACCATATCTAGTCCAACGCTGCTTCTGAAACTGATACAAAGCACTGGTTCTCTATAATCCGATGCTTGTCAGTTAAGATGAGAAACGTGTGAGCTTCGTGAACGATGGAGTTCGTTTGAGCTGAAAAGTGACTGCCCTTACCTGAAACGAAGTCTTGAATATAGGAAGACACAGGGCGTGGGGTTTAACTCAATTTCTGAAGGGAAACACACAACACAGTTCTCATCCATGGATCACACTCTGCTTTAGAGCAAGAAGCACGCTCTTGCTTTCCAGAGTGTCTAATACAGCAGGAAACTTGAGTGTGCTCAGAAGAAAAGAACGGTGTTTCCTAAACCTACCAACGATATCTAGTCCAAATCTGCTTCTGAAACTGATACAAAGCACTGGTCCTCTAACATCCAATCCTTGTCAGTTAAGATGAGAAACGTGTGAGCTACGTGAATGATGTAGTTCGTTTTAGCTGTAAAGTAACTGCCCTTACCTGAACCGAAGTCTTGCTTGTAGGAAGACTCAGAGCCAGGGATTTAACTCCATTTCTGAAGTGAAACACACAACAGAGTTCTCATCCATTGATCACACCCTGCTTTAGAGCAAGAAGCACGCTCTAGCTTTCTAGAGTCTCTAAGACAACAGGAAAATTGGGTGTGCTGAGAAAAAATGAACGGTGTTTCCTACACATACGGACCATATCTAGTCCAATGCTGCTTCTGAAACTGATACAAAGCACTGGTCCTCTAACATCCAATGCTTGTCAGTTAAGATAAGAAACGTGTTAGCTTCGTGAAGGATGTAGTTCGTTTGAGCTGTAAAGTAACTGCCTTACCTGAAACAAAGTAGTGCTTGTAGGAAGACACAGAGCATAGGAATTAACACCATTTCCTAAGGGAAACACACAGCATAGTTCTCATCCATGGATCACACTCTGCTTTAGGACAAGAAGCACACTCTTGCTTTCTAGATTCTCTAATATAGCAGGAAACTTGAGTGTGCTCATAACAAAAGCACGGTGTTTCCTACACATACGGGCCTTATCTAGTTCTACTCTGCTTCTGAAACTGAAAGAAACCACAGGTCCTCTAACATCCAATGCTTGTCAGTTAAGATGAGAAATGTGTGAGCATCGTGAACGATGTAATTCGTTTGAGCTGTTAAGTAATTGCCCTTAAATGAAACGAAGTCTTGCTTGTAGGAAGACTCAGAGCCCGGGATTTAACTCCATTTCTGAAGGGAAACACACAGCATAGTTGCCATCCATGGATCACACTCTGCTTTAGAGCACGAAGAATGCTCTTGCTTTCTAGAATCTCTAATACAGCAGGAAACTTGAGTGTGCTCAGAACAAAAGAACAGTGTTTCCTACACATACGGACCATATCTAGTTCAACTCTGCTTCTGAAACTGAAAGAAACCACAGGTCCTCCAACATCCAATGCTTGTCAGTTAAGATGAGAAATGTGTGAGCATCGTGAACGATGTAATTCATTTGAGCTGTAAAGTAACTTCCCTTACCTGAATTGAAGTCTTGCTTGTAGGAAGACTCAGAGCCTGGGATTTAACTCCATTTCTGAAGTGAAACTCACAGCAGAGTTCTCATATATAGATCACACTCTGCTTTAGAGCAATAAGCACGCTCTTGCTTTCTAGAGTCTCTAAGATAGCAGGAAACGTGAGTGTGCTGAGAACAAAAGAACGGTGTTTCCTACACATACGGACCATATCTAGTCCAACTCTCCTTCTGAAACTGATACAAAGCACTGGTACTCTAACATCCGATGATTTTCAGTTAAGATGAGAAATGTGTGAGAGTCGTGAATGATGTAATTCAATTGAGCTGCAAAATAACTGCCCTTACCTGATTCGAAGTCTTGCTTGTAGGAAGACTCAGATCCTGGGATTTAACTCCATTTCTGAAGTGAAACACACAGCAGAGTTCGCATATATATATCACACTCTGCTTTAGAGCAAGAAGCACGCTCTTGCTTTCTAGAGTCTCTAAGACAGCAGGAAACATGAGTGTGATGAGTAAAAAACAACGGTGTTTCCTACACATACGGACCATATCTAGTCCAACGCTGCCTCTGAAATTGATACAAAGCACAGGTTCTCTAACATCCAATGCTTGTCAGTTAAGATGAGAAACGTGTGAGCTTCGTGAACGATGTAGTTCCTTTGAGCTGTAAAGTAACTGCCCTTACTTGAATCGATGTCTTGTTTATAGGAAGACTCAGAGCCTGGGATTTAACTCCATTTCTGAAGGGAAACACACAGCATAGTTCTCATCCATGGATCACACTCTGCTTTAGAGCAAGAAGAACGCTCTTGCTTTCTAGAATCTCTAATACAGCAGGAAACCTGAGTGTGCTCAGAAAGCAAGAACGGTGTTTCGTACATATACGGACCATGTCTAGTTCATCTCTGCTTCTGAAACTGAAACAAAGCAGAGGTCTTCTAACATCCAATGCTTGTCAGTTTAGATGAGAAATGTGTGAGCTTCATGAACGATGTAGTTCGTTTGAGATGAAAAGTGACTGCCCTTACCTGAAACGAAGTCTTGTTTGTAGGAAGACTCAGAGCCTGGTGTTTAACACCATTTCTGAAGGGAAACCCACAACACATTTCTCATCCATGGATGACAATCTGCTTTAATGTAAGAAGCATGCTCTTTCTTTCTAGATTCTCTAATACAGCAGGAAACGTAAGTGTGCTCAGAAGAAAAGAACGGTGCTTCCTATACATACGGACCATATCTAGTTCAACTCTGCTTGAAATTGATACAAACCAAAGGTCCTCGAACATCCAATGCTTCTCAGTTAAGATGAGAAATGTGTGAGCTTTGTGAACGATGTTGTTCGTTTGAGCTGTAAAGCAACTGCCCTTACCTGAAATGAAGTCTTGCTTGTAGGAAGACTCAGAGCCAGGGATTTAACTCCCTTCCTGAAGTGAAACACACAACAGAGTTCTCATCCATTGATAACACTCTGCTTTAGAGCAAGAAGCACGCTCTTGCTTTCTAGAGTCTCTAATACAACAGGAAACATGTGTGCTCAGATCTAAAAATGGCGTTTCCTACATATACGGGCCATATATAGTTCAACTCTGCTTCTGAAACTGATACAAAGCACTGGTCCTCTAACATCCAATGCTTGTCATTTAAGATGAGAAACGTGTGAGTTTCGTGAACAATGTAGGTAGTTTGAGCTTACAAGTGACTGCCCTAACCTGAAACGATGTCTTGCTAGTAGGAAAACACAGCGCCTGGGATTTACTCCATTTCTGAAGGGAAACACACAGCATAGTTCTCATCCACGGATCAAACTCTGCTTTAGAGCAAGAAGCACACTCTTGCTTTCTAGACTCTCTAAGACAACAGAAAACGTGAGTGTGCTGAGAACAAAAGAACGGTGTTTCCAACACATACAGACCATATATAGTCCAACTCTGCTTCTGAAACTGATACAAAGCACTGGTCCTCTAACATTCAATGCTTGTCAGTTAAGATGGGAAACGTGTGAGCTTTGTGAACGTTGTAGTTCGTTTGAGCTGTAAAGTAACTGCCCTTACCTGAACCGAAGTCTTGCTTTTAGTAAGACACAGAGCCAGAGATTTAACTCCATTTCTGAAGTGAAACACAGAGCCGAGTTCTCATCCATTGATCACACCCTGCTTTAGAGCAAGAAGCGCACTCTAGCTTTCTAGAGTCTCTAAGACAGCAGGAAAATTGTGTGTGCTGAGAAAAAATGAACGGTGTTTCCTACACATACGGACCATATCTAGTCCAACGCTGCTTCTGAAACTGATACAAAGCACTGGTCCTCTATAATCCGATGCTTGTCAGTTAAGATGAGAAACGTGTGAGCTTCGTGAAGGATGGAGTTCCTTTGAGCTGAAAAGTGACTGCCCTTACCTGAAACGAATTCTTGAATGTAGGAAGACACAGGGCGTGGGGTTTAACTCAATATCTGAAGGGAAACACACAACACAGTTCTCATCCATGGATCACACTCTGCTTTAGAGCAAGAAGCACGCTCTTGCTTTCCAGAGTGTCTAATACAGCAGGAAACTTGAGTGTGCTCAGAAGAAAAGAACGGTGTTTCCTAAACATACCAACGATATCTAGTCCAAATCTGCTTCTGAAACTGATACAAAGCACTGGTCCTCTAACATCCAATGCTTGTCAGTTAAGATGAGAAACGTGTGAGCTATATGAATGATGTAGTTCGTTTTAGATGTAAAGTAACTGCCCTTACCTGAACCGAAGTCTTGCTTGTAGGAAGACTCAGAGCCAGGGATTTAACTCCATTTGTGAAGTGAAACACACAACAGAGTTCTCATCCATTGATCACACCCTGATTTAGAGCAAGAAGCACGCTCTAGCTTTCTAGAGTCTCTAAGACAACAGGAAAATTGGGTGTGCTGAGAAAAAATGAACGGTGTTTCCTACACATACGGACCATATCTAGTCCAACGCTGCTTCTGAAACTGATACAAAGCACTGGTCCTCTAACATCCAATGCTTGTCAGTTAAGAGGAGAAACGTGTTAGCTTCGTGAACGATGTATTTCGTTTGAGCTGTAAAGTAACTGCCCTTACCTGAAACAAACTAGTGCTTGTAGGAAGAAACAGAGCATAGGAATTAACACCATTTCCTAAGGGAAACACACAGCATAGTTCTCATCCATGGATCACACTCTGCTTTAGGACAAGAAGCACACTCTTGCTTTCTAGATTCTCTAATATACCAGGAAACTTGAGTGTGCTCATAACAAGAGCACAGTGTTTCCTACACATACGGGCCTTATCTAGTTCTACTCTGCTTCTGAAACTGAAAGAAACCACAGGTCCTCTAACATCCAATGCTTGTCAGTTAAGATGAGAAATGTGTGAGCATCGTGAACGATGTAATTCATTTGAGCTGTTAAGTAACTGCCCTTACCTGAAACGAAGTCTTGCTTGTAGGAAGACTCAGAGCCCGGGATTTAACTCCATTTCTGAAGGGAAACACACAGCATAGTTGCCATCCATGGATCACACTCTGCTTTAGAGCACGAAGAATGCTCTTGCTTTCTAGAATCTCTAATACAGCAGGAAACTTGAGTGTGCTCAGAACAAAAGAACAGTGTTTCCTACACGTACCGACCATATCTAGTTCAACTCTGCTTCTGAAACTGAAAGAAACCACAGGTCCTCCAACATCCAATGCTTGTCAGTTAAGATGAGAAATGTGTGAGCATCGTGAACGATGTAATTCATTTGAGCTGTAAAGTAACTGCCCTTACCTGAAATGAAGTCTTGCTTGTAGGATGACTCAGATCCTGGGATTTAACTCCATTTCTGAAGTGAAACTCACAGCAGAGTTCTCATATATAGATCACACTCTGCTTTAGAGCAATAAGCACGCTCTTGCTTTCTAGAGTCTCTAAGATAGCAGGAAACCTGAGAGTGCTGAGAACAAAAGAACGGTGTTTCCTACACATATGGACCATATCTAGTCCAACTCTCCTTCTGAAACTGATACAAAGTACTGGTACTCTAACATCCGATGATTTTCAGTGAAGATGAGAAATGTGTGAGAGTCGTGAATGATGTAATTCATTTGAGCTGTAAAATAACTGCCCTTACCTGATTCGAAGTCTTTCTTGTAGGAAGACTCAGATCCTGGGATTTAACTCCATTTCTGAAGTGAAACACACAGCAGAGTTTGCATATATAGATCACACTCTGCTTTAGAGCAAGAAGCACGCTCTTGCTTTCTAGAGTCTCTAAGACAGCAGGAAACATGAGTGTGATGAGTAAAAAACAACGGTGTTTCCTACACATACGGACCATATCTAGTCCAACTCTGCCTCTGAAATTGTTACAAAGCACAGGTTCTCAAACATCCAATGCTTGTCAGTTAAGATGAGAAACGTGTGAGCTTCGTGAACGATGTAGTTGTTTGAGCTGAAAATTAACTGCCCTTACTTGTATCGATGTCTTGTTTATAGGAAGACTCAGAGCCTGGGATTTAACTCCTTTTCTGAAGGGAAACACACAGCATAGTTCTCATCCATGGATCACACTCTGCTTTAGAGCAAGAAGAACGCTCTTGCTTTCTAGAATCTCTAATACAACAGGAAACCTGAGTGTGCTCAGAAAGCAAGAACGGTGTTTCGTACATATACGGACCATATCTAGTTCATCTCTGCTTCTGAACCTGAAACAAACCAGAAGTCTTCTAATATCCAATGCTTGTCAGTTTAGATGAGAAATGTGCGAGCTTCATGAACGATGTAGTTCGTTTGAGATGAAAAGTGACTGCCCTTACCTGAAACGAAGTCTTGTTAGTAGGAAGACTCAGAGCCTGGTGTTTAACACCATTTCTGAAGGGAAACACACAACACATTTCTCATCCATGGATCACAATCTGCTTTAAAGTAAGAAGCATGCTCTTTCTTTCTAGATTCTCTAATACAGCAGGAAACGTGAGTGTGCTCAGAAGAAAAGAACGGTGTTTCCTATACATACGGACCATATCTAGTTCAACTCTGCTTGAAATTGATACAAACCAAAGGTCCTCGAACATCCAATGCTTCTCAGTTTAGATGAGAAATGTGTGAGCTTTGTGAACGATGTAGTTCGTTTGAGCTGTAAAGTAACTGCCCTTACCTGAAATGAAGTCTTGCTTGTAGGAAGACTCAGAGCCAGGGATTTAACTCCATTTCTGAAGTGAAACACACGACAGAGTTCTCATCCATTGATCACACTCTGCTTTAGAGCAAGAAGCACGCTCTTGCTTTCTAGAGTCTCTAATACAGCAGGAAACATGAGTGTGCTCAGATCTAAAAACGGCGTTTCCTACATATACGGGCCATATGTAGTTCAACTCTGCTTCTGAAACTGATACAAAGCACTGGTCCTCTAACATCCAATGCTTGTCATTTAAGATGAGAAACGTGTGAGTTTCGTGAACAATGTAGGTAATTTGAGCTTACAAGTGAATGCCCTAACCTGAAACGATGTCTTGCTAGTAGGAAAACACAGAGCCTGGGATTTAACTCCATTTCTGAAGGGAAACACACAGCATAGTTCTCATCCACGGATCAAACTCTGCTTTAGAGCAAGAAGCACTCTCTTGCTTTCTAGAGTCTCTAAGACAACAGAAAACGTGAGTGTGCTCAGAACAAAAGAACTGTGTTTCCAACACATACAGACCATATATAGTCCAACTCTGCTTCTGAAACTGATACAAAGCTCAGGTCCTCTAACATTCAATGCTTGTCAGCTAAGATGGGAAACGTGTGAGCTTCGTGAACGTTGTAGTTCGTTTGAGCAGAAAAGTAACTGCCCTTACCTGAACCGAAGTCTTGCTTGTAGGAAGACTCAGAGCCAGAGATTTAACTCCATTTCTGAAGTGAAACACACAGATCAGAGTTCTCATCCATTGATCACACCCTGCTTTAGAGCAAGAAGCATGCTCTAGCTTTCTAGAGTCTCTAAGACAGCAGGAAAATTGGGTGTGCTGAGAAAAAATGAACGGTGTTTCCGACACATACAGACCATATGTAGTCCAACTCTGCTTCTGAAACTGATACAAAGCACTGGTCCTCTAACATCTGATGCTTGTCAGTTAAGATGAGAAATGTGTGAGCTTCGTGAACGATGTAGTTCGTTTGAGCTGAAAAGTGACTGCCCTTAACTGAAACGAAGTCTTGAATGTAGGAAGACACAGGGCGTGGGGTTTAACTCCATTTCTTAAGTGAAACACAGAGCAGAGTTCTCATCCATTGATCACACTCTGCTTTAGAGCAAGAAGCACGCTCTTGCTTTCTAGATTCTCTAAGACAGCAGGAAACCTGAGTGTGCTGAGAACAAAAGAACGGTGTTTCCTACACATACGGACCATATCTAGTCCAACTCTCCTTCTGAAAATGATACAAAGCACTGGTCCTCTAACATCTGATGCTTGTCAGTTAAGATGAGAAATGTGTGAGCTTTGTGAACGATGTAGTTCGTTTGAGCTGAAAAGTGACTGCCCTTACCTGAAACAAAGTCTTGAATGTAGGAAGACACAGGGCGTGGGGTTTAACTCCATTTCTGAAGGGAAACACACAACACAGTTCTCATCCATGGATCACACTCTGCTTTAGAGCAAGAAACACGCTCTTGCTTTCCAGAGTGTCTAATACAGCAGGAAACTTGAGTGTGCTCAGAAGAAAAAAACGGTGTTTCCTAAACATACGGGCGATATCTAGTCCAAATCTGATTCTGAAACTGATACAAAGCACTGGTCCTCTAACATCCAATGCTTGTCAGTTAAGATGAGAAACGTGTGAGGTACGTGAATGATGTAGTTCGTTTGAGCTGTAAAGTAACTGCCCTTACCTGAACCGAAGTCTTGCTTGTAGGAAGAATCAGAGCCAGGGATTTAACTCCATTTCTGAAGTGAAACACACAACAGAGTTCTCGTCCATTGATCACACCCTGCTTTAGAGCAAGAAGCACGCTCTAGCTTTCTAGAGTCTCTAAGACAGCAGGAAAATTGGGTGTGCTGAGAAAAAATGAACGGTGTTTCCTACACATACGGACCATATCTACTCCAACGCTGCTTCTGAAACTGATACAAAGCACTGGTCCTCTAAAATCCAATGCTTGTCAGTTAAGATGAGAAACATGTGAGCTTCGTGAACGATGTAGTTCGTTTGAGCTGTAAAGTAACTGCCTTACCTGAAACAAAGTAGTGCTTGTAGGAAGACACAGAGCATAGGAATTAACACCATTTCCTAAGGGAAACACACATCATAGTTCTCATCCATGGATCACACTCTGCTTTAGGACAAGAAGCACACTCTTGCATTCTAGATTCTCTAATATAGCAGGAAACTTGAGTGTGCTCATAACAAAAGCACGGTGTTTCCTACACATACCGGCCTTATCTAGTTCTACTCTGCTTCTGAAACTGAAAGAAACCACAGGTCCTCTAACACCCAATGCTTGTCAGTTAAGATGAGAAATGTGTGAGCATCGTGAACGATGTAATTCATTTGAGCTGTTAAGTAACTGCCCTTACCTGAAACGAAGTCTTGCTTGTAGGAAGACTCAGAGCCTGGGATTTAACTCCATTTCTGAAGGGAAACAAACAGCATAGTTGCCATCCATGGATCACACTCTGCTTTAGAGCAAGAAGAATGCCCTTGCATTCTAGAATCTCTAATACAGCAGGAAACTTGAGTGTGCTCAGAACAAAAGAACAGTGTTTCCTACACATACGGACCATATCTAGTTCAACTCTGCTTCTGAAACTGAAAGAAACCACAGGTCCTCCAACATCCAATGCTTGTCAGTTAAGATGAGAAATGTGTGAGCATCGTGAACGATGTAATTCGATTGAGTTGTAAAGTAACTGCCCTTACCTGAAACGAAGTCTTGCTTGTAGGAAGACTCAGAGCCTGGGATTTAACTCCATTTCTGAAGTGAAACTCACAGCAGAGTTCTCATATATAGATCACACTCTGCTTTAGAGCAATAAGCACGCTCTTGCTTTCTAGAGTCTCTAAGATAGCAGGAAACCTGAGTGTGCTGAGAACAAAAGAACGGTGTTTCCTACACATACGGACCATATCTAGTCCAACTCTCCTTCTGAAACTGATACAAAGCACTGGTACTCTAACATCTGATGATTGTCAGTTAAGATGAGAAATATGTGAGAATCGTGAACGATGTAATTCAATTGAGCTGTAAAGTATCTGCTCTTACGTGATTCGAAGTCTTGCTTGTAGGAAGACTCAGAGCCTGGGATTTAACTCCATTTCTGAAGTGAAACACATAGCAGAGTTCGCATATATAGATCACACTCTGCTTTAGAGCAAGAAGCACGCTGTTGCTTTCTAGAGTCTCTAAGACAGCAGGAAACATGAGTGTGATGAGAACAAAACAACGGTGTTTCCTACACATATGGACCATATCTAGTCCAACTCTGCCTCTGAAATTGACACAAAGCACAGGTTCTCTAACATCCAATGCTTGTCAGTTAAGATGAAAAACGTGTGAGCTTCGTGAACGATGTAGTTCATTTGAGCTGTAAAGTACTGCCCTTACTTGAATCGAAGTCTTGCTTGTAGGAAGACTCAGAGCCTGGGATTTAACTCCGTTTCTGACGGGAAACACACAGCATAGTTCTCATCCATGGATCACACTCTGCTTTAGAGCAAGATGAACGCTCTTGCTTTCTAGAATCTCTAATACAGCAGGAAACCTGAGTGTAATCAGAAAGCAAGAACGGTGTTTCGTACACATACAGACCATATCTAGTTCATCTCTGCTTCTGAAACTGACACAAACCAGATGTCCTCTAACATCTAATGCTTGTCAGTTTAGATGAGAAATGTGTGAGCTTCGTGAACGATGTAGTTCGTTTGAGATGAAAAGTGACTGCCCTTACCTGAAACGAAGTCTTGCTTGTAGGAAGACTCAGAGCCTGGTGTTTAACACCATTTCTGAAGGGAAACACACAACACATTTCTCATCCATGGATCACAATCTGCTTTAAATTTAGAAGCATGCTCTTTCTTTCTAGAGTCTCTAATACAGCAGGAAACGTGAGTGTGCTGAGAAGAAAAGAACCGTGTTTCCTATACATACAGACCATATCTAGTTCAACTCTGCTTGAAATTGATTCAAACCAAAGGTCCTCGAACATCCAATGCTTCCCAGTCTAGATGAGAAATGTGTGAGCTTTGTGAACGATGTAGTTTGTTTGATCTGTAAAGTAACTGCCCTTACCTGAAATGAAGTCTTCCTTGTAGGAAGACTCAGAGCCAGGGATTTAACTCCATTTCTGAAGTGAAACACACAACAGAGTTCTCATCCATTGATCACACTCTGCTTTAGAGCAAGAAGCACGCTCTTGCTTTCTAGACTCTCTAAGACAGCAGAAAACCTGAGTGTGCTGAGAACAAAAGAACGGTGTTTCCAACACGTACAGACCATATATAGTCCAACTCTGCTTCTGAAACTGATACAAAGCACTGGTCCTCTAACATTCAATGCTTGTCAGTTAAGATGGGAAACGTGTGAGCTTCGTGAAGGTTGTAGTTCATTTGAGCTGTAAAGTAACTGCCCTTACCTGAACCGAAGTCTTGCTTGTAGGAAGACTCAGAGCCAGCGATTTAACTCCATTTCTGAAGTGAAACACACAACAGAGTTCTCATCCATTGATCACACCCTGCTTTAGAGCAAGAAGCACGCTCTAGCTTTCTAGAGTCTCTAAGACAGCAGGAAAATTGGGTGTGCTGAGAAAAAATGAACGGTGTTTCCTACACATACGGACCATATGTAGTCCAACTCTGCTTCTGAAAATGATACAAAGCACTGGTCCTCTATAATCCGATGCTTGTCAGTTAAGATGAGAAACGTGTGAGCTTCGTGAACGATGTAGTTCCTTTGAGCTGAAAAGTGACTGCCCTTACCTGAAATGAAGTCTTCCTTGTAGGAAGACACAGATCCTGGGATTTAACACCATTTCTGAAGGGAAACAAACAGCATAGTTCTCATCCATTGATCACACTCTGCTTAGAACAAGAAGCACGCTTTTGCTTTCTAGAGTCTCTAAGACAGCAGGAAACGTGAGTGTGCTGAGAACAAAAGAATGGTGTTTCCTACACATACGTACAATATCTAGTCCAACTCTGCTTCTGAAATTCATAAAAAGCAAAGGTCCTCTAACATCCAATGTTTGTCAGTTAAGGTGAGAAATATGTGAGCTTCGTGAAAGATGTAGTTCGTTTGAGATGTAAAGAAAATGCCCTTACCTGAAACGAAGTCTTGTTTGTAGGAAGACTCAGAGCCTGGGATTTAACTCCATTTCTGAAGTGAAACACAGAGCAGAGTTCTCATTCATTGATCACACTCTGCTTTAGAGCAAGAAGCACGCTCTTCCTTTCTAGAATCTCCAAGCCATCAGGAAACGTGAGTGTGCTGAGAACAAAAGAACGTTGTTTCCTACACATACAAACCATATCTAGTCCAACTCTGCTTCTGAAACTGATACAAAGCACTGGTCCTCTAACATCCAATGCTTGTCAGTTAAGAAGAGAAACGTGTGAGCTTTGTGAACGATGTAGTTCGTTTGAGCAGAAAAGTGAATGCCCTTACCTTAAACGAAGTCTTGCTTGTAGGAAGACTCAGAGCCTGGGATTTAACTCCATTTCTGAAGTGAAACACACAGCAGTGTTCTCATCCATTGATCACACTCTGCTTTAAAACAAGAAGCCCGCTCTTGCTTTCTAGAGTCTCTAAGACAGCAGGAAACGTGACTGTGCTGAGAACAAAAGAACAGTGTTTCCTACACATACGGACCATATGTAGTACAACTCTGCTTCTGAAACTAATACAAAGCACTGGTCCTCTAACATCCAATGCTTGTCTGTTAAGATGAGAAACGTGTGAGCTTCGTGAAAGATGTAGTTCTTTTGAGCTGTAAAGTTACTGCCCTTACCTGAAACGAAGTCTTCTTTGTAGGAAGACTCAGAGCCTGGGATTTAACTCCATTTCTGATGGGAAACACGCAAAAGAGTTCTCATCCATTGATCACACTCTGCTTTAGAGCAAGAAGCACGCTCTTGCTTTCTAGAGGCTCAAAGACAGCAGGGAGCGTGAGTGTGCTGAGAACAAAAGAACGGTGTTGCCTACACAGACGGATCATATGTGGTCCAAATCTGCTTTTGAAACTAATATAAAGCACTGGTCCTCTAACATCCAATGCTTGTCATTTAAGATGAGGAACGTGTGAGTTTCGTGAACGATGTAGTTCGTTTGAGCTATAAAGAAAATGCCCTTACATGAAAGAAAGTCTTCCTTTTAGGAAGACTCAGAGCCTGGGATTCAACTCCATTTCTGATGTGAAACACACAGCAGAATTCTCATCCATTGATCATACTCTGCTTTAGAGCAAGAAGCACTCTCTTGCTTTATAGAGTCTCTAAGACAGCAGGAAATCTTTGTGTGCCCAGAACAAAAGAACAGTGTTTCCTACACATACGGACCATATGTAGTCCAAATCTGATTCTGAAACTGATACAAAGCACTGGTCCTCTAACATCCAATGCTTCTCAGTTAGGATGAGAAACGTGTGAGCTTCGTGAATGTTGTAGTTCGTTTGAGCTGAAAAGTGACTGCCCTTACCTGAAACGAAGTCTTGCTTGTAGTAAGACAGAGAGCCAGGGCTTTAACTCCATTTCTGAAGGGAAACACACAGCATAGTTCTCATCCATGTATCACACTCTGCTTTATAGTGGGATGCACGCTCTTGCTTTCTAGAATCTCTAAGACAGCAGGAAACATGAGTGTGCTGAGAACAAAAGAACGGTGTTTCCTACATATACTGACCATATCTAGTCCATCTCTGCTTCTGAAACTGATACAAAGCACTGGTCCTCTAACATCCAATGCTTGTCAGTTAAGATGAGAAACGTGTGAGCTTTGTGAACGATGTAGTTCGTTTGAGCAGAAAAGTGACTGCCCTTACTTGAATCGATATCTTGTTTGTAGGAAGACTCAGAGCCTGGGATTTAACTCCATTTCTGAAGGGAAACACACAGCATAGTTCTCATCCATGGATCACACTCTGCTTTAGAGCAAGAAGAACGCTCTTGCTTTCTAGAATCTCTAATACAGCAGGAAACCTGAGTGTGCTCAGAAAGCAAGAACGGTGTTTCGTACATATACGGACCATATCTAGTTCATCTCTGCTTCTGAAACTGAAACAAACCAGAGGTCTTCTAACATCCAATGCTTGTCAGTTTAGATGAGAAATGTGTGAGCTTCATGAACGATGTAGTTCGTTTGAGATGAAAAGTGACTGCCCTTACCTGAAACGAAGTCTTGTTTGTAGGAAGACTCAGAGCCTGGTGTTTAACACCATTTCTGAAGGGAAACACACAACACATTTCTCATCCATGGATGACAATCTGCTTTAATGTAAGAAGCATGCTCTTTCTTTCTAGATTCTCTAATACAGCAGGAAACGTGAGTGTGCTCAGAAGAAAAGAACGGTGCTTCCTATACATACGGACCATATCTAGTTCAACTCTGCTTGAAATTGATACAAACCAAAGGTCCTCGAACATCCAATGCTTCTCAGTTTAGTTGAGAAATGTGTGAGCTTTGTGAACGATGTAGTTCGTTTGAGCTGTAAAGTAACTGCCCTTACCTGAAATGAAGTCTTGCTTGTAGGAAGACTCAGAGCCAGGGATTTAACTCCATTTCTGAAGTGAAACACACAACAGAGTTCTCATCCATTGATCACACTCTGCTTTAGAGCAAGAAGCACGCTCTTGCTTTCTAGAGTCTCTAATACAGCAGGAAACATGAGTGTGCTCAGATCTAAAAATGGCGTTTCCTACATATACGGGCCATATGTAGTTCAACTCAGCTTCTGAAACTGATACAAAGCACTGGTCCTCTAACATCCAATGCTTGTCATTTAAGATGAAAAACGTGTGAATTTCGTGAACAATGTAGGTAGTTTGAGCTTACAAGTGACTGCCCTAACCTGAAACGATGTCTTGCTAGTAGGAAAACACAGAACCTGGGATTTGACTCCATTTCTGAAGGGAAACACACAGCATAGTTCTCATCCACGGATCAAACTCTGCTTTAGAGCAAGAAGCACTCTCTTGCTTTCTAGAGTCTCTAAGACAACAGAAAACGTTCGTGTGCTGAGAACAAAAGAACGGTGTTTCCAACACATACAGACCATATATAGTCCAACTCTGCTTCTGAAACTGATACAAAGCACTGGTCCTCTAACATTCAATGCTTGTCAGTTAAGATGGGAAACGTGTGAGCTTCGTGAACATTGTAGTTCGTTTGAGCTGTAAAGTAACTGCCCTTACCTGAACCGAAGTCTTGCTTTTAGTAAGACTCAGAGTCAGCGATTTAACTCCATTTCTGAAGTGAAACACACAACAGAGTTCTCATCCATTGATCACACCCTGCTTTAGAGCAAGAAGCACGCTCTAGCTTTCTAGAGTCTCTAAGACAGCAGGAAAATTGGGTGTGCTGAGAAAAAATGAACGGTGTTTCCTACACATACGGACCATATCTAGTCCAACGCTGCTTCTGAAACTGATACAAAGCACTGGTTCTCTATAATCCGATGCTTGTCAGTTAAGATGAGAAACGTGTGAGCTTCGTGAACGATGGAGTTCGTTTGAGCTGAAAAGTGACTGCCCTTACCTGAAACGAAGTCTTGAATGTAGGAAGACACAGGGCGTGGGGTTTAACTCAATTTCTGAAGGGAAACACACAACACAGTTCTCATCCATGGATCACACTCTGCTTTAGAGCAAGAAGCACGCTCTTGCTTTCCAGAGTGTCTAATACAGCAGGAAACTTGAGTGTGCTCAGAAGAAAAGAACGGTGTTTCCTAAACATACCAACGATATCTAGTCCAAATCTGCTTCTGAAATTCATAAAAAGCAAAGGTCCTCTAACATCCAATGTTTGTCAGTTAAGGTGAGAAATATGTGAGCTTCGTGAAAGATGTAGTTCGTTTGAGATGTAAAGTAAATGCCCTTACCTGAAACGAAGTCTTGTTTGTAGGAAGACTCAGAGCCTGGGATTTAACTCCATTTCTGAAGTGAAACACAGAGCAGAGTTCTCATTCATTGATCACACTCTGCTTTAGAGCAAGAAGCACGCTCTTCCTTTCTAGAATCTCCAAGCCATCAGGAAACGTGAGTGTGCTGAGAACAAAAGAACGTTGTTTCCTACACATACAAACCATATCTAGTCCAACTCTGCTTCTGAAACTGATACAAAGCACTGGTCCTCTAACATCCAATGCTTGTCAGTTAAGAAGAGAAACGTGTGAGCTTTGTGAACGATGTAGTTCGTTTGAGCACAAAAGTGACTGCCCTTACCTTAAACGAAGTCTTGCTTGTAGGAAGACTCAGAGCCTGTGATTTAACTCCATTTCTGAAGTGAAACACACAGCATAGTTCTCATCCATGGATCAGACTCTGCTTTAGAGTGGGAAGCACGCTCTTGCTTTCTAGAGTCTCTAATACAGCAGGAAACCTGAGTGTGCTCAGAACAAAAGAACCGTGTTTCCTACACATAGGGACCATAACTTGTTCATCTCTGCTTCTGAAACTGAAACAAATGAAAGGTCCTCTAACATACAATGCTTGTCAGTTAAGATGAGAAATGTTGAGCTTCATGAACGATGTATTTCGTTTGTGCTGAAAAGTGACTGCCGTTACTTGAAACGAAGTCTTGCTTGTAGTAAGACAGAGAGCCTGGGCTTTAACTCCATTTCTGAAGGGAAACACACAGCATAGTTCTCATCCATTGATCACACTCTGCTTAGAACAAGAAGCACGCTCTTGCTTTCTAGAATCTCTAAGACAGCAGGAAACATGAGTGTGCTGAGAACAAAAGAACGGTGTTTCCTACATATACTGACCATATCTAGTCCAACTCTGCTTCTGAAACTGATACAAAGCACTGGTTCTCTATAATCTGATGCTTGTCAGTTAAGATGAGAAACGTGTGAGCTTCGTGAACGATGGAGTTCGTTTGAGCTGAAAAGTGACTGCCGTTACCTGAAACGAATTCTTGAATGTAGGAAGACACAGGGCGTGGGGTTTAACTCAATTTCTGAAGTGAAACACACAACAGAGTTCTCATCCATGGATCACACCCTGCTTTAGAGCAAGAAGCACGATTTAGCTTTCTAGAGTCTCTAAGACAGCAGGAAAATTGGGTGTGCTGAGAAAAAATGAACGGTGTTTCCTACACATACGGACCATATCTAGTCCAACGCTGCTTCTGAAACTGATACAAAGCACTGGTTCTCTATAATCCGATGCTTGTCAGTTAAGATGAGAAACGTGTGAGCTTCGTGAACGATGGAGTTCGTTTGAGCTGAAAAGTGACTGCCCTTACCTGAAACGAAGTCTTGAATGTAGGAAGACTCAGAGCCTGGTGTTTAACACCATTTCTGAAGGGAAACACACAACACTTTTCTCATCCATGGATCACAATCTGCTTTAAATTAAGAAGCATGCTCTTTCTTTCTAGAGTCTCTAATACAGCAGGATACGTGAGTGTGCTCAGAAGAAAAGAACGGTGTTTCCTATACATACAGACCATATCTAGTTCAACTCTGCTTGAAATAGATTCAAACCAAAGGTCCTCGAACATCCAATGCTTCCCAGTCTAGATGAGAAATGTGTGAGCTTTGTGAACGATGTAGTTTGTTTGATCTGTAAAGTAACTGCCCTTACCTGAAATGAAGTCTTGCTTGTAGGAAGACTCAGAGCCAGGGATTTAACTCCATTTCTGAAGTGAAACACACAACAGAGTTCTCATCCATTGATCACACTCTGCTTTAGAGCAAGAAGCACACTCTTGCTTTCTAGACTCTCTAAGACAGCAGAAAACCTGAGTGTGCTGAGAACAAAAGAACGGTGTTTCCAACACGTACAGACCATATATAGTCCAACTCTGCTTCTGAAACTGATACAAAGCACTGGTCCTCTATAATCCGATGCTTGTCAGTTAAGATGAGAAACGTGTGAGCTTCGTGAACGATGTAGTTCCTTTGAGCTGAAAAGTGACTGCCCTTACCTGAAATGAAGTCTTCCTTGTAGGAAGACACAGATCCTGGGATTTAACACCATTTCTGAAGGGAAACAAACAGCATAGTTCTCATCCATTGATCACACTCTGCTTAGAACAAGAAGCACGCTCTTGCTTTCTAGAGTCTCTAAGACAGCAGGAAACGTGAGTGTGCTGAGAACAAAAGAATGGTGTTTCCTACACATACGTACAATATCTAGTCCAACTCTGCTTCTGAAATTCATAAAAAGCAAAGGTCCTCTAACATCCAATGTTTGTCAGTTAAGGTGAGAAATATGTGAGCTTCGTGAAAGATGTAGTTCGTTTGAGATGTAAAGTAAATGCCCTTACCTGAAACGAAGTCTTGTTTGTAGGAAGACTCAGAGCCTGGGATTTAACTCCATTTCTGAAGTGAAACACACAACAGAGTTCTCATCCATTGATCACACCCTGCTTTAGAGCAAGAAGCACGCTCTAGCTTTCTAGAGTCTCTAAGACAGCAGGAAAATTGGGTGTGCTGAGAAAAAATGAACGGTGTTTCCTACACATACGGACCATATCTAGTCCAACGCTGCTTCTGAAACTGATACAAAGCACTGGTTCTCTATAATCCGATGCTTGTCAGTTAAGATGAGAAACGTGTGAGCTTCGTGAACGATGGAGTTCGTTTGAGCTGAAAAGTGACTGCCCTTACCTGAAACGAAGTCTTGAATGTAGGAAGACACAGGGCGTGGGGTTTAACTCAATTTCTGAAGGGAAACACACAACACAGTTCTCATCCATGGATCACACTCTGCTTTAGAGCAAGAAGCACGCTCTTGCTTTCCAGAGTGTCTAATACAGCAGGAAACTTGAGTGTGCTCAGAAGAAAAGAACGGTGTTTCCTAAACATACCAACGATATCTAGTCCAAATCTGCTTCTGAAACTGATACAAAGCACTGGTCCTCTAACATCCAATGCTTGTCAGTTAAGATGAGAAACGTGTGAGCTACGTGAATGATGTAGTTCGTTTTAGCTGTAAAGTAACTGCCCTTACCTGAACCGAAGTCTTGCTTGTAGGAAGACTCAGAGCCAGGGACTTAACTCCATTTCTGAAGAAAAACACACAACAGAGTTCTCATCCATTGATCACACCCTGCTTTAGAACAAGAAGCAAGCTCTTGTTTTCTAGAGTCTCTAAGACAGCAGGAAACTTGAGTGTGCTCAGAAGAAAAGAACGGTGTTTCCTAAACATACCAACGATATCTAGTCCAAATCTGCTTCTGAAACTGATACAAAGCACTGGTCCTCTAACATCCAATGCTTGTCAGTTAAGATGAGAAACGTGTGAGCTACGTGAATGATGTAGTTCGTTTTAGCTGTAAAGTAACTGCCCTTACCTGAACCGAAGTCTTGCTTGTAGGAAGACTCAGAGCCAGGGACTTAACACCATTTCTGAAGAAAAACACACAACAGAGTTCTCATCCATTGATCACACCCTGCTTTAGAACAAGAAGCAAGCTCTTGTTTTCTAGAGTCTCTAAGACAGCAGGAAACGTGACTGTGCTGAGAACAAAAGAACGGTGTTTCCTACACATACGGACCATATGTAGTCCAACTCTGCTTCTGAAACTGATACAAAGCACTGGTCCTCTAACATCCAATGCTTGTCTGTTAAGATGAGAAAAGTGTGAGCTTCGTGAACGATGTAGTTCCTTTGAGCTGAAAAGTGACTACCCTTACCTGAAATGAAGTCTTCCTTGTAGGAAGACACAGATCCTGGGATTTAACACCATTTCTGAAGGGAAACACACAGCATAGTTCTCATCCATTGATCACACTCTGCTTAGAACAAGAAGCACGCTCTTGCTTTCTAGAGTCTCTAAGACAGCAGGAAACGTGAGTGTGCTGAGAACAAAAGAATGGTGTTTCCTACACATACGTACAATATCTAGTCCAACTCTGCTTCTGAAATTCATAAAAAGCAAAGGTCCTCTAACATCCAATGTTTGTCAGTTAAGGTGAGAAATATGTGAGCTTCGTGAAAGATGTAGTTCGTTTGAGATGTAAAGTAAATGCCCTTACCTGAAACGAAGTCTTGTTTGTAGGAAGACTCAGAGCCTGGGATTTAACTCCATTTCTGAAGTGAAACACAGAGCAGAGTTCTCATTCATTGATCACACTCTGCTTTAGAGCAAGAAGCACGCTCTTCCTTTCTAGAATCTCCAAGCCATCAGGAAACGTGAGTGTGCTGAGAACAAAAGAACGTTGTTTCCTACACATACAAACCATATCTAGTCCAACTCTGCTTCTGAAACTGATACAAAGCACTGGTCCTCTAACATCCAATGCTTGTCAGTTAAGAAGAGAAACGTGTGAGCTTTGTGAACGATGTAGTTCGTTTGAGCACAAAAGTGACTGCCCTTACCTTAAACGAAGTCTTGCTTGTAGGAAGACTCAGAGCCTGTGATTTAACTCCATTTCTGAAGTGAAACACACAGCATAGTTCTCATCCATGGATCAGACTCTGCTTTAGAGTGGGAAGCACTCTCTTGCTTTCTAGAGTCTCTAATACAGCAGGAAACCTGAGTGTGCTCAGAACAAAAGAACCGTGTTTCCTACACATAGGGACCATAACTTGTTCATCTCTGCTTCTGAAACTGAAACAAATGAAAGGTCCTCTAACATACAATGCTTGTCAGTTAAGATGAGAAATGTTGAGCTTCATGAACGATGTATTTCGTTTGTGCTGAAAAGTGACTGCCGTTACTTGAAACGAAGTCTTGCTTGTAGTAAGACAGAGAGCCTGGGCTTTAACTCCATTTCTGAAGGGAAACACACAGCATAGTTCTCATCCATTGATCACACTCTGCTTAGAACAAGAAGCACGCTCTTGCTTTCTAGAATCTCTAAGACAGCAGGAAACATGAGTGTGCTGAGAACAAAAGAACGGTGTTTCCTACATATACTGACCATATCTAGTCCAACTCTGCTTCTGAAACTGATACAAAGCACTGGTTCTCTATAATCTGATGCTTGTCAGTTAAGATGAGAAACGTGTGAGCTTCGTGAACGATGGAGTTCGTTTGAGCTGAAAAGTGACTGCCGTTACCTGAAACGAATTCTTGAATGTAGGAAGACACAGGGCGTGGGGTTTAACTCAATTTCTGAAGTGAAACACACAACAGAGTTCTCATCCATGGATCACACCCTGCTTTAGAGCAAGAAGCACGATTTAGCTTTCTAGAGTCTCTAAGACAGCAGGAAAATTGGGTGTGCTGAGAAAAAATGAACGGTGTTTCCTACACATACGGACCATATCTAGTCCAACGCTGCTTCTGAAACTGATACAAAGCACTGGTTCTCTATAATCCGATGCTTGTCAGTTAAGATGAGAAACGTGTGAGCTTCGTGAACGATGGAGTTCGTTTGAGCTGAAAAGTGACTGCCCTTACCTGAAACGAAGTCTTGAATGTAGGAAGACTCAGAGCCTGGTGTTTAACACCATTTCTGAAGGGAAACACACAACACATTTCTCATCCATGGATCACAATCTGCTTTAAATTAAGAAGCATGCTCTTTCTTTCTAGAGTCTCTAATACAGCAGGATACGTGAGTGTGCTCAGAAGAAAAGAACGGTGTTTCCTATACATACAGACCATATCTAGTTCAACTCTGCTTGAAATAGATTCAAACCAAAGGTCCTCGAACATCCAATGCTTCCCAGTCTAGATGAGAAATGTGTGAGCTTTGTGAACGATGTAGTTTGTTTGATCTGTAAAGTAACTGCCCTTACCTGAAATGAAGTCTTGCTTGTAGGAAGACTCAGAGCCAGGGATTTAACTCCATTTCTGAAGTGAAACACACAACAGAGTTCTCATCCATTGATCACACTCTGCTTTAGAGCAAGAAGCACACTCTTGCTTTCTAGACTCTCTAAGACAGCAGAAAACCTGAGTGTGCTGAGAACAAAAGAACGGTGTTTCCAACACGTACAGACCATATATAGTCCAACTCTGCTTCTGAAACTGATACAAAGCACTGGTCCTCTATAATCCGATGCTTGTCAGTTAAGATGAGAAACGTGTGAGCTTCGTGAACGATGTAGTTCCTTTGAGCTGAAAAGTGACTGCCCTTACCTGAAATGAAGTCTTCCTTGTAGGAAGACACAGATCCTGGGATTTAACACCATTTCTGAAGGGAAACAAACAGCATAGTTCTCATCCATTGATCACACTCTGCTTAGAACAAGAAGCACGCTCTTGCTTTCTAGAGTCTCTAAGACAGCAGGAAACGTGAGTGTGCTGAGAACAAAAGAATGGTGTTTCCTACACATACGTACAATATCTAGTCCAACTCTGCTTCTGAAATTCATAAAAAGCAAAGGTCCTCTAACATCCAATGTTTGTCAGTTAAGGTGAGAAATATGTGAGCTTCGTGAAAGATGTAGTTCGTTTGAGATGTAAAGTAAATGCCCTTACCTGAAACGAAGTCTTGTTTGTAGGAAGACTCAGAGCCTGGGATTTAACTCCATTTCTGAAGTGAAACACAGAGCAGAGTTCTCATTCATTGATCACACTCTGCTTTAGAGCAAGAAGCACGCTCTTCCTTTCTAGAATCTCCAAGCCATCAGGAAACGTGAGTGTGCTGAGAACAAAAGAACGTTGTTTCCTACACATACAAACCATATCTAGTCCAACTCTGCTTCTGAAACTGATACAAAGCACTGGTCCTCTAACATCCAATGCTTGTCAGTTAAGAAGAGAAACGTGTGAGCTTTGTGAACGATGTAGTTCGTTTGAGCAGAAAAGTGACTGCCCTTACCTTAAACGAAGTCTTGCTTGTAGGAAGACTCAGAGCCTGGGATTTAACTCCATTTCTGAAGTGAAACACACAGCAGTGTTCTCATCCATTGATCACACTCTGCTTTAAAACAAGAAGCCCGCTCTTGCTTTCTAGAGTCTCTAAGACAGCAGGAAACGTGACTGTGCTGAGAACAAAAGAACAGTGTTTCCTGCACATACGGACCATATGTAGTACAACTCTGCTTCTGAAACTAATACAAAGCACTGGTCCTCTAACATCCAATGCTTGTCTGTTAAGATGAGAAACGTGTGAGCTTCGTGAAAGATGTAGTTCTTTTGAGCTGTAAAGTAACTGCCCTTACCTGAAACGAAGTCTTCTTTGTAGGAAGACTCAGAGCCTGGGATTTAACTCCATTTCTGATGGGAAACACGCAAAAGAGTTCTCATCCATTGATCACACTCTGCTTTAGAGCAAGAAGCACGCTCTTGCTTTCTAGAGGCTCAAAGACAGCAGGGAGCGTGAGTGTGCTGAGAACAAAAGAACGGTGTTGCCTACACATACGGATCATATGTGGTCCAAATCTGCTTTTGAAACTAATATAAAGCACTGGTCCTCTAACATCCAATGCTTGTCATTTAAGATGAGGAACGTGTGAGTTTCGTGAACGATGTAGTTCGTTTGAGCTATAAAGAAAATGCCCTTACATGAAAGAAAGTCTTCCTTTTAGGAAGACTCAGAGCCTGGGATTCAACTCCATTTCTGATGTGAAACACACAGCAGAATTCTCATCCATTGATCATACTCTGCTTTAGAGCAAGAAGCACTCTCTTGCTTTATAGAGTCTCTAAGACAGCAGGAAATCTTAGTGTGCCCAGAACAAAAGAACAGTGTTTCCTACACATACGGACCATATGTAGTCCAAATCTGATTCTGAAACTGATACAAAGCACTGGTCCTCTAACATCCAATGCTTCTCATTTAGGATGAGAAACGTGTGAGCTTCGTGAATGTTGTAGTTCGTTTGAGCTGAAAAGTGACTGCCCTTACCTGAAACGAATTCTTGCTTGTAGGAAGACACAAAGCCTGTGATTTAACTCCAGTTCTGAAGTGAAACACACAGCATAGTTCTCATCCATGGATCACACTCTGCTTTAGAGTGGGAAGCACGCTCTTGCTTTCTAGAGTCTCTAATACAGCAGGAAACCTGAGTGTGCTCAGAACAAAAGAACGGTGTTTCCTACACATAGGGACCATAACTTGTTCATCTCTGCTTCTGAAACTGAAACAAATGAAAGGTCCTCTAACATACAATGCTTGTCAGTTAAGATGAGAAATGTTGAGCTTCATGAACGATGTATTTCGTTTGTGCTGAAAAGTGACTGCCGTTACTTGAAACGAAGTCTTGCTTGTAGTAAGACAGAGAGCCTGGGCTTTAACTCCATTTCTGAAGGGAAACACACAGCATAGTTCTCATCCATTGATCACACTCTGCTTAGAACAAGAAGCACGCTCTTGCTTTCTAGAAACTCTAAGACAGCAGGAAACATGAGTGTGCTGAGAACAAAAGAACGGTGTTTCCTACATATACTGACCATATCTAGTCCAACTCTGCTTCTGAAACTGATACAAAGCACTGGTTCTCTATAATCCGATGCTTGTCAGTTAAGATGAGAAACGTGTGAGCTTCGTGAACGATGGAGTTCGTTTGAGCTGAAAAGTGACTGCCCTTACCTGAAACGAAGTCTTGAATGTAGGACGACACAGGGCGTGGGGTTTAACTCAATTTCTGAAGTGAAACACACAACAGAGTTCTCATCCATGGATCACGCCCTGCTTTAGAGCAAGAAGCACGCTCTAGCTTTCTAGAGTCTCTAAGACAGCAGGAAAATTGGGTGTGCTGAGAAAAAATGAATGGTGTTTCCTACACATACGGACCATATCTAGTCCAACGCTGCTTCTGAAACTGATACAAAGCACTGGTTCTCTATAATCCGATGCTTGTCAGTTAAGATGAGAAACGTGTGAGCTTCGTGAACGATGGAGTTCGTTTGAGCTGAAAAGTGACTGCCCTTACCTGAAACGAAGTCTTGAATGTAGGAAGACACAGGGCGTGGGGTTTAACTCAATTTCTGAACGGAAACACACAACACAGTTCTCATCCATGGATCACACTCTGCTTTAGAGCAAGAAGCACGCTCTTGCTTTCCAGAGTGTCTAATACAGCAGGAAACTTGAGTGTGCTCAGAAGAAAAGAACGGTGTTTCCTAAACATACCAACGATATCTAGTCCAAATCTGCTTCTGAAACTGATACAAAGCACTGGTCCTCTAACATCCAATGCTTGTCAGTTAAGATGAGAAACGTGTGAGCTACGTGAATGATGTAGTTCGTTTTTGCTGTAAAGTAACTGCCCTTACCTGAACCGAAGTCTTGCTTGTAGGAAGACTCAGAGCCAGGGATTTAACTCCATTTCTGAAGTGAAACACACAACAGAGTTCTCATCCATTGATAACACCCTGCTTTAGAACAAGAAGCAAGCTCTTGTTTTCTAGAGTCTCTAAGACAGCAGGAAACGTGACTGTGCTGAGAACAAAAGAACGGTGTTTCCTACACATACGGACCATATGTAGTCCAACTCTGCTTCTGAAACTGATAAAAAGCACTGGTCCTCTAACATCCAATGCTTGTCTGTTAAGATGAGAAAAGTGTGAGCTTCGTGAATGATGTAGTTCCTTTGAGCTGAAAAGAGACTGCACTTACCTGAAATGAAGTCTTCCTTGAAGGAAGACACAGATCCTGGGATTTAACACCATTTCTGAAGGGAAACAAACAGCATAGTTCTCATCCATTGATCACACTCTGCTTAGAACAAGAAGCACGCTCTTGCTTTCTAGAGTCTCTAAGACAGCAGGAAACGTGAGTGTGCTGAGAAAAAAAGAATGGTGTTTCCTACACATACGGACAATATCTAGTCCAACTCTGCTTCTGAAATTCATAAAAAGCAAAGGTCCTCTAATATCCAATGTTTGTCAGTTAAGGTGAGAAATATGTGAGCTTCGTGAAAGATGTAGTTCGTTTGAGATGTAAATTAAATGCCCTTACCTGAAACGAAGTCTTGTTTGTAGGAAGACTCAATGCCTGGGATTTAACTCCATTTCTGAAGTGAAACACAGAGCAGAGTTCTCATTCATTGATCACACTCTGCTTTAGAGCAAGAAGCACGCTCTTCCTTTCTAGAATCTCCAAGCCATCAGGAAACGTGAGTGTGCTGAGAACAAAAGAACGTTGTTTCCTACACATACAAACCATATCTAGTCCAACTCTGCTTCTGAAACTGATACAAAGCACTGGTCCTCTAACATCCAATGCTTGTCTGTTAAGATGAGAAACGTGTGAGCTTCGTGAAAGATGTAGTTCTTTTGAGCTGTAAAGTAACTGCCCTTACCTGAAACGAAGTCTTCTTTGTAGGAAGACTCAGAGCCTGGGATTTAACTCCATTTCTGATGGGAAACACGCAAAAGAGTTCTCATCCATTGATCACACTCTGCTTTAGAGCAAGAAGCACGCTCTTGCTTTCTAGAGGCTCAAAGACAGCAGGGAGCGTGAGTGTGCTGAGAACAAAAGAACGGTGTTGCCTACACATACGGATCATATGTGGTCCAAATCTGCTTCTGAAACTAATATAAAGCACTGGTCCTCTAACATCCAATGCTTGTCATTTAAGATGAGGAACGTGTGAGTTTCGTGAACGATGTAGTTCGTTTGAGCTATAAAGAAAATGCCCTTACATGAAAGAAAGTCTTCCTTTTAGGAAGACTCAGAGCCTGGGATTCAACTCCATTTCTGATGTGAAACACACAGCAGAATTCTCATCCATTGATCATACTCTGCTTTAGAGCAAGAAGCACTCTCTTGCTTTATAGAGTCTCTAAGACAGCAGGAAATCTTAGTGTGCCCAGAACAAAAGAACAGTGTTTCCTACACATACGGACCATATGTAGTCCAAATCTGATTCTGAAACTGATACAAAGCACTGGTCCTCTAACATCCAATGCTTCTCAGTTAGGATGAGAAACGTGTGAGCTTCGTGAATGTTGTAGTTCGTTTGAGCTGAAAAGTGACTGCCCTTACCTGAAACGAATTCTTGCTTGTAGGAAGACACAAAGCCTGTGATTTAACTCCAGTTCTGAAGTGAAACACACAGCATAGTTCTCATCCATGGATCACACTCTGCTTTAGAGTGGGAAGCACGCTCTTGCTTTCTAGAGTCTCTAATACAGCAGGAAACCTGAGTGTGCTCAGAACAAAAGAACGGTGTTTCCTACACATAGGGACCATAACTTGTTCATCTCTGCTTCTGAAACTGAAACAAATGAAAGGTCCTCTAACATACAATGCTTGTCAGTTAAGATGAGAAATGTTGAGCTTCATGAACGATGTATTTCGTTTGTGCTGAAAAGTGACTGCCGTTACTTGAAACGAAGTCTTGCTTGTAGTAAGACACAGAGCCTGGGCTTTAACTCCATTTCTGAAGGGAAACACACAGCATAGTTCTCATCCATTGATCACACTCTGCTTAGAACAAGAAGCACGCTCTTGCTTTCTAGAGTCTCTAAGACAGCAGGAAACGTGAGTGTGCTGAGAACAAAAGAATGGTGTTTCCTACACATACGTACAATATCTAGTCCAACTCTGCTTCTGAAATTCATAAAAAGCAAAGGTCCTCTAACATCCAATGTTTGTCAGTTAAGGTGAGAAATATGTGAGCTTCGTGAAAGATGTAGTTCGTTTGAGATGTAAAGTAAATGCCCTTACCTGAAACAAAGTCTTGTTTGTAGGAAGACTCAGAGCCTGGGATTTAACTCCATTTCTGAAGTGAAACGCAGAGCAGAGTTCTCATTCATTGATCACACTCTGCTTTAGAGCAAGAAGCACGCTCTTCCTTTCTAGAATCTCCAAGCCATCAGGAAACGTGAGTGTGCTGAGAACAAAAGAACGTTGTTTCCTACACATACAAACCATATCTAGTCCAACTCTGCTTCTGAAACTGATACAAAGCACTGGTCCTCTAACATCCAATGCTTGTCAGTTAAGAAGAGAAACGTGTGAGCTTTGTGAACGATGTAGTTCGTTTGAGCAGAAAAGTGACTGCCCTTACCTTAAACGAAGTCTTGCTTGTAGGAAGACTCAGAGCCTGGGATTTAACTCCATTTCTGAAGTGAAACACACAGCAGTGTTCTCATCCATTGATCACACTCTGCTTTAAAACAAGAAGCCCGCTCTTGCTTTCTAGAGTCTCTAAGACAGCAGGAAACGTGACTGTGCTGAGAACAAAAGAACAGTGTTTCCTACACATACGGACCATATGTAGTACAACTCTGCTTCTGAAACTAATACAAAGCACTGGTCCTCTAACATCCAATGCTTGTCTGTTAAGATGAGAAACGTGTGAGCTTCGTGAAAGATGTAGTTCTTTTGAGCTGTAAAGTAACTGCCCTTACCTGAAACGAAGTCTTCTTTGTAGGAAGACTCAGAGCCTGGGATTTAACTCCATTTCTGATGGGAAACACGCAAAAGAGTTCTCATCCATTGATCACACTCTGCTTTAGAGCAAGAAGCACGCTCTTGCTTTCTAGAGGCTCAAAGACAGCAGGGAGCGTGAGTGTGCTGAGAACAAAAGAACGGTGTTGCCTACACATACGGATCATATGTGGTCCAAATCTGCTTTTGAAACTAATATAAAGCACTGGTCCTCTAACATCCAATGCTTGTCATTTAAGATGAGGAACGTGTGAGTTTCGTGAACGATGTAGTTCGTTTGAGCTATAAAGAAAATGCCCTTACATGAAAGAAAGTCTTCCTTTTAGGAAGACTCAGAGCCTGGGATTCAACTCCATTTCTGATGTGAAACACACAGCAGAATTCTCATCCATTGATCATACTCTGCTTTAGAGCAAGAAGCACTCTCTTGCTTTATAGAGTCTCTAAGACAGCAGGAAATCTTAGTGTGCCCAGAACAAAAGAACAGTGTTTCCTACACATACGGACCATATGTAGTCCAAATCTGATTCTGAAACTGATACAAAGCACTGGTCCTCTAACATCCAATGCTTCTCATTTAGGATGAGAAACGTGTGAGCTTCGTGAATGTTGTAGTTCGTTTGAGCTGAAAAGTGACTGCCCTTACCTGAAACGAATTCTTGCTTGTAGGAAGACACAAAGCCTGTGATTTAACTCCATTTCTGAAGTGAAACACACAGCATAGTTCTCATCCATGGATCACACTCTGCTTTAGAGTGGGAAGCACGCTCTTGCTTTCTAGAGTCTCTAATACAGCAGGAAACCTGAGTGTGCTCAGAACAAAAGAACGGTGTTTCCTACACATAGGGACCATAACTTGTTCATCTCTGCTTCTGAAACTGAAACAAATGAAAGGTCCTCTAACATACAATGCTTGTCAGTTAAGATGAGAAATGTTGAGCTTCATGAACGATGTATTTCTTTTGTGCTGAAAAGTGACTGCCGTTACTTGAAACGAAGTCTTGCTTGTAGTAAGACACAGAGCATGGGCTTTAACTCCATTTCTGAAGGGAAACACACAGCATAGTTCTCATCCATGTATCACACTCTGCTTTAGAGTGGGAAGCACGCTCTTGCTTTCTAGAATCTCTAAGACAGCAGGAAACATGAGTGTGCTGAGAACAAATGAACGGTGTTTCCTACATATACTGACCATATCTAGTCCAACTCTGCTTCTGAAACTGATTCAAAGCACTGGTCCTCTAACATTCAATGCTTGTCAGTTAAGATGAGAAACGTGTGAGCTTTGTGAACGATGTAGTTCGTTTGAGCAGAAAAGTGACTGCCCTTACCTTAAAGGAAGTCTTGCTTGTAGGAAGACTCAGAGCCTGGGATTTAACTCCATTTCTGAAGTGAAACACACAGCAGTGTTCTCATCCATTGATCACACTCTGCTTAGAACAAGAAGCACGCTCTTGCTTTCTAGAGTCTCTAAGACAGCAGGAAACGTGAGTGTGCTGAGAACAAAAGAATGGTGTTTCCTACACATACGGACCATATCTAGTCCAAATCTGCTTCTGAAATTCATACAAAGCAAAGGTCCTCTAACATCCAATGTTTGTCAGTTAAGATGAGAAACGTGTGAGCTTCGTGAAAGATGTAGTTCGTTTGAGCTGTAAAGTAACTGCCCTTACCTGAAACGAAGTCTTCTATGTAGGAAGACTCAGAGCCTGGGATTTAACTCCATTTCTGAAGGGAAACACGCAAAAGAGTTCTCATCCAATGATCACACTCTGCTTTAGAGCAAGAAGCACGCTCTTGCTTTCTAGAGGCTCAAAGACAGCAGGGAGCGTGAGTGTGCTGAGAACAAAAGAACGGTGTTGCCTACACATACGGACCATATGTGGTCCAAATCTGCTTCTGAAACTGATACAAAGCACTGGTCCTCTAACATCCAATGCTTGTCAGTTAGGATGAGAAACGTGTGAGCTTAGTGAATGATGTAGTTCGTTTGAGCTGAAAAGTGTCTGCCCTTACCTGAAACGAAGTCTTGCTTGTAGGAAGACACAGAGCCTGGGATTTAACTCCATTTCTGAAGGGTAACACACAGCATAGTTCTCATCCATGGATCACACTCTGTTTTAGAGCGAGAAGCACGCTCTTGCTTTCTAGAGTCTTTAATACAGCAGGAAACATGAGTGTGCTCAGAACAAAAGAACGGTGTTTCCTACACATACAGACCATATCTTGTTCATTTCTGCTTCTGAAACTGAAACAAATGAAAGGTCCTCTAACATCCAATGCTCGTCAGGTATGATCCGAAACGGGAGAGCTTCGTGAAAGATGTAGTTTGTTTGACCTGTAAAGTAACTGCTCTTACCTGAAAGGAAGTCTTGCATGTAGGAAGACTCAGAGCCTGGTACTTAACTCCATTTCTGAAGTGAAACACACAGCATAGTTCTCATCCATAGATCACACTCTGCTTTAGAGCAAGAAGCACGCTCTTGCTTTCTAGAGACTCAAAGACAGCAGGGAGCGTGAGTGTACTGAGAACAAAAGCACGGTGTTGCCTACACATACGGACCATATGTGGTCCAAATCTGCTTCTAAAACTGATATAAAGCACTGGTCCTCTAACATCCAATGCTTGTCAGTTAAGATGAGAAACGTGTGAGCTACGTGAATGATGTAGTTCGTTTTAGCTGTAAAGTAACTGCCCTTACCTGAACCGAAGTCTTGCTTGTAGGAAGACTCAGAGCCAGGGATTTAACTCCATTTCTGAAGTGAAACACACAGCAGAGTTCTCATCCATTGATCACACCCTGCTTTAGAACAAGAAGCAAGCTCTTGTTTTCTAGAGTCTCTAAGACAGCAGGAAACGTGACTGTGCTGAGAACAAAAGAACGGTGTTTCCTACACATACGGACCATATGTAGTCCAACTCTGCTTCTGAAACTGATACAAAGCACTGGTCCTCTAACATCCAATGCTTGTCTGTTATGATGAGAAAAGTGTGAGCTTCGTGAACGATGTAGTTCCTTTGAGCTGAAAAGTGACTACCCTTACCTGAAATGAAGTCTTCCTTGTAGGAAGACACAGATCCTGGGATTTAACACCATTTCTGAAGGGAAACAAACAGCATAGTTCTCATCCATTGATCACACTCTGCTTAGAACAAGAAGCACGCTCTTGCTTTCTAGAGTCTCTAAGACAGCAGGAAACGTGAGTGTGCTGAGAACAAAAGAATGGTGTTTCCTACACATACGTACAATATCTAGTCCAACTCTGCTTCTGAAATTCATAAAAAGCAAAGGTCCTCTAACATCCAATGTTTGTCAGTTAAGGTGAGAAATATGTGAGCTTCGTGAAAGATGTAGTTCGTTTGAGATGTAAAGTAAATGCCCTTACCTGAAACGAAGTCTTGTTTGTAGGAAGACTCAGAGCCTGGGATTTAACTCCATTTCTGAAGTGAAACACAGAGCAGAGTTCTCATTCATTGATCACACTCTGCTTTAGAGCAAGAAGCATGCTCTTCCTTTGTAGAATCTCCAAGCCATCAGGAAACGTGAGTGTGCTGAGAACAAAAGAACGTTGTTTCCTACACATACAAACCATATCTAGTCCAACTCTGCTTCTGAAACTGATACAAAGCACTGGTCCTCTAACATCCAATGCTTGTCAGTTAAGAAGAGAAACGTGTGAGCTTTGTGAACGATGTAGTTCGTTTGAGCAGAAAAGTGACTGCCCTTACCTTAAACGAAGTCTTGCTTGTAGGAAGACTCAGAGCCTGGGATTTAACTCCATTTCTGAAGTGAAACACACAGCAGTGTTCTCATCCATTGAACACACTCTGCTTTAAAACAAGAAGCCCGCTCTTGCTTTCTAGAGTCTCTAAGACAGCAGGAAACGTGACTGTGCTGAGAACAAAAGAACAGTGTTTCCTACACATACGGACCATATGTAGTACAACTCTGCTTCTGAAACTAATACAAAGCACTGGTCCTCTAACATCCAATGCTTGTCTGTTAAGATGAGAAACGTGTGAGCTTCGTGAAAGATGTAGTTCTTTTGAGCTGTAAAGTAACTGACCTTACCTGAAACGAAGTCTTCTTTGTAGGAAGACTCAGAGCCTGGGATTTAACTCCATTTCTGATGGGAAACACGCAAAAGAGTTCTCATCCATTGATCACACTCTGCTTTAGAGCAAGAAGCACGCTCTTGCTTTCTAGAGGCTCAAAGACAGCAGGGAGCGTGAGTGTGCTGAGAACAAAAGAACGGTGTTGCCTACACATACGGATCATATGTGGTCCAAATCTGCTTTTGAAACTAATATAAAGCACTGGTCCTCTAACATCCAATGCTTGTCATTTAAGATGAGGAACGTGTGAGTTTCGTGAACGATGTAGTTCGTTTGAGCTATAAAGAAAATGCCCTTACATGAAAGAAAGTCTTCCTTTTAGGAAGACTCAGAGCCTGGGATTCAACTCCATTTCTGATGTGAAACACACAGCAGAATTCTCATCCATTGATCATACTCTGCTTTAGAGCAAGAAGCACTCTCTTGCTTTATAGAGTCTCTAAGACAGCAGGAAATCTTAGTGTGCCCAGAACAAAAGAACAGTGTTTCCTACACATACGGACCATATGTAGTCCAAATCTGATTCTGAAACTGATACAAAGCACTGGTCCTCTAACATCCAATGCTTCTCAGTTAGGATGAGAAACGTGTGAGCTTCGTGAATGTTGTAGTTCGTTTGAGCTGAAAAGTGACTGCCCTTACCTGAAACGAATTCTTGCTTGTAGGAAGACACAAAGCCTGTGATTTAACTCCATTTCTGAAGTGAAACACACAGCATAGTTCTCATCCATGGATCACACTCTGCTTTAGAGTGGGAAGCACGCTCTTGCTTTCTAGAGTCTCTAATACAGCAGGAAACCTGAGTGTGCTCAGAACAAAAGAACGGTGTTTCCTACACATAGGGACCATAACTTGTTCATCTCTGCTTCTGAAACTGAAACAAATGAAAGGTCCTCTAACATACAATGCTTGTCAGTTAAGATGAGAAATGTTGAGCTTCATGAACGATGTATTTCGTTTGTGCTGAAAAGTGACTGCCGTTACTTGAAACGAAGTCTTGCTTGTAGTAAGACACAGAGCCTGGGCTTTAACTCCATTTCTGAAGGGAAACACACAGCATAGTTCTCATCCATTGATCACACTCTGCTTAGAACAAGAAGCACGCTCTTGCTTTCTAGAGTCTCTAAAACAGCAGGAAACGTGAGTGTGCTGAGAACAAAAGAATGGTGTTTCCTACACATACGTACAATATCTAGTCCAACTCTGCTTCTGAAATTCATAAAAAGCAAAGGTCCTCTAACATCCAATGTTTGTCAGTTAAGGTGAGAAATATGTGAGCTTCGTGAAAGATGTAGTTCGTTTGAGATGTAAAGTAAATGCCCTTACCTGAAACAAAGTCTTGTTTGTAGGAAGACTCAGAGCCTGGGATTTAACTCCATTTCTGAAGTGAAACACAGAGCAGAGTTCTCATTCATTGATCACACTCTGCTTTAGAGCAAGAAGCACGCTCTTCCTTTCTAGAATCTCCAAGCCATCAGGAAACGTGAGTGTGCTGAGAATAAAAGAACGTTGTTTCCTACACATACAAACCATATCTAGTCCAACTCTGCTTCCGAAACTGATACAAAGCACTGGTCCTCTAACATCCAATGCTTGTCAGTTAAGAAGAGAAACGTGTGAGCTTTGTGAACAATGTAGTTCGTTTGATCAGAAAAGTGACTGCCCTTACCTTAAACGAAGTCTTGCTTGTAGGAAGACTCAGAGCCTGGGATTTAACTCCATTTCTGAAGTGAAACACACAGCAGTGTTCTCATCCATTGATCACACTCTGCTTTAAAACAAGAAGCCCGCTCTTGCTTTCGAGAGTCTCTAAGACAGCAGGAAACGTGACTGTGCTGAGAACAAAAGAACAGTGTTTCCTACACATACGGACCATATGTAGTACAACTCTGCTTCTGAAACTAATACAAAGCACTGGTCCTCTAACATCCAATGCTTGTCTGTTAAGATGAGAAACGTGTGAGCTTCGTGAAAGATGTAGTTCTTTTGAGCTGTAAAGTAACTGCCCTTACCTGAAACGAAGTCTTCTTTGTAGGAAGACTCAGAGCCTGGGATTTAACTCCATTTCTGATGGGAAACACGCAAAAGAGTTCTCATCCATTGATTACACTCTGCTTTAGAGCAAGAACACGCTCTTGCTTTCTAGAGGCTCAAAGACAGCAGGGAGCGTGATTGTGCTGAGAACAAAAGAAGGGTGTTGCCTACACATACGGATCATATGTGGTCCAAATCTGCTTTTGAAACTAATATAAAGCACTGGTCCTCTAACATCCAATGCTTGTCATTTAAGATGAGGAACGTGTGAGTTTCGTGAACGATGTAGTTCGTTTGAGCTATAAAGAAAATGCCCTTACATGAAAGAAAGTCTTCCTTTTAGGAAGACTCAGAGCCTGGGATTCAACTCCATTTCTGATGTGAAACACACAGCAGAATTCTCATCCATTGATCATACTCTGCTTTAGAGCAAGAAGCACTCTCTTGCTTTATAGAGTCTCTAAGACAGCAGGAAATCTTTGTGTGCCCAGAACAAAAGAACAGTGTTTCCTACACATACGGACCATATGTAGTCCAAATCTGATTCTGAAACTGATACAAAGCACTGGTCCTCTAACATCCAATGCTTCTCAGTTAGGATGAGAAACGTGTGAGCTTCGTGAATGTTGTAGTTCGTTTGAGCTGAAAAGTGACTGCCCTTACCTGAAACGAATTCTTGCTTGTAGGAAGACACAAAGCCTGTGATTTTACTCCAGTTCTGAAGTGAAACACACAGCATAGTTCTCATCCATGGATCACACTCTGCTTTAGAGTGGGAAGCACGCTCTTGCTTTCTAGAGTCTCTAATACAGCAGGAAACCTGAGTGTGCTCAGAACAAAAGAACGGTGTTTCCTACACATAGGGACCATAACTTGTTCATCTCTGCTTCTGAAACTGAAACAAATGAAAGGTCCTCTAACATACAATGCTTGTCAGTTAAGATGAGAAATGTTGAGCTTCATGAACGATGTATTTCATTTGTGCTGAAAAGTGACTGCTGTTACTTGAAACGAAGTCTTGCTTGTAGTAAGACAAGGAGCATGGGCTTTAACTCCATTTCTGAAGGGAAACACACAGCATAGTTCTCATCCATTGATCACACTCTGCTTAGAACAAGAAGCACGCTCTTGCTTTCTAGAAACTCTAAGACAGCAGGAAACATGAGTGTGCTGAGAACAAAAGAACGGTGTTTCCTACATATACTGACCATATCTAGTCCAACTCTGCTTCTGAAACTGATACAAAGCACTGGTTCTCTATAATCCGATGCTTGTCAGTTAAGATGAGAAACGTGTGAGCTTCGTGAACGATGGAGTTCGTTTGAGCTGAAAAGTGACTGCCCTTACCTGAAACGAAGTCTTGAATGTAGGACGACACAGGGCGTGGGGTTTAACTCAATTTCTGAAGTGAAACACACAACAGAGTTCTCATCCATGGATCACGCCCTGCTTTAGAGCAAGAAGCACGCTCTAGCTTTCTAGAGTCTCTAAGACAGCAGGAAAATTGGGTGTGCTGAGAAAAAATGAATGGTGTTTCCTACACATACGGACCATATCTAGTCCAACGCTGCTTCTGAAACTGATACAAAGCACTGGTTCTCTATAATCCGATGCTTGTCAGTTAAGATGAGAAACGTGTGAGCTTCGTGAACGATGGAGTTCGTTTGAGCTGAAAAGTGACTGCCCTTACCTGAAACGAAGTCTTGAATGTAGGAAGACACAGGGCGTGGGGTTTAACTCAATTTCTGAACGGAAACACACAACACAGTTCTCATCCATGGATCACACTCTGCTTTAGAGCAAGAAGCACGCTCTTGCTTTCCAGAGTGTCTAATACAGCAGGAAACTTGAGTGTGCTCAGAAGAAAAGAACGGTGTTTCCTAAACATACCAACGATATCTAGTCCAAATCTGCTTCTGAAACTGATACAAAGCACTGGTCCTCTAACATCCAATGCTTGTCAGTTAAGATGAGAAACGTGTGAGCTACGTGAATGATGTAGTTCGTTTTTGCTGTAAAGTAACTGCCCTTACCTGAACCGAAGTCTTGCTTGTAGGAAGACTCAGAGCCAGGGATTTAACTCCATTTCTGAAGTGAAACACACAACAGAGTTCTCATCCATTGATAACACCCTGCTTTAGAACAAGAAGCAAGCTCTTGTTTTCTAGAGTCTCTAAGACAGCAGGAAACGTGACTGTGCTGAGAACAAAAGAACGGTGTTTCCTACACATACGGACCATATGTAGTCCAACTCTGCTTCTGAAACTGATAAAAAGCACTGGTCCTCTAACATCCAATGCTTGTCTGTTAAGATGAGAAAAGTGTGAGCTTCGTGAATGATGTAGTTCCTTTGAGCTGAAAAGAGACTGCACTTACCTGAAATGAAGTCTTCCTTGAAGGAAGACACAGATCCTGGGATTTAACACCATTTCTGAAGGGAAACAAACAGCATAGTTCTCATCCATTGATCACACTCTGCTTAGAACAAGAAGCACGCTCTTGCTTTCTAGAGTCTCTAAGACAGCAGGAAACGTGAGTGTGCTGAGAAAAAAAGAATGGTGTTTCCTACACATACGGACAATATCTAGTCCAACTCTGCTTCTGAAATTCATAAAAAGCAAAGGTCCTCTAATATCCAATGTTTGTCAGTTAAGGTGAGAAATATGTGAGCTTCGTGAAAGATGTAGTTCGTTTGAGATGTAAATTAAATGCCCTTACCTGAAACGAAGTCTTGTTTGTAGGAAGACTCAATGCCTGGGATTTAACTCCATTTCTGAAGTGAAACACAGAGCAGAGTTCTCATTCATTGATCACACTCTGCTTTAGAGCAAGAAGCACGCTCTTCCTTTCTAGAATCTCCAAGCCATCAGGAAACGTGAGTGTGCTGAGAACAAAAGAACGTTGTTTCCTACACATACAAACCATATCTAGTCCAACTCTGCTTCTGAAACTGATACAAAGCACTGGTCCTCTAACATCCAATGCTTGTCTGTTAAGATGAGAAACGTGTGAGCTTCGTGAAAGATGTAGTTCTTTTGAGCTGTAAAGTAACTGCCCTTACCTGAAACGAAGTCTTCTTTGTAGGAAGACTCAGAGCCTGGGATTTAACTCCATTTCTGATGGGAAACACGCAAAAGAGTTCTCATCCATTGATCACACTCTGCTTTAGAGCAAGAAGCACGCTCTTGCTTTCTAGAGGCTCAAAGACAGCAGGGAGCGTGAGTGTGCTGAGAACAAAAGAACGGTGTTGCCTACACATACGGATCATAAGTGGTCCAAATCTGCTTCTGAAACTAATATAAAGCACTGGTCCTCTAACATCCAATGCTTGTCATTTAAGATGAGGAACGTGTGAGTTTCGTGAACGATGTAGTTCGTTTGAGCTATAAAGAAAATGCCCTTACATGAAAGAAAGTCTTCCTTTTAGGAAGACTCAGAGCCTGGGATTCAACTCCATTTCTGATGTGAAACACACAGCAGAATTCTCATCCATTGATCATACTCTGCTTTAGAGCAAGAAGCACTCTCTTGCTTTATAGAGTCTCTAAGACAGCAGGAAATCTTAGTGTGCCCAGAACAAAAGAACAGTGTTTCCTACACATACGGACCATATGTAGTCCAAATCTGATTCTGAAACTGATACAAAGCACTGGTCCTCTAACATCCAATGCTTCTCAGTTAGGATGAGAAACGTGTGAGCTTCGTGAATGTTGTAGTTCGTTTGAGCTGAAAAGTGACTGCCCTTACCTGAAACGAATTCTTGCTTGTAGGAAGACACAAAGCCTGTGATTTAACTCCAGTTCTGAAGTGAAACACACAGCATAGTTCTCATCCATGGATCACACTCTGCTTTAGAGTGGGAAGCACGCTCTTGCTTTCTAGAGTCTCTAATACAGCAGGAAACCTGAGTGTGCTCAGAACAAAAGAACGGTGTTTCCTACACATAGGGACCATAACTTGTTCATCTCTGCTTCTGAAACTGAAACAAATGAAAGGTCCTCTAACATACAATGCTTGTCAGTTAAGATGAGAAATGTTGAGCTTCATGAACGATGTATTTCGTTTGTGCTGAAAAGTGACTGCCGTTACTTGAAACGAAGTCTTGCTTGTAGTAAGACACAGAGCCTGGGCTTTAACTCCATTTCTGAAGGGAAACACACAGCATAGTTCTCATCCATTGATCACACTCTGCTTAGAACAAGAAGCACGCTCTTGCTTTCTAGAGTCTCTAAGACAGCAGGAAACGTGAGTGTGCTGAGAACAAAAGAATGGTGTTTCCTACACATACGTACAATATCTAGTCCAACTCTGCTTCTGAAATTCATAAAAAGCAAAGGTCCTCTAACATCCAATGTTTGTCAGTTAAGGTGAGAAATATGTGAGCTTCGTGAAAGATGTAGTTCGTTTGAGATGTAAAGTAAATGCCCTTACCTGAAACAAAGTCTTGTTTGTAGGAAGACTCAGAGCCTGGGATTTAACTCCATTTCTGAAGTGAAACGCAGAGCAGAGTTCTCATTCATTGATCACACTCTGCTTTAGAGCAAGAAGCACGCTCTTCCTTTCTAGAATCTCCAAGCCATCAGGAAACGTGAGTGTGCTGAGAACAAAAGAACGTTGTTTCCTACACATACAAACCATATCTAGTCCAACTCTGCTTCTGAAACTGATACAAAGCACTGGTCCTCTAACATCCAATGCTTGTCAGTTAAGAAGAGAAACGTGTGAGCTTTGTGAACGATGTAGTTCGTTTGAGCAGAAAAGTGACTGCCCTTACCTTAAACGAAGTCTTGCTTGTAGGAAGACTCAGAGCCTGGGATTTAACTCCATTTCTGAAGTGAAACACACAGCAGTGTTCTCATCCATTGATCACACTCTGCTTTAAAACAAGAAGCCCGCTCTTGCTTTCTAGAGTCTCTAAGACAGCAGGAAACGTGACTGTGCTGAGAACAAAAGAACAGTGTTTCCTACACATACGGACCATATGTAGTACAACTCTGCTTCTGAAACTAATACAAAGCACTGGTCCTCTAACATCCAATGCTTGTCTGTTAAGATGAGAAACGTGTGAGCTTCGTGAAAGATGTAGTTCTTTTGAGCTGTAAAGTAACTGCCCTTACCTGAAACGAAGTCTTCTTTGTAGGAAGACTCAGAGCCTGGGATTTAACTCCATTTCTGATGGGAAACACGCAAAAGAGTTCTCATCCATTGATCACACTCTGCTTTAGAGCAAGAAGCACGCTCTTGCTTTCTAGAGGCTCAAAGACAGCAGGGAGCGTGAGTGTGCTGAGAACAAAAGAACGGTGTTGCCTACACATACGGATCATATGTGGTCCAAATCTGCTTTTGAAACTAATATAAAGCACTGGTCCTCTAACATCCAATGCTTGTCATTTAAGATGAGGAACGTGTGAGTTTCGTGAACGATGTAGTTCGTTTGAGCTATAAAGAAAATGCCCTTACATGAAAGAAAGTCTTCCTTTTAGGAAGACTCAGAGCCTGGGATTCAACTCCATTTCTGATGTGAAACACACAGCAGAATTCTCATCCATTGATCATACTCTGCTTTAGAGCAAGAAGCACTCTCTTGCTTTATAGAGTCTCTAAGACAGCAGGAAATCTTAGTGTGCCCAGAACAAAAGAACAGTGTTTCCTACACATACGGACCATATGTAGTCCAAATCTGATTCTGAAACTGATACAAAGCACTGGTCCTCTAACATCCAATGCTTCTCATTTAGGATGAGAAACGTGTGAGCTTCGTGAATGTTGTAGTTCGTTTGAGCTGAAAAGTGACTGCCCTTACCTGAAACGAATTCTTGCTTGTAGGAAGACACAAAGCCTGTGATTTAACTCCATTTCTGAAGTGAAACACACAGCATAGTTCTCATCCATGGATCACACTCTGCTTTAGAGTGGGAAGCACGCTCTTGCTTTCTAGAGTCTCTAATACAGCAGGAAACCTGAGTGTGCTCAGAACAAAAGAACGGTGTTTCCTACACATAGGGACCATAACTTGTTCATCTCTGCTTCTGAAACTGAAACAAATGAAAGGTCCTCTAACATACAATGCTTGTCAGTTAAGATGAGAAATGTTGAGCTTCATGAACGATGTATTTCTTTTGTGCTGAAAAGTGACTGCCGTTACTTGAAACGAAGTCTTGCTTGTAGTAAGACACAGAGCATGGGCTTTAACTCCATTTCTGAAGGGAAACACACAGCATAGTTCTCATCCATGTATCACACTCTGCTTTAGAGTGGGAAGCACGCTCTTGCTTTCTAGAATCTCTAAGACAGCAGGAAACATGAGTGTGCTGAGAACAAATGAACGGTGTTTCCTACATATACTGACCATATCTAGTCCAACTCTGCTTCTGAAACTGATTCAAAGCACTGGTCCTCTAACATTCAATGCTTGTCAGTTAAGATGAGAAACGTGTGAGCTTTGTGAACGATGTAGTTCGTTTGAGCAGAAAAGTGACTGCCCTTACCTTAAAGGAAGTCTTGCTTGTAGGAAGACTCAGAGCCTGGGATTTAACTCCATTTCTGAAGTGAAACACACAGCAGTGTTCTCATCCATTGATCACACTCTGCTTAGAACAAGAAGCACGCTCTTGCTTTCTAGAGTCTCTAAGACAGCAGGAAACGTGAGTGTGCTGAGAACAAAAGAATGGTGTTTCCTACACATACGGACCATATCTAGTCCAAATCTGCTTCTGAAATTCATACAAAGCAAAGGTCCTCTAACATCCAATGTTTGTCAGTTAAGATGAGAAACGTGTGAGCTTCGTGAAAGATGTAGTTCGTTTGAGCTGTAAAGTAACTGCCCTTACCTGAAACGAAGTCTTCTATGTAGGAAGACTCAGAGCCTGGGATTTAACTCCATTTCTGAAGGGAAACACGCAAAAGAGTTCTCATCCAATGATCACACTCTGCTTTAGAGCAAGAAGCACGCTCTTGCTTTCTAGAGGCTCAAAGACAGCAGGGAGCGTGAGTGTGCTGAGAACAAAAGAACGGTGTTGCCTACACATACGGACCATATGTGGTCCAAATCTGCTTCTGAAACTGATACAAAGCACTGGTCCTCTAACATCCAATGCTTGTCAGTTAGGATGAGAAACGTGTGAGCTTAGTGAATGATGTAGTTCGTTTGAGCTGAAAAGTGTCTGCCCTTACCTGAAACGAAGTCTTGCTTGTAGGAAGACACAGAGCCTGGGATTTAACTCCATTTCTGAAGGGTAACACACAGCATAGTTCTCATCCATGGATCACACTCTGTTTTAGAGCGAGAAGCACGCTCTTGCTTTCTAGAGTCTTTAATACAGCAGGAAACATGAGTGTGCTCAGAACAAAAGAACGGTGTTTCCTACACATACAGACCATATCTTGTTCATTTCTGCTTCTGAAACTGAAACAAATGAAAGGTCCTCTAACATCCAATGCTCGTCAGGTATGATCCGAAACGGGAGAGCTTCGTGAAAGATGTAGTTTGTTTGACCTGTAAAGTAACTGCTCTTACCTGAAAGGAAGTCTTGCATGTAGGAAGACTCAGAGCCTGGTACTTAACTCCATTTCTGAAGTGAAACACACAGCATAGTTCTCATCCATAGATCACACTCTGCTTTAGAGCAAGAAGCACGCTCTTGCTTTCTAGAGACTCAAAGACAGCAGGGAGCGTGAGTGTACTGAGAACAAAAGCACGGTGTTGCCTACACATACGGACCATATGTGGTCCAAATCTGCTTCTAAAACTGATATAAAGCACTGGTCCTCTAACATCCAATGCTTGTCAGTTAAGATGAGAAACGTGTGAGCTACGTGAATGATGTAGTTCGTTTTAGCTGTAAAGTAACTGCCCTTACCTGAACCGAAGTCTTGCTTGTAGGAAGACTCAGAGCCAGGGATTTAACTCCATTTCTGAAGTGAAACACACAGCAGAGTTCTCATCCTTTGATCACACCCTGCTTTAGAACAAGAAGCAAGCTCTTGTTTTCTAGAGTCTCTAAGACAGCAGGAAACGTGACTGTGCTGAGAACAAAAGAACGGTGTTTCCTACACATACGGACCATATGTAGTCCAACTCTGCTTCTGAAACTGATACAAAGCACTGGTCCTCTAACATCCAATGCTTGTCTGTTATGATGAGAAAAGTGTGAGCTTCGTGAACGATGTAGTTCCTTTGAGCTGAAAAGTGACTACCCTTACCTGAAATGAAGTCTTGCATGTAGGAAGACACAGATCCTGGGATTTAACACCATTTCTGAAGGGAAACAAACAGCATAGTTCTCATCCATTGATCACACTCTGCTTAGAACAAGAAGCACGCTCTTGCTTTCTAGAGTCTCTAAGACAGCAGGAAACGTGAGTGTGCTGAGAACAAAAGAATGGTGTTTCCTACACATACGTACAATATCTAGTCCAACTCTGCTTCTGAAATTCATAAAAAGCAAAGGTCCTCTAACATCCAATGTTTGTCAGTTAAGGTGAGAAATATGTGAGCTTCGTGAAAGATGTAGTTCGTTTGAGATGTAAAGTAAATGCCCTTACCTGAAACGAAGTCTTGTTTGTAGGAAGACTCAGAGCCTGGGATTTAACTCCATTTCTGAAGTGAAACACAGAGCAGAGTTCTCATTCATTGATCACACTCTGCTTTAGAGCAAGAAGCATGCTCTTCCTTTGTAGAATCTCCAAGCCATCAGGAAACGTGAGTGTGCTGAGAACAAAAGAACGTTGTTTCCTACACATACAAACCATATCTAGTCCAACTCTGCTTCTGAAACTGATACAAAGCACTGGTCCTCTAACATCCAATGCTTGTCAGTTAAGAAGAGAAACGTGTGAGCTTTGTGAACGATGTAGTTCGTTTGAGCAGAAAAGTGACTGCCCTTACCTTAAACGAAGTCTTGCTTGTAGGAAGACTCAGAGCCTGGGATTTAACTCCATTTCTGAAGTGAAACACACAGCAGTGTTCTCATCCATTGAACACACTCTGCTTTAAAACAAGAAGCCCGCTCTTGCTTTCTAGAGTCTCTAAGACAGCAGGAAACGTGACTGTGCTGAGAACAAAAGAACAGTGTTTCCTACACATACGGACCATATGTAGTACAACTCTGCTTCTGAAACTAATACAAAGCACTGGTCCTCTAACATCCAATGCTTGTCTGTTAAGATGAGAAACGTGTGAGCTTCGTGAAAGATGTAGTTCTTTTGAGCTGTAAAGTAACTGACTTTACCTGAAACGAAGTCTTCTTTGTAGGAAGACTCAGAGCCTGGGATTTAACTCCATTTCTGATGGGAAACACGCAAAAGAGTTCTCATCCATTGATCACACTCTGCTTTAGAGCAAGAAGCACGCTCTTGCTTTCTAGAGGCTCAAAGACAGCAGGGAGCGTGAGTGTGCTGAGAACAAAAGAACGGTGTTGCCTACACATACGGATCATATGTGGTCCAAATCTGCTTTTGAAACTAATATAAAGCACTGGTCCTCTAACATCCAATGCTTGTCATTTAAGATGAGGAACGTGTGAGTTTCGTGAACGATGTAGTTCGTTTGAGCTATAAAGAAAATGCCCTTACATGAAAGAAAGTCTTCCTTTTAGGAAGACTCAGAGCCTGGGATTCAACTCCATTTCTGATGTGAAACACACAGCAGAATTCTCATCCATTGATCATACTCTGCTTTAGAGCAAGAAGCACTCTCTTGCTTTATAGAGTCTCTAAGACAGCAGGAAATCTTAGTGTGCCCAGAACAAAAGAACAGTGTTTCCTACACATACGGACCATATGTAGTCCAAATCTGATTCTGAAACTGATACAAAGCACTGGTCCTCTAACATCCAATGCTTCTCAGTTAGGATGAGAAACGTGTGAGCTTCGTGAATGTTGTAGTTCGTTTGAGCTGAAAAGTGACTGCCCTTACCTGAAACGAATTCTTGCTTGTAGGAAGACACAAAGCCTGTGATTTAACTCCATTTCTGAAGTGAAACACACAGCATAGTTCTCATCCATGGATCACACTCTGCTTTAGAGTGGGAAGCACGCTCTTGCTTTCTAGAGTCTCTAATACAGCAGGAAACCTGAGTGTGCTCAGAACAAAAGAACGGTGTTTCCTACACATAGGGACCATAACTTGTTCATCTCTGCTTCTGAAACTGAAACAAATGAAAGGTCCTCTAACATACAATGCTTGTCAGTTAAGATGAGAAATGTTGAGCTTCATGAACGATGTATTTCGTTTGTGCTGAAAAGTGACTGCCGTTACTTGAAACGAAGTCTTGCTTGTAGTAAGACACAGAGCCTGGGCTTTAACTCCATTTCTGAAGGGAAACACACAGCATAGTTCTCATCCATTGATCACACTCTGCTTAGAACAAGAAGCACGCTCTTGCTTTCTAGAGTCTCTAAAACAGCAGGAAACGTGAGTGTGCTGAGAACAAAAGAATGGTGTTTCCTACACATACGTACAATATCTAGTCCAACTCTGCTTCTGAAATTCATAAAAAGCAAAGGTCCTCTAACATCCAATGTTTGTCAGTTAAGGTGAGAAATATGTGAGCTTCGTGAAAGATGTAGTTCGTTTGAGATGTAAAGTAAATGCCCTTACCTGAAACAAAGTCTTGTTTGTAGGAAGACTCAGAGCCTGGGATTTAACTCCATTTCTGAAGTGAAACACAGAGCAGAGTTCTCATTCATTGATCACACTCTGCTTTAGAGCAAGAAGCATGCTCTTCCTTTCTAGAATCTCCAAGCCATCAGGAAACGTGAGTGTGCTGAGAACAAAAGAACGTTGTTTCCTACACATACAAACCATATCTAGTCCAACTCTGCTTCCGAAACTGATACAAAGCACTGGTCCTCTAACATCCAATGCTTGTCAGTTAAGAAGAGAAACGTGTGAGCTTTGTGAACAATGTAGTTCGTTTGATCAGAAAAGTGACTGCCCTTACCTTAAACGAAGTCTTGCTTGTAGGAAGACTCAGAGCCTGGGATTTAACTCCATTTCTGAAGTGAAACACACAGCAGTGTTCTCATCCATTGATCACACTCTGCTTTAAAACAAGAAGCCCGCTCTTGCTTTCGAGAGTCTCTAAGACAGCAGGAAACGTGACTGTGCTGAGAACAAAAGAACAGTGTTTCCTACACATACGGACCATATGTAGTACAACTCTGCTTCTGAAACTAATACAAAGCACTGGTCCTCTAACATCCAATGCTTGTCTGTTAAGATGAGAAACGTGTGAGCTTCGTGAAAGATGTAGTTCTTTTGAGCTGTAAAGTAACTGCCCTTACCTGAAACGAAGTCTTCTTTGTAGGAAGACTCAGAGCCTGGGATTTAACTCCATTTCTGATGGGAAACACGCAAAAGAGTTCTCATCCATTGATTACACTCTGCTTTAGAGCAAGAACACGCTCTTGCTTTCTAGAGGCTCAAAGACAGCAGGGAGCGTGATTGTGCTGAGAACAAAAGAAGGGTGTTGCCTACACATACGGATCATATGTGGTCCAAATCTGCTTTTGAAACTAATATAAAGCACTGGTCCTCTAACATCCAATGCTTGTCATTTAAGATGAGGAACGTGTGAGTTTCGTGAACGATGTAGTTCGTTTGAGCTATAAAGAAAATGCCCTTACATGAAAGAAAGTCTTCCTTTTAGGAAGACTCAGAGCCTGGGATTCAACTCCATTTCTGATGTGAAACACACAGCAGAATTCTCATCCATTGATCATACTCTGCTTTAGAGCAAGAAGCACTCTCTTGCTTTATAGAGTCTCTAAGACAGCAGGAAATCTTTGTGTGCCCAGAACAAAAGAACAGTGTTTCCTACACATACGGACCATATGTAGTCCAAATCTGATTCTGAAACTGATACAAAGCACTGGTCCTCTAACATCCAATGCTTCTCAGTTAGGATGAGAAACGTGTGAGCTTCGTGAATGTTGTAGTTCGTTTGAGCTGAAAAGTGACTGCCCTTACCTGAAACGAATTCTTGCTTGTAGGAAGACACAAAGCCTGTGATTTTACTCCAGTTCTGAAGTGAAACACACAGCATAGTTCTCATCCATGGATCACACTCTGCTTTAGAGTGGGAAGCACGCTCTTGCTTTCTAGAGTCTCTAATACAGCAGGAAACCTGAGTGTGCTCAGAACAAAAGAACGGTGTTTCCTACACATAGGGACCATAACTTGTTCATCTCTGCTTCTGAAACTGAAACAAATGAAAGGTCCTCTAACATACAATGCTTGTCAGTTAAGATGAGAAATGTTGAGCTTCATGAACGATGTATTTCATTTGTGCTGAAAAGTGACTGCCGTTACTTGAAACGAAGTCTTGCTTGTAGGAAGACAAGGAGCATGGGCTTTAACTCCATTTCTGAAGGGAAACACACAGCATAGTTCTCATCCATGTATCACACTCTGCTTTAGAGTGGGAAGCATGCTCTTGCTTTCTAGAATCTCTAAGACAGCAGGAAACATGAGTGTGCTGAAAACAAATGAACGGTGTTTCCTACATATACTGACCATATCTAGTCCAACTCTGCTTCTGAAACTGATACAAAGCACTGGTCCTCTAACATCCAATGCTTGTCAGTTAAGATGAGAAACGTGTGAGCTTTGTGAACGATGTAGTTCGTTTGAGCAGAAAAGTGACTGCCCTTACCTTAAAGGAAGTCTTGCTTGTAGGAAGACTCAGAGCCTGGGATTTAACTCCATTTCTGAAGTGAAACACACAGCAGTGTTCTCATCCATTGATCACACTCTGCTTAGAACAAGAAGCACGCTCTTGCTTTCTAGAGTCTCTAAGACAGCAGGAAATGTGAGTGTGCTGAGAACAAAAGAATGGTGTTTCCTACACATACGGACCATATCTAGTCCAAATCTGCCTCTGAAATTCATACAAAGCAAAGGTCCTCTAACATCCAATGTTTGTCAGTTAAGATGAAAAACGTGTGAGCTTCGTGAAAGATGTAGTTCGTTTGAGCTGTAAAGTAACTGCCCTTACCTGAAACGAAGTCTTCTATGTAGGAAGACTCAGAGCCTGGGATTTAACTCCATTTCTGAAGGGAAACACGCAAAAGAGTTCTCATCCAATGATCACACTCTGCTTTAGAGCAAGAAGCACGCTCTTGCTTTCTAGAGGCTCAAAGACAGCAGGGAGCGTGAGTGTGCTGAGAACAAAAGAACGGTGTTGCCTACACATACGGACCATATGTGGTCCAAATCTGCTTCTGAAACTGATACAAAGCACTGGTCCTCTAACATCCAATGCTTGTCAGTTAGGATGAGAAACGTGTGAGCTTAGTGAATGATATAGTTCGTTTGAGCTGAAAAGTGTCTGCCCTTACCTGAAACGAAGTCTTGCTTGTAGGAAGACACAGAGCCTGGGATTTAACTCCATTTCTGAAGGGTAACACACAGCATAGTTCTCATCCATGGATCACACTCTGCTTTAGAGCGAGAATTACGCTCTTGCTTTCTAGAGTCTTTAATACAGCAGGAAACATGAGTGTGCTCAGAACAAAAGAACGGTGTTTCCTACACATACAGACCATATCTTGTTCATTTCTGCTTCTGAAACTGAAACAAATGAAAGGTCCTCTAACATCCAATGCTCGTCAGGTATGATCCGAAACGGGAGAGCTTCGTGAAAGATGTAGTTTGTTTGACCTGTAAAGTAACTGCTCTTACCTGAAAGGAAGTCTTGCATGTAGGAAGACTCAGAGCCTGGTACTTAACTCCATTTCTGAAGTGAAACACACAGCATAGTTCTCATCCATAGATCACACTCTGCTTTAGAGCAAGAAGCACGCTCTTGCTTTCTAGAGACTCAAAGACAGCAGGGAGCGTGAGTGTACTGAGAACAAAAGCACGGTGTTGCCTACACATACGGACCATATGTGGTCCAAATCTGCTTCTAAAACTGATATAAAGCACTGGTCCTCTAACATCCAATGCTTGTCAGTTAAGAGGAGAAACGTGTGAGTTTCGTGAACGATGTAGTTCGTTTGAGCTATAAAGAAACTGCCCTTACATGAAAGAAAGTCTTGCTTTTAGGAAGACTCAGAGCCTGGGATTTAACTCAATTTCTGAAGTGAAACACACAGCAGAGTTCTCATCCATTCATCACACTCTGCTTTAGAGCGAGAAGCACGCTCTTGCTTTCTAGAGTCTCTAATACAGCAGGAAACCTGAGTGTGATCAGAACAAAAGAACGGTGTTTCCTACACATACGGACCATATCTAGTTCAACTCTGCTTCTGAAATTCATACAAAGCAAAGGTCCTCTAACATCCAATTCTTTTCAGTTCAGATGAGAAACGTGTGAGCTTTGTGAACGATGTAGTTCGTTTGAGCTGAAAAGTGACTGCCCTTACCTGAAATGAAGTCTTGCTTGTGGGAAGACACAGAGCCTGGGATTTAACACCATTTCTGAATGGGAACAAACAGCATAGTTCTCATCCATTGATCACACTCTGCTTAGAACAAGAAGCATGCTCTTGCTTTCTTGAGTCTCTAAGACAGCAGGAAAAGTGAGTGTGCTGAGAACAAAAGAACGTTGTTTCCTACACATACGGACCATATCTAGTCCAACAATGCTTCTGAAACTGATAAAAAGCACTGGTCCTCTAACATCCAATGCTTGTCAGTTAAGTTGAGAAACGTTGAGCTTCATGAACGATGTAGTTCGTTTGAGCTGAAAAGTGACTGCCCTTACCTGAAATGAAGTCTTGCTTGTGGGAAGACTCAGAGCCAGGGATTTAACTCCATTTCTGAAGTGAAACACACAACAGAGTTCTCATCCACTGATCAAACTCTGCTTTAGAGCAAGAAGCACTCTCTTGCTTTCTAGAGTCTCTAAGACAACAGAAAACGTGAGTGTGCTGAGAACAAAAGAACGGTGTTTCCAACACATACAGACCATATATAGTCCAACTCTGCTTCTGAAACTGATACAAAGCACTGGTCCTCTAACATTCAATGCTTGTCCGTTACGATGGGATACGTGTGAGCTTCGTGAACATTGTAGTTCGTTTGAGCTGTAAAGTAACTGCCCTTACCTGAACCGAAGTCTTGCTTTTAGTAAGACTCAGAGCCAGAGATTTAACTCCATTTCTGAAGTGAAACACACAACAGAGTTCTCATCCATTGATCACACCCTGCTTTAGAGCAAGAAGCACGCTCTAGCTTTCTAGAGTCTCTAAGACAGCAGGAAAATTGGGTGTGCTGAGAAAAAATGAACGGTGTTTCCTACACATACGGACCATATCTAGTCCAACGCTGCTTCTGAAACTGATACAAAGCACTGGTTCTCTATAATCCGATGCTTGTCAGTTAAGATGAGAAACGTGTGAGCTTCGTGAACGATGGAGTTCGTTTGAGCTGAAAAGTGACTGCCCTTACCTGAAACGAAGTCTTGAATGTAGGAAGACACAGGGCGTGGGGTTTAACTCAATTTCTGAAGGGAAACACACAACACAGTTCTCATCCATGGATCACACTCTGCTTTAGAGCAAGAAGCACGCTCTTGCTTTCCAGAGTGTCTAATACAGCAGGAAACTTGAGTGTGCTCAGAAGAAAAGAACGGTGTTTCCTAAACATACCAACGATATCTAGTCCATATCTGCTTCTGAAACTGACACAAAGCACTGGTCCTCTAACATCCAATGCTTGTCAGTTAAGATGAGAAACGTGTGAGCTACGTGAATGATGTAGTTCGTTTTAGCTGTAAAGTAACTGCCCTTGCCTGAACCGAAGTCTTGCTTGTAGGAAGACTCAGAGCCAGGGATTTAACTCCATTTCTGAAGTGAAACACACAACAGAGTTCTCATCCATTGATCACACCCTGCTTTAGAGCAAGAAGCACGCTCTAGCTTTCTAGAGTCTCTAAGACAACAGGAAAATTGGGTGTGCTGAGAAAAAATGAACGGTGTTTCCTACACATACGGACCATATCTAGTCCAATGCTGCTTCTGAAACTGATACAAAGCACTGGTCCTCTAACATCCAATGCTTGTCAGTTAAGATGAGAAACGTGTTAGCTTCGTGAACGATGTAGTTCGTTTGAGCTGTAAAGTAACTGCCCTTACCTGAAACAAAGTAGTGCTTGTAGGAAGACACAGAGCATAGGAATTAACACCATTTCCTAAGGGAAACACACAGCATAGTTCTCATCCATGGATCAAACTCTGCTTTAGGACAAGAAGCACACTCTTGCTTTCTAGATTCTCTAATATAGCAGGAAACTTGCGTGTGCTCATAATAAAAGCACGGTGTTTCCTACACATACGGGCCTTATCTAGTTCTACTCTGCTTCTGAAACTGAAAGAAACCACAGGTCCTCTAACATCCAATGCTTGTCAGTTAAGATGAGAAATGTGTGAGCATCGTGAACGATGTAATTCGTTTGAGCTGTTAAGTAATTGCCCTTACCTGAAACGAAATCTTGCTTGTAGGAAGACTCAGAGCCCGGGATTTAACTCCATTTCTGAAGGGAAACACACAGCATAGTTGCCATCCATGGATCACACTCTGCTTTAGAGCACGAAGAATGCTCTTGCTTTCTAGAATCTCTAATACAGCAGGAAACTTGAGTGTGCTCAGAACAAAAGAACAGTGTTTCCTACACATACGGACCATATCTAGTTCAACTCTGCTTCTGAAACTGAAAGAAACCACAGGTCCTCCAACATCCAATGCGTGTCAGTTAAGATGAGAAATGTGTGAGCATCGTGAACGATGTAATTCATTTGAGCTGTAAAGTAACTTCCCTTACCTGAATTGAAGTCTTGCTTGTAGGAAGACTCAGAGCCTGGGATTTAACTCCATTTCTGAAGTGAAACTCACAGCAGAGTTCTCATATATAGATCACACTCTGCTTTAGAGCAATAAGCACGCTCTTGCTTTCTAGAGTCTCTAAGATAGCAGGAAACCTGAGTGTGCTGAGAACAAAAGAACGGTGTTTCCTACACATACGGACCATATCTAGTCCAACTCGCCTTCTGAAACTGATACAAAGCACTGCTACTCTAACATCCGATGATTTTCAGTTAAGATGAGAAATGTGTGAGAGTCGTGAGTGATGTAATTCAATTGAGCTGCAAAATAACTGCCCTTACCTGATTCGAAGTCTTGCTTGTAGGAAGACTCAGATCCTGGGATTTAACTCCATTTCTGAAGTGAAACACACAGCAGAGTTCGCATATATAGATCACACTCTGCTTTAGAGCAAGAAGCACGCTCTTGCTTTCTAGAGTCTCTAAGACAGCAGGAAACATGAGTGTGATGAGTAAAAAACAACGGTGTTTCCTACACATACGGACCATATCTAGTCCAACTCTGCCTCTGAAATTGATACAAAGCACAGGTTCTCTAACATCCAATGCTTGTCAGTTAAGATGAGAAACGTGTGAGCTTCGTGAACGATGTAGTTCCTTTGAGCTGTAAAGTAACTGCCCTTACTTGAATCGATGTCTTGTTTATAGGAAGACTCAGAGCCTGGGATTTAACTCCATTTCTGAAGGGAAACACACAGCATAGTTCTCATCCATGGATCACACTCTGCTTTAGAGCAAGAAGAACGCTCTTGCTTTCTAGAATCTCTAATACAGCAGGAAACCTGAGTGTGCTCAGAAAGCAAGAACGGTGTTTCGTACATATACGGACCATATCTAGTTCATCTCTGCTTCTGAAACTGAAACAAACCAGAGGTCTTCTAACATCCAATGCTTGTCAGTTTAGATGAGAAATGTGTGAGCTTCATGAACAATGTAGTTCGTTTGAGATGAAAAGTGACTGCCCTTACCTGAAACGAAATCTTGCTTGGAGGAAGACTCAGAGCATGGTGTTTAACACCATTTCTGAAGGGAAACACACAACACATTTCTCATCCATGGATCACAATCTGCTTTAAAGTAAGAAGCTTGCTCTTTCTTTCTAGATTCTCTAATACAGCAGGAAACGTGAGGGTGCTCAGAAGAAAAGAACGGTGTTTCCTATACATACGGACCATATCTATTTCAACTCTGCTTGAAATTGATACAAACCATAGGTCCTCGAACATCCAATGCTTCTCAGTTTAGGTGAGAAATGTGTGAGCTTTGTGAACGATGTAGTTCGTTTGAGCTGTAAAGTAACTGCCCTTACCTGAAATGAAGTCTTGCTTGTAGGAAGACTCAGAGCCAGGGATTTAACTCCATTTCTGAAGTGAAACACACAACAGAGTTCTCATCCATTGATCACACTCTGCTTTAGAGCAAGAAGCACGCTCTTGCTTTCTAGAGTCTCTAATACAGCAGGAAACATGAGTGTGCTCAGATCTAAAAACGGCGTTTCCTACATATACGGGCCATATGTAGTTCAACTCTGCTTCTGAAACTGATACAAAGCACTGGTCCTCTAACATCCAATGCTTGTCATTTAAGATGAGAAACGTGTGAGTTTTGTGAACAATGTAGGTAGTTTGAGCTTACAAGTGACTGCCCTAACCTGAAACGATGTCTTGCTAGTAGGAAAACACAGTGCCTAGGATTTAACTCCATTTCTGAAGGGAAACACACAGCATAGTTCTCATCCACGGATCAAACTCTGCTTTAGAGCAAGAAGCACTCTCTTGCTTTCTAGAGTCTCTAAGACAACAGAAAACGTGAGTGTGCTGAGAACAAAAGAACTGTGTTTCCAACACATACAGACCATATATAGTCCAACTCTGCTTCTGAAACTGATACAAAGCACTGGTCCTCTAACATTCAATGCTTGTCAGCTAAGATGGGAAACGTGTGAGCTTCGTGAATGTTGTAGTTCGTTTGAGCTGTAAAGTAACTGCCCTTACCTGAACCGAAGTCTTGCTTTTAGTAAGACTCAGAGCCAGAGATTTAACTCCATTTCTGAAGTGAAACACACAACAGAGTTCTCATCCATTGATCACACCCTGCTTTAGAGCAAGAAGCATGCTCTAGCTTTCTAGAGTCTCTAAGACAGCAGGAAAATTGGGTGTGCTGAGAAAAAATGAACGGTGTTTCCTACACATACGGACCATATGTAGTCCAACGCTGCTTCTGAAACTGATACAAAGCACTGGTCCTCTATAATCCGATGCTTGTCAGTTAAGATGAGAAACGTGTGAGCTTCGTGAACGATGGAGTTCGTTTGAGCTGTAAAGTAACTGCCCTTACTTGAATCGAAATCTTCCTTGTAGGAAGACTCAGAGCCTGGGATTTAACTCCATTTCTTAAGTGAAACACAGAGCAGAGTTCTCATCCATTGATCACACTCTGCTTTAGAGCAAGAAGCACACTCTTGCTTTCTAGATTCTCTAAGACAGCAGGAAACCTGAGTGTGCTGAGAACAAAAGAACGGTGTTTCCTACACATACGGACCATATCTAGTCCAACTCTCCTTCTGAAAATGATACAAAGCACTGGTCCTCTAACATCTGATGCTTGTCAGTTAAGATAAGAAATGTGTGAGCTTCGTGAACGATGTAGTTCGTTTGAGCTGAAAAGTGACTGCCCTTACCCTAAACGAATTCTTGCTTGTAGGAAGACTCAGAGCCTGGGATTTAACTCCATTTCTGAAGGGAAACACGAAGAAGAGTTCTCATCCATTGATCACCCTCTGCTTTAGAGCAAGAAGCACGCTCTTGCTTTCTAGAGGCTCAAAGACAGCAGGGAGCGTGAGTGTGCTGAGAACAAAATAACGGTGTTGCCTACACATACGGACCATATGTGGTCCAACTCTGCTTCTGAAACTGATATAAAGCACTGGTCCTCTAACATCCAATGCTTTTCAGTTAAGATGAGAAACGTGTGAGTTTCGTGAACGATGTAGTTCGTTTGAGGTATAAAGAAACTGCCCTTACATGAAAGAAAGGCTTGATTTTAGGAAGACTCAGAGCCTGGGATTTAGCACCATTTCTGAAGTGAAACACACAGCAGAGTTCTCATCCATTGATCACACTCTGCTTTAGAGCAAGAAGCACGCTCTTGCTTTCTAGAGTCTCTAATACAGCAGGAAACATGAGTGTGCTCAGATCTAAAAACGGCGTTTCCTACATATACGGGCCATATGTAGTTCAACTCTGCTTCTGAAACTGATACAAAGCACTGGTCCTCTAACATCCAATGCTTGTCATTTAAGATGAGAAACGTGTGAGTTTTGTGAACAATGTAGGTAGTTTGAGCTTACAAGTGACTGCCCTAACCTGAAACGATGTCTTGCTAGTAGGAAAACACAGAGCCTAGGATTTAACTCCATTTCTGAAGGGAAACACACAGCATAGTTCTCATCCACGGATCAAACTCTGCTTTAGAGCAAGAAGCACTCTCTTGCTTTCTAGAGTCTCTAAGACAACAGAAAACGTGAGTGTGCTGAGAACAAAAGAACTGTGTTTCCAACACATACAGACCATATATAGTCCAACTCTGCTTCTGAAACTGATACAAAGCACTGGTCCTCTAACATTCAATGCTTGTCAGCTAAGATGGGAAACGTGTGAGCTTCGTGAATGTTGTAGTTCGTTTGAGCTGTAAAGTAACTGCCCTTACCTGAACCGAAGTCTTGCTTTTAGTAAGACTCAGAGCCAGAGATTTAACTCCATTTCTGAAGTGAAACACACAACAGAGTTCTCATCCATTGATCACACCCTGCTTTAGAGCAAGAAGCATGCTCTAGCTTTCTAGAGTCTCTAAGACAGCAGGAAAATTGGGTGTGCTGAGAAAAAATGAACGGTGTTTCCTACACATACGGACCATATGTAGTCCAACGCTGCTTCTGAAACTGATACAAAGCACTGGTCCTCTATAATCCGATGCTTGTCAGTTAAGATGAGAAACGTGTGAGCTTCGTGAACGATGGAGTTCGTTTGAGCTGTAAAGTAACTGCCCTTACTTGAATCGAAATCTTCCTTGTAGGAAGACTCAGAGCCTGGGATTTAACTCCATTTCTTAAGTGAAACACAGAGCAGAGTTCTCATCCATTGATCACACTCTGCTTTAGAGCAAGAAGCACACTCTTGCTTTCTAGATTCTCTAAGACAGCAGGAAACCTGAGTGTGCTGAGAACAAAAGAACGGTGTTTCCTACACATACGGACCATATCTAGTCCAACTCTCCTTCTGAAAATGATACAAAGCACTGGTCCTCTAACATCTGATGCTTGTCAGTTAAGATAAGAAATGTGTGAGCTTCGTGAACGATGTAGTTCGTTTGAGCTGAAAAGTGACTGCCCTTACCCTAAACGAATTCTTGCTTGTAGGAAGACTCAGAGCCTGGGATTTAACTCCATTTCTGAAGGGAAACACGAAGAAGAGTTCTCATCCATTGATCACCCTCTGCTTTAGAGCAAGAAGCACGCTCTTGCTTTCTAGAGGCTCAAAGACAGCAGGGAGCGTGAGTGTGCTGAGAACAAAATAACGGTGTTGCCTACACATACGGACCATATGTGGTCCAACTCTGCTTCTGAAACTGATATAAAGCACTGGTCCTCTAAAATCCAATGCTTTTCAGTTAAGATGAGAAACGTGTGAGTTTCGTGAACGATGTAGTTCGTTTGAGGTATAAAGAAACTGCCCTTACATGAAAGAAAGGCTTGATTTTAGGAAGACTCAGAGCCTGGGATTTAGCACCATTTCTGAAGTGAAACACACAGCAGAGTTCTCATCCATTGATCACACTCTGCTTTAGAGCAAGAAGCACGCTCTAGCTTTCTAGAGTCTCTAAGACAGCAGGAAAATTGGGTGTGCTAAGAAAAAATGAACGGTGTTTCCTACACATACGGACCATATCTAGTCCAACGCTGCTTCTGAAACTGATACAAAGCACTGGTTCTCTATAATCCGATGCTTGTCAGTTAAGATGAGAAACGTGTGAGCTTCGTGAACGATGGAGTTCGTTTGAGCTGAAAAGTGACTGCCCTTACCTGAAACGAAGTCTTGAGTGTAGGAAGACACAGGGCGTGGGGTTTAACTCCATTTCTGAAGGGAAACACACAACACAGTTCTCATCCATGGATCACACTCTGCTTTAGAGCAAGAAGCACGCTCTTGCTTTCCAGAGTGTCTAATACAGCAGGAAACTTGAGTGTGCTCAGAAGAAAAAAACGCTGTTTCCTAAACATACGAGCGATATCTAGTCCAAATCTGATTCTGAAACTGATACAAAGCACTGGTCCTCTAACATCCAATGCTTGTCAGTTAAGATGAGAAACGTGTGAGGTACGTGAACGATGTAGTTCGTTTTAGCTGTAAAGTAACTGCCCTTACCTGAACCGAAGTCTTGCTTGTAGGAAGACTCAGAGCCAGGGATTTAACTCCATTTCTGAAGTGAAACACACAACAGAGTTCTCATCCATTGATCACACCCTGCTTTAGAGCAAGAAGCACGCTCTAGCTTTCTAGAGTCTCCAAGACAACAGGAAAATTGGGTGTGCTGAGAAAAAATGAACGGTGTTTCCTACACATACGGACCATATCTACTCCAACGCTGCTTCTGAAACTGATACAAAGCACTGGTCCTCTAACATCCAATGCTTGTCAGTTAAGATGAGAAACGTGTGAGCTTCGTGAACGATGTAGTTCGTTTGAGCTGTAAAGTAACTGCCTTACCTGAAACAAAGTAGTGCTTGTAGGAAGACACAGAGCATAGGAATTAACACCATTTCCTAAGGGAAACACACAGCATAGTTCTCATCCATGGATCACACTCTGCTTTAGGACAAGAAGCACACTCTTGCATTCTAGATTCTCTAATATAGCAGGAAACTTGAGTGTGCTCATAACAAAAGCACGGTGTTTCCTACACATACCGGCCTTATCTAGTTCTACTCTGCTTCTGAAACTGAAAGAAACCACAGGTCCTCTAACATCCAATGCTTGTCAGTTAAGATGAGAAATGTGTGAGCATCGTGAACGATGTAATTCGTTTGAGCTGTTAAGTAACTGCCCTTACCTGAAATGAAGTCTTGCTTGTAGGAAGACTCAGAGCCTAGGATTTAACTCAATTTCTGAAGGGAAACACACAGCATAGTTGCCATCCATGGATCACACTCTGCTTTAGAGCAAGAAGAATGCTCTTGCTTTCTAGAATCTCTAATACAGCAGGAAACTTGAGTGTGCTCAGAACAAAAGAACAGTGTTTCCTACACATACGGACCATATCTAGTTCAACTCTGCTTCTGAAACTGAAAGAAACCACAGGTCCTCCAACATCCAATGCTTGTCAGTTAAGATGAGAAATGTGTGAGAGTCGTGAATGATGTAATTCATTTGAGCTGTAAAGTAACTGCCCTTACCTGATTCGAAGTCTTGCTTGTAGGAAGACTCAGATCCTGGGATTTAACTCCATTTCTGAAGTGAAACACACAGCAGAGTTCGCATATATAGATCACACTCTGCTTTAGAGCAAGAAGCACGCTCTTGCTTTCTAGAGTCTCTAAGACAGCAGGAAACATGAGTGTGATGACTAAAAAACAACGGTGTTTCCTACACATGCGGACCATATCTAGTCCAACTCTGCCTCTGAAATTGATACAAAGCACAGGTCCTCTAACATCCAATGCTTGTCAGTTAAGATGAGAAACGTGTGAGCTTCGTGAATGATGTAGTTCCTTTGAGCTGTAAAGTAACTGCCCTTACTTGAATCGATGTCTTGTTTATAGGAAGACTCAGAGCCTGGGATTTAACTCCATTTCTGAAGGGAAACACACAGCACAGTTCTCATCCATGGATCACACTCTGCTTTAGAGCAAGAAGAACGCTCTTGCTTTCTAGAATCTCTAATACAGCAGGAAACCTGAGTGTGCTCAGAAAGCAAGAACGGGGTTTTGTACATATATGGACCATATCTAGTTCATCTCTGCTTCTGAAACTGAAACAAACCAGAGGTCTTCTAACATCCAATGCTTGTCAGTTTAGATGAGAAATGTGTGAGCTTCATGAACGATGTAGTTCGTTTGAGATGAAAAGTGACTGCCCTTACCTGAAACGAAGTCTTGTTTGTAGGAAGACTCAGAGCCTGGTGTTTAACACCATTTCTGAAGGGAAACACACAACACATTTCTCATCCATGGATGACAATCTGCTTTAATGTAAGAAGCATGCTCTTTCTTTCTAGATTCTCTAATACAGCAGGAAACGTGAGTGTGCTCAGAAGAAAAGAACGGTGCTTCCTATACATACGGACCATATCTAGTTCAACTCTGCTTGAAATTGATACAAACCAAAGGTCCTCGAACATCCAATGCTTCTCAGTTTAGATGAGAAATGTGTGAGCTTTGTGAACGATGTAGTTCGTTTGAGCTGTAAAGCAACTGCCCTTACCTGAAATGAAGTCTTGCTTGTAGGAAGACTCAGAGCCAGGGATTTAACTCCATTCCTGAAGTGAAACACACAACAGAGTTCTCATCCATTGATCACACTCTGCTTTAGAGCAAGAAGCACGCTCTTGCTTTCTAGAGTCTCTAATACAGCAGGAAACATGTGTGCTCAGATCTAAAAATGGCGTTTCCTACATATACGGGCCATATGTAGTTCAACTCTGCTTCTGAAACTGATACAAAGCACTGGTCCTCTAACATCCAATGCTTGTCATTTAAGATGAGAAACGTGTGAGTTTCGTGAACAATGTAGGTAGTTTGAGCTTACAAGTGACTGCCCTAACCTGAAACGATGTCTTGCTAGTAGGAAAACACAGAGCCTGGGATTTAACTCCATTTCTGAAGGGAAACACACAGCATAGTTCTCATCCACGGATCAAACTCTGCTTTAGAGCAAGAAGCACTCTCTTGCTTTCTAGAGTCTCTAAGACAACAGAAAACGTGAGTGTGCTGAGAACAAAAGAACGGTGTTTCCAACACATACAGACCATATATAGTCCAACTCTGCTTCTGAAACTGATACAAAGCACTGGTCCTCTAACATTCAATGCTTGTCAGTTAAGATGGGAAACGTGTGAGCTTCGTGAACGTTGTAGTTCGTTTGAGCTGTAAAGTAACTGCCCTTACCTGAACCGAAGTCTTGCTTTTAGTAAGACACAGAGCCAGAGATTTAACTCCATTTCTGAAGTGAAACACAGAGCCGAGTTCTCATCCATTGATCACACCCTGCTTTAGAGCAAGAAGCGCACTCTAGCTTTCTAGAGTCTCTAAGACAGCAGGAAAATTGGGTGTGCTGAGAAAAAATGAACGGTGTTTCCTACACATACGGACCATATCTAGTCCAACGCTGCTTCTGAAACTGATACAAAGCACTGGTCCTCTATAATCCGATGCTTGTCAGTTAAGATGAGAAACGTGTGAGCTTCGTGAACGATGGAGATCGTTTGAGCTGAAAAGTGACTGCCCTTACCTGAAACGAAGTCTTGAATGTAGGAAGACACAGGGCGTGGGGTTTAACTCAATATCTGAAGGGAAACACACAACACAGTTCTCATCCATGGATCACACTCTGCTTTAGAGCAAGAAGCACGCTCTTGCTTTCCAGAGTGTCTAATACAGCAGGAAACTTGAGTGTGCTCAGAAGAAAAGAACGGTGTTTCCTAAACATACCAACGATATCTAGTCCAAATCTGCTTCTGAAACTGATACAAAGCACTGGTCCTCTAACATCCAATGCTTGTCTGTTAAGATGAGAAAAGTGTGAGCTTCGTGAACGATGTAGTTCCTTTGAGCTGAAAAGTGACTACCCTTACCTGAAATGAAGTCTTCCTTGTAGGAAGACACAGATCCTGGGATTTAACACCATTTCTGAAGGGAAACAAACAGCATAGTTCTCATCCATTGATCACACTCTGCTTAGAACAAGAAGCACACTCTTGCTTTCCAGATTCTCTAATATAGCAGGAAACTTGAGTGTGCTCATAACAAAAGCACGGTGTTTCCTACACATACGGGCCTTATCTAGTTCTACTCTGCTTCTGAAACTGAAAGAAACCACAGGTCCTCTAACATCCAATGCTTGTCAGTTAAGATGAGAAATGTGTGAGCATCGTGAACGATGTAATTCGTTTGAGCTGTTAAGTAATTGCCCTTACCTGAAACGAAGTCTTGCTTGTAGGAAGACTCAGAGCCCGGGATTTAACTCCATTTCTGAAGGGAAACAAACAGCATAGTTGCCATCCATGGATCACACTCTGCTTTAGAGCACGAAGAATGCTCTTGCTTTCTAGAATCTCTAATACAGCAGGAAACTTGAGTGTGCTCAGAACAAAAGAACAGTGTTTCCTACACATACCGACCATATCTAGTTCAACTCTGCTTCTGAAACTGAAAGAAACCACAGGTCCTCCAACATCCAATGCTTGTCAGTTAAGATGAGAAATGTGTGAGCATCGTGAACGATGTAATTCATTTGATCTGTAAAGTAACTTCCCTTACCTGAAATGAAGTCTTGCTTGTAGGAAGACTCAGAGCCAGGGATTTAACTCCATTTCTGAAGTGAAACACACAACAGAGTTCTCATCCATTGATCACACCCTGCTTTAGAACAAGAAGTAAGCTCTTGTTTTCTAGAGTCTCTAAGACAGCAGGAAACGTGACTGTGCTGAGAACAAAAGAACGGTGTTTCCTACACATACGGACCATATGTAGTCCAACTCTGCTTCTGAAACTGATACAAAGCACTGGTCCTCTAACATCCAATGCTTGTCTGTTAAGATGAGAAAAGTGTGAGCTTCGTGAACGATGTAGTTCCTTTGAGCTGAAAAGTGACTACCCTTACCTGAAATGAAGTCTTCCTTGTAGGAAGACACAGATCCTGGGATTTAACACCATTTCTGAAGGGAAACAAACAGCATAGTTCTCATCCATTGATCACACTCTGCTTAGAACAAGAAGCACACTCTTGCTTTCTAGATTCTCTAATATAGCAGGAAACTTGAGTGTGCTCATAACAAAAGCACGGTGTTTCCTACACATACGGGCCTTATCTAGTTCTACTCTGCTTCTGAAACTGAAAGAAACCACAGGTCCTCTAACATCCAATGCTTGTCAGTTAAGATGAGAAATGTGTGAGCATCGTGAACGATGTAATTCGTTTGAGCTGTTAAGTAATTGCCCTTACCTGAAATGAAGTCTTGCTTGTAGGAAGACTCAGAGCCTGGGATTTAACTCCATTTCTGAAGTGAAACTCACAGCAGAGTTCTCATATATAGATCACACTCTGCTTTAGAGCAATAAGCACGCTCTTGCTTTCTAGAGTCTCTAAGATAGCAGGAAACCTGAGTGTGCTGAGAACAAAAGAACGGTGTTTCCTACACATACGGACCATATCTAGTCCAACTCTCCTTCTGAAACTGATACAAAGCACTGCTACTCTAACATCCGATGATTTTCAGTTAAGATGAGAAATGTGTGAGAGTCGTGAATGATGTAATTCATTTGAGCTGTAAAGTAACTGCCCTTACCTGATTCGAAGTCTTGCTTGTAGGAAGACTCAGATCCTGGGATTTAACTCCATTTCTGAAGGGAAACACACAGCAGAGTTCGCATATATAGATCACACTCTGCTTTAGAGCAAGAAGCACGCTCTAGCTTTCTAGAGTCTCTAAGACAACAGGAAAATTGGGTGTGCTGAGAAAAAATGAACGGTGTTTCCTACACATACGGACCATATCTAGTCCAATGCTGCTTCTGAAACTGATACAAAGCACTGGTCCTCTAACATCCAATGCTTGTCAGTTAAGATGAGAAACGTGTTAGCTTCGTGAACGATGTAGTTCGTTTGAGCTGTAAAGTAACTGCCCTTACCTGAAACAAAGTAGTGCTTGTAGGAAGACACAGAGCATAGGAATTAACACCATTTCCTAAGGGAAACACACAGCATAGTTCTCATCCATGGATCACACTCTGCTTTAGGGCAAGAAGCACACTCTTGCTTTCTAGAATCTCTAATGTAGCAGGAAAATAGAGTGTGCTCATAACAAAAGAACGGTGTTTCCTACATATACAGACCATATCTAGTGCAACTCTGCCTCTGAAATTGATGCAAAGCACAGGTGCTCTAACATCCAAAGCTTGTCAGTTAAGATGAGAAATGTTTGAGCTTCGTGAACGATGTAGTTCGTTTGAGCTGTAAAGTAACTGCCCTTACTTAAATCGAAGTCTTGCTTGTAGGAAGACTAAGAGCCTGGGATTTAACTCCATTTCTGAAGTGAAACACACAGCCGAGTTCTCATCCATAGATCACACTCTGCTTTAGAGCAAGAAGCACGCACTTGCTTTCCAGAGTCTCTAAGACAGCAGGAAACCTGAATGTGCTCAGAACAAAAGAACGGTGTTTCCTACACATACGGACCATATCAAGTACAACTCTGCTTCTGAAACTGATACAAAGCACTGGTCCTCTAACATCCGATGCTTGTCAGTTAAGATGAGAAACGTGTGAGCTTCGTGAACGATGTAGTTCGTTTGAGCTCAAAACTGACTGCTCTTACCAGAAATGAAGTCTTGCATGTAGGAAGACACAGGGCGTGGGGTTTAACTCCATTTCTGAAGGGAAACACACAATTTAGTTCTCATCCATGGATCACACTCTGCTTTAGAGCAAGAAACACGCTCTTGCTTTCCAGAGTCTCTAAGACATCAGGAAACATGAGTGTGCTCAGAACAAAAGAACGGTGTTTCCTACACATATGGACCATATCTAGTCCAACTCTCCTTCTGAAACTGAGACAAAGCACTGGTCCTCTAACATCCAATGCTTGTCAGTTAAGATGACAAACGTGTGAGCTTCGTGAATGATGTAGTTCGTTTGAGCTGTAAGGTAACTGCCCTTAAATGAAAGGAAGTCTTCCTTGTAGGAAGACTCAGAGCCTAGAATTTAACTCCATTTCTGAAGTGAAACACACAGCAGAGTTCTCATCCATTGATCTCCCTCTGCTTTAGAGCAAAAAGCACGCTCTTGCTTTCCAGAGTCTCTAAGACAGCAGGAAAACTGAGTGTGCTCAGAACAAAAGAACGGTGTTTCCTACACATATGGACCATATCTAGTCCAACTCTGCTTCTGAAACTGAGACAAAGCACTGGTCCTCTAACATCCGATGCTTGTCAGTTAAGATGAGAAACTTGGGAGCTTCGTGAACGATGGAGTTCGTTTGAGCTGTAAAGTAACTGCCCATACTTGAAGCGAAGTCTTCCTTGTAGGAAGACTCAGAGCCAGGGATTTAACTCCATTTCTGAAGTGAAACACACAACAGAGTTCTCATCCATTGATCACACTCTGCTTTAAAGCAAGAAGCCTGCTCTAGCTTTCTAGAGTCTCTAAAACAGCAGGAAACTTGAGTGTGCTGAGAAAAAATGAACGGTGTTTCCGACACATACGGACCATATCTAGTCCAACTCTGCTTCTGAAACTGATACAAAGCAATGGTCCTCTAACATTCAATGCTTGTCAGTTAAGATGAGAAACGTGTGAGCTTCGTGAACGATGTAGTTCGTTTGAGCTGTAAAGTAACTGCCCTTAAATGAAACGAAGTCTTGCTTCTGGGAAGACTCAGAGCCTGGGATTTAACTCCATTTCTGAAGTGAAACACACAGCAGAGTTCTCATCCATTGATCACACTCTGCTTTAGAGCCAGAAGCACGCTCTTGCTTTCTAGAGACTCTAAGACAGCAGGAAACCTGAGTGTGCTCAGAACAAAAGAACGGTGTTTTCTACACATACGGACCATATCTAGTACAAGTCTGCTTCTGAAACTGATACAAAGCACTGGTCCTCTAACATCCGACGCTTGTCAGTTAAGATGAGAAACGTGTGAGCTTCGTAAACGATGTAGTTCGTTAGAGCTGAAAACTGACTGCACTTACCAGAAATGAAGTCTTGCATGTAGGAAGACACAGGGCGTGGGGTTTAACTCCATTTCTGAAGGGAAACACACAATTTAGTTCTCATCCATGGATCACACTCTGCTTTAGAGCAAGAAACACGCTCTTGCTTTCCAGAGTCTCTAAGACATCAGGAAACTTGAGTGTGCTCAGAACAAAAGAATGTTGTTTCCAACACATATGGACCATATCTAGTCCAACTCTGCTTCTGAAACTGATACAAAGCACGGGTCCTCTAACATCCAATGCTTGTGAGTTAAGATGAGAAACGTGTGAGCTTCGTGAACAATGTAGTTTGTTTGAGCTGTAAAGTAACTGCCCTTAAATGAAACGAAGTCTTGCTTGTAGGAAGACTCAGAGCCAGGGATTTAACTCCATTTCTGAAGTGAAACACACAACAGAGTTCTCATCCATTGATCACACTCTGCTTTAAAGCAAGAAGCCTGCTCTAGCTTTCTAGAGTCTCTAAGACAGCAGGAAACTTGAGTGTGCTGAGAAAAAATGAACGGTGTTTCCGACACATACCGACCATATCTAGTCCAACTCTGCTTCTGAAACTGATACAAAGCAATGGTCCTCTAACATTCAATGCTTGTCAGTTAAGATGAGAAACGTGTGAGCTTCGTGAACGATGTAGTTCGTTTGAGCTGTAAAGTAACTGCCCTTAAATGAAACGAAGTCTTGCTTGTGGGAAGACTCAGAGCCTGGGATTTAACTCCATTTCTGAAGTGAAACACACAGCAGAGTTCTCATCCATTGATCACACTCTGCTTTAGAGCCAGAAGCACGCTCTTGCTTTCTAGAGACTCTAAGACAGCAGGAAACCTGAGTGTGCTCAGAACAAAAGAACGGTGTTTTCTACACATACGGACCATATCTAGTACAACTCTGCTTCTGAAACTGATACAAAGCACTGGTCCTCTAACATCCGATGCTTGTCAGTTAAGATGAGAAACGTGTGAGCTTCGTAAACGATGTAGTTCGTTAGAGCTGAAAACTGACTGCACTTACCAGAAATGAAGTCTTGCATGTAGGAAGACACAGGGCGTGGGGTTTAACTCCATTTCTGAAGGGAAACACACAATTTAGTTCTCATCCATGGATCACACTCTGCTTTAGAGCAAGAAACACGCTCTTGCTTTCCAGAGTCTCTAAGACATCAGGAAACATGAGTGTGCTCAGAACAAAAGAATGTTGTTTCCAACACATATGGACCATATCTAGTCAAACTCTGCTTCTGAAACTGATACAAAGCACGTGTCCTCTAACATCCAATGCTTGTGAGTTAAGATGAGAAACGTGTGAGCTTCGTGAACAATGTAGTTTGTTTGAGCTGTAAAGTAACTGCCCTTAAATGAAATGAAGTCTTGCTTGTAGGAAGACTAAGAGCCTGGGATTTAACTCCATTTCTGAAGTGAAACACACAGCAGAGTTCTCATCCATTGATCACACTCTGCTTTAGAGCAAGAAGCACGCACTTGCTTTCCAGAGTCTCTAAGACTGCATGAAACGTGAGTGTGCTGAGAACAAAAGAACGGTGTTTCCTACACATATGGACCATATCTAGTCCAACTCTGCTTGTGAAACTGATACAAAGCAATGGTCCTCTAACATTCAATCCTTGTCAGTTAAGATGAGAAACGTCTGAGCTTCGTGAACGATGTAGTTCATTTGAGCTGAAAAGTGACTGCCCTTACCTGAAACAAAGTAGTGCTTGTAGGAAGACACAGAGCATAGGAAGTAACATCATTTCCTAAGGGAAACACACAGCATAGTTCTCATCCATGGATCACACTCTACTTTAGGGCAAGAAGCACACTCTTGCTTTCTAGATTTTCTAATGTAGCAGGAAACTTGAGTGTGCTCATAACAAAAGAACGGTGTTTCCTACACATACAGACCATATCTAGTGCAACTCTGCCTCTGAAATTGATACAAAGCACAGGTGCATTAACATCCAAAGATTGTCAGTTAAGATGAGAAATGTTTGAGCTTCATGAACAATGTAGTTCGTTTGAGCTGTAAAGTAACTGCCCTTACTTGAATCGAAGTCTTGCTTGTAGGAAGACTCAGAGCCTGGTATTTAACTCCATTTCTGAAGGGAAACACACAGCATAGTTCTCTTCCATGGATCACACTCTGCTTTAGAGCAAGAAGAATGCTCTTGCTTTCCAGAGTCTCTAAGACAGCAGGAAACCTGAGTGTGCTCAGAACAAAAGAACGATGTTTCCTACACATATGGACCATATCTAGTCCAACTCGGCTTCGGAAAATGATACAAAGCACTGGTCCTCTAACATGCGATGCTTGTGAGTTAAGATGAGAAACGTGTGAGCTTCGTGAACGATGTAGTTCGTTTGAGCTGTAAAGTAACTGCCCTGAAATGAAAGGAAGTCTTGCTTGTAGGAACACTGAGAGCCTGGGATTTAACTCCATTTCTGAAGTGAAACACACAGCAGTGTTCTCATCCATTGATCACACTCTGCTTTAGAGCAAGAAGCACACACTGGCTTTCCAGACTCTCTAAGAGAGCAGAAAACATGACTGTGCTCAGAACAAAAGAACGGTGTTTCCTACACATACGGACCATATCTAGTACAACTCTGCTTCTGAAACTGATACAAAGCACTGGTCCTCTAACATCCAATGCTTGTCAGTTAAGGTGAGAAACGTGTGAGCTTCGTGAACGATGTAGTTCTTTTGAGCTGTAAAGTAACTGCCCTTACCTGAAATGAAGTCTTGCACGTAGGAAGACACAGGGCATGGGGTTTAACTCCATTTCTGAAGGGAAACACACAACTAAGTTCTCATCCATGGATCACACTCTGCTTTAGAGCAACAAGCACACTCTTGCTTTCTAGAATGTCTAATACAGCAGGAAACTTGAGTGTGCTCAGAACAAACGAACGGTGTTTCCTACACATACGGGCCATATCTAGTCCATCTCTGATTCTGAAACTGAAACAAAGCACTGGTCCTCTAACATCCAATGCTTGTTATTTAAGATGAGAAACGTGTGAGCTTCGTGAACGATGTAGTTCGTTTGAGCTGAAAAGTGACTGCCCTTACCTGAAACAAAGCAGTGCTTGTAGGAAGACACAGAGCATAGGAATTAACACCATTTCCTAAGGGAAACACACAGCATAGTTCTCATCCATGGATCACACTCTGCTTTAGGGCAAGAAGCACACTCTTGCTTTCTAGATTCTCTAATATAGCAGGAAACTTGAGTGTACTCATAACAAAAGAACGGAGTTTCCTATACATACAGACCATATCTAGTGCAACTGTGCCTCTGAAATTGATACAAAGCAAAGGTGCTCTAACATCCAAAGCTTGTCAGTTAAGATGAGAAATGTGTGAGCTTCGTGAACGATGTAGTTTGTTTGAGCTGTAAGTAACTGCCCTTACTTGAATCGAAGTCTTGCTTGTAGGAAGACTCAGAGCCTGGGATTTAACTCCATTTCTGAAGTGAAACACACAGCAGAGTTCTCATCCATTGATCACACTCTGCTTTAGAGCAAGAAGCACACACTGGCTTTCCAGACTCTAAGAGAGCAGGAAACATGACTGTGCTCAGAACAAAAGAACGGTGTTTCCTACACATATGGACCATATCTAGTCCAACTCTGTTTCTGAAACTGATACAAAGCACTGGTCCTCTAACATCCAATGCTTGTCAGTTCAGATGAGAAACGTGTGAGCTTCGTGAACGATGTAGTTCTTTTGAGCTGTAAAGTAACTGCCCTTACCTGAAATGAAGTCTTGCATGTAGGAAGACAAAGGGCATGGGGTTAAACTCCATTTCTGAAGGGAAACACACAACTTAGTTCTCATCCATTGATCACACTCTGCTTTAGATCAAGAAGCACGCTCTTGCTTTCCAGAGTCTCTAAGACAGCAGGAACCTGAGTGTGCTCAGAAAAAAAGAACGGTGTTTCCTACACATATAGACCATATCTAGTCCAACTCTGCTTTTGAAACTGATACAAAGCACTGGTCCTCTAACATCCGATGCTTGTGAGTTAAGATGACAAATGTGTGAGCTTCGTGAACGATGTAGTTCGTTTGAGTTGTAAAGTAACTGCCTTTAATTGAAAGGAAGTCTTGCTTGTAGGAAAACTCAGAGCCTGAGATTTAACTCCATTTCTAAGTGAAACACAGAGCAGAGTTCTCATCCATTGATCACACTCTGCTTTAGAGCAAGAATCACGCTCTTGCTTTCTAGAGTCTCTAAGACAGCAGGAATCCTGAGTGTGCAGAGAACAAAAGAACGGTGTTTCCTACACATACGGACCATATCTAGTACAACTCTGCTTCTGAAACTGATACAAAGCACTGGTCCTCTAACATCCAATGCTTGTCAGTTAAGATGAGAAACATGTGAGCTCCGTGAACGATGTAGGTCGTTTGAGCTGAAAAGTGACTGCCCTTAAATGAAATGAAGTCTTACATGTAGCAAGACACAGGGCGTGGGGTTTAACTCCATTTCTGAAGGGAAACACACAACATAGTTCTCATCCATGGATCACACTCTGCTTTAGAGCAAGAAGCACACTCTTGCTTTCTAGAATGTCTAATACAGCAGGAAACTTGAGTGTGCTCAGAACAAACGAACGGTGTTTCCTACACATACGGGCCATATCTAGTCCAACTCTGATTCTGAAACTGAAACAAAGCACTGGTCCTCTAACATCCAATGCTTGTTATTTAAGATGAGAAACGTGTGAGCTTCGTGAACGATGTAGTTCATTGGAGCTGAAAAGTGACTGCCCTTACCTGAAACAAAGCAGTGCTTGTAGGAAGACACAGAGCATAGGAATTAACACCATTTCCTAAGGGAAACACACAGCATAGTTCTCATCCATGGATCAAACTCTGCTTTAGGGCAAGAAGCACACTCTTGCTTTCTAGATTCTCTAATATAGCAGGAAACTTGAGTGTACTCATAACAACAGAACGGAGTTTCCTACACATACAGACCATATCTAGTGCAACTGTGCCTCTGAAATTGATACAAAGCAAAGGTGCTCTAACATCCAAAGCTTGTCAGTTAAGATGAGAAACGTGGGAGCTTCGTGAACGATGGAGTTCGTTTGAGCTGTAAAGTGACTGCCTTTACTTGAAACGATGTCTTGCTTGTAGGAAGACTCAGAGCCTGGGGTTTTACTCCATTTCTGAAGGGACACACAACATAGTTCTCATCCATGGATCACACTCTGCTTTAGAGCAAACAGCACGCTCTTCCTTTCTAGAGTCGCTAATACAGCAGGAAACATGAGTGTGCTCAGAAAAAAAGAACGGTGTTTCCTACACATACGGAAAATATCTATTCAAACTCTGCTTCTGAAACTGATAGAAAGAACTGGTCCTCTAACATCTGATGCTTGTCAGTTAAGATGAGAAACGTGTGAGCTTCGTAAACAATGTAGTTCATTTGAGCTGAAAAGTGACTGTCCTTACCTGAAACTAAGTCTTGCTTGTAGGAAGACTCAGAGCCATGGATTTAACTCCATTTCTGAAGTGAAACACACAACAGAGTTCTCATCCATTGATCACACTCTGCTATAAAGCAAGAAGCATGCTCTAGCTTTCTAGATTCTCTAAGACAGCAGGAAACTTGAGTGTGCTGAGAACAAAAGAACGGTGTTTCCGACACATACGGACCATATCTAGTACAACTCTGCTTCTGAAACTGATACAAAGCACTGGTCCTCTAACATCGGATGCTTGTCAGTTAAGATGAGAAACGTGTGAGCTTCGTGAACGATGTAGTTCGTTTGAGCTGAAAAGTGACTGCCCTTACCTGAAACAAAGTAGTGCTTGTAGGAATACACAGAGCATAGGAATTAACATCATTTCCTAAGGGAAACACACAGCATAGTTCTCATCAATGGATCACACTCTACTTTAGGGCAAGAAGCACACTCTTGCTTTCTAGATTTTCTAATGTAGCAGGAAACTTGAGTGTGCTCATAACAAAAGAACGGTGTTTCCTACACATACGGACCATATCTAGTACAACTCTGCTTCTGAAACTGATACAAAGCACTGGTCCTCTAACATCCAATGCTTGTCAGTTAAGGTGAGAAACGTGTGAGCTTCGTGAACGATGTAGTTCTTTTGAGCTGTAAAGTAACTGCCCTTACCTGAAATGAAGTCTTGCACGTAGGAAGACACAGGGCATGGGGTTTAACTCCATTTCTGAAGGGAAACACACAACTAAGTTCTCATCCATGGATCACACTCTGCTTTAGAGCAACAAGCACACTCTTGCTTTCTAGAATGTCTAATACAGCAGGAAACTTGAGTGTGCTCAGAACAAACGAACGGTGTTTCCTACACATACGGGCCATATCTAGTCCATCTCTGATTCTGAAACTGAAACAAAGCACTGGTCCTCTAACATCCAATGCTTGTTATTTAAGATGAGAAACGTGTGAGCTTCGTGAACGATGTAGTTCGTTTGAGCTGAAAAGTGACTGCCCTTACCTGAAACAAAGCAGTGCTTGTAGGAAGACACAGAGCATAGGAATTAACACCATTTCCTAAGGGAAACACACAGCATAGTTCTCATCCATGGATCACACTCTGCTGCTTTAGGGCAAGAAGCACACTCTTGCTTTCTAGATTCTCTAATATAGCAGGAAACTTGAGTGTACTCATAACAAAAGAACGGAGTTTCCTATACATACAGACCATATCTAGTGCAACTGTGCCTCTGAAATTGATACAAAGCAAAGGTGCTCTAACATCCAAAGCTTGTCAGTTAAGATGAGAAATGTGTGAGCTTCGTGAACGATGTAGTTTGTTTGAGCTGTAAGTAACTGCCCTTACTTGAATCGAAGTCTTGCTTGTAGGAAGACTCAGAGCCTGGGATTTAACTCCATTTCTGAAGTGAAACACACAGCAGAGTTCTCATCCATTGATCACACTCTGCTTTAGAGCAAGAAGCACACACTGGCTTTCCAGACTCTAAGAGAGCAGGAAACATGACTGTGCTCAGAACAAAAGAACGGTGTTTCCTACACATATGGACCATATCTAGTCCAACTCTGCTTCTGAAACTGATACAAAGCACTGGTCCTCTAACATCCAATGCTTGTCAGTTCAGATGAGAAACGTGTGAGCTTCGTGAACGATGTAGTTCTTTTGAGCTGTAAAGTAACTGCCCTTACCTGAAATGAAGTCTTGCATGTAGGAAGACAAAGGGCATGGGGTTAAACTCCATTTCTGAAGGGAAACACACAACTTAGTTCTCATCCATTGATCACACTCTGCTTTAGATCAAGAAGCACGCTCTTGCTTTCCAGAGTCTCTAAGACAGCAGGAACCTGAGTGTGCTCAGAAAAAAAGAACGGTGTTTCCTACACATATAGACCATATCTAGTCCAACTCTGCTTTTGAAACTGATACAAAGCACTGGTCCTCTAACATCCGATGCTTGTGAGTTAAGATGACAAATGTGTGAGCTTCGTGAACGATGTAGTTCGTTTGAGTTGTAAAGTAACTGCCTTTAATTGAAAGGAAGTCTTGCTTGTAGGAAAACTCAGAGCCTGAGATTTAACTCCATTTCTAAGTGAAACACAGAGCAGAGTTCTCATCCATTGATCACACTCTGCTTTAGAGCAAGAATCACGCTCTTGCTTTCTAGAGTCTCTAAGACAGCAGGAATCCTGAGTGTGCAGAGAACAAAAGAACGGTGTTTCCTACACATACGGACCATATCTAGTACAACTCTGCTTCTGAAACTGATACAAAGCACTGGTCCTCTAACATCCAATGCTTGTCAGTTAAGATGAGAAACATGTGAGCTCCGTGAACGATGTAGGTCGTTTGAGCTGAAAAGTGACTGCCCTTAAATGAAATGAAGTCTTACATGTAGCAAGACACAGGGCGTGGGGTTTAACTCCATTTCTGAAGGGAAACACACAACATAGTTCTCATCCATGGATCACACTCTGCTTTAGAGCAAGAAGCACACTCTTGCTTTCTAGAATGTCTAATACAGCAGGAAACTTGAGTGTGCTCAGAACAAACGAACGGTGTTTCCTACACATACGGGCCATATCTAGTCCAACTCTGATTCTGAAACTGAAACAAAGCACTGGTCCTCTAACATCCAATGCTTGTTATTTAAGATGAGAAACGTGTGAGCTTCGTGAACGATGTAGTTCATTGGAGCTGAAAAGTGACTGCCCTTACCTGAAACAAAGCAGTGCTTGTAGGAAGACACAGAGCATAGGAATTAACACCATTTCCTAAGGGAAACACACAGCATAGTTCTCATCCATGGATCAAACTCTGCTTTAGGGCAAGAAGCACACTCTTGCTTTCTAGATTCTCTAATATAGCAGGAAACTTGAGTGTACTCATAACAACAGAACGGAGTTTCCTACACATACAGACCATATCTAGTGCAACTGTGCCTCTGAAATTGATACAAAGCAAAGGTGCTCTAACATCCAAAGCTTGTCAGTTAAGATGAGAAACGTGGGAGCTTCGTGAACGATGGAGTTCGTTTGAGCTGTAAAGTGACTGCCTTTACTTGAAACGATGTCTTGCTTGTAGGAAGACTCAGAGCCTGGGGTTTTACTCCATTTCTGAAGGGACACACAACATAGTTCTCATCCATGGATCACACTCTGCTTTAGAGCAAACAGCACGCTCTTCCTTTCTAGAGTCTCTAATACAGCAGGAAACATGAGTGTGCTCAGAAAAAAAGAACGGTGTTTCCTACACATACGGAAAATATCTATTCAAACTCTGCTTCTGAAACTGATAGAAAGCACTGGTCCTCTAACATCTGATGCTTGTCAGTTAAGATGAGAAACGTGTGAGCTTCGTGAACAATGTAGTTCATTTGAGCTGAAAAGTGACTGTCCTTACCTGAAACTAAGTCTTGCTTGTAGGAAGACTCAGAGCCATGGATTTAACTCCATTTCTGAAGTGAAACACACAACAGAGTTCTCATCCATTGATCACACTCTGCTATAAAGCAAGAAGCATGCTCTAGCTTTCTAGATTCTCTAAGACAGCAGGAAACTTGAGTGTGCTGAGAACAAAAGAACGGTGTTTCCGACACATACGGACCATATCTAGTACAACTCTGCTTCTGAAACTGATACAAAGCACTGGTCCTCTAACATCGGATGCTTGTCAGTTAAGATGAGAAACGTGTGAGCTTCGTGAACGATGTAGTTCGTTTGAGCTGAAAAGTGACTGCCCTTACCTGAAACAAAGTAGTGCTTGTAGGAATACACAGAGCATAGGAATTAACATCATTTCCTAAGGGAAACACACAGCATAGTTCTCATCAATGGATCACACTCTACTTTAGGGCAAGAAGCACACTCTTGCTTTCTAGATTTTCTAATGTAGCAGGAAACTTGAGTGTGCTCATAACAAAAGAACGGTGTTTCCTACACATACAGACCATATCTAGTGCAACTCTGCCTCTGAAATTGATACAAAGCACAGGTGCATTAACATCCAAATATTGTCAGTTAAGATGAGAAATGTTTGAGCTTCATGAACAATGTAGTTCGTTTGAGCTGTAAAGTAACTGCCCTTACTTGAATGGAAGTCTTCCTTGTAGGAAGACTCAGAGCCTGGTATTTAACTCCATTTCTGAAGGGAAACACACAGCATAGATCTCTTCCATGGATCACACTCTGCTTTAGAGCAAGAAGAACGCTCTTGCTTTCTAGAATCTCTAATACAGCAGGAAATTGAGTGTGCTCAGAACAAAAGAACAGTGTTTCCTACACATACGGACCATATCCAGTTCAACTCTGCTTCTGAAACTGAAAGAAACCACAGGTCCTCTAACATCCAATGCTTGTCAGTTAAGATGACAAACGTGTGAGCTTCGTGAATGATGTAATTCGTTTGAGCTAAAAAGTGACTGCCTTTACTTGTAACGAAGTTTTGCTGGTAGGAAGACTCAGAGCCTGGGGTTTAACTCCATTTCTGAAGGGAAACACACAACACAGTTCTCATCCATGGATCACACTCTGCTTTAGAGCAAACAGCATGCTCTTCCTTTCTGGATTCTCTAATACAGCAGGAAACATGAGTGTGCTCAGAACAAAAGAATGGTGTTTCCTACACATACGGAAAATATCTATTCAAACTCTGCTTCTGAAACTGATACAAAGCACTGGTCCTCTAACATCCAATGCTTGTCTATTAAGATGAGAAACGTGTGAGCTTCGTGAAAGATGTAGTTCATTTGGGCTGAAAAGTGACTGCCCTTAAATGAAACGAAGTCTTGCTTGTAGGAAGACTCAGAGCCAGGGATTTTACTAAATTTCTGAAGTGAAATACACAACAGAGTTCTCATCCATTGATCACACTCTGCTTTAGATCAAGATGCACGCTCTTGCTTTCCAGAGTCTCTAAGACAGCAGGAAACCTGAGTGTGCTCAGAACAAAAGAACGGTGTTTCCTACACATATAGACCATATCTAGTCCAACTCTGCTTCTGAAACTGATACAAAGCACTGGTCCTCAAACATCCGATGCTTGTGAGTTAAGATGAGAAATGTGTGATCTTTGTGAACTACGTAGTTCGTTTGAGCTGTAAAGTAACTGCCCTTAATTGAAAGGAAGTCTTGCTTGTAGGAAAACTCAGAGCCTGGGATTTAACTCCATTTCTAAGTGAAACACAGAGCAGTGTTCTCATCCATTGATCACACTCTGCTTTAGAGCAAGAATCACGCTCTTCCTTTCTAGAGTCTCTAAGACAGCAGGAAACCTGAGTGTGCAGAGAACAAAAGAACTGTGTTTCGTACACATACGGACCATATCTAGTACAACTCTGCTTCTGAAACTGATACAAAGCACTGGTCCTCTAACATCCAATGCTTGTCAGTTAAGATGAGAAACATGTGAGCTCCGTGAACGATGTAGTTCCTTTGAGCTGAAAAGTGACTGCCCTTACCTGAAACGAAGTCTTGCTTGTAGGAAGACTCAGAGCCTGGGGTTTAACTCCATTTCTGAAGGGAATCACACAACACAGTTCTCATCCATGGATCACACTCTGCTTTAGAGCAAACAGCACGCTCTTCCTTTCTAGAGTCTCTAATAAAGCAGGAAACATGAGTGTGCTCATAACAAAAGAACGGTGTTTCCTACACATACGGAAAATATCTATAAAAACTCTACTTCTGAAACTGATACAAAGCACTGGTCCTCTAACATCCTATGCTTGTCAGTTAAGATGAGAAACGTGTGAGCTTCATGAACGATGTAGTTCATTTGAGCTGAAAAGTGACTGCTCTTACCAGAAATGAAGTCTTGCATGTAGGAAGACACAGGGCGTGGGGTTTAACTCCATTTCTGAAGTGAAACACACAGCAGAGTTCTCATCCGTTGATCACACTCTGCTTTAGAGCAAGAAGCACGCACTTGCTTTCCAGAGTCTCTAAGACAGCAGGAAACCTGAGTGTGCTCAGAGCAAAAGAAAGGTGTTTCCTACACATATGGACCATATCTAGTCCAACTCTGCTTCTGAAACTGATACAAAGCACTGGTCCTCTAACATCCGATGCTTGTCAGTTAAGATGAGAAACGTGTGAGCTTCATGAACGATGTAGTTCGTTTGAGCTGTAAAGTAACTGCCCATACTTGAATCGAAGTCTTCCTTGTCCGAAGACTCAGAGCCAGGGATTTAACTCCATTTCTGAAGTGAAACACACAACAGAGTTCTCATCCATTGATCACACTCTGCTTTAAAGCAAGAAGCCTGCTCTAGCTTTCTAGAGTCTCTAAGACAGCAGGAAACTTGAGTGTGCTGAGAACAAATGAACGGTGTTTCCGACACATACGGACCATATCTAGTCCAACTCTGCTTCTGAAACTGATACAAAGCAATGGTCCTCTAACATTCAATGCTTGTCAGTTAAGATGAGAAACGTGTGAGCTTCTTGAACGATGTAATTCATTTGAGCTGAAAAGTGACTGCCTTTACATGAAACGAAGTCTTGCTTGTAGGAAGACTCAGAGCCTGGGGTTTAACTCCATTTCTGAAGGGAAACACACAACACAGATCTCATCCATGGATCACACTCTGCTTTAGAGCAAACAGCACGCTCTTCCTTTCTAGAGTCTCTAATAAAGCAGGAAACATGAGTGTGCTCAGAACAAAAGAACGGTGTTTCCTACACATACGGAAAATATCTATTCAAACTCTACTTCTGAAACTGATACAAAGCACTGGTCCTCTAACATCCTATGCTTGTCAGTTAAGATGAGAAACGTGTGAGCTTCATGAACGATGTAGTTCATTTCAGCTGAAAAGTGACTGCCCTTAAATGAAACGAAGTCTTGCTTGTAGGAAGACTCAGAGCCTGGGATTTAACTCCATTGCTGAAGTTAAACACACCAGAGTTCTCATCCATTGATCACACTCTGCTTTAGAGCAAGAAGCACGCACTTGCTTTCCAGAGTCTCTAAGACAGCAGGAAACCTGAGTGTGCTCAGAACAAAAGAACGGTGGTTCCTACACATATGGACCATATCTAGTCCAACTCTGCTTGTGAAACTGATACAAAGCAATGTTCCTCTAACATTCAATGCTTGTCAGTTAAGATGAGAAACGTGGGAGCTTCGTGAACGATGGAGTTCGTTTGAGCTGTAAAGTAACTGCCCATACTTGAATCAAAGTCTTCCTTGTCAGAAGACTCAGAGCCAGGGATTTAACACCATTTCTGAAGTGAAACACACCACAGAGTTCTCATCCATTGATCACACTCTGCTTTAAAGCAAGAAGCCTGCTCTAGCTTTCTAGAGTCTCTAAGACAGCAGGAAACTTGAGTGTGCTGAGAACAAATGAACGGTGTTTCCGACACATACGGACCATATCTAGTCCAACTCTGCACGGGTCCTCTAACATCCAATGCTTGTGAGTTAAGATGAGAAACGTGTGAGCTTCGTGAACGATGTAGTTCGTTTGAGCTGTAAAGTAACTGCCCTTAAATGAAACTAAGTCTTGCTTGTAGAAAGACTCAGAGCCTGGGATTTAACTCCATTTCTGAAGTGAAAGACACAGCAGAGTTCTCATCCATTGATCACACTCTACTTTAGAGCAAGAAGCACGCACTTGCTTTCCAGAGTCTCTAAGACAGCAGGAAACCTGAGTGTGCTCAGAACAAAAGAACGGTGTTTCCTACACATATGGACCATATCTAGTCCAACTCTGCCTCTGAAATTGATACAAAGCACAGGTGCATTAACATCCAAAGATTGTCAGTTAAGATGAGAATTGTTTGAGCTTCATGAACAATGTAGTTCGTTTGAGCTGTAAAGTAACTGCCCTTACTTGAATGGAAGTCTTCCTTGTAGGAAGACTCAGAGCCTGGTATTTAACTCCATTTCTGAAGGGAAACACACAACAGAGTTCTCATCCATTGATCACACTCTGCTTTAAAGCAAGAAGCATGCTCTAGCTTTCTAGATTCTCTAAGAGAGCAGGAAACTTGAGTGTGCTAGGAACAAATGAAGGGTGTTTCCGACACATATGGACCATATCTAGTCCAACTCTGCTTCTGAAACTGATACAAAACAATGGTCCTCTAACATTCAATGCTTGTCAGTTAAGATGAGAAACTTGTGAGCTTCGTGAACAATGTAATTCGTTTGAGCTGAAAAGTGACTGCCCTTACTTGAACAAAGTCTTGCTTGTTAGAAGACTCAGATCCTGGGATTTACTCCATTTCTGTAGTGAAACACACAGCAGAGTTCTCATCCATTGATCACACTCTGCTTTAGAGCAAGAAGCACGCTCTTGCTTTCCAGAGTCTCTAAGACAGCAAGAAACATGAGTGTGCTCAGAACAAAAGAATGGTGTTTCCTACACATTCAGACCATATGTAGTACAACTCTGCTTCTGAAACTGATACAAAGCACTGGTCCTCTAAGATACGATGCTTGTCAGTTAAGATGAGAAACGTGTGAGCTTCGTGAACGATGTAGTTCATTTGAGCTGTAAAGTAACTGCCCTTAAATGAAAGGAAGTCTTGCTTGTAGGAAAACTCAGAGCCTGGGATTTAACTCCATTTCTAAGTGAAACACAGAGCAGAGTTCTCATCCATTGATCACACTCTGCTTTAGAGCAAGAAGCACGCTCTTGCTTTCTAGAGTCTCTAAGACAGCAGGAAACCTGAGTGTGCAGAGAACAAAAGAACGGTGTTTCCTACACATACGGACCATATCTAGTACAACTCTGCTTCTGAAACTGATACAAAGCACTGGTCCTCTAACATCCAATGCTTGTCAGTTAAGATGAGAAACATGTGAGCTCCGTGAACGATGTAGTTCGTTTGAGCTGAAAAGTGACTGCCCTTAAATGAAATGAAGTCTTGCATGTAGCAAGACACAGGGCGTGGGGTTTAACTCCATTTCTGAAGTGAAACACACAGCAGAGTTCTCATCCATTGATCACACTCTGCTTTAGAGCAAGAAGCACGCACTTGCTTTCCAGACTCTCTAAGAGAGCAGGAAACCTGAGTTTGCTCAGAACAAAAGAACCGTGTTTCCTACACATATGGACCATATCTAGTCCAACTCCGCTTCTGAAACTGATACAAAGCACTGGTCCTCTAACATCCAATGCTTGTCAGTTCAGATGAGAAACGTGTGAGCTTTGGGAACGATGTAGTTCGTTTGAGCTGTAAAGTAACTGCCCTTACCTGAAATGAAGTCTTGCATGTAGGAAGACACAGGGCGTGGGGTTTAACTCCATTTCTGAAGGGAAACATACAACTTAGTTCTCATCCATGGATCACACTCTGCTTTAGAGCAAGAAGCACACTCTTGCTTTCTAGAATGTCTAATACAGCAGAAAACTTGAGTGTGCTCAGAACAAAAGAACGGTGTTTCCTACACATACGGGCCATATCTAGTCCAACTCTGATTCTGAAACTGAAACAAAGCACTGGTCCTCTAACATCCACTGCTTGATATTTAAGATGAGAAACGTGTGAGCTTCGTGAACGATGTAGTTCGTTTGAGCTGAAAAGTGACTGCCCTTACCTGAAACAAAGCAGTGCTTGTAGGAAGACACAGAGCATAGGAATTAACACCATTTCCTAAGGGAAACACACAGCATAGTTCTCATCCATGGATCACACTATGCTTTAGGGCAAGAAGCGAACTCTTGCTTTCTAGATTATCTAATATAGAAGGAAACATGAGTGTACTCATAACAAAAGAACGGTTTTTCCTACACATACAGACCATATCTAGTGCAACTCTGCCTCTGAAATTGATACAAAGCAAAGGTGCTCTAACATCCAAAGCTTGTCAGTTAAGATGAGAAATGTGTGAGCTTCGTGAACGATGGAGTTTTTTTGAGCTGTAGGTAACTGCCCTTACTTGAATCTAAGTCTTGCTTGTAGTAAGACTCAGAGCCTGGGATTTAACTCCATTTCTGAAGTGAAATACACAGCATAGTTCTCATCCATGGATCACACTCTGCTTTACAGCGAGAAGAATGCTCTTGCTTTCTAGAATCTCTAATACAGCAAGAAATTTGAGTGTGCTCAGAACAAAAGAACGGTGTTTCCTACACATATGGACCATATCTAGTCCAACTCTGCTTCTGAAACTGATACAAAGCACTGGTCCTCTAACATCCGATGCTTTTCAGTTAAGATGAGAAACGTGTGAGCTTTGTGAACGATGTAGTTTGTTTGAGCTGTAAAGTAACTGCCCTTAAATGAAACGAAGTCATGCTTGTAGGAAGACTCAGAGCCTGGGATTTAACTCCATTTCTGAAGTGAAACACACAGCAGAGTTCTCATCCATTGATCACACTCTGCTTTAGAGCAAGAAGCACGCTCTTGCTTTCCAGAGACTCTAAGACAACAGATAACCTGAGCGTGCTCAGAACAAAAGAAAGGGGTTTCCTAAATATATGGACCATATCTAGTACAACTCTGCTTCTGAAACTGATACAAAGCACTGGTCCTCTAACATCCGATGCTTGTCAGTTAAGATGAGGAACCTGTGAGCTTCGTGAACGATGTAGTCCGTTTGAGCTGAAAAGTGACTGCCCTTACCTGAAATGAAGTCTTGCATGTAGGAAGACACAGGGCGTGGGGTTTAACTGCATTTCTGAAGGGAAACACACAACACAGTTATCATCCATGGATCACACTCTGCTTTAGAGCAAGAAGAACGCTCTTGCTTTATAGAGTGTCTAATACAGCAGGAAACTTGAGTGTGCTCAGAACAAAAGAATGGTGTTTCCTACACATACAGGCCATATCTACTCCTACTCTGATTCTGAAACTGATACAAAGCACTGGTCCTCTAACATCCAATGCTTGTCATTTAAGATGAGAAACATGTGAGCTTCGTGAACGATGTAGTTCGTTTGAGCTGAAAAGTGACTGCCCTTACCTGAAACAAAGGAGTTCTTGTAGGAAGACACTAAGCATATTATTTAACTCCATTTCCGAAGGGAAACACACAGCATAGTTCTCATCCATGGATCACACTCTGCTTTAGGGCTAGAAGCACACTCTTGCTTTCTAGATTCTCTAATACAGCAGGAAACTTGAGTGTGCTCAGAACAAAAGAGCAATGTTTCCAACACATATGGACCATATCTAGTCCAACTCTGCTTCTGAAACTCATACCAAGCAATGGTCCTCTAACATTCAATGCTTGTCAGTTAAGATGAAAAACGTGTGCGCTTCGTGAATGATGTAATTCATTTGAGCTGAAAAGTGACCGCCCTTACTTGAATCGAAGTCTTGCTTGTAGGAAGACTCAGAGCCTGGGATTTAACTCCATTTCTGAAGTGAAGCACACAGCAGAGTTCTCATCCATTGATCACACTCTGCTTTAGAGCAAGAAGCACGCTCTTGCTTTCCAGAGTCTCTAAGACAGCAGGAAACCCGAGTATGCTCAGAACAAAAGAACGGTGTTTCCTACACATATGGACCATGTCTAGTCCAATTCTGCTTCTGAAACTGATACAGAGCATTGGTCCTCTAACATCCGATGCTTGGCAGTTAAGATGAGAAACGTGTGAGCTTTGTGAACGATGGAGTTCGTTTGAGCTGTAAAGTAACTGCCCTTATTGAATCGAAATCTTACATGTAGGAAGACTCAGAGCCAGGGATTTAACTCCATTTCTGAAGTGAAACACACAACAGAGTTCTCATCCATTGATCACACTCTGCTTTAAGGCAAGAAGCACGCTGTAGCTTTCTACAGTCTCTAAGACAGCAGGAAACTTGAGTGTGCTGAGAACCAATGAACGGTGTTTCCGACACATACGGACCATATCTAGTCCAACTCTTCTTCTGAAACTGATACAAAGCAATGGTCCTCTAACATTCAATGATTGTCAGTAAAGATGAGAAACGTGTGAGCTTCGTGAACGATGTAATTCGTTTGAGCTGAAAAGTGACTGCCTTTACTTGAAACGAAGTCTTGCTTGTACATAGACACAGAGCCTGGGGTTTAACTCCATTTCTGAAGGGAAACACACAACAAAGTTCTCATCCTTGGATCACACTCTGCTTTAGAGCAAGAAGCACGCTCTTGCTTTCTAGATTCTCTAATACAGCAGGAAATATGAGTGTGCTCAGAACATAAGAACGGTGTTCCCTAAACATACTGGCCATATCTAGTTGAACTCTGATTCTGAAACTGATACAAAGCACTGGTCCACTAACATCCAATGCTTGTCATTTAAGATGAGAAACATGTGAGCTTGGTGAACGATGTAGTTCGTTTGAGCTGAAAAGTGACTGCCCTTACCTGAAAAAAAGTTGTGCTTGTAGGAAACACAGCGCATAGGATTTATGTCCATTTCCGAAGGGAAACACACAGCATAGTTCTCATCCATGGATCACACTCTGCTTTAGGGCAAGAAGCACACTCTTGCTTTCTAGATTCTCTAATACAGCAGGAAACTTGAGTGTCCTCATAACAAAAGAACGGTGTTTCCTACACTTACAGACCATATCTAGTCCAACTCTGCCTCTGAAATTGATACAAATCACAGGTCGTCTAACATCCAATGCTTGTCAGTTAAGATGAGAATCGTGTGAGCTTCGTGAATGATGTAGTTCATTTGAGCTGTAAAGTAACTGCCCTTACTTGAATCGAAGTCTTGCTTGTAGGAAGACTCAGAGCCTGGGATTTAACTCCATTTCTGAAGGGAAACACACAGCATAGTTCTCATCCATGGATCACACTCTGCTTTACAGCGAGAAGAATGCTCTTGCTTTCTAGAATCTCTAATACAGCAGGAAACTTGAGTGTGCTCAGAACAAAAGAACGGTGTTTCCTACACATATGGACCATATCTAGTCCAACTCTGCTTCTGAAACTGATACAAAGCACTGGTCTTCTAACATCCGATGCTTTTCAGTTAAGATGAGAAACGTGTGAGCTTTGTGAAAGATGTAGTTCGTTTGAGCTGTAAAGTAACTGCCCTTAAATGAAACAAAGTCTTGCTTGTAGGAAGACTCAGAGCCTGGGATTTAACTCCATTTCTGAAGTGAAACACACAGCAGAGTTCTCAACCATTGATCTCACTCTGCTTTAGAGCAAGAAGCACGATCTTGCTTTCTAGAGTCTCTAAGACAGCAGGAAACATGAGTGTGCTGAGAACAAAAGAACGGTGTTTCCTACACATACGGACCATATCTAGTCGAACTCTGCCTCTGAAATTGATACAAAGCACAGGTCCTCTAACATCCAATGCTTGTCATTTAAGATGACAAACGTGTGATCTTTGTGAACGATGTAGTTTGTTTGAGATGTAAAGGAAAAGCCCTTACCTGACACGAAGTCTTTTTGTAGGAAGACTCAGAGCCTGCGATGTAACTCCATTTCTGAAGGGAAACACACAGTAGAGTTCTCATCCATTGTTCACACTCTGCTTTAGAGCAAGAAGCATGCTATAACTTTATAGATTCTCTAATACCTCAGGAAATTTGAGTGTGCTCAGAACAAAGAACGGTGTTTCCTACATATACCGACTATATCTAGTCCAACTCTGCTTCTGAAACTGAAACAAATCACAGGTCCTCTAACATCCAATGCTGTCAGGTTAGATGAGAAACGTGTGAGCTTTGTGATCGATGTAGTTTGTTTGAGCTGAAAAGTGACTGCCCTTACCTGAAACGAAGTCTTGATTGTAGGAAGACAGAGAGCCTGGGATTTAACTCCATTTCTGAAGGGAAACACACAGAATCGTTCTCATCCATGGATCACACTCTGCTTTAGAGCAAGAAGCTCGCTCTTCCTCTCCAGAGTCTCTAAGACAGCAGGAAACATGAGGGTGCTGGCAACAAAAGAACGGTGTTTCCTTCACAACGCATCATAACTAGTGCAACGCTGCTTCTGCAACTGATACAAAGCACTGGTCCCCTAACATCCAATGCTTGTCAGTTAAGATGAGAAACATGTGAGCTTCGTGAACGATGTAGTTGGTTTGAGCTGTAAAGTAACTGCCCTTACCTGAAACGAAGTCTTGTTTGTAGGAAGACTCAGAGCCTGGGATTTAACTCCATTTCTGAAGTGAAACACACAACAGAGTTCTCATCCATTGATCACACTCTGCTTTAGAGCAAGAAGCACGCTCTAGCTTTCTAGAATCTCTAAGAGAGCAGGAAACTTGAGTGTCCTGAGAACAAATGAACGGTGTTTCCTACACATACGTATCATATCAAGTCCAACTCTGCTTCTGAAACTTATAAAAAGCACTGGTCCTCTAACATCCAATGTTTTCAGTTAAGATGTGAAACGTGAGAGCTTCCTGAACGATGTAGTTCGGTTGATCTGAAAAGTGACTGCCCTTACCTAAAACAAAGTCTTGCTTGTAGGAAGACTCAGAGCCTGGGATTTAAATCCATTTCTGAAGGGAAACACACAACACAGTTCTCATCCATGCATCACACTCTGCTTTGGAGCAAGAAGCACGCTCTTGCTTTCTAGAGTCTCTAATACAGAAGGAAATGTGACTGTGCTCAGAAGAAAAGAACCGTGTTTCCAATACATACAGATCATATCTACTTCAACTCTGCTTGAAATTGATACAAAGCAAAGGTCCTCTAACATCCAATGCCTCTCAGTTAAGATGAGAAACGTGTGAGCTTCGTGAACGATGTAGTTCGTTTGAGCTGTAAAGTAACTGCCCTTAACTGAAACGAAGTCTTGCTTGTAGGAAGACTCAGAGCCAGGGATTTAACTTCATTTCTTAAGGGAAACACACAACAGAGTTCTCATCCATGGATCACACTCTGCTTTAGAGCAAGAAGCATCCTCTTTCTTTCTAGATTCTCTATGTCAGCAGGAAACATAAGTGTGAAGAGAACAAAAGAACGGTGTTTCCTACACATACGGACCATATCTAGTCCAACTATGCTTCTGAAACTGATATAAAGCATTGGTCCTCTAACATCCAATGCTTGGCAGTTAAGATGAGAAACGTGTTAGGTTCGTGAACGATGTAGTTCGTTTGAGCTGAAAAGTGACTGCCCTTACCTAAAACAAAGTCTTGCTTGTAGGAAGACTCAGAGCCTGGGATTTAACTCCATTTCTGAAGGGAAACACACAACACAGTTCTCATCCATGGATCACACTCTGCTTTAGAGCAAGAAGCACGCTCTTGCTTTCTAGAGTCTCTAATACAGAAGGAAATGTGACTGTGCTCAGAAGAAAAGAACCGTGTTTCTATACATACAGATCATATCTACTTCAACTCTGCTTGAAATTGATACAAAGCAAAGGTCCTCTAACATCCAATGCTTCTCAGTTAAGATGGGAAACTTGTTAGGTTCATGAATGATGTAGTTCGTTTGAGCTGTAAAGTAACTGCCCTTACCTGAAACGAACTTTTCTTGTAGGAAGACTCAGAGCCTGGGATTTAACTCCATTTCTGAAGGGAAACACACAACAGAGTTCTCATCCAATGATAACACTCTGCTTTAGAGCAAGAAGCTCGCTCTAGCTTTCTAGAATCTCTAAGACAGCAGGAAACCTGAGTGTGCTGAGAACAAATGAACGGTGTTTACTACATATTCGGATCATATCTAGTCCAACTCTGCTTCTGAAACTGATAAAAAGCACTGGTCCTCTAACATCCAATGCTTGTCAGTTAAGATGAGAAACGTGTGAGCTTTGTGAACAATGTAGTTCTTTTGAGCTGAAAAGTGACTGCCCTTACCTGAAACAAAGTCTTGCTTGTAGGAAGTCTCAGAGCCTAGGATTTAACTCCATTTCTGAAGTGAAACACACAGCAGAGTTCTCATATATAGATCACTCTGCATTAGAGCAACAAGCACGCTCTTGCTTTCTAGAGTCTCTAAGACAGCAGGAAACATCAGTGTGCTGAGAACAAAGAACGGTGTTTCCTACACATATGGACCATATCTAGTCCAACTCTGCTTCTGAAACTGATACAAAGCACTGGTCCTATGACATCCGATGTTTGTCAGTTAAGATGAGAAACGTGTGAGCTTTGTGTACGATGTAGTTCGTTTGAGCTGTAAAGTAACTGCCCTTACCTGAAACGAAGTGTTGCTTGTAGGAAGACACAGAGCCTGGAGTTAACTCCATTTCTGTAGTGAAACACACAGCAGGGTTCTCATATATACATCACACTCTGCTTTAAAGCAAGAAGGACGCTCTTGCTTTCTAGAGTCTCTAAGACAGCAGGAAACGTGAGTGTGCTGAGAACAAAAGAACGGTGTTGCCTACACAAACGGAACATATGTAGTCCATCTCTGCTTCTGAACCTGAGACAACGCACTGTTCCTCTAACATCCGATGCTTGTCATTTAAGATGAGAAACATGTGAGCTTCGTGAACGATGTAGTTTGTTTGAGCTGTAAAGTAACTGCCCTTACCTGATTCGAATTCTTGCTTGTAGGAAGACTCAGAGCATGGGATTTAACTCCATTTCTGAAGGGAAACACTCAGCAGGGTTCTCTTCCATGGATCACTCTCTGCTTTAGAGCAAGAAGCACGGAATAGCTTTCCAGATTCTCTAAGACAGCAGGAAATATAAGTGTGCTGAGAACAAAAGAACGGTGTTTCCTACACATACGGAACATATCTACTCAAACTCTGCTTCTGAAACTGATACAAAGCACTGGTCCTCTAACATCCAATGCTTGTCAGTTAAGATGAGAAACGTGTTAGCTTCGTGAACGATGTAGTTCGTTTGAGCTGTAAAGTGACTGCCCTTCCCTGAAACATATTCTTGCATGTTGGAAGACACAGAGCCTGGGATTTAACTCCATTTCTGAAGGGAAACACACAGCATAGTTCTCATCCATGGATCACACTCTGCTTCAGAGCAAGAAGCACACTCTTGCTTTCTAGATTCTCTAATACAGCAGGAAACGTGGTTGTGTTCAGAACAAAAGAACTGTGTTTCCTACACATACGGACCATATCTTGTCCAGCTCTGCTTGTGAAACTGAAACAAACCACAGGTCCTCTAACATCCAATGCTTGTCATTTAAGGTGAGAAACGTGTGAGCTTCGTGAAGGATGTAGTTCATTTGTGCTGAAAAGTGACTGCCCTTACTTGAAACGAAGTCTTTATTGTAGGAAGACACAGAGCCTGGGGTTTAACTCCATTTCTGAAGGGAAACACACCGCATAGTTCTCTACCATGGATTACACTCTGCTTTAGAGCAAGAAGCACGCTCTTGCTTTCTAGTTTCTCTAATACAGCAGGAAACGTGAGTGTGCTAAGAACAAATGAACGGTGTTTCATACACATACGGACCATATCTACTCCAACTCTGCTTCTGAAACTGAAACAAAGCACAGGTCCTCCAGCATCCAATCCTTGTCATTTAAGATGAGAAACGTGTGAGCTAAGTGAACGATGTAGTTCGTTTGAGCTGTAAAGTAACTGCCCTTTCCTGAAACGAAGTGTTGCTTGTAGGAAGACTCAGAGCCTGGGGTTTAACTCCATTTCTGAAGTGAAACATACAGCAGGGTTCTCATATATACATCACACTCTGCTTTAAAGCAAGAAGGACGCTCTTGCTTTCTAGAATCTCTAAGACAGCAGGAAACGTGGTTGTGTTCAGAACAAAAGAACTGTGTTTCTTACACATATGGAGCATATCTAGTCCAACTCTGCTGGTGAAACTGAAACAAACCACAGGTCCACTAACATCCAATGCATGTCAGTTAAGATGAGAAACGTGTGAGCTTCGTGATCGATGTAGTTGGTTTGAGCTGTAAAGTAACTGCCCTTACCTGAAACGAATTCTTGTTTGTAGGAAGACTCAGAGCCTGGGATTTAACTCCATTTCTGAAGTGAAACACACAGCAGAATTCTTATCCATTGATCACACTCTGCTTTAGAGCAAGAAGCATGCTCTAGCTTTCTAGATTCTCTAAGACAGCATGAAATGTGAGTGTGCTGAGAAGAAAAGAATGGTGTTTCCTACACATACGGACCATATCCATTCCAACTCTGCTTCTGAAACTGATACAAAGCACTGGCCCTATGACATCCGATGTTTGTCAGTTAAGATGAGAAACGTGGGAGCTTTGTGAACGATGTAGTTCCTTTGAGCTGTAAAGTAAGTGCCCTTACCTGAAACGAAGTGTTGCTTGTAGGAAGACTCAGAGCCTGGAGTTAACTCCATTTCTGTAGTGAAACACACAGCAGGGTTCTCATATATACATCACACTCTGCTTTAAAGCAAGAATGACGCTCTTGCTTTCTAGAATGTCTAACACAGCAGGAAACATGAGTGTGCTGAGAGCAAAAGAACGGCGTTTCCTACTCATTTGGACCATATCGAGTCCAACTCTGCCTCTGAAATTGATACAAAGCTCAGGTCCTCTAACATCCAATGCTTGTCAGTTAAGATGCGAAACGTGTGAGCTTCGTGAAGGATGTAGTTCATTGAGCTGAAAAGTAACTGCCCTTAACTGAAACGAAGTCTTTATTGTAGGAAGACAAGAGCCTGGGATTTAACTCCATTTCTGAAGGGAAACACACAGCAGATTTCTCATCCATTGATCACACTCTGCTTTAGAGCATGAAGCACACTCTAGCTTTCTAGAGTCTCTAAGACAGCAGGAAACGTGAGTGTGCTGAGAACAAATGAACGGTGTTTCCTACACATACGGACCATATCTAGTCCATCTCTGCTTCTGAAACTGAGACAAAGCACTGGTCCTCTAACATCCGATGCTTGTCAGATAAGATGAGAAACGTGTGAGCTTCGTGAACGATGTAGTTGGTTTGAGCTGTAAAGTAACTGCTCTTACCTGATTCGAAGTCTTGCTTGTAGGAAGACTCAGAGCCTGGGATTTAACTCCATTTCTGAAGGGAAACACACAGCAGAGTTCTCATCCATGGATCACACTCTGCTTCAGAACAAGAAGAACGCCCTTGCTTTCTAGATTCTCTAATACAGCAGGAAACGTGGTTGTGTTCAGAACAAAAGAACTGTGTTTCCTACACATACAGACCATATCTCGTCCAGCTCTGCTTGTGAAACTGAAACAAACCACAGGTCCTCTAACATCCAATGTTTGTCATTTAAGATGAGAAACGTGTGAGCTTCGTCAAGGATGTAGTTCATTTGAGCTGAAAAGTGACTGCCCTTACCTGAAATGAAGTCTTTATTGTAGGAAGACACAGAGCCTGGGGTTTAACTCCATTTCTGAAGGGAAACAAACCGCATAGTTCTCTACCATGGATCACACTCTGCTTTAGAGCAAGAAGCACGCTCTTGCTTTCTAGATTCTCTAATACAGCAGGAAACGTGAGTGTGCTAAGAACAAATGAACGGAGTTTCCTACACATACACACCATATCTATTCCAACTCTGCTTCTGAAACTGAAACAAAGCACAGGTCCTCCAGCATCCAATGCTTGTCATTTAAGATGAGAAACGTGTGAGCTAAGTGAACGATGTAGTTCGTTTGAGCTGTAAAGTAACTGCCCTTTCCTGAAACGAAGTGTTGCTTGTAGGAAGACTCAGAGCCTGGGGTTTAACTCCATTTCTGAAGGGAAACACACAGCAGAGTTCTCATATATAGATCAACTCTGCTTTAGAGCAAGAAGCACCCTCTAGCTTTCTAGAGTCTATAAGACAGCAGGAAACGTGAGTGTACTGAGAACAAAAGAACGTTATTTCCTACACATACGGACCATATCTATTCCAACTCTGATTCTGAAACTGAGACAAAGCACTGGTCCTATGACATCCGATGGTTGTCAGTTAAGATGAGAAACGTGTGAGCTTCGTGAACGATGTAGTTTGTTTGAGCTGTAAGTAACTGCCCTTACCTGAAACGAAGTGTTGCTTGTAGTAAGACTCAGAGCCTGGGTTTTAACTCCATTTCTGAAGTGAAACACACAGCAGAGTTCTCATATATACATCACACTCTGCTTTAAAGCAAGAAGGACGCTCTTGCTTTCTAGAAAATCTAAGACAGCAGGAAACGTGAGTGTGCTGAGAACAAAAGAATGGTGTTTCCTACACATACGGACCATATCTATTCCAACTCTGCTTCTGAAACTGAGACAAAGCACTGGTCCTATGACATCTGATGCTTGTCAGTTAACATGAGAAACGTGTGAGCTTCGTGAACGATGTAGTTGGTTTGAGCTGTAAAGTAACTGCCCTTACCTGATTCGAAGTCTTGCTTGTAGGAAGACTCATAGCCTGGGATTTAACTCCATTTCTGAAGGGAAAACACAGCAGAGTTCTCTTCCATGGATCACACTCTGCTTTAGAGCAAGAAGCACGCTCTAGATTTCTAGAATCTCTAAGACAGGAGGAAATGTGAGTGTGCTGAGAACAAAAGAATGGTGTTTCCTACACATACGGACCATATCTAGTCCAACTCTGCTTCTGAAACTGATACAAAGCACTGGTCCTCTAACATCCAATGCTTGTCAGTTAAGATGAGAAACATGTGAGCTTCGTGAACGATGTAGTTGGTTTGAGCTGTAAAGTAACTGCCCTTACCTGAAACGAAGTCTTGTTTGTAGGAAGACTCAGAGCCTGGGATTTAACTCCATTTCTGAAGTGAAACACACAGCAGAATTCTTATCCATTGATCACACTCTGCTTTAGAGAAAGAAGCATGCTCTAGCTTTCTAGAGTCTCTAAGACAGCAGGAAACGTGAGTGTGATGAGAACAAAAGAACGGTGTTTCCTACACATACGGAACATATCTATTCCAACTCTGCTTCTGAAACTGATACAAAGCATTGGTCCTATAACATCTGATGCTTGTCAGTTAAGATGAGAAACGTGTGAGCTTCGTGAACGATGTAGTTCGTTTGAGTTGTAAAGTAACTGCCCTTACATGAAGCGAAGTGTTGCTTGTAGGAAGACTCAGAGCCTGGGGTTTAACTCCATTTCTGAAGTGAAACACACAGCAGGGTTCTCATATATACATCACACTCTGCTTTAAAGCAAGAAGGACGCTCTTGCTTTCTAGAATCTCTAAGACAGCAGGAAACATGAGTGTGCTGAGAGCAAAAGAACGGTGTTTCCTACACATTCGGACCATATCGAGTTCAACTCTGCCTCTGAAATTGATACAAAGCTCAGGTCCTCTAACATCAAATGCTTGTCATTTAAGATGAGAAACGTGGGAGCTAAGTGAACGATGTAGTTCGTTTGAGAGGAAAAGTGACTGCCCTTCCCTGAAACGAAGGCTTGCATGTAGGAAGACACAGAGCCTAGGATTTAACTTCATTTCTGAAGGGAAACACAAAGGATAGTTCTCGTCAATGGATAACACTCTGCTTCAGAGCAAGAAGGACGCTCTTGCTTTCTAGATTCTCTAATACAGCAGGAAACGTGGTTGTGTTCAGAACAAAAGAACTATGTTTCCTACACATATGGAGCATATCTAGTCCAACTCTGCTGGTGAAACTGAAACAAACTACAGGTCCACTAACATCCTATGCTTGTCAGTTAAGATGAGAAACGTGTGAGCTTCGTGAACTATGTAGTTGGTTTGAGCTGTAAAGTAACTGCCCTTACCTGAAATGAAGTCTTTATTGTAGGAAGACACAGAGCCTGGGGTTTAACTCCATTTCTGAATGGAAACAAACCGCATAGTTCTCTACCATGGATCACACTCTGCTTTAGAGCAAGAAGCACGCTCTTGCTTTCTAGATTCTCTAATACAGCAGGAAACGTGAGTGTGCTAAGAACAAATGAACGGAGTTTCCTACACATACAGACCATATCTATTCCAACTCTGCTTCTGAAACTGAAACAAAGCACAGGTCCTCCAGCATCCAATGCTTGTCATTTAAGATGAGAAACGTGTGAGCTAAGTGAACGATGTAGTTCGTTTGAGCTGTAAAGTAACTGCCCTTTCCTGAAACGAAGTGTTGCTTGTAGGAAGACTCAGAGCCTGGGGTTTAACTCCATTTCTGAAGGGAAACACACAGCAGAGTTCTCATATATAGATCACACTCTGCTTTAGAGCAAGAAGCACCCTCTAGCTTTCTAGAGTCTATAAGACAGCAGGAAACGTGAGTGTACTGAGAACAAAAGAACGTTGTTTCCTACACATACGGACCATATCTATTCCAACTCTGATTCTGAAACTGAGACAAAGCACTGGTCCTATGACATCCAATGGTTGTCAGTTAAGATGAGAAACGTGTGAGCTTCGTGAACGATGTACTTGGTTTGAGCTGTAAAGTAACTGCCCTTACCTGATTCGAAGTCTTGCTTGTAGGAAGACTCATAGCCTGGGATTTAACTCCATTTCTGAAGGGAAACACACAGCAGAGTTCTCTTCCATGGATCACACTCTGCTTTAGAGCAAGAAGCACGCTCTAGATTTCTAGAATCTCTAAGACAGGAGGAAATGTGAGTGTGCTGAGAACAAAAGAATGGTGTTTCCTACACATACGGACCATATCTAGTCCAACTCTGCTTCTGAAACTGATACAAAGCACTGGTCCTCTAACATCCAATGCTTGTCAGTTAAGATGAGATACGTGTGAGCTTCGTGAACGATGTAGTTCGTTTGAGCTGTAAAGTAACTTCCCTTACCTGAAACGAAGTCTTGCATGTTGGAAGACACAGAGCCTGGAATTTAACTCCATTTCTGAAGGGAAACACACAGCATACTTCTCATCCATGGATCACACTCTGCTTCAGAGCAAGAAGCACCCTCTTGCTTTGTAGATTCTCTAATACAGCAGGAAACGTGGTTGTTTTCAGAACAAAAGAACTGTGTTTCCTACACATATGGACCATATCTAGTCCAACTCTGCTTGTGAAACTGAAACAAACCACAGGTCCACTAACATCCAATGCTTGTCAGTTAAGATGAGAAACATGTGAGCTTCGTGAACGATGTAGTTGGTTTGAGCTGTAAAGTAACTGCCCTTACCTGAAATGAAGTCTTGTTTGTAGGAAGACTCAGAGCCCGGGATTTAACTCCATTTCTAAAGTGAAACACACAGCACAATTCTTATCCATTGATCACACTCTGCTTTAGAGAAAGAAGCATGCTCTAGCTTTCTAGAGTCTCTAAGACAGCAGGAATCGTGAATGTGCTGAGAACAAAAGAACGGTGTTTCCTACACATAGGGAACATATCTATTCCAACTCTGCTTCTGAAACTGATACAAAGCACTGGTCCTATAACATCTGATGCTTGTCAGTTAAGATGAGAAACGTGTGAGCTTCGTGAAGGATGTAGTTCATTTGAGCTGAAAAGTGACTGCCCTTACTTGAAACGAAGTCTTTATTGTAGGAAGGCACAGAACCTGGGGTTTAACTCCATTTCTGAAGGGAAACACACAGCAGAGTTCTCTTCCATGTATCACACTCTGCTTTAGAGCAAGAAGCACGCTCTAGATTTCTAGAATCTCTAAGACAGGAGGAAATGTGAGTGTGCTGAGAACAAAAGAATGGTGTTTCCTACACATACGGACCATATCTAGTCCAACTCTGCTTCTGAAACTGATACAAAGCACTGGTCCTCTAACATCCAATGCTTTTTAGTTAAGATGAGATACGTGTGAGCTTCGTGAACGATGTAGTTCGTTTGAGCTGTAAAGTAACTTCCCTTACCTGAAACGAAGTCTTGCATGTTGGAAGACACAGAGCCTGGGATTTAACTCCATTTCTGAAGGGAAACAAACAGCATAGTTCTCATCCATGGATCACACTCTGCTTCAGAGCAAGAAGCACGCTCTTGCTTTCTAGATTCTCTAATACAGCAGGAAACGTGGTTGTGTTCAGAACAAAAGAACTGTGTTTCCTACACATACGGACCATATCTCGTCCAGCTCTGCTTGTGAAACTGAAACAAACCACAGGTCCTCTAACATCCAATGCTTGTCATTTAAGATGAGAAACGTGTGAGCTTCGTGAAGGATGTAGTTCATTTGAGCTGAAAAGTGACTGCCCTTACTTGAAACGAAGTCTTTATTGTAGGAAGACACAGAGCCTGGGGTTTAACTCCATTTCTGAAGGGAAATACACCGCATAGTTCTCTACCATGGATTACAATCTGCTTTAGAGCAAGAAGCACGCTCTTGCTTTCTAGTTTCTCTAATACAGCAGGAAACGTGATTGTGCTAAGAACAAATGAACGGTGTTTCATACACATGCGGACCATATCTACTCCAACTCTGCTTCTGAAACTGATACAAAGCACTGGTCCTCTAGCATCCAATCCTTGTCATTTAAGATAAGAAACGTGTGAGCTAAGTGAACGATGTAGTTCGTTTGAGCTGTAAATTAACTGCCCTTTCCTGAAACAAAGTGTTGCTTGTAGGAAGACTCAGAGCCTGGGGTTTAACTCCATTTCTGAAGGGAAACACACAGCAGAGTTCTCATATATACATCACACTCTACTTTAGAGCAAGAAGCACTCTCTAGCTTTCTAGAGTCTCTAAGACAGCAGAAAACGTGAGTGTGCTGAGAACAAAAGAACGGTGTTTCCTACACATACGGACCATATCTATTCCAACTCTGCTTCTGAAACTGAGACAAACCACTGGTCCTATGACATCCGATACTTGTCAGTTAAGATGAGAAACGTGTGAGCTTCGTGAACAATGTAGTTGGTTTGAGCTGTAAAGTAACTGCCCTTACCTGAAACGAAGTGTTGCTTGTAGGAAGACTCAGAGCCTGGGTTTTAACTCCATTTCTGAAGTGAAACACACAGCAGAGTTCTCATATATACATCACACTCTGCTTTAAAGCAAGAAGAACGCTCTTGCTTTCTAGAATCTCTAAGACAGCAGGAAACATGAGTGTGCTGAGAGCAAAAGAACGGCGTTTCCTACACATTCGGACCATATCGAGTCCAACTCTGCCTCTGAAATTGATACAAAGCTCAGGTCCTGTAACATCCAATGCTTGTCAGTTAAGAGGAGAAATGTGTGAGCTTCGTGAAGGATGTAGTTCATTGAGCAGAAAAGTGACTGCCCTTAACTGAAACGAAGTCTTTATTGTAGGAAGACAAGAGCCTGGGATTTAATTCCATTTCTGAAGGGAAACACACAGCAGAGTTCTCATCCATTGATCACACTCTGCTTTAGAGCAAGAAGGACGCTCTAGCTTTCTAGTGTCTCTAAGACAGCAGGAAACGTGAGTGTGCTGAGAACAAATGAACGGTGTTTACTACACATACGGACCATATCTAGTCCATCTCTGCTTCTGAAACTAAGACAAAGCACTGGTCCTCTAACATCCGATGCTTGTCAGTTAAGATGAGAAACGTGTGAGCTTCGTGAACGATGTAGTTGGTTTGAGCTGTAAAGTAACTGCCCTTACCTGAAAGGAAGTGTTGCTTGTAGTAAGACTCAGAGCCTGGGTTTTAACTCCATTTCTGAAGTGAAACACACAGCAGAGTTCTCATATATAGATCACACTCTGCTTTAAAGCAAGAAGGACGCTCTTGCTTTCTACAGTCTCTAAGACAGGAGGAAACGTGAGTGTGCTGAGAACAAAGAACGGTGTTTCCTACACATACGGACCATATCGAGTCCAACTCTGCTTCTGAAACTGATACAAAGCACTGGTCCTATGACATCCGATGCTTGTCAGTTAAGATGAGAAACGTGTTAGCTTCGTGAATGATGTAGTTCGTTTGAGCTGTAAAGTGACTGCCCTTCCCTGAAACGAAGGCTTGCATGTTGGAAGACACAGAGCCTGGGATTTAACCCCATTTCTGAAGGGAAACACACAGCATAGTTCTCATCCATGGATCACACACTGCTTCAGAGCAAGAAGCACGCTCTTGCTTTCTAGATTCTCTAATACAGCAGGAAACGTGGTTGTGTTCAGAACAAAAGAACTGTGTTTCCTACACAGACGGACCATATCTCGTCCAGCTCTGCTTGTGAAACTGAAACAAACCACAGGTCCTCTAACATCCAATGCTTGTCATTTAAGATGAGAAACGTGTGAGCTTCGTGAAGGATGTAGTTCATTTGAGCTTAAAAGTGACTGCCCTTACTTGAAACGAAGTCTTTATTGTAGGAAGACACAGAGCCTGGGGTTTAACTCCATTTCTGAAGGGAAACACACCGCATAGTTCTCTACTATGGATCAACTCTGCTTTAGAGCAAGAAGCACGCTCTTGCTTTCTAGTTTCTCTAATACAGCAGGAAACGTGAGTGTGCTAAGAACAAATGAACGGTGTTTCATACACATACGGACCATATCTACTCCAACTCTGCTTCTGAAACTGAAACAAAGCACAGGTCCTCCAGCATCCAATCCTTGTCATTTAAGATGAGAAACGTGTGAGCTCAGTGAACGATGTAGTTCGTTTGAGCTGTAAAGTAACTGCCCTTTCCTGAAACGAAGTGTTGCTTGTAGGAAAACTCAGAGCCTGGGTTTTAACTCCATTTCTGAAGGGAAACACACAGCAGAGTTCTCATATATACATCACACTCTGCTTTAAAGCAAGAAGGACACTCTTGCTTTCTAGAATCTCTAAGACAGCAGGAAACATGAGGTGTGCTGAGAACAAAAGAACGGTGTTTCCTACACATACGGACCATATCTATTCCAACTCTGCTTCTGAAACTGATACAAAGCACTGGTCCTATGACATCCGATGCTTGTCAGTTAAGATGAGAAACGTGTGAGCTTCGTGAAGGATGTAGTTCATTGAGCTGAAAAGTGACTGCCCTTAACTGAAACGAAGTCTTTATTGTAGGAAGACAAGAGCCTGGGATTTAACTCCATTTCTGAAGGGAAACACACAGCAGAGTTCTCATCCATTGATCACACTCTCCTTTAGAGCAAGAAGCACGCTCTAGCTTTCTAGAGTCTCTAAGACAGCAGGAAACGTGAGTTGCTGAGAACAAATGAACGGTGTTTCCTACTCATACGAACCATATCTAGTCCATATCTGCCTCTGAACCTGAGACAAAGCACTGGTCCTCTGACATCCGATGCTTGTCATTTATGATGAGAAACATGTGAGCTTCGTGAACGATATAGTTCGTTTGAGCTGTAAAGTAACTGCCCTTACCTGAAACGAAGTGTTGCTTGTAGTAAGACTCAGAGCCTGGGTTTTAACTCCATTTCTGAAGTGAAACACACAGCAGAGTTCTCATATATACATCACACTCTGCTTTAAAGCAAGAAGGACGCTCTTGCTTTCTAGAAAATCTAAGACAGCAGGAAACGTGAGTGTGCTGAGAACAAAAGAATGGTGTTTCCTACACATACGGACCATATCTATTCCAACTATGCTTCTGAAACTGAGACAAAGCACTGGTCCTATGACATCTGATGCTTGTCAGTTAAGATGAGAAACGTGTGAGCTTCGTGAACGATGTAGTTGGTTTGAGCTGTAAAGTAACTGCCCTTACCTGATTCGAAGTCTTGCTTGTAGGAAGACTCATAGCCTGGGATTTAACTCCATTTCTGAAGGGAAACACACAGCAGAGTTCTCTTCCATGGATCACACTCTGCTTTAGAGCAAGAAGCACGCTCTAGATTTCTAGAATCTCTAAGACAGGAGGAAATGTGAGTGTGCTGAGAACAAAAGAATGGTGTTTCCTACACATACGGACCATATCTAGTCCAACTCTGCTTCTGAAACTGATACAAAGCACTGGTCCTCTAACATCCAATGCTTGTCAGTTAAGATGAGAAACATGTGAGCTTCGTGAACGATGTAGTTGGTTTGAGCTGTAAAGTAACTGCCCTTACCTGAAATGAAGTCTTGTTTGTAGGAAGACTCAGAGCCCGGGATTTAACTCCATTTCTGAAGTGAAACACACAGCAGAATTCTTATCCATTGATCACACTCTGCTTTAGAGAAAGAAGCATGCTCTAGCTTTCTAGAGTCTCTAAGACAGCAGGAAACATGAGTGTGCTGAGAGCAAAAGAACGGTGTTTCCTACACATTCGGACCATATCGAGTCCAACTCTGCCTCTGAAATTGATACAAAGCTCAGGTCCTCTAACATCAAATGCTTGTCAGTTAAGATGAGAAACGTGTGAGCTTCGTGAAGGATGTAGTTCATTTGAGCTGAAAAGTGACTGCCCTTACTTGAAACGAAGTCTTTATTGTAGGAAGGCACAGAACGTGGGGTTTAACTCCATTTCTGAAGGGAAACACACCGCATAGTTCTCTACCATGGATCACACTCTGCTTTAGAGCAAGAAGCACGCTCTTGCTTTCTAGATTCTCTAATACAGCAGGAAACCTGAGTGTGCTAAGAACAAATGAATGGTGTTTCCTACACATACGGACCATATCTATTCCAACTCTGCTTCTGAAACTGATAGAAAGCACAGGTCCTCCAGCATCCAATGCTTGTCATTTAAGATGAGAAACGTGGGAGCTAAGTGAACGATGTAGTTCGTTTGAGAGGAAAAGTGACTGCCCTTCCCTGAAACGAAGGCTTGCATGTAGGAAGACACAGAGCCTAGGATTTAACTTTATTTCTGAAGGGAAACACACAGCATAGTTCTCATCAATGGATAACACTCTGCTTCAGAGCAAGAAGGACGCTCTTGCTTTCTAGATTCTCTAATACAGCAGGAAACGTGGTTGTGTTCAGAACAAAAGAACTGTGTTTCCTACACATATGGAGCATATCTAGTCCAACTCTGCTGGTGAAACTGAAACAAACCACAGGTCCACTAACATCCTATGCTTGTCAGTTAAGATGAGAAACGTGTGAGCTTCGTGAACTATGTAGTTGGTTTGAGCTGTAAAGTAACTGCCCTTTCCTGAAACGAAGTGTTGCTTGTAGGAAGACTCAGAGCCTGGGGTTTAACTCCATTTCTGAAGGGAAACACACAGCAGAGTTCTCATATATAGATCACACTCTGCTTTAGAGCAAGAAGCACCCTCTAGCTTTCTAGAGTCTATAAGACAGCAGGAAACGTGAGTGTACTGAGAACAAAAGAACGTTGTTTCCTACACTTACGGACCTTATCTATTCCAACTCTGATTCTGAAACTGAGACAAAGCACTGGTCCTATGACATCCGATGGTTGTCAGTTAAGATGAGAAACATGTGCGCTTCGTGAACGATGTACTTGGTTTGAGCTGTAAAGTAACTGACCTTACCTGATTCGAAGTCTTGCTTGTAGGAAGACTCATAGCCTGGGATTTAACTCCATTTCTGAAGGGAAACACACAGCAGAGTTCTCTTCCATGGATCACACTCTGCTTTAGAGCAAGAAGCACGCTCTAGATTTCTAGAATCTCTAAGACAGGAGGAAATGTGAGTGTGCTGAGAACAAAAGAATGGTGTTTCCTACACATACGGACCATATCTAGTCCAACTCTGCTTCTGAAACTGATACAAAGCACTGGTCCTCTAACATCCAATGCTTGTCAGTTAAGATGAGATACGTGTGAGCTTCGTGAACGATGTAGTTCATTTGAGCTGTAAAGTAACTTCCCTTACCTGAAACGAAGTCTTGCATGTTGGAAGACACAGAGCCTGGAATTTAACTCCATTTCTGAAGGGAAACACACAGCATACTTCTCATCCATGGATCACACTATGCTTCAGAGCAAGAAGCACCCTCTTGCTTTGTAGATTCTCTAATACAGCAGGAAACGTGGTTGTGTTCAGAACAAAAGAACTGTGTTTCCTACACATATGGACCATATCTAGTCCAACTCTGCTTGTGAAACTGAAACAAACCACAGGTCCACTAACATCCAATGCTTGTCAGTTAAGATGAGAAACATGTGAGCTTCGTGAACGATGTAGTTGGTTTGAGCTGTAAAGTAACTGCCCTTACCTGAAACGAAGTCTTGTTTGTAGGAAGACTCAGAGCCTGGGATTTAACTCCATTTCTGAAGTGAAACACACAGCACAATTCTTATCCATTGATCACACTCTGCTTTAGAGAAAGAAGCATGCTCTGGCTTTCTAGAGTCTCTAAGACAGCAGGAAACGTGAATGTGCTGAGAACAAAAGAACGGTGTTTCCTACACATACGGAACATATCTATTCCAACTCTGCTTCTGAAACTGATACAAAGCACTGGTCCTATAACATCTGATGCTTGTCAGTTAAGATGAGAAACGTGTGAGCTTCGTGAACGATGTAGTTCGTTTGAGCTGTAAAGTAACTGCCCTTACCTGAAACGAAGTGTTGCTTGTAGGAAGACTCAGAGCCTGGGGTTTAACTCCATTTCTGAAGTGAAACACACAGCAGGGTTCTCATATATACATCACACTCTGCTTTAAAGCAAGAAGGACGCTCTTGCTTTCTAGAATCTCTAAGACAGCAGGAAACATGAGTGTGCTGAGAGCAAAAGAACGGTGTTTCCTACACATTCGGACCATATCGAGTCCAACTCTGCCTCTGAAATTGATACAAAGCTCAGGTCCTCTAACATCCAATGCTTGTCAGTTAAGATGAGAAACGTGTGAGCTTCGTAAAGGATGTAGTTCATTTGAGCTGAAAAGTGACTGCCCTTACTTGAAACGAAGTCTTTATTGTAGGAAGACACAGAGCCTGGGGTTTAACTCCATTTCTGAAGGGAAACACACCGCATAGTTCTCTACCATGGATTACAATCTGCTTTAGAGCAAGAAGCACGCTCTTGCTTTCTAGTTTCTCTAATACAGCAGGAAACGTGAGTGTGCTAAGAACAAATGAACGGTGTTTCATACACATACGGACCATATCTACTCCAACTCTGCTTCTGAAACTGATACAAAGCACTGGTCCTCCAGCATCCAATCCTTGTCATTTAAGATAAGAAACGTGTGAGCTAAGTGAACGATGTAGTTCGTTTGAGCTGTAAATTGACTGCCCTTTCCTGAAACAAAGTGTTGCTTGTAGGAAGACTCAGAGCCTGGGGTTTAACTCCATTTCTGAAGGGAAACACACAGCAGAGTTCTCATATATACATCACACTCTACTTTAGAGCAAGAAGCACTCTCTAGCTTTCTAGAGTCTCTAAGACAGCAGAAAACGTGAGTGTGCTGAGAACAAAAGAACGGTGTTTCCTACACATACGGACCATATCTATTCCAACTCTGCTTCTGAAACTGAGACAAACCACTGGTCCTATGACATCCGATACTTGTCAGTTAAGATGAGAAACGTGTGAGCTTCGTGAACAATGTAGTTGGTTTGAGCTGTAAAGTAACTGCCCTTACCTGAAACGAAGTGTTGCTTGTAGGAAGACTCAGAGCCTGGGTTTTAACTCCATTTCTGAAGTGAAACACACAGCAGAGTTCTCATATATACATCACACTCTGCTTTAAAGCAAGAAGAACGCTCTTGCTTTCTAGAATCTCTAAGACAGCAGGAAACATGAGTGTGCTGAGAGCAAAAGAACGGCGTTTCCTACACATTCGGACCATATCGAGTCCAACTCTGCCTCTGAAATTGATACAAAGCTCAGGTCCTGTAACATCCAATGCTTGTCAGTTAAGAGGAGAAATGTGTGAGCTTCGTGAAGGATGTAGTTCATTGAGCAGAAAAGTGACTGCCCTTAACTGAAACGAAGTCTTTATTGTAGGAAGACAAGAGCCTGGGATTTAATTCCATTTCTGAAGGGAAACACACAGCAGAGTTCTCATCCATTGATCACACTCTGCTTTAGAGCAAGAAGGACGCTCTAGCTTTCTAGTGTCTCTAAGACAGCAGGAAACGTGAGTGTGCTGAGAACAAATGAACGGTGTTTACTACACATACGGACCATATCTAGTCCATCTCTGCTTCTGAAACTAAGACAAAGCACTGGTCCTCTAACATCCGATGCTTGTCAGTTAAGATGAGAAACGTGTGAGCTTCGTGAACGATGTAGTTGGTTTGAGCTGTAAAGTAACTGCCCTTACCTGAAAGGAAGTGTTGCTTGTAGTAAGACTCAGAGCCTGGGTTTTAACTCCATTTCTGAAGTGAAACACACAGCAGAGTTCTCATATATAGATCACACTCTGCTTTAAAGCAAGAAGGTCGCTCTTGCTTTCTACAGTCTCGAAGACAGCAGGAAACGTGAGTGTGCTGAGAACAAAGAACGGTGTTTCCTACACACACGGACCATATCTAGTCCAACTCTGCTTCTGAAACTGATACAAAGCACTGGTTCTATGACATCCGATGCTTGTCAGTTAAGATGAGAAACGTGTTAGCTTCGTGAATGTTGTAGTTCGTTTGAGGTGTAAAGTGACTGCCCTTCCCTGAAACGAAGGCTTGCATGTTGGAAGACACAGAGCCTGGGATTTAACCCCATTTCTGAAGGGAAACACACAGCAAAGTTCTCATCCATGGATCACACACTGCTTCAGAGCAAGAAGCACGCTCTTGCTTTCTAGATTCTCTAATACAGCAGGAAACGTGGTTGTGTTCAGAACAAAAGAACTGTGTTTCCTACACATACGGACCATATCTCGTCCAGCTCTGCTTGTGAAACTGAAACAAACCACAGGTCCTCTAACATCCAATGCTTGTCATTTAAGATGAGAAACGTGTGAGCTTCGTGAAGGATGTAGTTCATTTGTGCTGAAAAGTGACTGCCCTTACTTGAAACGAAGTCTTTATTGTAGGAAGACACAGAGCCTGGGGTTTAACTCCATTTCTGAAGGGAAACACACCGCATAGTTCTCTACCATGGATTACAATCTGCTTTAGAGCAAGAAGCACGCTCTTGCTTTCTAGTTTCTCTAATACAGCAGGAAACGTGAGTGTGCTAAGAACAAATGAACGGTGTTTCATACACATACGGACCATATCTACTCCAACTCTGCTTCTGAAACTGAAACAAAGCACAGGTCCTCCAGCATCCAATCCTTGTCATTTAAGATAAGAAACGTGTGAGCTAAGTGAACGATGTAGTTCGTTTGAGCTGTAAATTAACTGCCCTTTCCTGAAACAAAGTGTTGCTTGTAGGAAGACTCAGAGCCTGGGGTTTAACTCCATTTCTGAAGGGAAACACACAGCAGAGTTCTCATATATACATCACACTCTACTTTAGAGCAAGAAGCACTCTCTTGCTTTCTAGAGTCTCTAAGACAGCAGAAAACGTGAGTGTGCTGAGAACAAAAGAACGGTGTTTCCTACACATACGGACCATATCTATTCCAACTCTGCTTCTGAAACTGAGACAAAGCACTGGTCCTATGACATCCGATACTTGTCAGTTAAGATGAGAAACGTGTGAGCTTCGTGAACAATGTAGTTGGTTTGAGCTGTAAAGTAACTGCCCTTACCTGAAACGAAGTGTTGCTTGTAGGAAGACTCAGAGCCTGGGTTTTAACTCCATTTCTGAAGTGAAACTCAAAGCAGAGTTCGCATATATACATCACACTCTGCTTTAAAGCAAGAAGGACGCTCTTGCTTTCTAGAATCTCTAAGACAGCAGGAAACATGAGTGTGCTGAGAGCAAAAGAACGGCGTTTCCTACACATTCGGACCATATTGAGTCCAACTCTGCCTCTGAAATTGATACAAAGCTCAGGTCCTGTAACATCCAATGCTTGTCAGTTAAGAGGAGAAATGTGTGAGCTTCGTGAAGTATGTAGTTCATTGAGCAGAAAAGTGACTGCCCTTAACTGAAACGAAGTCTTTATTGTAGGAAGACAAGAGCCTGGGATTTAATTCCATTTCTGAAGGGAAACACACAGCAGAGTTCTCATCCATTGATCACACTCTGCTTTAGAGCAAGAAGGACGCTCTAGCTTTCTAGTGTCTCTAAGACAGCAGGAAACGTGAGTGTGCTGAGAACAAATGAACGGTGTTTACTACACATACGGACCATATCTAGTCCATCTCTGCTTCTGAAACTAAGACAAAGCACTGGTCCTCTAACATCCGATGCTTGTCAGTTAAGATGAGAAACGTGTGAGCTTCGTGAACGATGTAGTTGGTTTGAGCTGTAAAGTAACTGCCCTTACCTGAAAGGAAGTGTTGCTTGTAGTAAGACTCAGAGCCTGGGTTTTAACTCCATTTCTGAAGTGAAACACACAGCAGAGTTCTCATATATAGATCACACTCTGCTTTAAAGCAAGAAGGACGCTCTTGCTTTCTACAGTCTCTAAGACAGCAGGAAACGTGAGTGTGCTGAGAACAAAGAACGGTGTTTCCTACACATACGGACCATATCGAGTCCAACTCTGCTTCTGAAACTGATACAAAGCACTGGTCCTATGACATCCGATGCTTGTCAGTTAAGATGAGAAACGTGTTAGCTTCGTGAATGATGTAGTTCGTTTGAGCTGTAAAGTGACTGCCCTTCCCTGAAACGAGGGGTGGAATGTTGGAAGACACAGAGCCTGGGATTTAACCCCATTTCTGAAGGGAAACACACAGCATAGTTCTCATCCATGGATCACACACTGCTTCAGAGCAAGAAGCACGCTCTTGCTTTCTAGATTCTCTAATACAGCAGGAAACGTGGTTGTGTTCAGAACAAAAGAACTGTGTTTCCTACACATACGGACCATATCTCGTCCAGCTCTGCTTGTGAAACTGAAACAAACCACAGGTCCTCTAACATCCAATGCTTGTCATTTAAGATGAGAAACGTGTGAGCTTCGTGAAGGATGTAGTTCATTTGAGCTTAAAAGTGACTGCCCTTACTTGAAACGAAGTCTTTATTGTAGGAAGACACAGAGCCTGGGGTTTAACTCCATTTCTGAAGGGAAACACACCGCATAGTTCTCTACTATGGATCAACTCTGCTTTAGAGCAAGAAGCACGCTCTTGCTTTCTAGTTTCTCTAATACAGCAGGAAACGTGAGTGTGCTAAGAACAAATGAACGGTGTTTCATACACATACGGACCATATCTACTCCAACTCTGCTTCTGAAACTGAAACAAAGCACAGGTCCTCCAGTATCCAATCCTTGTCATTTAAGATGAGAAACGTGTGAGCTCAGTGAACGATGTAGTTCGTTTGAGCTGTAAAGTAACTGCCCTTACCTGAAACGAAGTGTTGCTTGTAGGAAGACTCAGAGCCTGGGTTTTAACTCCATTTCTGAAGTGAAACTCAAAGCAGAGTTCGCATATATACATCACACTCTGCTTTAAAGCAAGAAGGACGCTCTTGCTTTCTAGAATCTCTAAGACAGCAGGAAACATGAGTGTGCTGAGAGCAAAAGAACGGCGTTTCCTACACATTCGGACCATATCGAGTCCAACTCTGCCTCTGAAATTGATACAAAGCTCAGGTCCTGTAACATCCAATGCTTGTCAGTTAAGATGAGAAACGTGTGAGCTTCGTGAAGGATGTAGTTCATTGAGCTGAAAAGTGACTGCCCTTAACTGAAACGAAGTCTTTATTGTAGGAAGACAAGAGCCTGGGATTTAACTCCATTTCTGAAGGGAAACACACAGCAGAGTTCTCATCCATTGATCACACTCTCCTTTAGAGCAAGAAGCACGCTCTAGCTTTCTAGAGTCTCTAAGACAGCAGGAAACGTGAGTTGCTGAGAACAAATGAACGGTGTTTCCTACTCATACGAACCATATCTAGTCCATATCTGCCTCTGAACCTGAGACAAAGCACTGGTCCTCTGACATCCGATGCTTGTCATTTAAGATGAGAAACGTGTGAGCTTCGTGAACGATATAGTTCGTTTGAGCTGTAAAGTAACTGCCCTTACCTGAAACGAAGTGTTGCTTGTAGGAAGACTCAGAGCCTGGGTTTTAACTCCATTTCTGAAGTGAAACACACAGCAGAGTTCTCATATATACATCACACTCTGCTTTAAAGCAAGAAGGACGCTCTTGCTTTCTAGAAAATCTAAGACAGCAGGAAACGTGAGTGTGCTGAGAACAAAAGAATGGTGTTTCCTACACATACGGACCATATCTATTCCAACTATGCTTCTGAAACTGAGACAAAGCACTGGTCCTATGACATCTGATGCTTGTCAGTTAAGATGAGAAACGTGTGAGCTTCGTGAACGATGTAGTTGGTTTGAGCTGTAAAGTAACTGCCCTTACCTGATTCGAAGTCTTGCTTGTAGGAAGACTCATAGCCTGGGATTTAACTCCATTTCTGAAGGGAAACACACAGCAGAGTTCTCTTCCATGGATCACACTCTGCTTTAGAGCAAGAAGCACGCTCTAGATTTCTAGAATCTCTAAGACAGGAGGAAATGTGAGTGTGCTGAGAACAAAAGAATGGTGTTTCCTACACATACGGACCATATCTAGTCCAACTCTGCTTCTGAAACTGATACAAAGCACTGGTCCTCTAACATCCAATGCTTGTCAGTTAAGATGAGAAACATGTGAGCTTCGTGAACGATGTAGTTGGTTTGAGCTGTAAAGTAACTGCCCTTACCTGAAATGAAGTCTTGTTTGTAGGAAGACTCAGAGCCCGGGATTTAACTCCATTTCTGAAGTGAAACACACAGCAGAATTCTTATCCATTGATCACACTCTGCTTTAGAGAAAGAAGCATGCTCTAGCTTTCTAGAGTCTCTAAGACAGCAGGAAACATGAGTGTGCTGAGAGCAAAAGAACGGTGTTTCCTACACATTCGGACCATATCGAGTCCAACTCTGCCTCTGAAATTGATACAAAGCTCAGGTCCTCTAACATCAAATGCTTGTCAGTTAAGATGAGAAACGTGTGAGCTTCGTGAAGGATGTAGTTCATTTGAGCTGAAAAGTGACTGCCCTTACTTGAAACGAAGTCTTTATTGTAGGAAGGCACAGAACGTGGGGTTTAACTCCATTTCTGAAGGGAAACACACCGCATAGTTCTCTACCATGGATCACACTCTGCTTTAGAGCAAGAAGCATGCTCTTGCTTTCTAGATTCTCTAATACAGCAGGAAACCTGAGTGTGCTAAGAACAAATGAATGGTGTTTCCTACACATACGGACCATATCTATTCCAACTCTGCTTCTGAAACTGATAGAAAGCACAGGTCCTCCAGCATCCAATGCTTGTCATTTAAGATGAGAAACGTGGGAGCTAAGTGAACGATGTAGTTCGTTTGAGAGGAAAAGTGACTGCCCTTCCCTGAAACGAAGGCTTGCATGTAGGAAGACACAGAGCCTAGGATTTAACTTTATTTCTGAAGGGAAACACACAGCATAGTTCTCATCAATGGATAACACTCTGCTTCAGAGCAAGAAGGACGCTCTTGCTTTCTAGATTCTCTAATACAGCAGGAAACGTGGTTGTGTTCAGAACAAAAGAACTGTGTTTCCTACACATATGGAGCATATCTAGTCCAACTCTGCTGGTGAAACTGAAACAAACCACAGGTCCACTAACATCCTATGCTTGTCAGTTAAGATGAGAAACGTGTGAGCTTCGTGAACTATGTAGTTGGTTTGAGCTGTAAAGTAACTGCCCTTTCCTGAAACGAAGTGTTGCTTGTAGGAAGACTCAGAGCCTGGGGTTTAACTCCATTTCTGAAGGGAAACACAAAGCAGAGTTCTCATATATAGATCACACTCTGCTTTAGAGCAAGAAGCACCCTCTAGCTTTCTAGAGTCTATAAGACAGCAGGAAACGTGAGTGTACTGAGAACAAAAGAACGTTGTTTCCTACACTTACGGACCATATCTATTCCAACTCTGATTCTGAAACTGAGACAAAGCACTGGTCCTATGACATCCGATGGTTGTCAGTTAAGATGAGAAACGTGTGAGCTTCGTGAACGATGTAGTTCGTTTGAGCTGTAAGTAACTGCCCTTACCTGAAACGAAGTGTTGCTGGTAGGAAGACTCAGAGCCTGGGTTTTAACTCCATTTCTGAAGTGAAACACACAGCAGAGTTCTCATATATACATCACACTCTGCTTTAAAGCAAGAAGGACGCTCTTGCTTTCTAGAAAATCTAAGACAGCAGGAAACGTGAGTGTGCTGAGAACAAAAGAATGGTGTTTCCTACACATACGGACCATATCTATTCCAACTCTGCTTCTAAAACTGAGACAAAGCACTGGTCCTATGACATCCGATGCTTGTCAGTTAAGATGAGAAACATGTGAGCTTCGTGAACGATGTACTTGGTTTGAGCTGTAAAGTAACTGACCTTACCTGATTCGAAGTCTTGCTTGTAGGAAGACTCATAGCCTGGGATTTAACTCCATTTCTGAAGGGAAACACACAGCAGAGTTCTCTTCCATGGATCACACTCTGCTTTAGAGCAAGAAGCACGCTCTAGATTTCTAGAATCTCTAAGACAGGAGGAAATGTGAGTGTGCTGAGAACAAAAGAATGGTGTTTCCTACACATACGGACCATATCTAGTCCAACTCTGCTTCTGAAACTGATACAAAGCACTGGTCCTCTAACATCCAATGCTTGTCAGTTAAGATGAGATACGTGTGAGCTTCGTGAACGATGTAGTTCATTTGAGCTGTAAAGTAACTTCCCTTACCTGAAACGAAGTCTTGCATGTTGGAAGACACAGAGCCTGGAATTTAACTCCATTTCTGAAGGGAAACACACAGCATACTTCTCATCCATGGATCACACTATGCTTCAGAGCAAGAAGCACCCTCTTGCTTTGTAGATTCTCTAATACAGCAGGAAACGTGGTTGTGTTCAGAACAAAAGAACTGTGTTTCCTACACATATGGACCATATCTAGTCCAACTCTGCTTGTGAAACTGAAACAAACCACAGGTCCACTAACATCCAATGCTTGTCAGTTAAGATGAGAAACATGTGAGCTTCGTGAACGATGTAGTTGGTTTGAGCTGTAAAGTAACTGCCCTTACCTGAAACGAAGTCTTGTTTGTAGGAAGACTCAGAGCCTGGGATTTAACTCCATTTCTGAAGTGAAACACACAGCACAATTCTTATCCATTGATCACACTCTGCTTTAGAGAAAGAAGCATGCTCTGGCTTTCTAGAGTCTCTAAGACAGCAGGAAACGTGAATGTGCTGAGAACAAAAGAACGGTGTTTCCTACACATACGGAACATATCTATTCCAACTCTGCTTCTGAAACTGATACAAAGCACTGGTCCTATAACATCTGATGCTTGTCAGTTAAGATGAGAAACGTGTGAGCTTCGTGAACGATGTAGTTCGTTTGAGCTGTAAAGTAACTGCCCTTACCTGAAACGAAGTGTTGCTTGTAGGAAGACTCAGAGCCTGGGGTTTAACTCCATTTCTGAAGTGAAACACACAGCAGGGTTCTCATATATACATCACACTCTGCTTTAAAGCAAGAAGGACGCTCTTGCTTTCTAGAATCTCTAAGACAGCAGGAAACATGAGTGTGCTGAGAGCAAAAGAACGGTGTTTCCTACACATTCGGACCATATCGAGTCCAACTCTGCCTCTGAAATTGGTACAAAGCTCAGGTCCTCTAACATCCAATGCTTGTCAGTTAAGATGAGAAACGTGTGAGCTTCGTAAAGGATGTAGTTCATTTGAGCTGAAATGTGACTGCCCTTACTTGAAACGAAGTCTTTATTGTAGGAAGACACAGAGCCTGGGGTTTAACTCCATTTCTGAAGGGAAACACACCGCATAGTTCTCTACCATGGATTACAATCTGCTTTAGAGCAAGAAGCACGCTCTTGCTTTCTAGTTTCTCTAATACAGCAGGAAACGTGAGTGTGCTAAGAACAAATGAACGGTGTTTCATACACATACGGACCATATCTACTCCAACTCTGCTTCTGAAACTGATACAAAGCACTGGTCCTCCAGCATCCAATCCTTGTCATTTAAGATAAGAAACGTGTGAGCTAAGTGAACGATGTAGTTCGTTTGAGCTGTAAATTGACTGCCCTTTCCTGAAACAAAGTGTTGCTTGTAGGAAGACTCAGAGCCTGGGGTTTAACTCCATTTCTGAAGGGAAACACACAGCAGAGTTCTCATATATACATCACACTCTACTTTAGAGCAAGAAGCACTCTCTAGCTTTCTAGAGTCTCTAAGACAGCAGAAAACGTGAGTGTGCTGAGAACAAAAGAACGGTGTTTCCTACACATACGGACCATATCTATTCCAACTCTGCTTCTGAAACTGAGACAAACCACTGGTCCTATGACATCCGATACTTGTCAGTTAAGATGAGAAACGTGTGAGCTTCGTGAACAATGTAGTTGGTTTGAGCTGTAAAGTAACTGCCCTTACCTGAAACGAAGTGTTGCTTGTAGGAAGACTCAGAGCCTGGGTTTTAACTCCATTTCTGAAGTGAAACACACAGCAGAGTTCTCATATATACATCACACTCTGCTTTAAAGCAAGAAGAACGCTCTTGCTTTCTAGAATCTCTAAGACAGCAGGAAACATGAGTGTGCTGAGAGCAAAAGAACGGCGTTTCCTACACATTCGGACCATATCGAGTCCAACTCTGCCTCTGAAATTGATACAAAGCTCAGGTCCTGTAACATCCAATGCTTGTCAGTTAAGAGGAGAAATGTGTGAGCTTCGTGAAGGATGTAGTTCATTGAGCAGAAAAGTGACTGCCCTTAACTGAAACGAAGTCTTTATTGTAGGAAGACAAGAGCCTGGGATTTAATTCCATTTCTGAAGGGAAACACACAGCAGAGTTCTCATCCATTGATCACACTCTGCTTTAGAGCAAGAAGGACGCTCTAGCTTTCTAGTGTCTCTAAGACAGCAGGAAACGTGAGTGTGCTGAGAACAAATGAACGGTGTTTACTACACATACGGACCATATCTAGTCCATCTCTGCTTCTGAAACTAAGACAAAGCACTGGTCCTCTAACATCCGATGCTTGTCAGTTAAGATGAGAAACGTGTGAGCTTCGTGAACGATGTAGTTGGTTTGAGCTGTAAAGTAACTGCCCTTACCTGAAAGGAAGTGTTGCTTGTAGTAAGACTCAGAGCCTGGGTTTTAACTCCATTTCTGAAGTGAAACACACAGCAGAGTTCTCATATATAGATCACACTCTGCTTTAAAGCAAGAAGGACGCTCTTGCTTTCTACAGTCTCTAAGACAGCAGGAAACGTGAGTGTGCTGAGAACAAAGAACGGTGTTTCCTACACATACGGACCATATCGAGTCCAACTCTGCTTCTGAAACTGATACAAAGCACTGGTCCTATGACATCCGATGCTTGTCAGTTAAGATGAGAAACGTGTTAGCTTCGTGAATGATGTAGTTCGTTTGAGCTGTAAAGTGACTGCCCTTCCCTGAAACGAGGGGTGGAATGTTGGAAGACACAGAGCCTGGGATTTAACCCCATTTCTGAAGGGAAACACACAGCATAGTTCTCATCCATGGATCACACACTGCTTCAGAGCAAGAAGCACGCTCTTGCTTTCTAGATTCTCTAATACAGCAGGAAACGTGGTTGTGTTCAGAACAAAAGAACTGTGTTTCCTACACATACGGACCATATCTCGTCCAGCTCTGCTTGTGAAACTGAAACAAACCACAGGTCCTCTAACATCCAATGCTTGTCATTTAAGATGAGAAACGTGTGAGCTTCGTGAAGGATGTAGTTCATTTGAGCTTAAAAGTGACTGCCCTTACTTGAAACGAAGTCTTTATTGTAGGAAGACACAGAGCCTGGGGTTTAACTCCATTTCTGAAGGGAAACACACCGCATAGTTCTCTACTATGGATCAACTCTGCTTTAGAGCAAGAAGCACGCTCTTGCTTTCTAGTTTCTCTAATACAGCAGGAAACGTGAGTGTGCTAAGAACAAATGAACGGTGTTTCATACACATACGGACCATATCTACTCCAACTCTGCTTCTGAAACTGAAACAAAGCACAGGTCCTCCAGTATCCAATCCTTGTCATTTAAGATGAGAAACGTGTGAGCTCAGTGAACGATGTAGTTCGTTTGAGCTGTAAAGTAACTGCCCTTACCTGAAACGAAGTGTTGCTTGTAGGAAGACTCAGAGCCTGGGTTTTAACTCCATTTCTGAAGTGAAACTCAAAGCAGAGTTCGCATATATACATCACACTCTGCTTTAAAGCAAGAAGGACGCTCTTGCTTTCTAGAATCTCTAAGACAGCAGGAAACATGAGTGTGCTGAGAGCAAAAGAACGGCGTTTCCTACACATTCGGACCATATCGAGTCCAACTCTGCCTCTGAAATTGATACAAAGCTCAGGTCCTGTAACATCCAATGCTTGTCAGTTAAGATGAGAAACGTGTGAGCTTCGTGAAGGATGTAGTTCATTGAGCTGAAAAGTGACTGCCCTTAACTGAAACGAAGTCTTTATTGTAGGAAGACAAGAGCCTGGGATTTAACTCCATTTCTGAAGGGAAACACACAGCAGAGTTCTCATCCATTGATCACACTCTCCTTTAGAGCAAGAAGCACGCTCTAGCTTTCTAGAGTCTCTAAGACAGCAGGAAACGTGAGTTGCTGAGAACAAATGAACGGTGTTTCCTACTCATACGAACCATATCTAGTCCATATCTGCCTCTGAACCTGAGACAAAGCACTGGTCCTCTGACATCCGATGCTTGTCATTTAAGATGAGAAACGTGTGAGCTTCGTGAACGATATAGTTCGTTTGAGCTGTAAAGTAACTGCCCTTACCTGAAACGAAGTGTTGCTTGTAGGAAGACTCAGAGCCTGGGTTTTAACTCCATTTCTGAAGTGAAACACACAGCAGAGTTCTCATATATACATCACACTCTGCTTTAAAGCAAGAAGGACGCTCTTGCTTTCTAGAAAATCTAAGACAGCAGGAAACGTGAGTGTGCTGAGAACAAAAGAATGGTGTTTCCTACACATACGGACCATATCTATTCCAACTATGCTTCTGAAACTGAGACAAAGCACTGGTCCTATGACATCTGATGCTTGTCAGTTAAGATGAGAAACGTGTGAGCTTCGTGAACGATGTAGTTGGTTTGAGCTGTAAAGTAACTGCCCTTACCTGATTCGAAGTCTTGCTTGTAGGAAGACTCATAGCCTGGGATTTAACTCCATTTCTGAAGGGAAACACACAGCAGAGTTCTCTTCCATGGATCACACTCTGCTTTAGAGCAAGAAGCACGCTCTAGATTTCTAGAATCTCTAAGACAGGAGGAAATGTGAGTGTGCTGAGAACAAAAGAATGGTGTTTCCTACACATACGGACCATATCTAGTCCAACTCTGCTTCTGAAACTGATACAAAGCACTGGTCCTCTAACATCCAATGCTTGTCAGTTAAGATGAGAAACATGTGAGCTTCGTGAACGATGTAGTTGGTTTGAGCTGTAAAGTAACTGCCCTTACCTGAAATGAAGTCTTGTTTGTAGGAAGACTCAGAGCCCGGGATTTAACTCCATTTCTGAAGTGAAACACACAGCAGAATTCTTATCCATTGATCACACTCTGCTTTAGAGAAAGAAGCATGCTCTAGCTTTCTAGAGTCTCTAAGACAGCAGGAAACATGAGTGTGCTGAGAGCAAAAGAACGGTGTTTCCTACACATTCGGACCATATCGAGTCCAACTCTGCCTCTGAAATTGATACAAAGCTCAGGTCCTCTAACATCAAATGCTTGTCAGTTAAGATGAGAAACGTGTGAGCTTCGTGAAGGATGTAGTTCATTTGAGCTGAAAAGTGACTGCCCTTACTTGAAACGAAGTCTTTATTGTAGGAAGGCACAGAACGTGGGGTTTAACTCCATTTCTGAAGGGAAACACACCGCATAGTTCTCTACCATGGATCACACTCTGCTTTAGAGCAAGAAGCATGCTCTTGCTTTCTAGATTCTCTAATACAGCAGGAAACCTGAGTGTGCTAAGAACAAATGAATGGTGTTTCCTACACATACGGACCATATCTATTCCAACTCTGCTTCTGAAACTGATAGAAAGCACAGGTCCTCCAGCATCCAATGCTTGTCATTTAAGATGAGAAACGTGGGAGCTAAGTGAACGATGTAGTTCGTTTGAGAGGAAAAGTGACTGCCCTTCCCTGAAACGAAGGCTTGCATGTAGGAAGACACAGAGCCTAGGATTTAACTTTATTTCTGAAGGGAAACACACAGCATAGTTCTCATCAATGGATAACACTCTGCTTCAGAGCAAGAAGGACGCTCTTGCTTTCTAGATTCTCTAATACAGCAGGAAACGTGGTTGTGTTCAGAACAAAAGAACTGTGTTTCCTACACATATGGAGCATATCTAGTCCAACTCTGCTGGTGAAACTGAAACAAACCACAGGTCCACTAACATCCTATGCTTGTCAGTTAAGATGAGAAACGTGTGAGCTTCGTGAACTATGTAGTTGGTTTGAGCTGTAAAGTAACTGCCCTTTCCTGAAACGAAGTGTTGCTTGTAGGAAGACTCAGAGCCTGGGGTTTAACTCCATTTCTGAAGGGAAACACAAAGCAGAGTTCTCATATATAGATCACACTCTGCTTTAGAGCAAGAAGCACCCTCTAGCTTTCTAGAGTCTATAAGACAGCAGGAAACGTGAGTGTACTGAGAACAAAAGAACGTTGTTTCCTACACTTACGGACCATATCTATTCCAACTCTGATTCTGAAACTGAGACAAAGCACTGGTCCTATGACATCCGATGGTTGTCAGTTAAGATGAGAAACGTGTGAGCTTCGTGAACGATGTAGTTCGTTTGAGCTGTAAGTAACTGCCCTTACCTGAAACGAAGTGTTGCTGGTAGGAAGACTCAGAGCCTGGGTTTTAACTCCATTTCTGAAGTGAAACACACAGCAGAGTTCTCATATATACATCACACTCTGCTTTAAAGCAAGAAGGACGCTCTTGCTTTCTAGAAAATCTAAGACAGCAGGAAACGTGAGTGTGCTGAGAACAAAAGAATGGTGTTTCCTACACATACGGACCATATCTATTCCAACTCTGCTTCTAAAACTGAGACAAAGCACTGGTCCTATGACATCCGATGCTTGTCAGTTAAGATGAGAAACATGTGAGCTTCGTGAACGATGTACTTGGTTTGAGCTGTAAAGTAACTGACCTTACCTGATTCGAAGTCTTGCTTGTAGGAAGACTCATAGCCTGGGATTTAACTCCATTTCTGAAGGGAAACACACAGCAGAGTTCTCTTCCATGGATCACACTCTGCTTTAGAGCAAGAAGCACGCTCTAGATTTCTAGAATCTCTAAGACAGGAGGAAATGTGAGTGTGCTGAGAACAAAAGAATGGTGTTTCCTACACATACGGACCATATCTAGTCCAACTCTGCTTCTGAAACTGATACAAAGCACTGGTCCTCTAACATCCAATGCTTGTCAGTTAAGATGAGATACGTGTGAGCTTCGTGAACGATGTAGTTCATTTGAGCTGTAAAGTAACTTCCCTTACCTGAAACGAAGTCTTGCATGTTGGAAGACACAGAGCCTGGAATTTAACTCCATTTCTGAAGGGAAACACACAGCATACTTCTCATCCATGGATCACACTATGCTTCAGAGCAAGAAGCACCCTCTTGCTTTGTAGATTCTCTAATACAGCAGGAAACGTGGTTGTGTTCAGAACAAAAGAACTGTGTTTCCTACACATATGGACCATATCTAGTCCAACTCTGCTTGTGAAACTGAAACAAACCACAGGTCCACTAACATCCAATGCTTGTCAGTTAAGATGAGAAACATGTGAGCTTCGTGAACGATGTAGTTGGTTTGAGCTGTAAAGTAACTGCCCTTACCTGAAACGAAGTCTTGTTTGTAGGAAGACTCAGAGCCTGGGATTTAACTCCATTTCTGAAGTGAAACACACAGCACAATTCTTATCCATTGATCACACTCTGCTTTAGAGAAAGAAGCATGCTCTGGCTTTCTAGAGTCTCTAAGACAGCAGGAAACGTGAATGTGCTGAGAACAAAAGAACGGTGTTTCCTACACATACGGAACATATCTATTCCAACTCTGCTTCTGAAACTGATACAAAGCACTGGTCCTATAACATCTGATGCTTGTCAGTTAAGATGAGAAACGTGTGAGCTTCGTGAACGATGTAGTTCGTTTGAGCTGTAAAGTAACTGCCCTTACCTGAAACGAAGTGTTGCTTGTAGGAAGACTCAGAGCCTGGGGTTTAACTCCATTTCTGAAGTGAAACACACAGCAGGGTTCTCATATATACATCACACTCTGCTTTAAAGCAAGAAGGACGCTCTTGCTTTCTAGAATCTCTAAGACAGCAGGAAACATGAGTGTGCTGAGAGCAAAAGAACGGTGTTTCCTACACATTCGGACCATATCGAGTCCAACTCTGCCTCTGAAATTGGTACAAAGCTCAGGTCCTCTAACATCCAATGCTTGTCAGTTAAGATGAGAAACGTGTGAGCTTCGTAAAGGATGTAGTTCATTTGAGCTGAAATGTGACTGCCCTTACTTGAAACGAAGTCTTTATTGTAGGAAGACACAGAGCCTGGGGTTTAACTCCATTTCTGAAGGGAAACACACCGCATAGTTCTCTACCATGGATTACAATCTGCTTTAGAGCAAGAAGCACGCTCTTGCTTTCTAGTTTCTCTAATACAGCAGGAAACGTGAGTGTGCTAAGAACAAATGAACGGTGTTTCATACACATACGGACCATATCTACTCCAACTCTGCTTCTGAAACTGATACAAAGCACTGGTCCTCCAGCATCCAATCCTTGTCATTTAAGATAAGAAACGTGTGAGCTAAGTGAACGATGTAGTTCGTTTGAGCTGTAAATTGACTGCCCTTTCCTGAAACAAAGTGTTGCTTGTAGGAAGACTCAGAGCCTGGGGTTTAACTCCATTTCTGAAGGGAAACACACAGCAGAGTTCTCATATATACATCACACTCTACTTTAGAGCAAGAAGCACTCTCTAGCTTTCTAGAGTCTCTAAGACAGCAGAAAACGTGAGTGTGCTGAGAACAAAAGAACGGTGTTTCCTACACATACGGACCATATCTATTCCAACTCTGCTTCTGAAACTGAGACAAACCACTGGTCCTATGACATCCGATACTTGTCAGTTAAGATGAGAAACGTGTGAGCTTCGTGAACAATGTAGTTGGTTTGAGCTGTAAAGTAACTGCCCTTACCTGAAACGAAGTGTTGCTTGTAGGAAGACTCAGAGCCTGGGTTTTAACTCCATTTCTGAAGTGAAACACACAGCAGAGTTCTCATATATACATCACACTCTGCTTTAAAGCAAGAAGAACGCTCTTGCTTTCTAGAATCTCTAAGACAGCAGGAAACATGAGTGTGCTGAGAGCAAAAGAACGGCGTTTCCTACACATTCGGACCATATCGAGTCCAACTCTGCCTCTGAAATTGATACAAAGCTCAGGTCCTGTAACATCCAATGCTTGTCAGTTAAGAGGAGAAATGTGTGAGCTTCGTGAAGGATGTAGTTCATTGAGCAGAAAAGTGACTGCCCTTAACTGAAACGAAGTCTTTATTGTAGGAAGACAAGAGCCTGGGATTTAATTCCATTTCTGAAGGGAAACACACAGCAGAGTTCTCATCCATTGATCACACTCTGCTTTAGAGCAAGAAGGACGCTCTAGCTTTCTAGTGTCTCTAAGACAGCAGGAAACGTGAGTGTGCTGAGAACAAATGAACGGTGTTTACTACACATACGGACCATATCTAGTCCATCTCTGCTTCTGAAACTAAGACAAAGCACTGGTCCTCTAACATCCAATGCTTGTAAGTTAAGATGAGAAACGTGTGAGCTTCGTGAACGATGTAGTTGGTTTGAGCTGTAAAGTAACTGCCCTTACCTGAAAGGAAGTGTTGCTTGTAGTAAGACTCAGAGCCTGGGTTTTAACTCCATTTCTGAAGTGAAACACACAGCAGAGTTCTCATATATAGATCACACTCTGCTTTAAAGCAAGAAGGTCGCTCTTGCTTTCTACAGTCTCGAAGACAGCAGGAAACGTGAGTGTGCTGAGAACAAAGAACGGTGTTTCCTACACACACGGACCATATCTAGTCCAACTCTGCTTCTGAAACTGATACAAAGCACTGGTTCTATGACATCCGATGCTTGTCAGTTAAGATGAGAAACGTGTTAGCTTCGTGAATGATGTAGTTCGTTTGAGGTGTAAAGTGACTGCCCTTCCCTGAAACGAAGGCTTGCATGTTGGAAGACACAGAGCCTGGGATTTAACCCCATTTCTGAAGGGAAACACACAGCAAATTTCTCATCCATGGATCACACACTGCTTCAGAGCAAGAAGCACGCTCTTGCTTTCTAGATTCTCTAATACAGCAGGAAACGTGGTTGTGTTCAGAACAAAAGAACTGTGTTTCCTACACATACGGACCATATCTCGTCCAGCTCTGCTTGTGAAACTGAAACAAACCACAGGTCCTCTAACATCCAATGCTTGTCATTTAAGATGAGAAACGTGTGAGCTTCGTGAAGGATGTAGTTCATTTGTGCTGAAAAGTGACTGCCCTTACTTGAAACGAAGTCTTTATTGTAGGAAGACACAGAGCCTGGGGTTTAACTCCATTTCTGAAGGGAAACACACCGCATAGTTCTCTACCATGGATTACAATCTGCTTTAGAGCAAGAAGCACGCTCTTGCTTTCTAGTTTCTCTAATACAGCAGGAAACGTGAGTGTGCTAAGAACAAATGAACGGTGTTTCATACACATACGGACCATATCTACTCCAACTCTGCTTCTGAAACTGAAACAAAGCACAGGTCCTCCAGCATCCAATCCTTGTCATTTAAGATAAGAAACGTGTGAGCTAAGTGAACGATGTAGTTCGTTTGAGCTGTAAATTAACTGCCCTTTCCTGAAACAAAGTGTTGCTTGTAGGAAGACTCAGAGCCTGGGGTTTAACTCCATTTCTGAAGGGAAACACACAGCAGAGTTCTCATATATACATCACACTCTACTTTAGAGAAAGAAGCACTCTCTTGCTTTCTAGAGTCTCTAAGACAGCAGAAAACGTGAGTGTGCTGAGAACAAAAGAACGGTGTTTCCTACACATACGGACCATATCTATTCCAACTCTGCTTCTGAAACTGAGACAAAGCACTGGTCCTATGACATCCGATACTTGCCAGTTAAGATGAGAAACGTGTGAGCTTCGTGAACAATGTAGTTGGTTTGAGCTGTAAAGTAACTGCCCTTACCTGAAACGAAGTGTTGCTTGTAGGAAGACTCAGAGCCTGGGTTTTAACTCCATTTCTGAAGTGAAACACACAGCAGAGTTCTCATATATACATCACACTCTGTTTTAAAGAAAGAAGAACGCTCTTGCTTTCTAGAATCTCTAAGACAGCAGGAAACATGAGTGTGCTGAGAGCAAAAGAACGGCGTTTCCTACACATTCGGACCATATTGAGTCCAACTCTGCCTCTGAAATTGATACAAAGCTCAGGTCCTGTAACATCCAATGCTTGTCAGTTAAGAGGAGAAATGTGTGAGCTTCGTGAAGTATGTAGTTCATTGAGCAGAAAAGTGACTGCCCTTAACTGAAACGAAGTCTTTATTGTAGGAAGACAAGAGCCTGGGATTTAATTCCATTTCTGAAGGGAAACACACAGCAGAGTTCTCATCCATTGATCACACTCTGCTTTAGAGCAAGAAGGACGCTCTAGCTTTCTAGTGTCTCTAAGACAGCAGGAAACGTGAGTGTGCTGAGAACAAATGAACGGTGTTTACTACACATACGGACCATATCTAGTCCATCTCTGCTTCTGAAACTAAGACAAAGCACTGGTCCTCTAACATCCGATGCTTGTCAGTTAAGATGAGAAACGTGTGAGCTTCGTGAACGATGTAGTTGGTTTGAGCTGTAAAGTAACTGCCCTTACCTGAAAGGAAGTGTTGCTTGTAGTAAGACTCAGAGCCTGGGTTTTAACTCCATTTCTGAAGTGAAACACACAGCAGAGTTCTCATATATAGATCACACTCTGCTTTAAAGCAAGAAGGACGCTCTTGCTTTCTACAGTCTCTAAGACAGCAGGAAACGTGAGTGTGCTGAGAACAAAGAACGGTGTTTCCTACACATACGGACCATATCGAGTCCAACTCTGCTTCTGAAACTGATACAAAGCACTGGTCCTATGACATCCGATGCTTGTCAGTTAAGATGAGAAACGTGTTAGCTTCGTGAATGATGTAGTTCGTTTGAGCTGTAAAGTGACTGCCCTTCCCTGAAACGAGGGGTGGAATGTTGGAAGACACAGAGCCTGGGATTTAACCCCATTTCTGAAGGGAAACACACAGCATAGTTCTCATCCATGGATCACACACTGCTTCAGAGCAAGAAGCACGCTCTTGCTTTCTAGATTCTCTAATACAGCAGGAAACGTGGTTGTGTTCAGAACAAAAGAACTGTGTTTCCTACACATACGGACCATATCTCGTCCAGCTCTGCTTGTGAAACTGAAACAAACCACAGGTCCTCTAACATCCAATGCTTGTCATTTAAGATGAGAAACGTGTGAGCTTCGTGAAGGATGTAGTTCATTTGAGCTTAAAAGTGACTGCCCTTACTTGAAACGAAGTCTTTATTGTAGGAAGACACAGAGCCTGGGGTTTAACTCCATTTCTGAAGGGAAACACACCGCATAGTTCTCTACTATGGATCAACTCTGCTTTAGAGCAAGAAGCACGCTCTTGCTTTCTAGTTTCTCTAATACAGCAGGAAACGTGAGTGTGCTAAGAACAAATGAACGGTGTTTCATACACATACGGACCATATCTACTCCAACTCTGCTTCTGAAACTGAAACAAAGCACAGGTCCTCCAGCATCCAATCCTTGTCATTTAAGATGAGAAACGTGTGAGCTCAGTGAACGATGTAGTTCGTTTGAGCTGTAAAGTAACTGCCCTTTCCTGAAACGAAGTGTTGCTTGTAGGAAAACTCAGAGCCTGGGTTTTAACTCCATTTCTGAAGGGAAACACACAGCAGAGTTCTCATATATACATCACACTCTGCTTTAAAGCAAGAAGGACACTCTTGCTTTCTAGAATCTCTAAGACAGCAGGAAACATGAGGTGTGCTGAGAACAAAAGAACGGTGTTTCCTACACATACGGACCATATCTATTCCAACTCTGCTTCTGAAACTGATACAAAGCACTGGTCCTATGACATCCGATGCTTGTCAGTTAAGATGAGAAACGTGTGAGCTTCGTGAATGATGTAATTCGTTTGAGCTGTAAAGTAACTGCCCTTACCTGAAACGAAGTGTTGCTTGTAGGAAGACTCAGAGCCTGGGTTTTAACTCCATTTCTGAAGTGAAACTCAAAGCAGAGTTCGCATATATACATCACACTCTGCTTTAAAGCAAGAAGGACGCTCTTGCTTTCTAGAATCTCTAAGACAGCAGGAAACATGAGTGTGCTGAGAGCAAAAGAACGGCGTTTCCTACACATTCGGACCATATCGAGTCCAACTCTGCCTCTGAAATTGATACAAAGCTCAGGTCCTGTAACATCCAATGCTTGTCAGTTAAGATGAGAAACGTGTGAGCTTCGTGAAGGATGTAGTTCATTGAGCAGAAAAGTGACTGCCCTTAACTGAAACGAAGTCTTTATTGTAGGAAGACAAGAGCCTGGGATTTAACTCCATTTCTGAAGGGAAACACACAGCAGAGTTCTCATCCATTGATCACACTCTCCTTTAGAGCAAGAAGCACGCTCTAGCTTTCTAGAGTCTCTAAGACAGCAGGAAACGTGAGTTGCTGAGAACAAATGAACGGTGTTTCCTACTCATCCGAACCATATCTAGTCCATATCTGCCTCTGAACCTGAGACAAAGCACTGGTCCTCTGACATCCGATGCTTGTCATTTAAGATGAGAAACGTGTGAGCTTCGTGAACGATATAGTTCGTTTGAGCTGTAAAGTAACTGCCCTTACCTGAAACGAAGTGTTGCTTGTAGGAAGACTCAGAGCCTGGGTTTTAACTCCATTTCTGAAGTGAAACACACAGCAGAGTTCTCATATATACATCACACTCTGCTTTAAAGCAAGAAGGACGCTCTTGCTTTCTAGAAAATCTAAGACAGCAGGAAACGTGAGTGTGCTGAGAACAAAAGAATGGTGTTTCCTACACATACGGACCATATCTATTCCAACTATGCTTCTGAAACTGAGACAAAGCACTGGTCCTATGACATCTGATGCTTGTCAGTTAAGATGAGAAACGTGTGAGCTTCGTGAACGATGTAGTTGGTTTGAGCTGTAAAGTAACTGCCCTTACCTGATTCGAAGTCTTGCTTGTAGGAAGACTCATAGCCTGGGATTTAACTCCATTTCTGAAGGGAAACACACAGCAGAGTTCTCTTCCATGGATCACACTCTGCTTTAGAGCAAGAAGCACGCTCTAGATTTCTAGAATCTCTAAGACAGGAGGAAATGTGAGTGTGCTGAGAACAAAAGAATGGTGTTTCCTACACATACGGACCATATCTAGTCCAACTCTGCTTCTGAAACTGATACAAAGCACTGGTCCTCTAACATCCAATGCTTGTCAGTTAAGATGAGAAACATGTGAGCTTCGTGAACGATGTAGTTGGTTTGAGCTGTAAAGTAACTGCCCTTACCTGAAATGAAGTCTTGTTTGTAGGAAGACTCAGAGCCCGGGATTTAACTCCATTTCTGAAGTGAAACACACAGCAGAATTCTTATCCATTGATCACACTCTGCTTTAGAGAAAGAAGCATGCTCTAGCTTTCTAGAGTCTCTAAGACAGCAGGAAACATGAGTGTGCTGAGAGCAAAAGAACGGTGTTTCCTACACATTCGGACCATATCGAGTCCAACTCTGCCTCTGAAATTGATACAAAGCTCAGGTCCTCTAACATCAAATGCTTGTCAGTTAAGATGAGAAACGTGTGAGCTTCGTGAAGGATGTAGTTCATTTGAGCTGAAAAGTGACTGCCCTTACTTGAAACGAAGTCTTTATTGTAGGAAGGCACAGAACGTGGGGTTTAACTCCATTTCTGAAGGGAAACACACCGCATAGTTCTCTACCATGGATCACACTCTGCTTTAGAGCAAGAAGCACGCTCTTGCTTTCTAGATTCTCTAATACAGCAGGAAACCTGAGTGTGCTAAGAACAAATGAATGGTGTTTCCTACACATACGGACCATATCTATTCCAACTCTGCTTCTGAAACTGATAGAAAGCACAGGTCCTCCAGCATCCAATGCTTGTCATTTAAGATGAGAAACGTGGGAGCTAAGTGAACGATGTAGTTCGTTTGAGAGGAAAAGTGACTGCCCTTCCCTGAAACGAAGGCTTGCATGTAGGAAGACACAGAGCCTAGGATTTAACTTTATTTCTGAAGGGAAACACACAGCATAGTTCTCATCAATGGATAACACTCTGCTTCAGAGCAAGAAGGACGCTCTTGCTTTCTAGATTCTCTAATACAGCAGGAAACGTGGTTGTGTTCAGAACAAAAGAACTGTGTTTCCTACACATATGGAGCATATCTAGTCCAACTCTGCTGGTGAAACTGAAACAAACCACAGGTCCACTAACATCCTATGCTTGTCAGTTAAGATGAGAAACGTGTGAGCTTCGTGAACTATGTAGTTGGTTTGAGCTGTAAAGTAACTGCCCTTTCCTGAAACGAAGTGTTGCTTGTAGGAAGACTCAGAGCCTGGGGTTTAACTCCATTTCTGAAGGGAAACACACAGCAGAGTTCTCATATATAGATCACACTCTGCTTTAGAGCAAGAAGCACCCTCTAGCTTTCTAGAGTCTATAAGACAGCAGGAAACGTGAGTGTACTGAGAACAAAAGAACGTTGTTTCCTACACTTACGGACCATATCTATTCCAACTCTGATTCTGAAACTGAGACAAAGCACTGGTCCTATGACATCCGATGGTTGTCAGTTAAGATGAGAAACGTGTGAGCTTCGTGAACGATGTAGTTCGTTTGAGCTGTAAGTAACTGCCCTTACCTGAAACGAAGTGTTGCTGGTAGGAAGACTCAGAGCCTGGGTTTTAACTCCATTTCTGAAGTGAAACACACAGCAGAGTTCTCATATATACATCACACTCTGCTTTAAAGCAAGAAGGACGCTCTTGCTTTCTAGAAAATCTAAGACAGCAGGAAACGTGAGTGTGCTGAGAACAAAAGAATGGTGTTTCCTACACATACGGACCATATCTATTCCAACTATGCTTCTGAAACTGAGACAAAGCACTGGTCCTATGACATCTGATGCTTGTCAGTTAAGATGAGAAACGTGTGAGCTTCGTGAACGATGTAGTTGGTTTGAGCTGTAAAGTAACTGCCCTTACCTGATTCGAAGTCTTGCTTGTAGGAAGACTCATAGCCTGGGATTTAACTCCATTTCTGAAGGGAAACACACAGCAGAGTTCTCTTCCATGGATCACACTCTGCTTTAGAGCAAGAAGCACGCTCTAGATTTCTAGAATCTCTAAGACAGGAGGAAATGTGAGTGTGCTGAGAACAAAAGAATGGTGTTTCCTACACATACGGACCATATCTAGTCCAACTCTGCTTCTGAAACTGATACAAAGCACTGGTCCTCTAACATCCAATGCTTGTCAGTTAAGATGAGAAACATGTGAGCTTCGTGAACGATGTAGTTGGTTTGAGCTGTAAAGTAACTGCCCTTACCTGAAATGAAGTCTTGTTTGTAGGAAGACTCAGAGCCCGGGATTTAACTCCATTTCTGAAGTGAAACACACAGCAGAATTCTTATCCATTGATCACACTCTGCTTTAGAGAAAGAAGCATGCTCTAGCTTTCTAGAGTCTCTAAGACAGCAGGAAACATGAGTGTGCTGAGAGCAAAAGAACGGTGTTTCCTACACATTCGGACCATATCGAGTCCAACTCTGCCTCTGAAATTGATACAAAGCTCAGGTCCTCTAACATCAAATGCTTGTCAGTTAAGATGAGAAACGTGTGAGCTTCGTGAAGGATGTAGTTCATTTGAGCTGAAAAGTGACTGCCCTTACTTGAAACGAAGTCTTTATTGTAGGAAGGCACAGAACGTGGGGTTTAACTCCATTTCTGAAGGGAAACACACCGCATAGTTCTCTACCATGGATCACACTCTGCTTTAGAGCAAGAAGCACGCTCTTGCTTTCTAGATTCTCTAATACAGCAGGAAACCTGAGTGTGCTAAGAACAAATGAATGGTGTTTCCTACACATACGGACCATATCTATTCCAACTCTGCTTCTGAAACTGATAGAAAGCACAGGTCCTCCAGCATCCAATGCTTGTCATTTAAGATGAGAAACGTGGGAGCTAAGTGAACGATGTAGTTCGTTTGAGAGGAAAAGTGACTGCCCTTCCCTGAAACGAAGGCTTGCATGTAGGAAGACACAGAGCCTAGGATTTAACTTTATTTCTGAAGGGAAACACACAGCATAGTTCTCATCAATGGATAACACTCTGCTTCAGAGCAAGAAGGACGCTCTTGCTTTCTAGATTCTCTAATACAGCAGGAAACGTGGTTGTGTTCAGAACAAAAGAACTGTGTTTCCTACACATATGGAGCATATCTAGTCCAACTCTGCTGGTGAAACTGAAACAAACCACAGGTCCACTAACATCCTATGCTTGTCAGTTAAGATGAGAAACGTGTGAGCTTCGTGAACTATGTAGTTGGTTTGAGCTGTAAAGTAACTGCCCTTTCCTGAAACGAAGTGTTGCTTGTAGGAAGACTCAGAGCCTGGGGTTTAACTCCATTTCTGAAGGGAAACACACAGCAGAGTTCTCATATATAGATCACACTCTGCTTTAGAGCAAGAAGCACCCTCTAGCTTTCTAGAGTCTATAAGACAGCAGGAAACGTGAGTGTACTGAGAACAAAAGAACGTTGTTTCCTACACTTACGGACCATATCTATTCCAACTCTGATTCTGAAACTGAGACAAAGCACTGGTCCTATGACATCCGATGGTTGTCAGTTAAGATGAGAAACGTGTGAGCTTCGTGAACGATGTAGTTCGTTTGAGCTGTAAGTAACTGCCCTTACCTGAAACGAAGTGTTGCTGGTAGGAAGACTCAGAGCCTGGGTTTTAACTCCATTTCTGAAGTGAAACACACAGCAGAGTTCTCATATATACATCACACTCTGCTTTAAAGCAAGAAGGACGCTCTTGCTTTCTAGAAAATCTAAGACAGCAGGAAACGTGAGTGTGCTGAGAACAAAAGAATGGTGTTTCCTACACATACGGACCATATCTATTCCAACTCTGCTTCTAAAACTGAGACAAAGCACTGGTCCTATGACATCCGATGCTTGTCAGTTAAGATGAGAAACATGTGAGCTTCGTGAACGATGTACTTGGTTTGAGCTGTAAAGTAACTGACCTTACCTGATTCGAAGTCTTGCTTGTAGGAAGACTCATAGCCTGGGATTTAACTCCATTTCTGAAGGGAAACACACAGCAGAGTTCTCTTCCATGGATCACACTCTGCTTTAGAGCAAGAAGCACGCTCTAAATTTCTAGAATCTCTAAGACAGGAGGAAATGTGAGTGTGCTGAGAACAAAAGAATGGTGTTTCCTACACATACGGACCATATCTAGTCCAACTCTGCTTCTGAAACTGATACAAAGCACTGGTCCTCTAACATCCAATGCTTGTCAGTTAAGATGAGATACGTGTGAGCTTCGTGAACGATGTAGTTCATTTGAGCTGTAAAGTAACTTCCCTTACCTGAAACGAAGTCTTGCATGTTGGAAGACACAGAGCCTGGAATTTAACTCCATTTCTGAAGGGAAACACACAGCATACTTCTCATCCATGGATCACACTATGCTTCAGAGCAAGAAGCACCCTCTTGCTTTGTAGATTCTCTAATACAGCAGGAAACGTGGTTGTGTTCAGAACAAAAGAACTGTGTTTCCTACACATATGGACCATATCTAGTCCAACTCTGCTTGTGAAACTGAAACAAACCACAGGTCCACTAACATCCAATGCTTGTCAGTTAAGATGAGAAACATGTGAGCTTCGTGAACGATGTAGTTGGTTTGAGCTGTAAAGTAACTGCCCTTACCTGAAACGAAGTCTTGTTTGTAGGAAGACTCAGAGCCTGGGATTTAACTCCATTTCTGAAGTGAAACACACAGCACAATTCTTATCCATTGATCACACTCTGCTTTAGAGAAAGAAGCATGCTCTGGCTTTCTAGAGTCTCTAAGACAGCAGGAAACGTGAATGTGCTGAGAACAAAAGAACGGTGTTTCCTACACATACGGAACATATCTATTCCAACTCTGCTTCTGAAACTGATACAAAGCACTGGTCCTATAACATCTGATGCTTGTCAGTTAAGATGAGAAACGTGTGAGCTTCGTGAACGATGTAGTTCGTTTGAGCTGTAAAGTTACTGCCCTTACCTGAAACGAAGTGTTGCTTGTAGGAAGACTCAGAGCCTGGGGTTTAACTCCATTTCTGAAGTGAAACACACAGCAGGGTTCTCATATATACATCACACTCTGCTTTAAAGCAAGAAGGACGCTCTTGCTTTCTAGAATCTCTAAGACAGCAGGAAACATGAGTGTGCTGAGAGCAAAAGAACGGTGTTTCCTACACATTCGGACCATATCGAGTCCAACTCTGCCTCTGAAATTGATACAAAGCTCAGGTCCTCTAACATCCAATGCTTGTCAGTTAAGATGAGAAACGTGTGAGCTTCGTAAAGGATGTAGTTCATTTGAGCTGAAAAGTGACTGCCCTTACTTGAAACGAAGTCTTTATTGTAGGAAGGCACAGAACCTGGGGTTTAACTCCATTTCTGAAGGGAAACACACAGCAGAGTTCTCTTCCATGGATCACACTCTGCTTTAGAGCAAGAAGCACGCTCTAGATTTCTAGATTCTCTAAGACAGGAGGAAATGTGAGTGTGCTGAGAACAAAAGAGTGGTGTTTCCTACACATACGGACCATATCTAGTCCAACTCTGCTTCTGAAACTGATACAAAGCACTGGTCCTCTAACATCCAATGCTTTTTAGTTAAGATGAGATACGTGTGAGCTTCGTGAACAATGTAGTTCGTTTGAGCTGTAAAGTAACTTCCCTTACCTGAAACGAAGTCTTGCATGTTGGAAGACACAGAGCCTGGAATTTAACTCCATTTCTGAAGGGAAACACACAGCATAGTTCTCATCCATGGATCACACTCTGCTTCAGAGCAAGAAGCACCCTCTTGCTTTCTAGATTCTCTAATACAGCAGGAAACATGGTTGTGTTCAGAACAAAAGAACTGTGTTTCCTACACATATGGACCATATCTAGTCCAACTCTGCTTGTGAAACTGAAACAAACCACAGGTCCACTAACATCCAATGCTTGTCAGTTAAGATGAGAAACATGTGAGCTTCGTGAACGATGTAGTTGGTTTGAGCTGAAAAGTGACTGCCCTTACTTGAAACGAAGTCTTTATTGTAGGAAGGCACAGAACCTGGGGTTTAACTCCATTTCTGAAGGGAAACACACCGCATAGTTCTCTACCATGGATCACACTCTGCTTTAGAGCAAGAAGCACGCTCTTGCTTTCTAGATTCTCTAATACAGCCGGAAACGTGAGTGTGCTAAGAACAAATGAACGGTGTTTCCTACACATACGGACCATATCTATTCCAACTCTGCTTCTGAAACTGATAGAAAGCACAGGTCCTCCAGAATCCAATGCTTGTCATTTAAGATGAGAAACGTGGGAGCTAAGTGAACGATGTAGTTCGTTTGAGAGGAAAAGTGACTGCCCTTCCCTGAAACGAGGGCTTGCATGTTGGAAGACACAGAGCCTAGGATTTAACTTCGTTTCTGAAGGGAAACACACAGCATAGTTCTCATCAATGGATCACACTCTGCTTCAGAGCAAGAAGCACGCTCTTGCTTTCTAGATTCTCTAATACAGCAGGAAACGTGGTTGTGTTCAGAACAAAAGAACTGTGTTTCCTACACCTATGGAGCATATCTAGTCCAACTCTGCTGGTGAAACTGAAACAAACCACAGGTCCACTAACATCCTATGCTTGTCAGTTAAGATGAGAAACGTGCGAGCTTCGTGAACTATGTAGTTGGTTTGAGCTGTAAAGTAACTGCCCTTACCTGAAACGAAGTCTTGTTTGTAGGAAGACTCAGAGCCTGGGATTTAACTCCATTTCTGAAGTGAAACACACAGCAGAATTCTTATCCATTGATCACACTCTGCTTTAGAGCAAGAAGCACGCTCTAACTTTCTATAGTCTCTAAGACAGCAGGAAATGTGAGTGTGCTGAGAACAAAAGAACGGTGTTTCCTACACATACGGACCATATCTATTCCAACTCTGCTTCTGAAACTGATACAAAGCACTGGTCCTATGACATCCGATGTTTGTCAGTTAAGATGAGAAACGTGTGAGCTTTGTGAATGATGTAGTTCGTTTGAGCTGTAAAGAAACTGCCCTTACCTGAAACGAAGTGTTGCTTGTAGGAAGACTCAGAGCCTGGAGTTAACTCCATTTCTGTAGTGAAACACACAGCAGGCTTCTCATATATACATCACACTCTGATTTCAAGCAAGAAGGATGCTCTTGCTTTCTAGAAAATCTAAGACAGCAGGAAACGTGAGTGTGCTGAGAACAAAAGAACTGTGTTGCCTACACATACGGAACATATGTAGTCCATCTCTGCTTCTGAAACTGAGACAACGCACTGGTCCTCTAACATCCGATGCTTGTCATTTAAGATGAGAAACATGTGAGCTTCGCGAACGATGTAGTTTGTTTGAGCTGTAAAGTAACTGCCCTTACCTGATTCGAAGTCTTGCTTGTAGGAAGACTCAGAGCATGGGATTTAACTCCATTTCTGAAGGGAAACACACAGCAGAGTTCTCTTCCATGGATCACTCTCTGCTTTAGAGCAAGAAGCACGGAATAGCTTTACAGAGTCTCTAAGACAGCAGGAATGTAAGTGTGCTGAGAACAAAAGAACGGTGTTTCCTACACATACGGAACATATCTACTCCAACTCTGCTTCTGAAACTGATACAAAGCACTGGTCCTCTAACATCCAATGCTTGTCAGTTAAGATGAGAAACGTGTTAGCTTCGTGAACGATGTAGTTTGTTTGAGCTGTAAAGTAACTGCCCTTACCTGATTCGAAGTCTTGCTTGTAGGAAGACTCAGAGCCTGGGGTTTAACTCCATTTCTGAAGGGAAACACACAGCAGAGTTCTCATATATACATCACACTCTACTTTAGAGCAAGAAGCACTCTCTAGCTTTCTAGAGTCTCTAAGACAGCAGAAAACGTGAGTGTGCTGAGAACAAAAGAATGGTGTTTCCTACACATACGGACCATATCTATTCCAACTCTGCTTCTGAAACTGAGACAAAGCACTGGTCCTATGACATCCGATACTTGTCAATTAAGATGAGAAACGTGTGAGCTTCGTGAACAATGTAGTTGGTTTGAGCTGTAAAGTAATTGCCCTTACCTGAAACGAAGTGTTGCTTGTAGGAAGACTCAGAGCCTGGGTTTTAACTCCATTTCTGAAGTGAAACACACAGCAGAGTTCTCATATATACATCACACTCTGCTTTAAAGCAAGAAGGACGCTCTTGCTTTCTAGAATCTCTAAGACAGCAGGAAACATGAGTGTGCTGAGAGCAAAAGAACGGCGTTTCCTACACATTCAGACCATATCGAGTCCAACTCTGCCTCTGAAATTGATACAAAGCTCAGGTCCTGTAACATCCACTGCTTGTCAGTTAAGAGGAGAAATGTGTGAGCTTCGTGAAGGATGTAGTTCATTGAGCAGAAAAGTGACTGCCCTTAACTGAAACGAAGTCTTTATTGTAGGAAGACAAGAGCCTGGGATTTAATTCCATTTCTGAAGGGAAACACACAGCAGAGTTCTCATCCATTGATCACACTCTGCTTTAGAGCAAGAAGGATGCTCTAGCTTTCTAGTGTCTCTAAGACAGCAGGAAACGTGAGTGTGCTGAGAACAAATGAACGGTGTTTACTACACATACGGACCATATCTAGTCCATCTCTGCTTCTGAAACTAAGACAAAGCACTGGTCCTCTAACATCCGATGCTTGTCAGTTAAGATGAGAAACGTGTGAGCTTCATGAAGGATGTAGTTCATTTGAGCTTAAAAGTGACTGCCCTTACTTGAAACGAAGTCTTTATTGTAGGAAGACACAGAGCCTGGGGTTTAACTCCATTTCTGAAGGGAAACACACCGCATAGTTCTCTACTATGGATCAACTCTGCTTTAGAGCAAGAAGCACACTCTTGCTTTCTAGTTTCTCTAATACAGCAGGAAACGTGAGTGTGCTAAGAACAAATGAACGGTGTTTCATACACATACGGACCATATCTACTCCAACTCTGCTTCTGAATCTGAAACAAAACACAGGTCCTCCAGCATCCAATCCTTGTCATTTAAGATGAGAAACGTGTGAGCTCAGTGAACGATGTAGTTCGTTTGAGCTGTAAAGTAACTGCCCTTTCCTGAAACGAAGTGTTGCTTGTAGGAAGACTCAGAGCCTGGGTTTTAACTCCATTTCTGAAGTGAAACACACAGCAGAGTTCTCATATATACATCACACTCTGCTTTAAAGCAAGAAGGACGCTCTTGCTTTCTAGAATCTCTAAGACAGCAGGAAACATGAGGTGTGCTGAGAACAAAAGAACGGTGTTTCCTACACATACGGACCATATCTATTCCAACTCTGCTTCTGAAACTGATACAAAGCACTGGTCCTATGACATCCGATGCTTGTCAGTTAAGATGAGAAACGTGTGAGCTTCGTGAATGATGTAGTTCGTTTGAGCTGTAAAGTAACTGCTCTTACCTGAAACGAAGTGTTCCTTGTAGGAAGACTCAGAGCCTGGGGTTTAACTCCATTTCTGAAGAGAAACTCAAAGCAGAGTTCGCATATATACATCACACTCTGCTTTAAAGCAAGAAGGACGCTCTTGCTTTCTAGAATCTCTAAGACAGCAGGAAACATGAGTGTGCTGAGAGCAAAAGAACGGCGTTTCCTACACATTCGGACCATATCGAGTCCAACTCTGCCTCTGAAATTGATACAAAGCTCAGGTCCTCTAACATCCAACGCTTGTCATTTAAGATGAGAAACGTGTGAGCTTCGTGAAGGATGTAGTTCATTGAGCTGAAAAGTGACTGCCCTTAACTGAAATGAAGTCTTTATTGTAGGAAGACAAGAGCCGGGGATGTAACTCCATTTTTAAAGGGAAACACACAGCAAGGTTCTCATCCATGGATCACACTCTGCTTTAGAGCAAGAAGAAGGCTCTAGATTTCTAGAGTCTCTAAGACAGCAGGAAACGTGAGTGTGCTGAGAACAAATGAACAGTGTTTCCTACACATACGGACCATATCTAGTCCATCTCTGCTTCTGAAACTAAGACAAAGCAGTGGTCCTCTAACATCCGATGCTTTTCAGTTAAGATGAGAAACGTGTGAGCTTCATGAACGATGTAGTTGGTTTGAGCTGTAAAGTAACTGCCCTTACCTGATTCGAAGTCTTGCTTGTAGGAAGACTCAGAGCCTGGGATTTAACTCCATTTCTGAAGGGAAACACACAGCAGAGTTCTCTTCCATGGATCACACTCTGCTTTAGAGGAAGAAGCACGATCTAGATTTCTAGAGTCTCTAAGACAGCAGGAAATGTGAGTGTGCTGAGAACAAAAGAATGGTGTTTCCTACACATACGGACCATATCTAGTCCAACTCTGCTTCTGAAACTGATACAAAGCAATGGTCCTCTAACATCCAATGCTTGTCAGTTAAGATGAGAAACGTGTGAGCTTCGTGAACGATGTAGTTGGTTTGTGCTGTAAAGTAACTGCCCTTACCTGAAACGAAGTGTTGCTTGTAGTAAGACTCAGAGCCTGGGTTTTAATTCCATTTCTGAAGTGAAACACACAGCAGAGTTCTCATATATAGCTCATACTCTGCTTTAAAGCAAGAAGGACGCTCTTGCTTTCTAGAGTCTCTAAGACAGCAGGAAACGTGAGAGTGCTGAGAACAAAGAACGGTGTTTCCTACACATACGGACCATATCTATTACAACTCTGCTTCTGAAACTGATACAAAGCACTGGTCCTATGACATCCGATGCTTGTCAGTTAAGATGAGAAACGTGTGAGCTAAGTGAACGATGTAGTTCGTTTGAGCTGTAAGTAACTGCCCTTACCTGAAACGAAGTGTTGCTTGTAGGAAGACTCAGAGCCTGGAGTTAACTCCATTTCTGTAGTGAAACACACAGCAGGCTTCTCATATATACATCACACTCTGCTTTCAAGCAAGAAGGACGCTCTTGCTTTCTAGAGTCTCTAAGACAGCAGGAAACGTGAGTGTGCTGAGAACAAAAGAACTGTGTTGCCTACACATACGGAACATATGTAGTCCATCTCTGCTTCTGAAACTGAGACAACGCACTGGTCCTCTAACATCCGATGCTTGTCATTTAAGATGAGAAACATGTGAGCTTCGTGAACGATGTATTTCGTTTGAGCTGTAAAGTGACTGCCCTTCCCTGAAACGAAGGCTTGCATGTTGGAAGACACAGAGCCTGGGATTTAACTCCATTTCTGAAGGGAAACACACAGCATAGTTCTCATCCATGGATCACACACTGCTTCAGAGCAAGAAGCACACTCTTGCTTTCTAGATTCTCTAATACAGCAAGAAAGGTGGTTGTGTTCAGAACAAAAGAACTGTGTTTCCTACACATACGGACCATATCTCGTCCAGCTCTGGTTGTGAAACTGAAACAAACCACAGGTCCTCTAACATCCAATGCTTGTCATTTAAGATGAGAAACGTGTGAGCTTCGTGAAGGATGTAGTTCATTTGAGCTGAAAAGTGACTGCCCTTACTTGAAACGAAGTCTTTATTGTATGAAGACACAGAGCCTGGGGTTTAACTCCATTTCTGAAGGGAAACACACCGCTTAGTTCTCTACCATGGATCAACTCTGCTTTAGAGCAAGAAGCACGCTCTTGCTTTCTAGTTTCTCTAATACATCAGAAAACCTGATTGTGCTAAGAACAAATGAACGGTGTTTCCTACACATACGGACCATATCTACTCCAACTCTGCTTCTGAAACTGAAACAAAGCAGAGGTCCTCCAGCATCCAATCCTTGTCATTTAAGATGACAAACGTGTGAGCTAAGTGAACGATGTAGTTCATTTGAGCTGTAAAGTAACTGCCCTTTCCTGAAACGAAGTGTTGCTTGTAGGAATACTCAGAGCCTGGGATGTAACTCCATTTCTGAAGGGAAACACACAGCAGAGTTCTCTTCCATGGATCACACTCTGCTTTAGAGCAAGAAGCACGGACTAGCTTTCTAGAGTCTCTAAGACAGCAGGAAATGTATGTGTGCTGAGAACAAAAGAACGGTGTTACCTACACATACTGACCATACCTACTCCAACTCTGCTTCTGAAACTGATACAAAGCACTGGTCCTCTAACATCCAATGCTTGTCAGTTAAGATGAGAAACGTGTTAGCTTCGTGAACGATGTAGTTCGTTTGAGATGAAAAGTGACTGCCCTTCCCTGAAACGAAGTCTTGTTTGTAGGAAGACTCAGAGCCTGGGATTTAACTCCATTTCTGAAGTGAAACACACAGCAGAATTCTTATCCATTGATCACACTCTGCTTTAGAGAAAGAAGCATGCTCTAGCTTTCTAGAGTTCTAAGACAGCAGGAAACGTGAGTGTGATGAGAACAAAAGAACGGTGTTTCCTACACATACGGACCATATCTATTCCAACTCTGCTTCTGAAACTGATACAAAGCACTGGTCCTATGACATCTGATGCTTGTCAGTTAAGATGAGAAACGTGTGAGCTTCGTGAATGATGTAGTTCGTTTGAGCTGTAAAGTAACTGCCCTTACCTGAAACGAAGTGTTGCTTGTAGGGAGTCTCAGAGCCTGGGGTTTAACTCCATTTCTGAAGTGAAACACACAGCAGGGTTCTCATATATACATCACACTCTGCTTTAAAGCAAGAAGGATGCTCTTGCTTTCTAGAATATCTAAGACAGCAGGAAACATGCGTGTGCTGAGAGCAAAAGAACGGCATTTCCTACACATTCGGACCATATCGAGTCCCACTCTGCCTCTGAAATTGATACAAAGCTCAGGTCCTCTAACATCCATTGCTTGTCATTTAAGATGAGAAACGTGTGAGCTAAGTGAACAATGTAGTTCGTTTGAGCTGAAAAGTGACTGCCCTTCCCTGAAATGAAAGCTTGCATGTTGGAAGACACAGAGCCTAGGATTTAACTCCGTTTCTGAAGGAAAACACACAGCATAGTTCTCATCCATGGATCACACTCTGCTTCAGAGCAAGAAGCACGCTCTTGCTTTCTAGATTCTAAATACAGCAGGAAACGTGGTTGTGTTCAGAACAAAAGAACTGTGTTTCCTACACATATGGAGCATATCTAGTCCAATTCTGCTTGTGAAACTGAAACAAACCACATGTCCACTAACATCCAATGCTTGCCAGTTAAGATGAGAAACATGTGAGCTTCGTGAACGATGTAGTTGGTTTGAGCTGTAAAGTAACTGCCCTTACCTGAAACGAAGTCTTGTTTGTAGGAAGACTCAGAGCCTGGGATTTAACTCCATTTCTGAAGTGAAACACACAGCAGAATTCTTATCCATTGATCACACTCTGCTTTAGAGAAAGAAGCATGCTCTAGCTTTCTAGAGTTCTAAGACAGCAGGAAACGTGAGTGTGATGAGAAAAAAAGAACGGTGTTTCCTACACATACGGACCATATCTCTTCCAACTCTGCTTCTGAAACTGATACAAAGCACTGGTCCTATAACATCTGATGCTTGTCAGTTAAGATGAGAAACGTGTGAGCTTCGTGAATGATGTAGTTCGTTTGAGCTGTAAAGTAACTGCCCTTACCTGAAACGAAGTGTTGCTTGTAGGGAGACTCAGAACCTGGGGTTTAACTCCATTTCTGAAGTGAAACACACAGCAGGGTTCTCATATATACATCACACTCTGCTTTAAAGCAAGAAGGATGCTCTTGCTTTCTAGAATATCTAAGACAGCAGGAAACATGAGTGTGCTGAGAGCAAAAGAACGGCGTTTCCTACACATTCGGACCATATCGAGTCCAACTCTGCCTCTGAAATTGATACAAAGCTCAGGTCCTCTAACATCCAATGCTTGTCATTTAAGATGAGAAACGTGTGAGTTTTGTGAAGGATGTAGTTCATTTGAGCTGAAAAGTGACTGCCGTTACCTGAAACGAAGTCTTTTTTGTAGGAAGACACAGAGACTGGGGTTTAACTCCATTTCTGAAGGGAAACACACAGCATAGTTCTCATCAATGTATCACACTCTGCTTCAGAGCAAGAAGCACGCTCTTGCTTTCTAGATTCTCTAATACAGCAGGAAACGTGGTTGTGTTCAGAACAAAAGAACTGTGTTTCCTACACATATGGAGCATATCTAGTCCAACTCTGCTGGTGAAACTGAAACAAACCACAGGTCCACTAACATCCAATGCTTGTCAGTTAAGATGAGAAACGTGTGAGCTTCGTGAACGATGTATTTGGTTTGAGCTGTAAAGTAACTGCCCTTACCTGAAACGAAGTCTTGTTTGTAGGAAGACTCAGAGCCTGGGATTTAACTCCATTTCTGAAGTGAAACACACAGCAGAATTCTTATCCATTGATCACACTCTGCTTTAGAGCAAGAAGCACGCTCTAGCTTTGTAGAGTGTCTAAGACAGCAGGAAATGTGAGTGTCCTGAGAACAAAAGAACAGTGTTTCCTACACATACGGACCATATCTATGCCAACTCTGCTTCTGAAACTGATACAAAGCACTGGACCTATGACATCCGATGTTGTCAGTTAAGATGAGAAACGTGTGAGCTTTGTGAACGATGTAGTTCGTTTGGGCTGTAAAGTAACTGCCCTTACCTGAAACGAAGTTTTTCTTGTAGGAAGACTCAGATCCTGGGGTTTAACTCTATTTCTGATGTGAAACACACAGCAGGGTTCTCAAATATACATCACACTCTGCTTTAAAGCAAGAATGACGCACTTGCTTTCTAGAATCTCTAAGACAGCAGGAAACATGAGTGTGCTGAGAGCAACAGAACGGTGTTTCTTACACATTTGGACCATATCGAGTCCAACTCTGCCTCTGAAATTGATACAAAGCTCAGGTCCTCTAACATCCAATGCTTGTCATTTAAGATGAGAAACGTGTGAGCTTCGTGAAGGATGTAGTTCATTTGAGCTGAAAAGTGACTGCCTTTACCTGAAATGAAGTCTTTATTGTAGGAAGACACAGAGGCTGGGGTTTAACTCCATTTCTGAAGGGAAACACACCGCATAGTTCTCTACCATGGATCACACTCTGCTTTAGAGCAAGAAGCACGCTCTTGCTTTCCTGATTCTCTAATACAGCAGGAAACTTGAGTGTGCTAAGAACAAATGAACGGTGTTTCCTACACATACGGACCATATCTATTCCAACTCTGCTTCTGAAACTGAAACAAAGCACAGGTCCTCCAGCATCCAATGCTTGTCATTTAAGATGAGAAACGAGTGAGCTAAGTGAACGATGTAGTTCGTTTGAGCTGTAAAGTAACTGCCCTTTCCTGAAACGAAGTCTTGCTTTTAGGAAGACTCAGAGCCTTGGGTTTAACTCCATTTCTGAAGGGAAACACACAGCAGAGTTCTCATATATATATATCACACTCTGCTTTAGAGCAAGAAGCACTCTCTAGCTTTCTAGAGTCTCTAAGACAGCAGGAAACGTGAGTGTGCTGAGAGCAAAAGAACGGTTTTTCCTACACATACGGACCATATCTATTCCAACTCTGCTTCTGAAACTGAGACAAAGCACTGGTCCTATGACATCCGATGCTTGACAGTTAAGATGAGAAACGTGTGAGCTTCGTGAACGATGTAGTTCGTTTGAGATGTAAAGTAACTGCCCTTACCTGAAACGAAGTGTTGCTTGTAGGAAGGCTCAGAGCCTGGGTTTTAACTCCATTTCTGAAGTGAAACACACAGCAGAGTTCTCATATATACAACACACTCTGCTTTAAAGCAAGAAGGACGCTCTTGCTTTCTAGAATCTCTAAGACAGCAGGAAACATGAGTGTGCTGAGAGCAAAAGAACGGCGTTTCCTACACATTCGGACCATATCGAGTCCAACTCTGCTTGTGAAACTGAAACAAACCACAGGTCCACTAACATCCAATGCTTGTCAGTTAAGATGAGAAACATGTGAGCTTCGTAACAGATGTAGTTCGTTTGAGCTGTAAAGTTTCTGCCCTTACCTGAAACGAAGTCTTGTTTGTAGGAAGACTCAGAGCCTGGGATTTAACTCCATTTCTGAAGTGAAACACACAGCAGAATTCTTATCCATTGATCACACTCTGCTTTAGAGAAAGAAGCATGCTCTAGCTTTCTAGAGTTCTAAGACAGCAGGAAACGTGAGTGTGATGAGAACAAAAGAATGGTGTTTCCTACACATACGGACCATATCTATTCCAACTCTGCTTCTGAAACTGATACAAAGCACTGGTCCTATAACATCTGATGCTTGTCAGTTAAGATGAGAAACGTGTGAGCTTCGTGAATGATGTAGTTCGTTTGAGCTGTAAAGTAACTGCCCTTACCTGAAACGAAGTGTTGCTTGTAGGGAGACTCAGAGCCTGGGGTTTAACTCCATTTCTGAAGTGAAACACACAGCAAAGTTCTCATATATACATCACACTCTGCTTTAAAGCAAGAAGGATGCTCTTGCTTTCTAGAATATCTAAGACAGCAGGAAACATGCGTGTGCTGAGAGCACAAGAACGGCGTTTCCTACACATTCGGATCATATCGAGCCCAACTCTGCCTCTGAAATTGATACAAAGCTCAGGTGCTCTAACATCCAATGCTTGTCATTTAAGATGAGAAACGTGTGAGTTTTGTGAAGGATGTAGTTCATTTGAGCTGAAAAGTGACTGCCCTTACCTGAAACGAAGTCTTTTTTGTAGGAAGACACAGAGCCTTGGTTTAACTCTATTTCGGAAGGGAAACACACCGCATAGTTCTCTACCATTTATCACACTGTGCTTTAGAGCAAGAAGCACGCTCTTGCTTTCTAGATTCTCTAATACAGCAGGAAACGTGAGTGTGCTAAGAAAAAATGAACGGTGTTTCCTACACATACGGACCATATCTATTCCAACTCTGCTTCTGAAACTGATACAAAGCACTGGTCCTATAACATCCGATGCTTGTCAGTTAAGATGAGAAACGTGTGAGCTTCGTGAACGATGTAGATTGTTTGAGCTGTAAAGTAACTGCCCTTACCTGAAACGAAGTCTTGCATGTTGGAAGACACAGAGCCTGGAATTTAACTCCATTTCTGAAGGGAAACACACAGCATAGTTCTCATCCATGGATCACACTCTGCTTCAGAGCAAGAAGCACGCTCTTGCTTTCTAGATTCTCTAATACAGCAGGAAATGTGAGTGTGCTGAGAACAAAAGAACAGTGTTTCCTACACATACGGACCATATCTATTCCAACTCTGCTTCTGAAACTGAGACAAAGCACTGATCCTATGACATCCGATGCCTGACAGTTAAGATGGGAAACGTGTGAGCTTCGTGAACGATGTAGTTCGTTTGAGATGTAAAGTAACTGCCCTTACCTGAAACGAAGTGTTGCTTGTAGGAAGACTCAGAGCCTGGGTTTTAACTCCATTTCTGAAGTGAAACACACAGCAGAGTTCTCATATATACATCACACTCTGCTTTAAAGCAAGAAGGACGCTCTTGCTTTCTATAATCTCTAAGACAGCAGGAAACATGAGTGTGCTGAGAGCAAAAGAACGGCGTTTCCTACACATTCGGACCATATCGAGTCCAACTCTGCCTCTGAAATTGATACAAAGCTCAGGTCCTCTAACATCCAATGCTTGTCAGTTAAGATGAGAAACGTGTGAGCTTCGTGAAGGATGTAGTTCATTGAGCTGAAAAGTGACTGCCCTTAACTGAAACGAAGTCTTTATTGTAGGAAGACAAGAGCCTGGGATTTAACTCCATTTCTGAAGGGAAACACACAGCAGAGTTCTCATCCATTGATCACACTCTGCTTTAGAGCAAGAAGCACGCTCTAGCTTTCTAGAGTCTCTAAGACAGCAGGAAACGTGAGTTGCTGAGAACAAATGAACGGTGTTTCCTACTCATACGAACCATATCTAGTCCATATCTGCCTCTGAACCTGAGACAAAGCACTGGTCCTCTGACATCCGAGCTTGTCATTTAAGATGAGAAACGTGTGAGCTTCGTGAACGATGTAGTTGGTTTGAGCTGTAAAGTAACTGCCCTTACCTGATTCGAAGTCTTGCTTGTAGGAAGACTCAGAGCCTGGGATTTAACTCCATTTCTGAAGGGAAACACACCGCTTAGTTCTCTACCATGGATCAACTCTGCTTTAGAGCAAGAAGCACGCTCTTGCTTTCTAGATTCTCTAATACAGAAGGAAAGGTGGTTGTGTTCAGAACAAAAGAACTGTGTTTCCTACACATACGGACCATGTCTCGTCCAGCTCTGGTTGTTAAACTGAAACAAACCACAGGTCCTCTAACATCCAATGCTTGTCATTTAAGATGAGAAACGTGTGAGCTTCGTGAAGGATGTAGTTCATTTGAGCTGAAAAGTGACTGCGCTTACTTGAAACGAAGTCTTTATTGTATGAAGACACAGAGCCTGGGGTTTAACTCCATTTCTGAAGGGAAACACACCGCTTAGTTCTCTACCATGGATCAACTCTGCTTTAGAGCAAGAAGCACGCTCTTGCTTTCTAGTTTCTCTAATACAGCAGGAAACGTGATTGTGCTAAAAACAAATGAACGGTGTTTCCTACACATACGGACCATATCTACTCCAACTCTGCTTCTGAAACTGAAACAAAGCACAGGTCCTCCAGCATCCAATGCTTGTCATTTAAGATGAGAAACGTGTGAGCTAAGTGAACGATGTAGTTCTTTTGAGCTGTAAAGTAACTGCCCTTTCCTGAAACGAAGTGTTGCTTGTAGGAATACTCAGAGCCTGGGATTTAACTCCATGTCTGAAGGGAAACACACAGCAGAGTTCTCTTCCATGGATCACACTCTGCTTTAGAGCAAGAAGCACGGACTAGCTTTCTAGAGTCTCTAAGACAGAAGGAAATGTATGTGTGCTGAGAACAAAAGAACGGTGTTTCCTACACATACTGACCATACCTACTCCAACTCTGCTTCTGAAACTGATACAAAGCACTGGTCCTATGACATCTGATGCTTGTCAGTTAAGATGAGAAACGTGTGAGCTTCGTGAATGATGTAGTTCGTTTGAGCTGTAAAGTAACTGCCCTTACCCGAAACGAAGTGTTGCTTGTAGGGAGTCTCAGAGCCTGGGGTTTAACTCCATTTCTGAAGTGAAACACACAGCAGGGTTCTCATATATACATCACACTCTGCTTTAAAGCAAGAAGGATGCTCTTGCTTTCTAGAATATCTAAGACAGCAGGAAACATGCGTGTGCTGAGAGCAAATGAACGGCGTTTACTACACATTCGTACCATATGGAGTCCAACTCTGCCCCTGAAATTGATACAAAGCTCAGGTCCTCTAACATCCTATGCTTGTCATTTAAGATGAGTAACGTGTGAGCTAAGTGAACGATGTAGTTCGTTTGAGCTGAAAAGTGACTGCCCTTCCCTGAAATGAAGGCTTGCATGTTGGAAGACACAGAGCCTAGGATTTAACTCCGTTTCTGAAGGAAAACACACAGCATAGTTCTCATCAATGTATCACACTCTGCTTCAGAGCAAGAAGCACGCTCTTGCTTTCTAGATTCTCTAATACAGAAGGAAAGGTGGTTGTGATCAGAACAAAAGAACTGTGTTTCCTACACATACGGACCATGTCTCGTCCAGCTCTGGTTGTGAAACTGAAACAAACCACAGGTCCTCTAACATCCAATGCTTGTCATTTAAGATGAGAAACGTGTGAGCTTCGTGAAGGATGTAGTTCATTTGAGCTGAAAAGTGACTGCCCTTACTTGAAACGAAGTCTTTATTGTATGAAGACACAGAGCCTGGGGTTTAACTCCATTTCTGAAGGGAAACACACCGCTTAGTTCTCTACCATGGATCAACTCTGCTTTAGAGCAAGAAGCACGCTCTTGCTTTCTAGTTTCTCTAATACAGCAGGAAACGTGATTGTGCTAAGAACAAATGAACGGTGTTTCCTACACATATGGACCATATCTACTCCAACTCTACTTCTGAAACTGAAACAAACCACAGGTCCTCCAGCATCCAATGCTTGTCATTTAAGATGAGAAACGTGTGAGCTAAGTGAACGATGTAGTTCTTTTGAGCTGTAAAGTAACTGCCCTTTCCTGAAACGAAGTGTTGCTTGTAGGAATACTCAGAGCCTGGGATTTAACTCCATGTCTGAAGGGAAACACACAGCAGAGTTCTCTTCCATGGATCACACTCTGCTTTAGAGCAAGAAGCACGGACTAGCTTTCTAGAGTCTCTAAGACAGAAGGAAATGTATGTGTGCTGAGAACAAAAGAACGGTGTTTCCTACACATACTGACCATACCTACTCCAACTCTGCTTCTGAAACTGATACAAAGCACTGGTCCTATGACATCTGATGCTTGTCAGTTAAGATGAGAAACGTGTGAGCTTCGTGAATGATGTAGTTCGTTTGAGCTGTAAAGTAACTGCCCTTACCCGAAACGAAGTGTTGCTTGTAGGGAGTCTCAGAGCCTGGGGTTTAACTCCATTTCTGAAGTGAAACACACAGCAGGGTTCTCATATATACATCACACTCTGCTTTAAAGCAAGAAGGATGCTCTTGCTTTCTAGAATATCTAAGACAGCAGGAAACATGCGTGTGCTGAGAGCAAATGAACGGCGTTTCCTACACATTCGTACCATATGGAGTCCAACTCTGCCTCTGAAATTGATACAAAGCTCAGGTCCTCTAACATCCAATGCTTGTCATTTAAGATGAGTAACGTGTGAGCTAAGTGAACGATGTAGTTCGTTTGAGCTGAAAAGTGACTGCCCTTCCCTGAAATGAAGGCTTGCATGTTGGAAGACACAGAGCCTAGGATTTAACTCCGTTTCTGAAGGAAAACACACAGCATAGTTCTCATCAATGTATCACACTCTGCTTCAGAGCAAGAAGCACGCTCTTGCTTTCTAGATTCTCTAATACAGAAGGAAATGTGGTTGTGATCAGAACAAAAGAACTGTGTTTCCTACACATACGGACCATGTCTCGTCCAGCTCTGGTTGTGAAACTGAAACAAACCACAGGTCCTCTAACATCCAATGCTTGTCATTTAAGATGAGAAACGTGTGAGCTTCGTGAAGGATGTAGTTCATTTGAGCTGAAAAGTGACTGCCCTTACTTGAAACGAAGTCTTTATTGTATGAAGACACAGAGCCTGGGGTTTAACTCCATTTCTGAAGGGAAACACACCGCTTAGTTCTCTACCATGGATCAACTCTGCTTTAGAGCAAGAAGCACGCTCTTGCTTTCTAGTTTCTCTAATACAGCAGGAAACGTGATTGTGCTAAGAACAAATGAACGGTGTTTCCTACACATACGGACCATATCTACTCCAACTCTACTTCTGAAACTGAAACAAACCACAGGTCCTCCAGCATCCAATGCTTGTCATTTAAGATGAGAAACGTGTGAGCTAAGTGAACGATGTAGTTCGTTTGAGCTGTAAAGTAACTGCCCTTTCCTGAAACGAAGTGTTGCTTGTAGGAATACTCAGAGCCTGGGATTTAACTCCATGTCTGAAGGGAAACACACAGCAGAGTTCTCTTCCATGGATCACACTCTGCTTTAGAGCAAGAAGCACGGACTAGCTTTCTAGAGTCTCTAAGACAGAAGGAAATGTATGTGTGCTGAGAACAAAAGAACGGTGTTTCCTACACATACTGACCATACCTACTCCAACTCTGCTTCTGAAACTGATACAAAGCACTGGTCCTCTAACATCCAATGCTTGTCAGTTAAGATGAGAAACGTGTTAGCTTCGTGAACGATGTAGTTCGTTTGAGCTGAAAAGTGACTGCCCTTCCCTGAAACGAAGGCTTGCATGTTGGAAGACACAGAGCCTGGGATTTAACTCCATTTCTGAAGGGAAACACACAGCAGAGTTCTCATATATATATATCACACTCTGCTTTAGAGCAAGAAGCACTCTCTAGCTTTCTAGAGTCTCTAAGACAGCAGGAAACGTGAGTGTGCTGAGAACAAAAGAACGGTGTTTCCTACAGATACGGACCATATCTATTCCAACTCTGCTTCTGAAACTGATACAAAGCACTGGTCCTATGACATCTGATGCTTGTCAGTTAAGATGAGAAACGTGTGAGCTTCGTGAATGATGTAGTTCGTTTGGGCTGTAAAGTAACTGCCCTTACCTGAAACGAAGTCTTGTTTGTAGGAAGACTCAGAGCCTGGGATTTAACTCCATTTCTGAAATGAAACACACAGCAGAATTCTTATCCATTTTCACACTCTGCTTTAGAGCAAGAAGCACGCTCTAGCTTTGTAGAGTGTCTAAGGCAGCAGGAAATGTGAGTGTGCTGAGAACAAAAGAACAGTGTTTCCTACACATACGGACCATATCTATGCCAACTCTGCTTCTGAAACTGATACAAAGCACTGGACCTATGACATCCGATGTTGTCAGTTAAGATGAGAAACGTGTGAGCTTTGTGAACGATGTAGTTCGTTTGGGCTGTAAAGTAACTGCCCTTACCTGAAACGAAGTTTTTCTTGTAGGAAGACTCAGATCCTGGGGTTTAACTCTATTTCTGAAGTGAAACACACAGCAGGGTTCTCATATATACATCACACTCTGCTTTAAAGCAAGAATGACGCACTTGCTTTCTAGAATCTCTAAGACAGCAGGAAACATGAGTGTGCTGAGAGCAAAAGAACGGTGTTTCTTACACATTTGGACCATATCGAGTCCAACTCTGCCTCTGATATTGATACAAAGCTCAGGTCTTCTAACATCCAATGCTTGTCATTTAAGATGAGAAAAGTGTTAGCTTCGTGAACGATGTAGTTCGTTTGAGGTGAAAAGTGACTGCCCTTACCTGAAACGAAGTCTTGAATGTTGGAAGACACAGAGCCTGGGATTTAACTCCATTTCTGAAGGGAAACACACAGCATAGTTCTCATCCATGGATCACACTCTGCTTCAGAGCAAGATGCACGCTCTTGCTTTCTAGATTCTCTTATACAGCAGGAAACGTGGTTGTGCTCAGAAAAAAAGAACTGTGTTTCCTACACATACGGACCATATCTAGTCCAACTCTGCTTGTGGAACTGAAACAAACCACAGGTCCACTAACATCCAATGCTTGTCAGTTAAGATGAGAAACGTGTGAGCTTCGTAAACGATGTAGTTCGTTTGAGCTGTAAATTAACTGCCCTTAACTGAAAGGAAGTCTTGTTTGTATGAAGCCTCAGAGCCTGGGATTTAACTCCATTTCTGAAGTGAAACACACAGCAGAGTTTTCTTCCATGGATCACACTCTGCTTTAGAGCAAGAAGCACGCACTAGCTTTCTAGAATCTCTAAGACAGCAGGAAATGTAAGTGTGCTGAGAACAAAAGAACGGTGTTTCATACACATACGGACCATATCTACTCCAACTCTGCTTCTGAAACTGATACAAAGCACTGGTCCTCTAACATCCAATGCTTGTCAGTTAAGATGAGAAACGTGTTAGCTTCGTGAAGGATGTAGTTCATTTGAGCTGAAAAGTGACTGCCTTTAAATGAAACGAAGTCTTTATTGTAGGAAGACAAAGAGCCTGGGGTTTAACTCCATTTCTGAAGGGAAACACACCGCATAGTTCTCTACCATGGATCACACTCTGCTTTAGAGCAAGAAGCACGCTCTTGCTTTCCTGATTCTCTAATACAGCAGGAAATCTGAGTGTGCCCAGAACAATACAACGGTTTTTTGTACACATACGGACCATATCTATTCCAACTCTGCTTCTGAAACTGAAACAAAGCACAGGTCCTCCAGCATCCAATGCTTGTCATTTAAGATGAGAAACGTGTGAGCTAAGTGAACGATGTAGTTCGTTTGAGCTGTAAAGTAACTGCCCTTTCCTGAAACGAAGTGTTGCTTGTAGGAATACTCAGAGCCTGGGATTTAACTCCATGTCTGAAGGGAAACACACAGCAGAGTTCTCTTCCATGGATCACACTCTGCTTTAGAGCAAGAAGCACGGACTAGCTTTCTAGAGTCTCTAAGACAGAAGGAAATGTATGTGTGCTGAGAACAAAAGAACGGTGTTTCCTACACATACTGACCATACCTACTCCAACTCTGCTTCTGAAACTGATACAAAGCACTGGTCCTATGACATCTGATGCTTGTCAGTTAAGATGAGAAACGTGTGAGCTTCGTGAATGATGTAGTTCGTTTGAGCTGTAAAGTAACTGCCCTTACCCGAAACGAAGTGTTGCTTGTAGGGAGTCTCAGAGCCTGGGGTTTAACTCCATTTCTGAAGTGAAACACACAGCAGGGTTCTCATATATACATCACACTCTGCTTTAAAGCAAGAAGGATGCTCTTGCTTTCTAGAATATCTAAGACAGCAGGAAACATGCGTGTGCTGAGAGCAAATGAACGGCGTTTCCTACACATTCGTACCATATGGAGTCCAACTCTGCCTCTGAAATTGATACAAAGCTCAGGTCCTCTAACATCCAATGCTTGTCATTTAAGATGAGTAACGTGTGAGCTAAGTGAACGATGTAGTTCGTTTGAGCTGAAAAGTGACTGCCCTTCCCTGAAATGAAGGCTTGCATGTTGGAAGACACAGAGCCTAGGATTTAACTCCGTTTCTGAAGGAAAACACACAGCATAGTTCTCATCAATGTATCACACTCTGCTTCAGAGCAAGAAGCACGCTCTTGCTTTCTAGATTCTCTAATACAGAAGGAAATGTGGTTGTGATCAGAACAAAAGAACTGTGTTTCCTACACATACGGACCATGTCTCGTCCAGCTCTGGTTGTGAAACTGAAACAAACCACAGGTCCTCTAACATCCAATGCTTGTCATTTAAGATGAGAAACGTGTGAGCTTCGTGAAGGATGTAGTTCATTTGAGCTGAAAAGTGACTGCCCTTACTTGAAACGAAGTCTTTATTGTATGAAGACACAGAGCCTGGGGTTTAACTCCATTTCTGAAGGGAAACACACCGCTTAGTTCTCTACCATGGATCAACTCTGCTTTAGAGCAAGAAGCACGCTCTTGCTTTCTAGTTTCTCTAATACAGCAGGAAACGTGATTGTGCTAAGAACAAATGAACGGTGTTTCCTACACATACGGACCATATCTACTCCAACTCTACTTCTGAAACTGAAACAAACCACAGGTCCTCCAGCATCCAATGCTTGTCATTTAAGATGAGAAACGTGTGAGCTAAGTGAACGATGTAGTTCGTTTGAGCTGTAAAGTAACTGCCCTTTCCTGAAACGAAGTGTTGCTTGTAGGAATACTCAGAGCCTGGGATTTAACTCCATGTCTGAAGGGAAACACACAGCAGAGTTCTCTTCCATGGATCACACTCTGCTTTAGAGCAAGAAGCACGGACTAGCTTTCTAGAGTCTCTAAGACAGAAGGAAATGTATGTGTGCTGAGAACAAAAGAACGGTGTTTCCTACACATACTGACCATACCTACTCCAACTCTGCTTCTGAAACTGATACAAAGCACTGGTCCTCTAACATCCAATGCTTGTCAGTTAAGATGAGAAACGTGTTAGCTTCGTGAACGATGTAGTTCGTTTGAGCTGAAAAGTGACTGCCCTTCCCTGAAACGAAGGCTTGCATGTTGGAAGACACAGAGCCTGGGATTTAACTCCATTTCTGAAGGGAAACACACAGCAGAGTTCTCATATATATATATCACACTCTGCTTTAGAGCAAGAAGCACTCTCTAGCTTTCTAGAGTCTCTAAGACAGCAGGAAACGTGAGTGTGCTGAGAACAAAAGAACGGTGTTTCCTACAGATACGGACCATATCTATTCCAACTCTGCTTCTGAAACTGATACAAAGCACTGGTCCTATGACATCTGATGCTTGTCAGTTAAGATGAGAAACGTGTGAGCTTCGTGAATGATGTAGTTCGTTTGGGCTGTAAAGTAACTGCCCTTACCTGAAACGAAGTCTTGTTTGTAGGAAGACTCAGAGCCTGGGATTTAACTCCATTTCTGAAATGAAACACACAGCAGAATTCTTATCCATTTTCACACTCTGCTTTAGAGCAAGAAGCACGCTCTAGCTTTGTAGAGTGTCTAAGGCAGCAGGAAATGTGAGTGTGCTGAGAACAAAAGAACAGTGTTTCCTACACATACGGACCATATCTATGCCAACTCTGCTTCTGAAACTGATACAAAGCACTGGACCTATGACATCCGATGTTGTCAGTTAAGATGAGAAACGTGTGAGCTTTGTGAACGATGTAGTTCGTTTGGGCTGTAAAGTAACTGCCCTTACCTGAAACGAAGTTTTTCTTGTAGGAAGACTCAGATCCTGGGGTTTAACTCTATTTCTGAAGTGAAACACACAGCAGGGTTCTCATATATACATCACACTCTGCTTTAAAGCAAGAATGACGCACTTGCTTTCTAGAATCTCTAAGACAGCAGGAAACATGAGTGTGCTGAGAGCAAAAGAACGGTGTTTCTTACACATTTGGACCATATCGAGTCCAACTCTGCCTCTGATATTGATACAAAGCTCAGGTCTTCTAACATCCAATGCTTGTCATTTAAGATGAGAAAAGTGTTAGCTTCGTGAACGATGTAGTTCGTTTGAGGTGAAAAGTGACTGCCCTTACCTGAAACGAAGTCTTGAATGTTGGAAGACACAGAGCCTGGGATTTAACTCCATTTCTGAAGGGAAACACACAGCATAGTTCTCATCCATGGATCACACTCTGCTTCAGAGCAAGATGCACGCTCTTGCTTTCTAGATTCTCTTATACAGCAGGAAACGTGGTTGTGCTCAGAAAAAAAGAACTGTGTTTCCTACACATACGGACCATATCTAGTCCAACTCTGCTTGTGGAACTGAAACAAACCACAGGTCCACTAACATCCAATGCTTGTCAGTTAAGATGAGAAACGTGTGAGCTTCGTAAACGATGTAGTTCGTTTGAGCTGTAAATTAACTGCCCTTAACTGAAAGGAAGTCTTGTTTGTATGAAGCCTCAGAGCCTGGGATTTAACTCCATTTCTGAAGTGAAACACACAGCAGAGTTTTCTTCCATGGATCACACTCTGCTTTAGAGCAAGAAGCACGCACTAGCTTTCTAGAATCTCTAAGACAGCAGGAAATGTAAGTGTGCTGAGAACAAAAGAACGGTGTTTCATACACATACGGACCATATCTACTCCAACTCTGCTTCTGAAACTGATACAAAGCACTGGTCCTCTAACATCCAATGCTTGTCAGTTAAGATGAGAAACGTGTTAGCTTCGTGAAGGATGTAGTTCATTTGAGCTGAAAAGTGACTGCCTTTAAATGAAACGAAGTCTTTATTGTAGGAAGACAAAGAGCCTGGGGTTTAACTCCATTTCTGAAGGGAAACACACCGCATAGTTCTCTACCATGGATCACACTCTGCTTTAGAGCAAGAAGCACGCTCTTGCTTTCCTGATTCTCTAATACAGCAGGAAATCTGAGTGTGCCCAGAACAATACAACGGTTTTTTGTACACATACGGACCATATCTATTCCAACTCTGCTTCTGAAACTGAAACAAAGCACAGGTCCTCCAGCATCCAATGCTTGTCATTTAAGATGAGAAACGTGTGAGCTAAGTGAACGATGTAGTTCGTTTGAGCTGTAAAGTAACTGCCCTTTCCTGAAACGAAGTGTTGCTTGTAGGAAGACTCAGAGCCTGGGGTTTAACTCCATTTCTGAAGGGAAACACACAGCAGAGTTCTCATATATATATATATCACACTCTGCTTTAGAGCAAGAAGCATTCTCTAGCTTTCTAGAGTCTCTAAGACAGCAGGAAACGTGAGTGTGCTGAGAGCAAAAGAACGGTGTTTCCTACACATACGGACCATATCTATTCCAACTCTGCTTCTGAAACTGAGACAAAGCACTGGTCCTATGACATCCGATGCTTGACAGTTAAGATGAGAAACGTGTGAGCTTCGTGAACGATGTAGTTCGTTTGAGATGTAAAGAAACTGCCCTTACCTGAAACGAAGTGTTGCTTGTAGGAAGACTCAGAGCCTGGGTTTTAACTCCATTTCTGAAGTGAAACACACAGCAGAGTACTCATATATACAACACACTCTGCTTTAAAGCAAGAAGGACGCTCTTGCTTTCTAGAATCTCTAAGACAGCAGGAAACATGAGTGTGCTGAGAGCAAAAGAACGGAGTTTCCTACAGATTCGGACCATATCGAGTCCAACTCTGCCTCTGAAATTGATACAAAGCTTAGGTCCTCTAACATCCAATGCTTGTCAGTTAAGATGAGAAACGTGTGAGCTTCGTGAACGATGTAGTTGGTTTGAGCTGTAACGTATCTGCCCTTACCTGATTCGAAGTCTTGCTTGTAGGATGACTCAGAGCCTGGGATTTAACTCCATTTCTTAAGGGAAACACACAGCAGAGTTCTCTTCCATGGATCACACTCTGCTTTAGAGCAAGAAGCACGCACTAGCTTTCTAGAGTCTCTAAGACAGCAGGAAACGTGAGTGTGCTGAGAACAAAGAACGGTGTTTCCTACACATACGGACCATATCTATTCCAACTCTGCTTCTGAAACTGAGACAAAGCACTGGTCCTATATCATCCGATGCTTGTCATTTAAGATGAGAAACGTGTGAGCTTCGTGAACGATGTAGTTCGTTTGAGCTCTAAAGTATCTGCCCTTACCTGAAACGAAGTCTTGCATGTTGGAAGACACAGAGCCTGGAATTTAACTCCATTTCTGAAGGGAAACACACAGCATAGTTCTCATCTATGGATCACACTCTGCTTCAGAGCAAGAAGCACGCTCTTGCTTTCTAGATTCTCTAATACAGCAGGAAACGTGGTTGTGTTCAGAACAAAAGAACTGAGTTTCCTATACATATGGACCATATCTAGTCCAACTCTGCTTGTGAAACTGAAACAAACCACAGGTCCACTAACATCCAATGCTTGTCAGTTAAGATGAGAAACATGTGAGCTTCGTAACAGATGTAGTTCGTTTGAGCTGTAAAGTAACTGCCCTTACCTGAAACGAAGTCTTGTTTGTAGGAAGACTCAGAGCCTGGGATTTAACTCCATTTCTGAAGTGAAACACACAGCAGAATTCTTATCCATTGATCACACTCTGCTTTAGAGAAAGAAGCATGCTCTAGCTTTCTAGAGTTCTAAGACAGCAGGAAACGTGAGTCTGCTGAGAACAAAAGAACGGTGTTTCCTACACATACGGACCATATCTATTCCAACTCTGCTTCTAAAACTGATACAAAGCACTGGTCCTATAACATCTGATGCTTGTCAGTTAAGATGAGAAACGTGTGAGCTTCGTGAATGATGTAGTTCGTTTGAGCTGTAAAGTAACTGCCCTTACTTGAAACGAAGTGTTGCTTGTAGGGAGACTCAGAGCCTGGGGTTTAACTCCATTTCTGAATTGAAACACACAGCAGGGTTCTCATATGTACATCACACTCTGCTTTAAAGCAAGAAGGATGCTCTTGCTTTCTAGAATATCTAAGACAGCAGGAATCATGCGTGTGCTGAGAGCAAAAGAACGGCGTTTCCTACACATTCGGACCATATCGAGTCCAACTCTGCCTCTGAAATTGATACAAAGCTCAGGTGCTCTAACATCCAATGCTTGTCACTTAAGATGAGAAACGTGTGAGCTTTGTGAAGGATGTAGTTCATCTGAGCTGAAATGTGACTGCCCTTACCTGAAACGAAGTCTTTTTTGTAGGAAGACACAGAGCCTGGGGTTTAACTCCATTTCTGAAGGGAAACACACCGCATAGTTCTCTACCATGGATCACACTCTGCATTAGAGCAAGAAGCTCGCTCTTGCTTTCTAGAATCTCTAATACAGCAGGAAACGTGAGTGTGCTAAGAACAAATGAACGGTGTTTCCTACACATACGGACCATATCTATTAAAACTCTGCTTCTGAAACTGATAAAAAGCACTGGTCCAATAACATCCGATGCTTGTCAGTTAAGATGAGAAACGTGTGAGCTTCGTGAACGATGTAGTTTGTTTGAGCTGTAAAGTAACTGCCCTTACCTGAAACGAAGTCTTGCATGTTGGAAGACACAGAGCCTGGAATTTAACTCCATTTCTGAAGGGAAACACACAGCATAGTTCTCATCCATGGATCACACTCTGCTTCAGAGCAAGAAGCACGCTCTTGCTTTCTAGATTCTCTTATACAGCAAGAAACTTGGTTGTGTTCAGAACAAAAGAACTGTGTTTCCTACACATACGGACCATATCTAGTCCAACTCTGTTTATGAAACTGAACCAAACACAGGTCCAATAACATCCAATGCTTGTCAGTTAAGATGAGAAAAGTGTGAGCTTCGTGAACGATGTAGTTGGTTTGAGCTGTAAAGTAACTGCCCTTACCTGAAACGAAGTCTTGTTTGTAGGAAGACAAAGAGCCTTGGGTTTAACTGCATTTCTGAAGTGAAATACACAGCAGAGTTCTCATATACAGATCACACTCTGCTTTAGAGCAAGAAGCACGCTCTTGCTTTCTAGAGTCTCTAGGACAGCAGAAAACATGAGTGTGCTGAGAACAATGAACGGTGATTCTTACACATTCGGACCATATCGAGTCCAACTCTGCCTCTGAAATTGATACAAAGCACAGGTCCTCCAGCATTCAATGCTTGTCATTTAAGATGTGAAACGTGTGAGCTAAGTGAACGATGTAGTTCGTTTGAGCTGTAAAGTAATTGCCCTTACCTGAAATGATGTGTTGCTTGTAGGAAGACTCAGAGCCTGGGATTTAACTCCATTTCTGAAGTGAAACACACAGCAGAAATCTTATCCATTGATCACACTCTGCTTTAGAGAAAGAAGCATGCTCTTGCTTTCTAGAGTCTCTAAGACAGCAGGAAACGTGAGTGTGCTGAGAACAAAAGAACGGTGTTTCCTACACATACGGACCATATCTACTCCAACTCTGCTTCTGAAACTGATACAAAGCACTGGTCCTATAACATCTGATGCTTGTCAGTTAAGATGAGAAACGTGTGAGCTTCGTGAACAATTTAGTTCGTTTGAGCTGTAAAGTAACTGCCCTTACCTGAAACGAAGTGTTGCTTGTAGGAAGACTCAGAGCCTGTTTTTTAACTCCATTTCTGAAGTGAAACACACAGCAGGGTTCTCATATATACATCAAACTCTGCTTTAAAGCAAGAAGGACACTCTTGCTTTCTAGAGTCTCTAAGACAGCAGGAAACGTGAGTGTGCTGAGAACAAAAGAATGGTGGTGCCTACACATACGCAAGATATCTAGTCCATCTCTGCTTCTGAAACTGAGACAAAGCACTGGTCATCTAACATCCGATGCTTGTCATTTAAGATGAGAAACCTGTGAGCTTCGTGAACGATGTAGTTTGTTTGAGCTGTAAAGTAACTGCCCTTACCTGATTCGAAGTCTTTATTGTAGGAAGACACGGAGCCTGGGGTTTAACTCCATTTCTGAAGGGAAACACACAGCAAGGTTCTCATCCATGGATCACACTCTGCTTCAGAGCAAGAAGCACGCTCTAGCTTTCTAGATTCTCTAATACAGCAGGAAACGTGGTTGTGTTCAGAACAAAAGAACTGTGATTCCTACACATACGGACCATACCTATTCCAACTCTGCTTCTGAAACTGATACAAAGCACAGGTCCTCCAGCATCCAATGCTTGTCATTTAAGATGAGAAACGTGTGAGCTAAGTGAACGATGTAGTTCTTTTGAGCTGTAAAGTAACTGCCCTTTCCTGAAACGAAGTGTTGCTTGTAGGAAGACTCAGAGCCTCGGGTTGAACTCCATTTCTGAAGTGAAACACACAGCAGAGTTCTCATATATAGATCACACTCTGCTTTAGAGCAGGAAGCACTCTCTTGCTTTCTAGAGTCTCTAAGACAGCAGGAAACGTGAGTGTGCTGAGAACAAAAGAACGGTGTTTCCTACACATACGGACCATATCTAGTCCAACTCTGCTTCTGAAACTGATACAAAGCACTGGTCCTATGACATCCGATGCTTATCAGTTAAGACGAGAAACGTGTGAGCTTCGTGAATGATGTAGTTCGTTTGAGCTGTAAAGTAACTGCCCTTACCTGAAACGAAGTGTTCCTTGTAGGAAGACTCAGAGCCTGGGGTTTAACTCCATTTCTGAAGTGAAACACACAGCAGGGTTCTCATATATACATCATACTCTGCTTTAAAGCAAGAAGGACACTCTTGCTTTCTAGAGTCTCTAAGACAGCAGGAAACATGAGTGTGCTGAGAGCAACAGAACGGTGTTTCCTACACATTCGGACCATATCAAGTCCAACTCTGCCTCTGAAATTGATACAAAGCTCAGGTCCTCTAACATCCAATTTTTGTCAGTTAAGATGAGAAACGTGTGAGCTTCGTGAAGGATGTAGTTCATTTGAGCTGAAAAGTGACTGCCCTTACCTGAAACGAAGTCTTTATTGTAGGAAGACACAGAGCCTGGGGTTTAACTCAATTTCTGAAGGGAAACACACCGCATAGTTCTCCACCATGGATCACACTCTGCATTAGAGCAAGAAGCTCACTCTTGCTTTCTAGAATCTCTAAAACTGCAGGAAACGTGAGTGTGCTAAGAACAAATGAACGGTGTTTCCTACACATACGGACCATATCTATTCCAACTCTGCTTCTGAAACTGATAGAAAGCACAGGTCCTGCAGCATCCAATGCTTGTCATATAAGATGAGAAACCTGTGAGCTTCGTGAACGATGTAGTTTGTTTGAGCTGTAAAGTAACTGCCCTTACCTGATTCGAAGTCTTTATTGTAGGAAGACACGGAGCCTGGGGTTTAACTCCATTTCTGAAGGGAAACACACAGCAAGGTTCTCATCCATGGATCACACTCTGCTTCAGAGCAAGAAGCACGCTCTAGCTTTCTAGATTCTCTAATACAGCAGGAAACGTGGTTGTGTTCAGAACAAAAGAACTGTGATTCCTGGGGTTTAACTCCATTTCTGAAGGGAAACACACAGCAAGGTTCTCATCCATGGATCACACTCTGCTTTAGAGCAGGAAGCACTCTCTTGCTTTCTAGAGTCTCTAAGACAGCAGGAAACGTGAGTGTGCTGAGAACAAAAGAACGGTGTTTCCTACACATATGGACCATATCTAGTCCAACTCTGCTTCTGAAACTGATACAAAGCACAGGTCCTGCAGCATCCAATGCTTGTCATATAAGATGAGAAACCTGTGAGCTTCGTGAACGATGTAGTTTGTTTGAGCTGTAAAGTAACTGCCCTTACCTGATTCGAAGTCTTTATTGTAGGAAGACACGGAGCCTGGGGTTTAACTCCATTTCTGAAGGGAAACACACAGCAAGGTTCTCCTCCATGGATCACACTCTGCTTCAGAGCAAGAAGCACGCTCTAGCTTTCTAGATTCTCTAATACAGCAGGAAACGTGGTTGTGTTCAGAACAAAAGAACTGTGATTCCTACACATACGGACCATACCTATTCCAACTCTGCTTCTGAAACTGATACAAAGCACAGGTCCTCCAGCATCCAATGCTTGTCATTTAAGATGAGAAACGTGTGAGCTAAGTGAACGATGTAGTTCTTTTGAGCTGTAAAGTAACTGCCCTTTCCTGAAACGAAGTGTTGCTTGTAGGAAGACTCAGAGCCTCGGGTTGAACTCCATTTCTGAAGTGAAACATACAGCAGAGTTCTCATATATGGATCTCACACTACTTTAGAGCAAGAAGCACTCCCTAGCTTTCTAGAGTCTCTAAGACAGCAGGAAATGTGAGTGTGCTGAGAACAAAAGCACGGTGTTTCCTAAACATACGGACCATATCTAGTGCAACTCTGCTTCTGAAACTGATACAAAAAACTGGTCCTCTAACATCCAATGCTTGTCAGTTAAGATGAGAAACGTGTGAGCTTCGTGAAGGATGTAGTTCATTTGAGCTGAAAAGTGACTGCCCTTACCTGAAACGAAGTCTTTATTGTAGGAAGACACAGAGCCTGGGGTTTAACTCAATTTCTGAAGGGAAACACACCGCATAGTTCTCCACCATGGATCACACTCTGCATTAGAGCAAGAAGCTCACTCTTGCTTTCTAGAATCTCTAAAACTGCAGGAAACGTGAGTGTGCTAAGAACAAATGAACGGTGTTTCCTACACATACGGACCATATCTATTCCAACTCTGCTTCTGAAACTGATAGAAAGCACAGGTCCTGCAGCATCCAATGCTTGTCATATAAGATGAGAAACCTGTGAGCTTCGTGAACGATGTAGTTTGTTTGAGCTGTAAAGTAACTGCCCTTACCTGATTCGAAGTCTTTATTGTAGGAAGACACGGAGCCTGGGGTTTAACTCCATTTCTGAAGGGAAACACACAGCAAGGTTCTCATCCATGGATCACACTCTGCTTCAGAGCAAGAAGCACGCTCTAGCTTTCTAGATTCTCTAATACAGCAGGAAACGTGGTTGTGTTCAGAACAAAAGAACTGTGATTCCTACACATACGGACCATACCTATTCCAACTCTGCTTCTGAAACTGATACAAAGCACAGGTCCTCCAGCATCCAATGCTTGTCATTTAAGATGAGAAACGTGTGAGCTAAGTGAACGATGTAGTTCTTTTGAGCTGTAAAGTAACTGCCCTTTCCTGAAACGAAGTGTTGCTTGTAGGAAGACTCAGAGCCTCGGGTTGAACTCCATTTCTGAAGTGAAACACACAGCAGAGTTCTCATATATAGATCACACTCTGCTTTAGAGCAGGAAGCACTCTCTTGCTTTCTAGAGTCTCTAAGACAGCAGGAAACGTGAGTGTGCTGAGAACAAAAGAACGGTGTTTCCTACACATATGGACCATATCTAGTCCAACTCTGCTTCTGAAACTGATACAAAGCACTGGTCCTATAACATCTGATGCTTGTCAGTTAAGATGAGAAACGTGTGAGCTTCGTGAACAATTTAGTTCGTTTGAGTTGTAAAGTAACTGCCCTTACCTGAAACGAAGTGTTGCTTGTAGGAAGACTCAGAGCCTGGGTTTTAACTCCATTTCTGAAGTGAAACACACAGCAGGGTTCTCATATATACATCAAACTCTGCTTTAAAGCAAGAAGGACACTCTTGCTTTCTAGAGTCTCTAAGACAGCAGGAAACATGAGTGTGCTGAGAGCAACAGAACGGTGTTTCCTACACATTCGGACCATATCAAGTCCAACTCTGCCTCTGAAATTGATACAAAGCTCAGGTCCTCTAACATCCAATTTTTGTCAGTTAAGATGAGAAACGTGTGAGCTTCGTGAAGGATGTAGTTCATTTGAGCTGAAAAGTGACTGCCCTTACCTGAAACGAAGTCTTTATTGTAGGAAGACACAGAGCCTGGGGTTTAACTCAATTTCTGAAGGGAAACACACCGCATAGTTCTCCACCATGGATCACACTCTGCATTAGAGCAAGAAGCTCACTCTTGCTTTCTAGAATCTCTAATACTGCAGGAAACGTGAGTGTGCTAAGAACAAATGAACGGTGTTTCCTACACATACGGACCATATCTATTCCAACTCTGCTTCTGAAACTGATAGAAAGCACAGGTCCTGCAGCATCCAATGCTTGTCATTTAAGATGAGAAACGTGTGGGCTAAGTGAACGATGTTGTTCGTTTGAGCTGTAAAGTAACTGCCCTTACCTGAAACGAAGTGTAGCTTGTAGGAAGACTCAGATCCTGGGGTTTAACTCAATTTCTGAAGTGAAACATACAGCAGAGTTCTCATATATGGATCTCACACTACTTTAGAGCAAGAAGCACTCCCTAGCTTTCTAGAGTCTCTAAGACAGCAGGAAATGTGAGTGTGCTGAGAACAAAAGAACGGTGTTTCCTAAACATACGGACCATATCTAGTGCAACTCTGCTTCTGAAACTGATACAAAAAACTGGTCCTCTAACATCCAATGCTTGTCAGTTAAGATGAGAAACGTGTGAGCTTCGTGAAGGATGTAGTTCATTTGAGCTGAAAAGTGACTGCCCTTACCTGAAACGAAGTCTTTATTGTAGGAAGACACAGAGCCTGGGGTTTAACTCCATTTCTGAAGGGAAACACACCGCATAGTTCTCTACCATGGATCACACTCTGCATTAGAGCAAGAAGCTCACTCTTGCTTTCTAGAATCTCTAATACAGCAGGAAACGTGAGTGTGCTAAGAACAAATGAATGGTGTTTCCTACACATACGGACCATATCTATTCCAACTCTGCTTCTGAAACTGATAGAAAGCACAGCTCCTGCAGCATCCAATGCTTGTCATTTAAGATGAAAAACGTGTGAGCTTCGTCAACGATGTAGTTCGTTTGAGCTGTAAAGTAACTGCCCTTACCTGAAACGAAGTGTTGCTTGTAGGAAGACTCAGAGCCTGGGATTTAACTCCATTTCTGAAGGGAAACACACAGCAGAGTTCTCTTCCATGGATCACACTCTGATTTAGAGCGCAGAAGCACGCTCTAGCTTTCTAGAGTCTCTAAGACAGCAGGAAATGTGAGTGTGCTGAGAACAATGAACGGTGATTCTTACACATTCGGACCATATCTATGCCAACTCTGCCTCTGAAATTGATACAAAGCACAGGTCCTCCAGCATTCAATGCTTGTCATTTAAGATGTGAAACGTGTGAGCTAAGTGAACGATGTAGTTCGTTTGAGCTATAAAGTAATTGCCCTTACCTGAAATGATGTGTTGCTTGTAGGAAGACTCAGAGCCTGGGGTTTAACTCCATTTCTGAAGTGAAACACACAGCAGAGTTCTCATATATACAACACACTCTGCTTTAAAGCAAGAAGGACGCTCTTGCTTTCTAGAATCTCTAAGACAGCAGGAAACATGAGTGTGCTGAGAGCAAAAGAACGGAGTTTCCTACAGATTCGGACCATATCGAGTCCAACTCTGCCTCTGAAATTGATACAAAGCTCAGGTCCTCTAACATCCAATGCTTGTCAGTTAAGATGAGAAACGTGTGAGCTTCGTGAACGATGTAGTTGGTTTGAGCTGTAAAGTATCTGCCCTTACCTGATTCGAAGTCTTGCTTATAGGATGACTCAGAGCCTGGGATTTAACTCCATTTCTGAAGGGAAACACACAGCAGAGTTCTCTTCCATGGATCACACTCTGCTTTAGAGCAAGAAGCACGCACTAGCTTTCTAGAGTCTCTAAGACAGCAGGAAACGTGAGTGTGCTGAGAACAAAGAACGGTGTTTCCTACACATACGGACCATATCTATTCCAACTCTGCTTCTGAAACTGAGACAAAGCACTGGTCCTATAACATCCGATGCTTGTCAGTTAAGATGAGAAACATGTGAGCTTCGTGAACGATGTAGTTCGTTTGAGCTCTAAAGTATCTGCCCTTACCTGAAACGAAGTCTTGCATGTTGGAAGACACAGAGCATGGAATTTAACTCCATTTCTGAAGGGAAACACACAGCATAGTTCTCATCTATGGATCACACTCTGCTTCAGAGCAAGAAGCACGTTCTTGCTTTCTAGATTCTCTAATACAGCAGGAAATGTGGTTGTGTTCAGAACAAAAGAACTGTGTTTCCTATGCATATGGACCATATCTAGTCCAACTCTGCTTGTGAAACTGAAACAAACCACAGGTCCACTAACATCCAATGCTTGTCAGTTAAGATGAGAAACATGTGAGCTTCGTAACAGATGTAGTTCGTTTGAGCTGTAAAGTAACTGCCCTTACCTGAAACGAAGTCTTGTTTGTAGGAAGACTCAGAGCCTGGGATTTAACTCCATTTCTGAAGTGAAACACACAGCAGAATTCTTATCCATTGATCACACTCTGCTTTAGAGAAAGAAGCATGCTCTAGCTTTCTAGAGTTCTAAGACAGCAGGAAACGTGAGTCTGCTGAGAACAAAAGAACGGTGTTTCCTACACATACGGACCATATCTATTCCAACTCTGCTTCTAAAACTGATACAAAGCACTGGTCCTATAACATCTGATGCTTGTCAGTTAAGATGAGAAACGTGTGAGCTTCGTGAATGATGTAGTTCGTTTGAGCTGTAAAGTAACTGCCCTTACTTGAAACGAAGTGTTGCTTGTAGGGAGACTCAGAGCCTGGGGTTTAACTCCATTTCTGAAGTGAAACACACAGCAGGGTTCTCATATGTACATCACACTCTGCTTTAAAGCAAGAAGGATGCTCTTGCTTTCTAGAATATCTAAGACAGCAGGAAACATGCATGTGCTGAGAGCAAAAGAACGGCGTTTCCTACACATTCGGACCATATCGAGTCCAACTCTGCCTCTGAAATTGATACAAAGCTCAGGTGCTCTAACATCCAATGCTTGTCATTTAAGATGAGAAACGTGTGAGCTTTGTGAAGGATGTAGTTCATCTGAGCTGAAATGTGACTGCCCTTACCTGAAACGAAGTCTTTTTTGTAGGAAGACACAGAGCCTGGGGTTTAACTCCATTTCTGAAGGGAAACACACCGCATAGTTCTCTACCATGGATCACACTGTGCTTTAGAGCAAGAAGCACGCTCTTGCTTTCTAGAATCTCTAATACAGCAGGAAACGTGAGTGTGCTAAGAACAAATGAACGGTGTTTCCTACACATACGGACCATATCTATTAAAACTCTGCTTCTGAAACTGATAAAAAGCACTGGTCCAATAACATCCGATGCTTGTCAGTTAAGATGAGAAACGTGTGAGCTTCGTGAACGATGTAGTTTGTTTGAGCTGTAAAGTAACTGCCCTTACCTGAAACGAAGTCTTGCATGTTGGAAGACACAGAGCCTGGAATTTAACTCCATTTCTGAAGGGAAACACACAGCATAGTTCTCATCCATGGATCACACTCTGCTTCAGAGCAAGAAGCACGCTCTTGCTTTCTAGATTCTCTTATACAGCAAGAAACTTGGTTGTGTTCAGAACAAAAGAACTGTGTTTCCTACACATACGGACCATATCTAGTCCAACTCTGTTTATGAAACTGAACCAAACACAGGTCCAATAACATCCAATGCTTGTCAGTTAAGATGAGAAAAGTGTGAGCTTCGTGAACGATGTAGTTGGTTTGAGCTGTAAAGTAACTGCCCTTACCTGAAACGAAGTCTTGTTTGTAGGAAGACACAGAGCCTGGGGTTTAACTCCATTTCTGAAGGGAAACACACCGCATAGTTCTCTACCATGGATCACACTCTGCATTAGAGCAAGAAGCTCGCTCTTGCTTTCTAGAATCTCTAATACAGCAGGAAACGTGAGTGTGCTAAGAACAAATGAACGGTGTTTCCTACACATACGGACCATATCTATTAAAACTCTGCTTCTGAAACTGATAAAAAGCACTGGTCCAATAACATCCGATGCTTGTCAGTTAAGATGAGAAACGTGTGAGCTTCGTGAACGATGTAGTTTGTTTGAGCTGTAAAGTAACTGCCCTTACCTGAAACGAAGTCTTGCATGTTGGAAGACACAGAGCCTGGAATTTAACTCCATTTCTGAAGGGAAACACACAGCATAGTTCTCATCCATGGATCACACTCTGCTTCAGAGCAAGAAGCACGCTCTTGCTTTCTAGATTCTCTTATACAGCAAGAAACTTGGTTGTGTTCAGAACAAAAGAACTGTGTTTCCTACACATACGGACCATATCTAGTCCAACTCTGTTTATGAAACTGAACCAAACACAGGTCCAATAACATCCAATGCTTGTCAGTTAAGATGAGAAAAGTGTGAGCTTCGTGAACGATGTAGTTGGTTTGAGCTGTAAAGTAACTGCCCTTACCTGAAACGAAGTCTTGTTTGTAGGAAGACAAAGAGCCTTGGGTTTAACTGCATTTCTGAAGTGAAATACACAGCAGAGTTCTCATATACAGATCACACTCTGCTTTAGAGCAAGAAGCACGCTCTTGCTTTCTAGAGTCTCTAGGACAGCAGAAAACATGAGTGTGCTGAGAACAATGAACGGTGATTCTTACACATTCGGACCATATCGAGTCCAACTCTGCCTCTGAAATTGATACAAAGCACAGGTCCTCCAGCATTCAATGCTTGTCATTTAAGATGTGAAACGTGTGAGCTAAGTGAACGATGTAGTTCGTTTGAGCTGTAAAGTAATTGCCCTTACCTGAAATGATGTGTTGCTTGTAGGAAGACTCAGAGCCTGGGATTTAACTCCATTTCTGAAGTGAAACACACAGCAGAAATCTTATCCATTGATCACACTCTGCTTTAGAGAAAGAAGCATGCTCTTGCTTTCTAGAGTCTCTAAGACAGCAGGAAACGTGAGTGTGCTGAGAACAAAAGAACGGTGTTTCCTACACATACGGACCATATCTACTCCAACTCTGCTTCTGAAACTGATACAAAGCACTGGTCCTATAACATCTGATGCTTGTCAGTTAAGATGAGAAACGTGTGAGCTTCGTGAACAATTTAGTTCGTTTGAGCTGTAAAGTAACTGCCCTTACCTGAAACGAAGTGTTGCTTGTAGGAAGACTCAGAGCCTGTTTTTTAACTCCATTTCTGAAGTGAAACACACAGCAGGGTTCTCATATATACATCAAACTCTGCTTTAAAGCAAGAAGGACACTCTTGCTTTCTAGAGTCTCTAAGACAGCAGGAAACGTGAGTGTGCTGAGAACAAAAGAATGGTGGTGCCTACACATACGCAAGATATCTAGTCCATCTCTGCTTCTGAAACTGAGACAAAGCACTGGTCATCTAACATCCGATGCTTGTCATTTAAGATGAGAAACCTGTGAGCTTCGTGAACGATGTAGTTTGTTTGAGCTGTAAAGTATCTGCCCTTACCTGATTCGAAGTCTTTATTGTAGGAAGACACGGAGCCTGGGGTTTAACTCCATTTCTGAAGGGAAACACACAGCAAGGTTCTCATCCATGGATCACACTCTGCTTCAGAGCAAGAAGCACGCTCTAGCTTTCTAGATTCTCTAATACAGCAGGAAACGTGGTTGTGTTCAGAACAAAAGAACTGTGATTCCTACACATACGGACCATACCTATTCCAACTCTGCTTCTGAAACTGATACAAAGCACAGGTCCTCCAGCATCCAATGCTTGTCATTTAAGATGAGAAACGTGTGAGCTAAGTGAACGATGTAGTTCTTTTGAGCTGTAAAGTAACTGCCCTTTCCTGAAACGAAGTGTTGCTTGTAGGAAGACTCAGAGCCTCGGGTTGAACTCCATTTCTGAAGTGAAACACACAGCAGAGTTCTCATATATAGATCACACTCTGCTTTAGAGCAGGAAGCACTCTCTTGCTTTCTAGAGTCTCTAAGACAGCAGGAAACGTGAGTGTGCTGAGAACAAAAGAACGGTGTTTCCTACACATACGGACCATATCTAGTCCAACTCTGCTTCTGAAACTGATACAAAGCACTGGTCCTATGACATCCGATGCTTATCAGTTAAGACGAGAAACGTGTGAGCTTCGTGAATGATGTAGTTCGTTTGAGCTGTAAAGTAACTGCCCTTACCTGAAACGAAGTGTTCCTTGTAGGAAGACTCAGAGCCTGGGGTTTAACTCCATTTCTGAAGTGAAACACACAGCAGGGTTCTCATATATACATCATACTCTGCTTTAAAGCAAGAAGGAGGCTCTTGCTTTCTAGAATCTCTAAGACAGCAGGAAACATGAGTGTGCTGAGAGCAACAGAACGGTGTTTCCTAAACATTCGGACCATATCAAGTCCAACTCTGCCTCTGAAATTGATACAAAGCTCAGGTCCTCTAACATCCAATTTTTGTCAGTTAAGATGAGAAACGTGTGAGCTTCGTGAAGGATGTAGTTCATTTGAGCTGAAAAGTGACTGCCCTTACCTGAAACGAAGTCTTTATTGTAGGAAGACACAGAGCCTGGGGTTTAACTCAATTTCTGAAGGGAAACACACCGCATAGTTCTCCACCATGGATCACACTCTGCATTAGAGCAAGAAGCTCACTCTTGCTTTCTAGAATCTCTAAAACTGCAGGAAACGTGAGTGTGCTAAGAACAAATGAACGGTGTTTCCTACACATACGGACCATATCTATTCCAACTCTGCTTCTGAAACTGATAGAAAGCACAGGTCCTGCAGCATCCAATGCTTGTCATATAAGATGAGAAACCTGTGAGCTTCGTGAACGATGTAGTTTGTTTGAGCTGTAAAGTAACTGCCCTTACCTGATTCGAAGTCTTTATTGTAGGAAGACACGGAGCCTGGGGTTTAACTCCATTTCTGAAGGGAAACACACAGCAAGGTTCTCATCCATGGATCACACTCTGCTTCAGAGCAAGAAGCACGCTCTAGCTTTCTAGATTCTCTAATACAGCAGGAAACGTGGTTGTGTTCAGAACAAAAGAACTGTGATTCCTACACATACGGACCATACCTATTCCAACTCTGCTTCTGAAACTGATACAAAGCACAGGTCCTCCAGCATCCAATGCTTGTCATTTAAGATGAGAAACGTGTGAGCTAAGTGAACGATGTAGTTCTTTTGAGCTGTAAAGTAACTGCCCTTTCCTGAAACGAAGTGTTGCTTGTAGGAAGACTCAGAGCCTCGGGTTGAACTCCATTTCTGAAGTGAAACACACAGCAGAGTTCTCATATATAGATCACACTCTGCTTTAGAGCAGGAAGCACTCTCTTGCTTTCTAGAGTCTCTAAGACAGCAGGAAACGTGAGTGTGCTGAGAACAAAAGAACGGTGTTTCCTACACATATGGACCATATCTAGTCCAACTCTGCTTCTGAAACTGATACAAAGCACTGGTCCTATAACATCTGATGCTTGTCAGTTAAGATGAGAAACGTGTGAGCTTCGTGAACAATTTAGTTCGTTTGAGTTGTAAAGTAACTGCCCTTACCTGAAACGAAGTGTTGCTTGTAGGAAGACTCAGAGCCTGGGTTTTAACTCCATTTCTGAAGTGAAACACACAGCAGGGTTCTCATATATACATCAAACTCTGCTTTAAAGCAAGAAGGACACTCTTGCTTTCTAGAGTCTCTAAGACAGCAGGAAACATGAGTGTGCTGAGAGCAACAGAACGGTGTTTCCTACACATTCGGACCATATCAAGTCCAACTCTGCCTCTGAAATTGATACAAAGCTCAGGTCCTCTAACATCCAATTTTTGTCAGTTAAGATGAGAAACGTGTGAGCTTCGTGAAGGATGTAGTTCATTTGAGCTGAAAAGTGACTGCCCTTACCTGAAACGAAGTCTTTATTGTAGGAAGACACAGAGCCTGGGGTTTAACTCAATTTCTGAAGGGAAACACACCGCATAGTTCTCCACCATGGATCACACTCTGCATTAGAGCAAGAAGCTCACTCTTGCTTTCTAGAATCTCTAATACTGCAGGAAACGTGAGTGTGCTAAGAACAAATGAACGGTGTTTCCTACACATACGGACCATATCTATTCCAACTCTGCTTCTGAAACTGATAGAAAGCACAGGTCCTGCAGCATCCAATGCTTGTCATTTAAGATGAGAAACGTGTGGGCTAAGTGAACGATGTTGTTCGTTTGAGCTGTAAAGTAACTGCCCTTACCTGAAACGAAGTGTAGCTTGTAGGAAGACTCAGATCCTGGGGTTTAACTCAATTTCTGAAGTGAAACATACAGCAGAGTTCTCATATATGGATCTCACACTACTTTAGAGCAAGAAGCACTCCCTAGCTTTCTAGAGTCTCTAAGACAGCAGGAAATGTGAGTGTGCTGAGAACAAAAGAACGGTGTTTCCTAAACATACGGACCATATCTAGTGCAACTCTGCTTCTGAAACTGATACAAAAAACTGGTCCTCTAACATCCAATGCTTGTCAGTTAAGATGAGAAACGTGTGAGCTTCGTGAAGGATGTAGTTCATTTGAGCTGAAAAGTGACTGCCCTTACCTGAAACGAAGTCTTTATTGTAGGAAGACACAGAGCCTGGGGTTTAACTCCATTTCTGAAGGGAAACACACCGCATAGTTCTCTACCATGGATCACACTCTGCATTAGAGCAAGAAGCTCACTCTTGCTTTCTAGAATCTCTAATACAGCAGGAAACGTGAGTGTGCTAAGAACAAATGAATGGTGTTTCCTACACATACGGACCATATCTATTCCAACTCTGCTTCTGAAACTGATAGAAAGCACAGCTCCTGCAGCATCCAATGCTTGTCATTTAAGATGAAAAACGTGTGAGCTTCGTCAACGATGTAGTTCGTTTGAGCTGTAAAGTAACTGCCCTTACCTGAAACGAAGTGTTGCTTGTAGGAAGACTCAGAGCCTGGGATTTAACTCCATTTCTGAAGGGAAACACACAGCAGAGTTCTCTTCCATGGATCACACTCTGATTTAGAGCGCAGAAGCACGCTCTAGCTTTCTAGAGTCTCTAACAGCAGGAAATGTGAGTGTGCTGAGAACAATGAACGGTGATTCTTACACATTCGGACCATATCTATGCCAACTCTGCCTCTGAAATTGATACAAAGCACAGGTCCTCCAGCATTCAATGCTTGTCATTTAAGATGTGAAACGTGTGAGCTAAGTGAACGATGTAGTTCGTTTGAGCTATAAAGTAATTGCCCTTACCTGAAATGATGTGTTGCTTGTAGGAAGACTCAGAGCCTGGGGTTTAACTCCATTTCTGAAGTGAAACACACAGCAGAGTTCTCATATATACAACACACTCTGCTTTAAAGCAAGAAGGACGCTCTTGCTTTCTAGAATCTCTAAGACAGCAGGAAACATGAGTGTGCTGAGAGCAAAAGAACGGAGTTTCCTATAGATTCGGACCATATCGAGTCCAACTCTGCCTCTGAAATTGATACAAAGCTCAGGTCCTCTAACATCCAATGCTTGTCAGTTAAGATGAGAAACGTGTGAGCTTCGTGAACGATGTAGTTGGTTTGAGCTGTAAAGTATCTGCCCTTACCTGATTCGAAGTCTTGCTTATAGGATGACTCAGAGCCTGGGATTTAACTCCATTTCTGAAGGGAAACACACAGCAGAGTTCTCTTCCATGGATCACACTCTGCTTTAGAGCAAGAAGCACGCACTAGCTTTCTAGAGTCTCTAAGACAGCAGGAAACGTGAGTGTGCTGAGAACAAAGAACGGTGTTTCCTACACATACGGACCATATCTATTCCAACTCTGCTTCTGAAACTGAGACAAAGCACTGGTCCTATAACATCCGATGCTTGTCAGTTAAGATGAGAAACATGTGAGCTTCGTGAACGATGTAGTTCGTTTGAGCTCTAAAGTATCTGCCCTTACCTGAAACGAAGTCTTGCATGTTGGAAGACACAGAGCCTGGAATTTAACTCCATTTCTGAAGGGAAACACACAGCATAGTTCTCATCTATGGATCACACTCTGCTTCAGAGCAAGAAGCACGTTCTTGCTTTCTAGATTCTCTAATACAGCAGGAAATGTGGTTGTGTTCAGAACAAAAGAACTGTGTTTCCTATGCATATGGACCATATCTAGTCCAACTCTGCTTGTGAAACTGAAACAAACCACAGGTCCACTAACATCCAATGCTTGTCAGTTAAGATGAGAAACATGTGAGCTTCGTAACAGATGTAGTTCGTTTGAGCTGTAAAGTAACTGCCCTTACCTGAAACGAAGTCTTGTTTGTAGGAAGACTCAGAGCCTGGGATTTAACTCCATTTCTGAAGTGAAACACACAGCAGAATTCTTATCCATTGATCACACTCTGCTTTAGAGAAAGAAGCATGCTCTAGCTTTCTAGAGTTCTAAGACAGCAGGAAACGTGAGTCTGCTGAGAACAAAAGAACGGTGTTTCCTACACATACGGACCATATCTATTCCAACTCTGCTTCTAAAACTGATACAAAGCACTGGTCCTATAACATCTGATGCTTGTCAGTTAAGATGAGAAACGTGTGAGCTTCGTGAATGATGTAGTTCGTTTGAGCTGTAAAGTAACTGCCCTTACTTGAAACGAAGTGTTGCTTGTAGGGAGACTCAGAGCCTGGGGTTTAACTCCATTTCTGAAGTGAAACACACAGCAGGGTTCTCATATGTACATCACACTCTGCTTTAAAGCAAGAAGGATGCTCTTGCTTTCTAGAATATCTAAGACAGCAGGAAACATGCATGTGCTGAGAGCAAAAGAACGGCGTTTCCTACACATTCGGACCATATCGAGTCCAACTCTGCCTCTGAAATTGATACAAAGCTCAGGTGCTCTAACATCCAATGCTTGTCATTTAAGATGAGAAACGTGTGAGCTTTGTGAAGGATGTAGTTCATCTGAGCTGAAATGTGACTGCCCTTACCTGAAACGAAGTCTTTTTTGTAGGAAGACACAGAGCCTGGGGTTTAACTCCATTTCTGAAGGGAAACACACCGCATAGTTCTCTACCATGGATCACACTGTGCTTTAGAGCAAGAAGCACGCTCTTGCTTTCTAGAATCTCTAATACAGCAGGAAACGTGAGTGTGCTAAGAACAAATGAACGGTGTTTCCTACACATACGGACCATATCTATTAAAACTCTGCTTCTGAAACTGATAAAAAGCACTGGTCCAATAACATCCGATGCTTGTCAGTTAAGATGAGAAACGTGTGAGCTTCGTGAACGATGTAGTTTGTTTGAGCTGTAAAGTAACTGCCCTTACCTGAAACGAAGTCTTGCATGTTGGAAGACACAGAGCCTGGAATTTAACTCCATTTCTGAAGGGAAACACACAGCATAGTTCTCATCCATGGATCACACTCTGCTTCAGAGCAAGAAGCACGCTCTTGCTTTCTAGATTCTCTTATACAGCAAGAAACTTGGTTGTGTTCAGAACAAAAGAACTGTGTTTCCTACACATACGGACCATATCTAGTCCAACTCTGTTTATGAAACTGAACCAAACACAGGTCCAATAACATCCAATGCTTGTCAGTTAAGATGAGAAAAGTGTGACTTTCGTGAACGATGTAGTTGGTTTGAGCTGTAAAGTAACTGCCCTTACCTGAAACGAAGTCTTGTTTGTAGGAAGACTCAGAGCCTTGGGTTTAACTGCATTTCTGAAGTGAAATACACAGCAGAGTTCTCATATACAGATCACACTCTGCTTTAGAGCAAGAAGCACGCTCTTGCTTTCTAGAGTCTCTAGGACAGCAGAAAACATGAGTGTGCTGAGAACAATGAACGGTGATTCTTACACATTCGGACCATATCGAGTCCAACTCTGCCTCTGAAATTGATACAAAGCACAGGTCCTCCAGCATTCAATGCTTGTCATTTAAGATGTGAAACGTGTGAGCTAAGTGAACGATGTAGTTCGTTTGAGCTGTAAAGTAATTGCCCTTACCTGAAATGATGTGTTGCTTGTAGGAAGACTCAGAGCCTGGGATTTAACTCCATTTCTGAAGTGAAACACACAGCAGAAATCTTATCCATTGATCACACTCTGCTTTAGAGAAAGAAGCATGCTCTTGCTTTCTAGAGTCTCTAAGACAGCAGGAAACGTGAGTGTGCTGAGAACAAAAGAATGGTGTTTCCTACACATACGGACCATATCTAGTCCAAATCTGCTTCTGAAACTGATACAAAGCACTGGTCCTATAACATCTGATGCTTGTCAGTTAAGATGAGAAACGTGTGAGCTTCGTGAACAATTTAGTTCGTTTGAGCTGTAAAGTAACTGCCCTTACCTGAAACGAAGTGTTGCTTGTAGGAAGACTCAGAGCCTGGGTTTTAACTCCATTTCTGAAGTGAAACACACAGCAGGGTTCTCATATATACATCAAACTCTGCTTTAAAGCAAGAAGGACACTCTTGCTTTCTAGAGTCTCTAAGACAGCAGGAAACGTGAGTGTGCTGAGAACAAAAGAATGGTGGTGCGTACACATACGCAAGATATCTAGTCCATCTCTGCTTTGAAACTGAGACAAAGCGCTGGTCATCTAACATCCGATGCTTGTCATTTAAGATGAGAAACCTGTGAGCTTCGTGAACGATGTAGTTTGTTTGAGCTGTAAAGTAACTGACCTTACCTGATTCGAAGTCTTTATTGTAGGAAGACACAGAGCCTGGGGTTTAACTCCATTTCTGAAGGGAAACACACAGCAAGGTTCATCCATGGATCACACTCTGCTTCAGAGCAAGAAGCACGCTCTAGCTTTCTAGATTCTCTAATACAGCAGGAAACGTGGTTGTGTTCAGAACAAAAGAACTGTGTTTCCTACACATACGGACCATATCTATTCCAACTCTGCTTCTGAAACTGATACAAAGCACAGGTCCTCCAGCATCCAATGCTTGTCATTTAAGATGAGAAACGTGTGAGCTAAGTCAACGATGTAGTTCATTTGAGCTGTAAAGTAACTGCCCTTTCCTGAAACAAAGTGTTGCTTGTAGGAAGACTCAGAGCCTGGGGTTTAACTCCATTTCTGAAGTGAAACACAAAGCAGAGTTCTCATATATAGATCACACTCTGCTTTAGAGCAGGAAGCACTCTCTTGCTTTCTAGAGTCTCTAAGACAGCAGGAAACGTGAGTGTGCTGAGAACAAAGAACGGTGTTTCCTACACATACGGACCATATCTATTCCAACTCTGCTTCTGAAACTGATACAAAGCACTGGTCCTATGACATCCGATGCTTATCAGTTAAGTTGAGAAACGTGTGAGCTTCGTGAATGATGTAGTTCGTTTGAGCTGTAAAGTAACTGCCCTTACCTGAAACGAAGTGTTCCTTGTAGGAAGACTCAGAGCCTGGGGTTTAACTCCATTTCTGAAGTGAAACACACAGCAGGGTTCTCATATATACATCATACTCTGCTTTAAAGCAAGAAGGAGGCTCTTGCTTTCTAGAATCTCTAAGACAGCAGGAAACATGAGTGTGCTGAGAGCAACAGAACGGTGTTTCCTACACATTCGGACCATATCAAGTCCAACTCTGCCTCTGAAATTGATACAAAGCTCAGGTCCTCTAACATCCAATGCTTGTCAGTTAAGATGAGAAACGTGTGAGCTTCGTGAAGGATGTAGTTCATTTGAGCTGAAAAGTGACTGCCCTTACCTGAAACGAAGTCTTTATTGTAGGAAGACACAGAGCCTGGCCTTTAACTCAATTTCTGAAGGGAAACACACCGCATAGTTCTCCACCATGGATCACACTCTGCATTAGAGCAAGAAGCTCACTCGTGCTTTCTAGAATCTCTAATACTGCAGGAAACGTGAGTGTGCTAAGAACAAATGAACGGTGTTTCCTACACATACGGACCATATCTATTCCAACTCTGCTTCTGAAACTGATAGAAAGCACAGGTCCTGCAGCATCCAATGCTTGTCATTTAAGATGAGAAACGTGTGAGCTAAGTGAACGATGTAGTTCGTTTGAGCTGTAAAGTAACTGCCCTTACCTGAAACGAAGTGTAGCTTGTAGGAAGACTCAGATCCTGGGGTTTAACTCAATTTCTGAAGTGAAACATACAGCAGAGTTCTCATATATGGATGTCACACTACTTTACAGCAAGAAGCACTCCCTAGCTTTCTAGAGTCTCTAAGACAGCAGGAAATGTGAGTGTGCTGAGAACAAAAGAACGGTGTTTCCTAAACATACGAACCATATCTAGTCTAACTCTGCTTCTGAAACTGATACAAAAAACTGGTCCTCTAACATCCAATGCTTGTCAGTTAAGATGAGAAACGTGTGAGCTTCGTGAAGGATGTAGTTCATTTGAGCTGAAAAGTGACTGCCCTTACCTGAAACGAAGTCTTTATTGTAGGAAGACACAGAGCCTGGGGTTTAACTCCATTTCTGAAGGGAAACACACCGCATAGTTCTCTACCATGGATCACACACTGCATTAGAGCAAGAAGCTCGCTCTTGCTTTCTAGAATCTCTAATACAGCAGGAAACGTGAGTGTGCTAAGAACAAATGAACGGTGTTTCCTACACATACGGACCATATCTATTCCAACTCTGCTTCTGAAACTGATAGAAAGCACAGCTCCTGCAGCATCCAATGCTTGTCATTTAAGATGAGAAACGTGTGAGCTTCGTCAACGATGTAGTTCATTTGAGCTGTAAAGTAACTGCCCTTACCTGAAACGAAGTGTTGCTTGTAGGAAGACTCAGAGCCTGGGATTTAACTCCATTTCTGAAGGGAAACACACAGCAGAGTTCTCTTCCATGGATCACACTCTGATTTAGAGCGCAGAAGCACGCTCTAGCTTTCTAGAGTCTCTAAGACAGCAGGAAATGTGAGTGTGCTGAGAAAAATGAACGGTGATTCTTACACATTCGGACCATATCAAGTCCAACTCTGCCTCTGAAATTGATACAAAGCACAGGTCCTCCAGCATTCAATGCTTGTCATTTAAGATGTGAAACGTGTGAGCTAAGTGAACGATGTAGTTCGTTTGAGCTATAAAGTAATTGCCCTTACCTGAAATGATGTGTTGCTTGTAGGAAGACTCAGAGCCTGGGGTTTAACTCCATTTCTGAAGTGAAACACACAGCAGAGTTCTCATATATAGATCACACTCTGCTTTAGAGCAGGAAGCACTCCCTTGCTTTCTAGAATCTCTAAGAGAGCAGGAAACTTGAGTGTGCTGAGAACAAAAGAACGGTGTTTCCTACACATACAGACCATATCTATTCCAACTCTGCTTCTGAAACTGATACAAAGCACTGGTCCTATAACATCTGATGCTTGTCAGTTAAGATGAGAAACGTGTGAGCTTCGTGAATAATTTAGTTCGTTTGAGCTGTAAGGAACTGCCCTTACCTGAAACGAAGTGTTGCTTGTAGGAAGACTCAGAGCCTGGGTTTTAACTCCATTTCTGAAGTGAAACACACAGCAGGGTTCTCATATATACATCAATCTCTGCTTTAAAGCAAGAAGGACACTCTTGCTTTCTAGAGTCTCTAAGACAGCAGGAAACATGAGTGTGCTGAGAGCAACAGAACGGTGTTTCCTACACATTCGGACCATATCAAGTCCAACTCTGCCTCTGAAATTGATACAAAGCTCAGGTCCTCTAACATCCAATTTTTGTCAGTTAAGATGAGAAACGTGTGAGCTTCGTGAAGGATGTAGTTCATTTGAGCTGAAAAGTGACTGCCCTTACCTGAAACGAAGTCTTTATTGTAGGAAGACACAGAGCCTGGGGTTTAACTCAATTTCTGAAGGGAAACACACCGCATAGTTCTCCACCATGGATCACACTCTGCATTAGAGCAAGAAGCTCACTCTTGCTTTCTAGAATCTCTAATACTGCAGGAAACGTGAGTGTGCTAAGAACAAATGAACGGTGTTTCCTACACATACGGACCATATCTATTCCAACTCTGCTTCTGAAACTGATAGAAAGCACAGGTCCTGCAGCATCCAATGCTTGTCATTTAAGATGAGAAACGTGTGGGCTAAGTGAACGATGTTGTTCGTTTGAGCTGTAAAGTAACTGCCCTTACCTGAAACGAAGTGTAGCTTGTAGGAAGACTCAGATCCTGGGGTTTAACTCAATTTCTGAAGTGAAACATACAGCAGAGTTCTCATATATGGATCTCACACTACTTTAGAGCAAGAAGCACTCCCTAGCTTTCTAGAGTCTCTAAGACAGCAGGAAATGTGAGTGTGCTGAGAACAAAAGAACGGTGTTTCCTAAACATACGGACCATATCTAGTGCAACTCTGCTTCTGAAACTGATACAAAAAACTGGTCCTCTAACATCCAATGCTTGTCAGTTAAGATGAGAAACGTGTGAGCTTCGTGAAGGATGTAGTTCATTTGAGCTGAAAAGTGACTGCCCTTACCTGAAACGAAGTCTTTATTGTAGGAAGACACAGAGCCTGGGGTTTAACTCCATTTCTGAAGGGAAACACACCGCATAGTTCTCTACCATGGATCACACTCTGCATTAGAGCAAGAAGCTCACTCTTGCTTTCTAGAATCTCTAATACAGCAGGAAACGTGAGTGTGCTAAGAACAAATGAATGGTGTTTCCTACACATACGGACCATATCTATTCCAACTCTGCTTCTGAAACTGATAGAAAGCACAGCTCCTGCAGCATCCAATGCTTGTCATTTAAGATGAAAAACGTGTGAGCTTCGTCAACGATGTAGTTCGTTTGAGCTGTAAAGTAACTGCCCTTACCTGAAACGAAGTGTTGCTTGTAGGAAGACTCAGAGCCTGGGATTTAACTCCATTTCTGAAGGGAAACACACAGCAGAGTTCTCTTCCATGGATCACACTCTGATTTAGAGCGCAGAAGCACGCTCTAGCTTTCTAGAGTCTCTAAGACAGCAGGAAATGTGAGTGTGCTGAGAACAATGAACGGTGATTCTTACACATTCGGACCATATCTATGCCAACTCTGCCTCTGAAATTGATACAAAGCACAGGTCCTCCAGCATTCAATGCTTGTCATTTAAGATGTGAAACGTGTGAGCTAAGTGAACGATGTAGTTCGTTTGAGCTATAAAGTAATTGCCCTTACCTGAAATGATGTGTTGCTTGTAGGAAGACTCAGAGCCTGGGGTTTAACTCCATTTCTGAAGTGAAACACACAGCAGAGTTCTCATATATACAACACACTCTGCTTTAAAGCAAGAAGGACGCTCTTGCTTTCTAGAATCTCTAAGACAGCAGGAAACATGAGTGTGCTGAGAGCAAAAGAACGGAGTTTCCTACAGATTCGGACCATATCGAGTCCAACTCTGCCTCTGAAATTGATACAAAGCTCAGGTCCTCTAACATCCAATGCTTGTCAGTTAAGATGAGAAACGTGTGAGCTTCGTGAACGATGTAGTTGGTTTGAGCTGTAAAGTATCTGCCCTTACCTGATTCGAAGTCTTGCTTATAGGATGACTCAGAGCCTGGGATTTAACTCCATTTCTGAAGGGAAACACACAGCAGAGTTCTCTTCCATGGATCACACTCTGCTTTAGAGCAAGAAGCACGCACTAGCTTTCTAGAGTCTCTAAGACAGCAGGAAACGTGAGTGTGCTGAGAACAAAGAACGGTGTTTCCTACACATACGGACCATATCTATTCCAACTCTGCTTCTGAAACTGAGACAAAGCACTGGTCCTATAACATCCGATGCTTGTCAGTTAAGATGAGAAACATGTGAGCTTCGTGAACGATGTAGTTCGTTTGAGCTCTAAAGTATCTGCCCTTACCTGAAACGAAGTCTTGCATGTTGGAAGACACAGAGCCTGGAATTTAACTCCATTTCTGAAGGGAAACACACAGCATAGTTCTCATCTATGGATCACACTCTGCTTCAGAGCAAGAAGCACGTTCTTGCTTTCTAGATTCTCTAATACAGCAGGAAATGTGGTTGTGTTCAGAACAAAAGAACTGTGTTTCCTATGCATATGGACCATATCTAGTCCAACTCTGCTTGTGAAACTGAAACAAACCACAGGTCCACTAACATCCAATGCTTGTCAGTTAAGATGAGAAACATGTGAGCTTCGTAACAGATGTAGTTCGTTTGAGCTGTAAAGTAACTGCCCTTACCTGAAACGAAGTCTTGTTTGTAGGAAGACTCAGAGCCTGGGATTTAACTCCATTTCTGAAGTGAAACACACAGCAGAATTCTTATCCATTGATCACACTCTGCTTTAGAGAAAGAAGCATGCTCTAGCTTTCTAGAGTTCTAAGACAGCAGGAAACGTGAGTCTGCTGAGAACAAAAGAACGGTGTTTCCTACACATACGGACCATATCTATTCCAACTCTGCTTCTAAAACTGATACAAAGCACTGGTCCTATAACATCTGATGCTTGTCAGTTAAGATGAGAAACGTGTGAGCTTCGTGAATGATGTAGTTCGTTTGAGCTGTAAAGTAACTGCCCTTACTTGAAACGAAGTGTTGCTTGTAGGGAGACTCAGAGCCTGGGGTTTAACTCCATTTCTGAAGTGAAACACACAGCAGGGTTCTCATATGTACATCACACTCTGCTTTAAAGCAAGAAGGATGCTCTTGCTTTCTAGAATATCTAAGACAGCAGGAAACATGCATGTGCTGAGAGCAAAAGAACGGCGTTTCCTACACATTCGGACCATATCGAGTCCAACTCTGCCTCTGAAATTGATACAAAGCTCAGGTGCTCTAACATCCAATGCTTGTCATTTAAGATGAGAAACGTGTGAGCTTTGTGAAGGATGTAGTTCATCTGAGCTGAAATGTGACTGCCCTTACCTGAAACGAAGTCTTTTTTGTAGGAAGACACAGAGCCTGGGGTTTAACTCCATTTCTGAAGGGAAACACACCGCATAGTTCTCTACCATGGATCACACTGTGCTTTAGAGCAAGAAGCACGCTCTTGCTTTCTAGAATCTCTAATACAGCAGGAAACGTGAGTGTGCTAAGAACAAATGAACGGTGTTTCCTACACATACGGACCATATCTATTAAAACTCTGCTTCTGAAACTGATAAAAAGCACTGGTCCAATAACATCCGATGCTTGTCAGTTAAGATGAGAAACGTGTGAGCTTCGTGAACGATGTAGTTTGTTTGAGCTGTAAAGTAACTGCCCTTACCTGAAACGAAGTCTTGCATGTTGGAAGACACAGAGCCTGGAATTTAACTCCATTTCTGAAGGGAAACACACAGCATAGTTCTCATCCATGGATCACACTCTGCTTCAGAGCAAGAAGCACGCTCTTGCTTTCTAGATTCTCTTATACAGCAAGAAACTTGGTTGTGTTCAGAACAAAAGAACTGTGTTTCCTACACATACGGACCATATCTAGTCCAACTCTGTTTATGAAACTGAACCAAACACAGGTCCAATAACATCCAATGCTTGTCAGTTAAGATGAGAAAAGTGTGAGCTTCGTGAACGATGTAGTTGGTTTGAGCTGTAAAGTAACTGCCCTTACCTGAAACGAAGTCTTGTTTGTAGGAAGACTCAGAGCCTTGGGTTTAACTGCATTTCTGAAGTGAAATACACAGCAGAGTTCTCATATACAGATCACACTCTGCTTTAGAGCAAGAAGCACGCTCTTGCTTTCTAGAGTCTCTAGGACAGCAGAAAACATGAGTGTGCTGAGAACAATGAACGGTGATTCTTACACATTCGGACCATATCGAGTCCAACTCTGCCTCTGAAATTGATACAAAGCACAGGTCCTCCAGCATTCAATGCTTGTCATTTAAGATGTGAAACGTGTGAGCTAAGTGAACGATGTAGTTCGTTTGAGCTGTAAAGTAATTGCCCTTACCTGAAATGATGTGTTGCTTGTAGGAAGACTCAGAGCCTGGGATTTAACTCCATTTCTGAAGTGAAACACACAGCAGAAATCTTATCCATTGATCACACTCTGCTTTAGAGAAAGAAGCATGCTCTTGCTTTCTAGAGTCTCTAAGACAGCAGGAAACGTGAGTGTGCTGAGAACAAAAGAATGGTGTTTCCTACACATACGGACCATATCTAGTCCAAATCTGCTTCTGAAACTGATACAAAGCACTGGTCCTATAACATCTGATGCTTGTCAGTTAAGATGAGAAACGTGTGAGCTTCGTGAACAATTTAGTTCGTTTGAGCTGTAAAGTAACTGCCCTTACCTGAAACGAAGTGTTGCTTGTAGGAAGACTCAGAGCCTGGGTTTTAACTCCATTTCTGAAGTGAAACACACAGCAGGGTTCTCATATATACATCAAACTCTGCTTTAAAGCAAGAAGGACACTCTTGCTTTCTAGAGTCTCTAAGACAGCAGGAAACGTGAGTGTGCTGAGAACAAAAGAATGGTGGTGCGTACACATACGCAAGATATCTAGTCCATCTCTGCTTTGAAACTGAGACAAAGCGCTGGTCATCTAACATCCGATGCTTGTCATTTAAGATGAGAAACCTGTGAGCTTCGTGAACGATGTAGTTTGTTTGAGCTGTAAAGTAACTGACCTTACCTGATTCGAAGTCTTTATTGTAGGAAGACACAGAGCCTGGGGTTTAACTCCATTTCTGAAGGGAAACACACAGCAAGGTTCATCCATGGATCACACTCTGCTTCAGAGCAAGAAGCACGCTCTAGCTTTCTAGATTCTCTAATACAGCAGGAAACGTGGTTGTGTTCAGAACAAAAGAACTGTGTTTCCTACACATACGGACCATATCTATTCCAACTCTGCTTCTGAAACTGATACAAAGCACAGGTCCTCCAGCATCCAATGCTTGTCATTTAAGATGAGAAACGTGTGAGCTAAGTCAACGATGTAGTTCATTTGAGCTGTAAAGTAACTGCCCTTTCCTGAAACAAAGTGTTGCTTGTAGGAAGACTCAGAGCCTGGGGTTTAACTCCATTTCTGAAGTGAAACACAAAGCAGAGTTCTCATATATAGATCACACTCTGCTTTAGAGCAGGAAGCACTCTCTTGCTTTCTAGAGTCTCTAAGACAGCAGGAAACGTGAGTGTGCTGAGAACAAAGAACGGTGTTTCCTACACATACGGACCATATCTATTCCAACTCTGCTTCTGAAACTGATACAAAGCACTGGTCCTCTGACATCCGATGCTTATCAGTTAAGTTGAGAAACGTGTGAGCTTCGTGAATGATGTAGTTCGTTTGAGCTGTAAAGTAACTGCCCTTACCTGAAACGAAGTGTTCCTTGTAGGAAGACTCAGAGCCTGGGGTTTAACTCCATTTCTGAAGTGAAACACACAGCAGGGTTCTCATATATACATCATACTCTGCTTTAAAGCAAGAAGGAGGCTCTTGCTTTCTAGAATCTCTAAGACAGCAGGAAACATGAGTGTGCTGAGAGCAACAGAACGGTGTTTCCTACACATTCGGACCATATCAAGTCCAACTCTGCCTCTGAAATTGATACAAAGCTCAGGTCCTCTAACATCCAATGCTTGTCAGTTAAGATGAGAAACGTGTGAGCTTCGTGAAGGATGTAGTTCATTTGAGCTGAAAAGTGACTGCCCTTACCTGAAACGAAGTCTTTATTGTAGGAAGACACAGAGCCTGGCCTTTAACTCAATTTCTGAAGGGAAACACACCGCATAGTTCTCCACCATGGATCACACTCTGCATTAGAGCAAGAAGCTCACTCGTGCTTTCTAGAATCTCTAATACTGCAGGAAACGTGAGTGTGCTAAGAACAAATGAACGGTGTTTCCTACACATACGGACCATATCTATTCCAACTCTGCTTCTGAAACTGATAGAAAGCACAGGTCCTGCAGCATCCAATGCTTGTCATTTAAGATGAGAAACGTGTGAGCTAAGTGAACGATGTAGTTCGTTTGAGCTGTAAAGTAACTGCCCTTACCTGAAACGAAGTGTAGCTTGTAGGAAGACTCAGATCCTGGGGTTTAACTCAATTTCTGAAGTGAAACATACAGCAGAGTTCTCATATATGGATGTCACACTACTTTACAGCAAGAAGCACTCCCTAGCTTTCTAGAGTCTCTAAGACAGCAGGAAATGTGAGTGTGCTGAGAACAAAAGAACGGTGTTTCCTAAACATACGAACCATATCTAGTCTAACTCTGCTTCTGAAACTGATACAAAAAACTGGTCCTCTAACATCCAATGCTTGTCAGTTAAGATGAGAAACGTGTGAGCTTCGTGAAGGATGTAGTTCATTTGAGCTGAAAAGTGACTGCCCTTACCTGAAACGAAGTCTTTATTGTAGGAAGACACAGAGCCTGGGGTTTAACTCCATTTCTGAAGGGAAACACACCGCATAGTTCTCTACCATGGATCACACACTGCATTAGAGCAAGAAGCTCGCTCTTGCTTTCTAGAATCTCTAATACAGCAGGAAACGTGAGTGTGCTAAGAACAAATGAATGGTGTTTCCTACACATACGGACCATATCTATTCCAACTCTGCTTCTGAAACTGATAGAAAGCACAGCTCCTGCATCATCCAATGCTTGTCATTTAAGATGAGAAACGTGTGAGCTTCGTCAACGATGTAGTTCATTTGAGCTGTAAAGTAACTGCCCTTACCTGAAACGAAGTGTTGCTTATAGGAAGACTCAGAGCCTGGGATTTAACTCCATTTCTGAAGGGAAACACACAGCAGAGTTCTCTTCCATGGATCACACTCTGATTTAGAGCGCAGAAGCACGCTCTAGCTTTCTAGAGTCTCTAAGACAGCAGGAAATGTGAGTGTGCTGAGAACAATGAACGGTGATTCTTACACATTCGGACCATATCAAGTCCAACTCTGCCTCTGAAATTGATACAAAGCACAGGTCCTCCAGCATTCAATGCTTGTCATTTAAGATGTGAAACGTGTGAGCTAAGTGAACGATGTAGTTCGTTTGAGCTATAAAGTAATTGCCCTTACCTGAAATGATGTGTTGCTTGTAGGAAGACTCAGAGCCTGGGGTTTAACTCCATTTCTGAAGTGAAACACACAGCAGAGTTCTCATATATAGATCACACTCTGCTTTAGAGCAGGAAGCACTCCCTTGCTTTCTAGAATCTCTAAGAGAGCAGGAAACTTGAGTGTGCTGAGAACAAAAGAACGGTGTTTCCTACACATACAGACCATATCTATTCCAACTCTGCTTCTGAAACTGATACAAAGCACTGGTCCTATAACATCTGATGCTTGTCAGTTAAGATGAGAAACGTGTGAGCTTCGTGAATAATTTAGTTCGTTTGAGCTGTAAGGAACTGCCCTTACCTGAAACGAAGTGTTGCTTGTAGGAAGACTCAGAGCCTGGGTTTTAACTCCATTTCTGAAGTGAAACACACAGCAGGGTTCTCATATATACATCAATCTCTGCTTTAAAGCAAGAAGGACACTCTTGCTTTCTAGAGTCTCTAAGACAGCAGGAAACATGAGTGTGCTGAGAGCAACAGAACGGTGTTTCCTACACATTCGGACCATATCAAGTCCAACTCTGCCTCTGAAATTGATACAAAGCTCAGGTCCTCTAACATCCAATTTTTGTCAGTTAAGATGAGAAACGTGTGAGCTTCGTGAAGGATGTAGTTCATTTGAGCTGAAAAGTGACTGCCCTTACCTGAAACGAAGTCTTTATTGTAGGAAGACACAGAGCCTGGGGTTTAACTCAATTTCTGAAGGGAAACACACCGCATAGTTCTCCACCATGGATCACACTCTTCATTAGAGCAAGAAGCTCACTCTTGCTTTCTAGAATCTCTAATACTGCAGGAAACGTGAGTGTGCTAAGAACAAATGAACGGTGTTTCCTACACATACGGACCATATCTATTCCAACTCTGCTTCTGAAACTGATAGAAAGCACAGGTCCTGCAGCATCCAATGCTTGTCATTTAAGATGAGAAACGTGTGGGCTAAGTGAACGATGTAGTTCGTTTGAGCTGTAAAGTAACTGCCCTTACCTGAAACGAAGTGTAGCTTGTAGGAAGACTCTGATCCTGGGGTTTAACTCAATTTCTGAAGTGAAACATACAGCAGAGTTCTCATATATGGATCTCACACTACTTTAGAGCAAGAAGCACTCCCTAGCTTTCTAGAGTCTCTAAGACAGCAGGAAATGTGAGTGTGCTGAGAACAAAAGAACGGTGTTTCCTAAACATACGGACCATATCTAGTCCAACTCTGCTTCTGAAACTGATACAAAAAACTGGTCCTCTAACATCCAATGCTTGTCAGTTAAGATGAGAAACGTGTGAGCTTCGTGAAGGATGTAGTTCATTTGAGCTGAAAAGTGACTGCCCTTACCTGAAACGAAGTCTTTATTGTAGGAAGACACAGAGCCTGGGGTTTAACTCCATTTCTGAAGGGAAACACACCACATAGTTCTCTACCATGGATCACACTCTGCATTAGAGCAAGAAGCTCACTCTTGCTTTCTAGAATCTCTAATACAGCAGGAAACGTGAGTGTGCTAAGAACAAATGAATGGTGTTTCCTACACATACGGACCATATCTATTCCAACTCTGCTTCTGAAACTGATAGAAAGCACAGCTCCTGCAGCATCCAATGCTTGTCATTTAAGATGAAAAACGTGTGAGCTTCGTCAACGATGTAGTTCGTTTGAGCTGTAAAGTAACTGCCCTTACCTGAAACGAAGTGTTGCTTGTAGGAAGACTCAGAGCCTGGGATTTAACTCCATTTCTGAAGGGAAACACACAGCAGAGTTCTCTTCCATGGATCACACTCTGATTTAGAGCGCAGAAGCACGCTCTAGCTTTCTAGAGTCTCTAAGACAGCAGGAAATGTGAGTGTGCTGAGAACAATGAACGGTGATTCTTACACATTCGGACCATATCTATGCCAACTCTGCCTCTGAAATTGATACAAAGCACAGGTCCTCCAGCATTCAATGCTTGTCATTTAAGATGTGAAACGTGTGAGCTAAGTGAACGATGTAGTTCGTTTGAGCTATAAAGTAATTGCCCTTACCTGAAATGATGTGTTGCTTGTAGGAAGACTCAGAGCCTGGGGTTTAACTCCATTTCTGAAGTGAAACACACAGCAGAGTTCTCATATATACAACACACTCTGCTTTAAAGCAAGAAGGACGCTCTTGCTTTCTAGAATCTCTAAGACAGCAGGAAACATGAGTGTGCTGAGAGCAAAAGAACGGAGTTTCCTACAGATTCGGACCATATCGAGTCCAACTCTGCCTCTGAAATTGATACAAAGCTCAGGTCCTCTAACATCCAATGCTTGTCAGTTAAGATGAGAAACGTGTGAGCTTCGTGAACGATGTAGTTGGTTTGAGCTGTAAAGTATCTGCCCTTACCTGATTCGAAGTCTTGCTTATAGGATGACTCAGAGCCTGGGATTTAACTCCATTTCTGAAGGGAAACACACAGCAGAGTTCTCTTCCATGGATCACACTCTGCTTTAGAGCAAGAAGCACGCACTAGCTTTCTAGAGTCTCTAAGACAGCAGGAAACGTGAGTGTGCTGAGAACAAAGAACGGTGTTTCCTACACATACGGACCATATCTATTCCAACTCTGCTTCTGAAACTGAGACAAAGCACTGGTCCTATAACATCCGATGCTTGTCAGTTAAGATGAGAAACGTGTGAGCTTCGTGAACGATGTAGTTCGTTTGAGCTCTAAAGTATCTGCCCTTACCTGAAACGAAGTCTTGCATGTTGGAAGACACAGAGCCTGGAATTTAACTCCATTTCTGAAGGGAAACACACAGCATAGTTCTCATCTATGGATCACACTCTGCTTCAGAGCAAGAAGCACGTTCTTGCTTTCTAGATTCTCTAATACAGCAGGAAATGTGGTTGTGTTCAGAACAAAAGAACTGTGTTTCCTATACATATGGACCATATCTAGTCCAACTCTGCTTGTGAAACTGAAACAAACCACAGGTCCACTAACATCCAATGCTTGTCAGTTAAGATGAGAAACATGTGAGCTTCGTAACAGATGTAGTTCGTTTGAGCTGTAAAGTAACTGCCCTTACCTGAAACGAAGTCTTGTTTGTAGGAAGACTCAGAGCCTGGGATTTAACTCCATTTCTGAAGTGAAACACACAGCAGAATTCTTATCCATTGATCACACTCTGCTTTAGAGAAAGAAGCATGCTCTAGCTTTCTAGAGTTCAAAGACAGCAGGAAACGTGAGTCTGCTGAGAACAAAAGAACGGTGTTTCCTACACATACGGACCATATCTATTCCAACTCTGCTTCTAAAACTGATACAAAGCACTGGTCCTATAACATCTGATGCTTGTCAGTTAAGATGAGAAACGTGTGAGCTTCGTGAATGATGTAGTTCGTTTGAGCTGTAAAGTAACTGCCCTTACTTGAAACGAAGTGTTGCTTGTAGGGAGACTCAGAGCCTGGGGTTTAACTCCATTTCTGAAGTGAAACACACAGCAGGGTTCTCATATGTACATCACACTCTGCTTTAAAGCAAGAAGGATGCTCTTGCTTTCTAGAATATCTAAGACAGCAGGAAACATGCATGTGCTGAGAGCAAAAGAACGGCGTTTCCTACACATTCGGACCATATCGAGTCCAACTCTGCCTCTGAAATTGATACAAAGCTCAGGTGCTCTAACATCCAATGCTTGTCATTTAAGATGAGAAACGTGTGAGCTTTGTGAAGGATGTAGTTCATCTGAGCTGAAATGTGACTGCCCTTACCTGAAACGAAGTCTTTTTTGTAGGAAGACACAGAGCCTGGGGTTTAACTCCATTTCTGAAGGGAAACACACCGCATAGTTCTCTACCATGGATCACACTGTGCTTTAGAGCAAGAAGCACGCTCTTGCTTTCTAGAATCTCTAATACAGCAGGAAACGTGAGTGTGCTAAGAACAAATGAACGGTGTTTCCTACACATACGGACCATATCTATTAAAACTCTGCTTCTGAAACTGATAAAAAGCACTGGTCCAATAACATCCGATGCTTGTCAGTTAAGATGAGAAACGTGTGAGCTTCGTGAACGATGTAGTTTGTTTGAGCTGTAAAGTAACTGCCCTTACCTGAAACGAAGTCTTGCATGTTGGAAGACACAGAGCCTGGAATTTAACTCCATTTCTGAAGGGAAACACACAGCATAGTTCTCATCCATGGATCACACTCTGCTTCAGAGCAAGAAGCACGCTCTTACTTTCTAGATTCTCTTATACAGCAAGAAACTTGGTTGTGTTCAGAACAAAAGAACTGTGTTTCCTACACATACGGACCATATCTAGTCCAACTCTGTTTATGAAACTGAACCAAACACAGGTCCAATAACATCCAATGCTTGTCAGTTAAGATGAGAAAAGTGTGAGCTTCGTGAACGATGTAGTTGGTTTGAGCTGTAAAGTAACTGCCCTTACCTGAAACGAAGTCTTGTTTGTAGGAAGACTCAGAGCCTTGGGTTTAACTGCATTTCTGAAGTGAAATACACAGCAGAGTTCTCATATACAGATCACACTCTGCTTTAGAGCAAGAAGCACGCTCTTGCTTTCTAGAGTCTCTAGGACAGCAGAAAACATGAGTGTGCTGAGAACAATGAACGGTGATTCTAACACATTCGGACCATATCGAGTCCAACTCTGCCTCTGAAATTGATACAAAGCACAGGTCCTCCAGCATTCAATGCTTGTCATTTAAGATGTGAAACGTGTGAGCTAAGTGAACGATGTAGTTCGTTTGAGCTGTAAAGTAATTGCCCTTACCTGAAATGATGTGTTGCTTGTAGGAAGACTCAGAGCCTGGGATTTAACTCCATTTCTGAAGTGAAACACACAGCAGAAATCTTATCCATTGATCACACTCTGCTTTAGAGAAAGAAGCATGCTCTTGCTTTCTAGAGTCTCTAAGACAGCAGGAAACGTGAGTGTGCTGAGAACAAAAGAACGGTGTTTCCTACACATACGGACCATATCTAGTCCAAATCTGCTTCTGAAACTGATACAAAGCACTGGTCCTATAACATCTGATGCTTGTCAGTTAAGATGAGAAACGTGTGAGCTTCGTGAACAATTTAGTTCGTTTGAGCTGTAAAGTAACTGCCCTTACCTGAAACGAAGTGTTGCTTGTAGGAAGACTCAGAGCCTGGGTTTTAACTCCATTTCTGAAGTGAAACACACAGCAGGGTTCTCATATATACATCAAACTCTGCTTTAAAGCAAGAAGGACACTCTTGCTTTCTAGAGTCTCTAAGACAGCAGGAAACGTGAGTGTGCTGAGAACAAAAGAATGGTGGTGCGTACACATACGCAAGATATCTAGTCCATCTCTGCTTTGAAACTGAGACAAAGCGCTGGTCATCTAACATCCGATGCTTGTCATTTAAGATGAGAAACCTGTGAGCTTCGTGAACGATGTAGTTTGTTTGAGCTGTAAAGTAACTGCCCTTACCTGATTCGAAGTCTTTATTGTAGGAAGACACAGAGCCTGGGGTTTAACTCCATTTCTGAAGGGAAACACACAGCAAGGTTCTCATCCATGGATCACACTCTGCTTCAGAGCAAGAAGCACGCTCTAGCTTTCTAGATTCTCTAATACAGCAGGAAACGTGGTTGTGTTCAGAACAAAAGAACTGTGTTTCCTACACATACGGACCATATCTATTCCAACTCTGCTTCTGAAACTGATACAAAGCACAGGTCCTCCAGCATCCAATGCTTGTCATTTAAGATGAGAAACGTGTGAGCTAAGTCAACGATGTAGTTCATTTGAGCTGTAAAGTAACTGCCCTTTCCTGAAACAAAGTGTTGCTTGTAGGAAGACTCAGAGCCTGGGGTTTAACTCCATTTCTGAAGTGAAACACAAAGCAGAGTTCTCATATATAGATCACACTCTGCTTTAGAGCAGGAAGCACTCTCTTGCTTTCTAGAGTCTCTAAGACAGCAGGAAACGTGAGTGTGCTGAGAACAAAGAACGGTGTTTCCTACACATACGGACCATATCTATTCCAACTCTGCTTCTGAAACTGATACAAAGCACTGGTCCTATGACATCCGATGCTTATCAGTTAAGATGAGAAACGTGTGAGCTTCGTGAATGATGTAGTTCGTTTGAGCTGTAAAGTAACTGCCCTTACCTGAAACGAAGTGTTCCTTGTAGGAAGACTCAGAGCCTGGGGTTTAACTCCATTTCTGAAGTGAAACACACAGCAGGGTTCTCATATATACATCATACTCTGCTTTAAAGCAAGAAGGAGGCTCTTGCTTTCTAGAATCTCTAAGACAGCAGGAAACATGAGTGTGCTGAGAGCAACAGAACGGTGTTTCCTACACATTCGGACCATATCAAGTCCAACTCTGCCTCTGAAATTGATACAAAGCTCAGGTCCTCTAACATCCAATGCTTGTCAGTTAAGATGAGAAACGTGTGAGCTTCGTGAAGGATGTAGTTCATTTGAGCTGAAAAGTGACTGCCCTTACCTGAAACGAAGTCTTTATTGTAGGAAGACACAGAGCCTGGCCTTTAACTCAATTTCTGAAGGGAAACACACCGCATAGTTCTCCACCATGGATCACACTCTGCATTAGAGCAAGAAGCTCACTCGTGCTTTCTAGAATCTCTAATACTGCAGGAAACGTGAGTGTGCTAAGAACAAATGAACGGTGTTTCCTACACATACGGACCATATCTATTCCAACTCTGCTTCTGAAACTGATAGAAAGCACAGGTCCTGCAGCATCCAATGCTTGTCATTTAAGATGAGAAACGTGTGAGCTAAGTGAACGATGTAGTTCGTTTGAGCTGTAAAGTAACTGCCCTTACCTGAAACGAAGTGTAGCTTGTAGGAAGACTCAGATCCTGGGGTTTAACTCAATTTCTGAAGTGAAACATACAGCAGAGTTCTCATATATGGATCTCACACTACTTTACAGCAAGAAGCACTCCCTAGCTTTCTAGAGTCTCTAAGACAGCAGGAAATGTGAGTGTGCTGAGAACAAAAGAACGGTGTTTCCTAAACATACGAACCATATCTAGTCTAACTCTGCTTCTGAAACTGATACAAAAAACTGGTCCTCTAACATCCAATGCTTGTCAGTTAAGATGAGAAACGTGTGAGCTTCGTGAAGGATGTAGTTCATTTGAGCTGAAAAGTGACTGCCCTTACCTGAAACGAAGTCTTTATTGTAGGAAGACACAGAGCCTGGGGTTTAACTCCATTTCTGAAGGGAAACACACCGCATAGTTCTCTACCATGGATCACACACTGCATTAGAGCAAGAAGCTCGCTCTTGCTTTCTAGAATCTCTAATACAGCAGGAAACGTGAGTGTGCTAAGAACAAATGAACGGTGTTTCCTACACATACGGACCATATCTATTCCAACTCTGCTTCTGAAACTGATAGAAAGCACAGCTCCTGCAGCATCCAATGCTTGTCATTTAAGATGAGAAACGTGTGAGCTTCGTCAACGATGTAGTTCGTTTGAGCTGTAAAGTAACTGCCCTTACCTGAAACGAAGTGTTGCTTGTAGGAAGACTCAGAGCCTGGGATTTAACTCCATTTCTGAAGGGAAACACACAGCAGAGTTCTTATCCATTGATCACACTCTGCTTTAGAGAAAGAAGCATGCTCTAGCTTTCTAGAGTTCTAAGACAGCAGGAAACGTGAGTCTGCTGAGAACAAAAGAACGGTGTTTCCTACACATACGGACCATATCTATTCCAACTCTGCTTCTAAAACTGATACAAAGCACTGGTCCTATAACATCTGATGCTTGTCAGTTAAGATGAGAAACGTGTGAGCTTCGTGAATGATGTAGTTCGTTTGAGCTGTAAAGTAACTGCCCTTACTTGAAACGAAGTGTTGCTTGTAGGGAGACTCAGAGCCTGGGGTTTAACTCCATTTCTGAAGTGAAACACACAGCAGGGTTCTCATATGTACATCACACTCTGCTTTAAAGCAAGAAGGATGCTCTTGCTTTCTAGAATATCTAAGACAGCAGGAAACATGCATGTGCTGAGAGCAAAAGAACGGCGTTTCCTACACATTCGGACCATATCGAGTCCAACTCTGCCTCTGAAATTGATACAAAGCTCAGGTGCTCTAACATCCAATGCTTGTCATTTAAGATGAGAAACGTGTGAGCTTTGTGAAGGATGTAGTTCATCTGAGCTGAAATGTGACTGCCCTTACCTGAAACGAAGTCTTTTTTGTAGGAAGACACAGAGCCTGGGGTTTAACTCCATTTCTGAAGGGAAACACACCGCATAGTTCTCTACCATGGATCACACTGTGCTTTAGAGCAAGAAGCACGCTCTTGCTTTCTAGAATCTCTAATACAGCAGGAAATGTGAGTGTGCTGAGAACAATGAACGGTGATTCTTACACATTCGGACCATATCTATGCCAACTCTGCCTCTGAAATTGATACAAAGCACAGGTCCTCCAGCATTCAATGCTTGTCATTTAAGATGTGAAACGTGTGAGCTAAGTGAACGATGTAGTTCGTTTGAGCTATAAAGTAATTGCCCTTACCTGAAATGATGTGTTGCTTGTAGGAAGACTCAGAGCCTGGGGTTTAACTCAATTTCTGAAGTGAAACACACAGCAGAGTTCTCATATATACAACACACTCTGCTTTAAAGCAAGAAGGACGCTCTTGCTTTCTAGAATCTCTAAGACAGCAGGAAACATGAGTGTGCTGAGAGCAAAAGAACGGAGTTTCCTACAGATTCGGACCATATCGAGTCCAACTCTGCCTCTGAAATTGATACAAAGCTCAGGTCCTCTAACATCCAATGCTTGTCAGTTAAGATGAGAAACGTGTGAGCTTCGTGAACGATGTAGTTGGTTTGAGCTGTAAAGTATCTGCCCTTACCTGATTCGAAGTCTTGCTTATAGGATGACTCAGAGCCTGGGATTTAACTCCATTTCTGAAGGGAAACACACAGCAGAGTTCTCTTCCATGGATCACACTCTGCTTTAGAGCAAGAAGCACGCACTAGCTTTCTAGAGTCTCTAAGACAGCAGGAAACGTGAGTGTGCTGAGAACAAAGAACGGTGTTTCCTACACATACGGACCATATCTATTCCAACTCTGCTTCTGAAACTGAGACAAAGCACTGGTCCTATAACATCCGATGCTTGTCAGTTAAGATGAGAAACGTGTGAGCTTCGTGAACGATGTAGTTCGTTTGAGCTCTAAAGTATCTGCCCTTACCTGAAACGAAGTCTTGCATGTTGGAAGACACAGAGCCTGGAATTTAACTCCATTTCTGAAGGGAAACACACAGCATAGTTCTCATCTATGGATCACACTCTGCTTCAGAGCAAGAAGCACGTTCTTGCTTTCTAGATTCTCTAATACAGCAGGAAATGTGGTTGTGTTCAGAACAAAAGAACTGTGTTTCCTATACATATGGACCATATCTAGTCCAACTCTGCTTGTGAAACTGAAACAAACCACAGGTCCACTAACATCCAATGCTTGTCAGTTAAGATGAGAAACATGTGAGCTTCGTAACAGATGTAGTTCGTTTGAGCTGTAAAGTAACTGCCCTTACCTGAAACGAAGTCTTGTTTGTAGGAAGACTCAGAGCCTGGGATTTAACTCCATTTCTGAAGTGAAACACACAGCAGAATTCTTATCCATTGATCACACTCTGCTTTAGAGAAAGAAGCATGCTCTAGCTTTCTAGAGTTCAAAGACAGCAGGAAACGTGAGTCTGCTGAGAACAAAAGAACGGTGTTTCCTACACATACGGACCATATCTATTCCAACTCTGCTTCTAAAACTGATACAAAGCACTGGTCCTATAACATCTGATGCTTGTCAGTTAAGATGAGAAACGTGTGAGCTTCGTGAATGATGTAGTTCGTTTGAGCTGTAAAGTAACTGCCCTTACTTGAAACGAAGTGTTGCTTGTAGGGAGACTCAGAGCCTGGGGTTTAACTCCATTTCTGAAGTGAAACACACAGCAGGGTTCTCATATGTACATCACACTCTGCTTTAAAGCAAGAAGGATGCTCTTGCTTTCTAGAATATCTAAGACAGCAGGAAACATGCATGTGCTGAGAGCAAAAGAACGGCGTTTCCTACACATTCGGACCATATCGAGTCCAACTCTGCCTCTGAAATTGATACAAAGCTCAGGTGCTCTAACATCCAATGCTTGTCATTTAAGATGAGAAACGTGTGAGCTTTGTGAAGGATGTAGTTCATCTGAGCTGAAATGTGACTGCCCTTACCTGAAACGAAGTCTTTTTTGTAGGAAGACACAGAGCCTGGGGTTTAACTCCATTTCTGAAGGGAAACACACCGCATAGTTCTCTACCATGGATCACACTGTGCTTTAGAGCAAGAAGCACGCTCTTGCTTTCTAGAATCTCTAATACAGCAGGAAACGTGAGTGTGCTAAGAACAAATGAACGGTGTTTCCTACACATACGGACCATATCTATTAAAACTCTGCTTCTGAAACTGATAAAAAGCACTGGTCCAATAACATCCGATGCTTGTCAGTTAAGATGAGAAACGTGTGAGCTTCGTGAACGATGTAGTTTGTTTGAGCTGTAAAGTAACTGCCCTTACCTGAAACGAAGTCTTGCATGTTGGAAGACACAGAGCCTGGAATTTAACTCCATTTCTGAAGGGAAACACACAGCATAGTTCTCATCCATGGATCACACTCTGCTTCAGAGCAAGAAGCACGCTCTTACTTTCTAGATTCTCTTATACAGCAAGAAACTTGGTTGTGTTCAGAACAAAAGAACTGTGTTTCCTACACATACGGACCATATCTAGTCCAACTCTGTTTATGAAACTGAACCAAACACAGGTCCAATAACATCCAATGCTTGTCAGTTAAGATGAGAAAAGTGTGAGCTTCGTGAACGATGTAGTTGGTTTGAGCTGTAAAGTAACTGCCCTTACCTGAAACGAAGTCTTGTTTGTAGGAAGACTCAGAGCCTTGGGTTTAACTGCATTTCTGAAGTGAAATACACAGCAGAGTTCTCATATACAGATCACACTCTGCTTTAGAGCAAGAAGCACGCTCTTGCTTTCTAGAGTCTCTAGGACAGCAGAAAACATGAGTGTGCTGAGAACAATGAACGGTGATTCTTACACATTCGGACCATATCGAGTCCAACTCTGCCTCTGAAATTGATACAAAGCACAGGTCCTCCAGCATTCAATGCTTGTCATTTAAGATGTGAAACGTGTGAGCTAAGTGAACGATGTAGTTCGTTTGAGCTGTAAAGTAATTGCCCTTACCTGAAATGATGTGTTGCTTGTAGGAAGACTCAGAGCCTGGGATTTAACTCCATTTCTGAAGTGAAACACACAGCAGAAATCTTATCCATTGATCACACTCTGCTTTAGAGAAAGAAGCATGCTCTTGCTTTCTAGAGTCTCTAAGACAGCAGGAAACGTGAGTGTGCTGAGAACAAAAGAACGGTGTTTCCTACACATACGGACCATATCTAGTCCAAATCTGCTTCTGAAACTGATACAAAGCACTGGTCCTATAACATCTGATGCTTGTCAGTTAAGATGAGAAACGTGTGAGCTTCGTGAACAATTTAGTTCGTTTGAGCTGTAAAGTAACTGCCCTTACCTGAAACGAAGTGTTGCTTGTAGGAAGACTCAGAGCCTGGGTTTTAACTCCATTTCTGAAGTGAAACACACAGCAGGGTTCTCATATATACATCAAACTCTGCTTTAAAGCAAGAAGGACACTCTTGCTTTCTAGAGTCTCTAAGACAGCAGGAAACGTGAGTGTGCTGAGAACAAAAGAATGGTGGTGCGTACACATACGCAAGATATCTAGTCCATCTCTGCTTTGAAACTGAGACAAAGCGCTGGTCATCTAACATCCGATGCTTGTCATTTAAGATGAGAAACCTGTGAGCTTCGTGAACGATGTAGTTTGTTTGAGCTGTAAAGTAACTGCCCTTACCTGATTCGAAGTCTTTATTGTAGGAAGACACAGAGCCTGGGGTTTAACTCCATTTCTGAAGGGAAACACACAGCAAGGTTCTCATCCATGGATCACACTCTGCTTCAGAGCAAGAAGCACGCTCTAGCTTTCTAGATTCTCTAATACAGCAGGAAACGTGGTTGTGTTCAGAACAAAAGAACTGTGTTTCCTACACATACGGACCATATCTATTCCAACTCTGCTTCTGAAACTGATACAAAGCACAGGTCCTCCAGCATCCAATGCTTGTCATTTAAGATGAGAAACGTGTGAGCTAAGTCAACGATGTAGTTCATTTGAGCTGTAAAGTAACTGCCCTTTCCTGAAACAAAGTGTTGCTTGTAGGAAGACTCAGAGCCTGGGGTTTAACTCCATTTCTGAAGTGAAACACAAAGCAGAGTTCTCATATATAGATCACACTCTGCTTTAGAGCAGGAAGCACTCTCTTGCTTTCTAGAGTCTCTAAGACAGCAGGAAACGTGAGTGTGCTGAGAACAAAGAACGGTGTTTCCTACACATACGGACCATATCTATTCCAACTCTGCTTCTGAAACTGATACAAAGCACTGGTCCTATGACATCCGATGCTTATCAGTTAAGATGAGAAACGTGTGAGCTTCGTGAATGATGTAGTTCGTTTGAGCTGTAAAGTAACTGCCCTTACCTGAAACGAAGTGTTCCTTGTAGGAAGACTCAGAGCCTGGGGTTTAACTCCATTTCTGAAGTGAAACACACAGCAGGGTTCTCATATATACATCATACTCTGCTTTAAAGCAAGAAGGAGGCTCTTGCTTTCTAGAATCTCTAAGACAGCAGGAAACATGAGTGTGCTGAGAGCAACAGAACGGTGTTTCCTACACATTCGGACCATATCAAGTCCAACTCTGCCTCTGAAATTGATACAAAGCTCAGGTCCTCTAACATCCAATGCTTGTCAGTTAAGATGAGAAACGTGTGAGCTTCGTGAAGGATGTAGTTCATTTGAGCTGAAAAGTGACTGCCCTTACCTGAAACGAAGTCTTTATTGTAGGAAGACACAGAGCCTGGCCTTTAACTCAATTTCTGAAGGGAAACACACCGCATAGTTCTCCACCATGGATCACACTCTGCATTAGAGCAAGAAGCTCACTCGTGCTTTCTAGAATCTCTAATACTGCAGGAAACGTGAGTGTGCTAAGAACAAATGAACGGTGTTTCCTACACATACGGACCATATCTATTCCAACTCTGCTTCTGAAACTGATAGAAAGCACAGGTCCTGCAGCATCCAATGCTTGTCATTTAAGATGAGAAACGTGTGAGCTAAGTGAACGATGTAGTTCGTTTGAGCTGTAAAGTAACTGCCCTTACCTGAAACGAAGTGTAGCTTGTAGGAAGACTCAGATCCTGGGGTTTAACTCAATTTCTGAAGTGAAACATACAGCAGAGTTCTCATATATGGATCTCACACTACTTTACAGCAAGAAGCACTCCCTAGCTTTCTAGAGTCTCTAAGACAGCAGGAAATGTGAGTGTGCTGAGAACAAAAGAACGGTGTTTCCTAAACATACGAACCATATCTAGTCTAACTCTGCTTCTGAAACTGATACAAAAAACTGGTCCTCTAACATCCAATGCTTGTCAGTTAAGATGAGAAACGTGTGAGCTTCGTGAAGGATGTAGTTCATTTGAGCTGAAAAGTGACTGCCCTTACCTGAAACGAAGTCTTTATTGTAGGAAGACACAGAGCCTGGGGTTTAACTCCATTTCTGAAGGGAAACACACCGCATAGTTCTCTACCATGGATCACACACTGCATTAGAGCAAGAAGCTCGCTCTTGCTTTCTAGAATCTCTAATACAGCAGGAAACGTGAGTGTGCTAAGAACAAATGAACGGTGTTTCCTACACATACGGACCATATCTATTCCAACTCTGCTTCTGAAACTGATAGAAAGCACAGCTCCTGCAGCATCCAATGCTTGTCATTTAAGATGAGAAACGTGTGAGCTTCGTCAACGATGTAGTTCGTTTGAGCTGTAAAGTAACTGCCCTTACCTGAAACGAAGTGTTGCTTGTAGGAAGACTCAGAGCCTGGGATTTAACTCCATTTCTGAAGGGAAACACACAGCAGAGTTCTTATCCATTGATCACACTCTGCTTTAGAGAAAGAAGCATGCTCTAGCTTTCTAGAGTTCTAAGACAGCAGGAAACGTGAGTCTGCTGAGAACAAAAGAACGGTGTTTCCTACACATACGGACCATATCTATTCCAACTCTGCTTCTAAAACTGATACAAAGCACTGGTCCTATAACATCTGATGCTTGTCAGTTAAGATGAGAAACGTGTGAGCTTCGTGAATGATGTAGTTCGTTTGAGCTGTAAAGTAACTGCCCTTACTTGAAACGAAGTGTTGCTTGTAGGGAGACTCAGAGCCTGGGGTTTAACTCCATTTCTGAAGTGAAACACACAGCAGGGTTCTCATATGTACATCACACTCTGCTTTAAAGCAAGAAGGATGCTCTTGCTTTCTAGAATATCTAAGACAGCAGGAAACATGCATGTGCTGAGAGCAAAAGAACGGCGTTTCCTACACATTCGGACCATATCGAGTCCAACTCTGCCTCTGAAATTGATACAAAGCTCAGGTGCTCTAACATCCAATGCTTGTCATTTAAGATGAGAAACGTGTGAGCTTTGTGAAGGATGTAGTTCATCTGAGCTGAAATGTGACTGCCCTTACCTGAAACGAAGTCTTTTTTGTAGGAAGACACAGAGCCTGGGGTTTAACTCCATTTCTGAAGGGAAACACACCGCATAGTTCTCTACCATGGATCACACTGTGCTTTAGAGCAAGAAGCACGCTCTTGCTTTCTAGAATCTCTAATACAGCAGGAAACGTGAGTGTGCTAAGAACAAATGAACGGTGTTTCCTACACATACGGACCATATCTATTAAAACTCTGCTTCTGAAACTGATAAAAAGCACTGGTCCAATAACATCCGATGCTTGTCAGTTAAGATGAGAAACGTGTGAGCTTCGTGAACGATGTAGTTTGTTTGAGCTGTAAAGTAACTGCCCTTACCTGAAACGAAGTCTTGCATGTTGGAAGACACAGAGCCTGGAATTTAACTCCATTTCTGAAGGGAAACACACAGCATAGTTCTCATCCATGGATCACACTCTGCTTCAGAGCAAGAAGCACGCTCTTACTTTCTAGATTCTCTTATACAGCAAGAAACTTGGTTGTGTTCAGAACAAAAGAACTGTGTTTCCTACACATACGGACCATATCTAGTCCAACTCTGTTTATGAAACTGAACCAAACACAGGTCCAATAACATCCAATGCTTGTCAGTTAAGATGAGAAAAGTGTGAGCTTCGTGAACGATGTAGTTGGTTTGAGCTGTAAAGTAACTGCCCTTACCTGAAACGAAGTCTTGTTTGTAGGAAGACTCAGAGCCTTGGGTTTAACTGCATTTCTGAAGTGAAATACACAGCAGAGTTCTCATATACAGATCACACTCTGCTTTAGAGCAAGAAGCACGCTCTTGCTTTCTAGAGTCTCTAGGACAGCAGAAAACATGAGTGTGCTGAGAACAATGAACGGTGATTCTTACACATTCGGACCATATCGAGTCCAACTCTGCCTCTGAAATTGATACAAAGCACAGGTCCTCCAGCATTCAATGCTTGTCATTTAAGATGTGAAACGTGTGAGCTAAGTGAACGATGTAGTTCGTTTGAGCTGTAAAGTAATTGCCCTTACCTGAAATGATGTGTTGCTTGTAGGAAGACTCAGAGCCTGGGATTTAACTCCATTTCTGAAGTGAAACACACAGCAGAAATCTTATCCATTGATCACACTCTGCTTTAGAGAAAGAAGCATGCTCTTGCTTTCTAGAGTCTCTAAGACAGCAGGAAACGTGAGTGTGCTGAGAACAAAAGAACGGTGTTTCCTACACATACGGACCATATCTAGTCCAAATCTGCTTCTGAAACTGATACAAAGCACTGGTCCTATAACATCTGATGCTTGTCAGTTAAGATGAGAAACGTGTGAGCTTCGTGAACAATTTAGTTCGTTTGAGCTGTAAAGTAACTGCCCTTACCTGAAACGAAGTGTTGCTTGTAGGAAGACTCAGAGCCTGGGTTTTAACTCCATTTCTGAAGTGAAACACACAGCAGGGTTCTCATATATACATCAAACTCTGCTTTAAAGCAAGAAGGACACTCTTGCTTTCTAGAGTCTCTAAGACAGCAGGAAACGTGAGTGTGCTGAGAACAAAAGAATGGTGGTGCGTACACATACGCAAGATATCTAGTCCATCTCTGCTTTGAAACTGAGACAAAGCGCTGGTCATCTAACATCCGATGCTTGTCATTTAAGATGAGAAACCTGTGAGCTTCGTGAACGATGTAGTTTGTTTGAGCTGTAAAGTAACTGCCCTTACCTGATTCGAAGTCTTTATTGTAGGAAGACACAGAGCCTGGGGTTTAACTCCATTTCTGAAGGGAAACACACAGCAAGGTTCTCATCCATGGATCACACTCTGCTTCAGAGCAAGAAGCACGCTCTAGCTTTCTAGATTCTCTAATACAGCAGGAAACGTGGTTGTGTTCAGAACAAAAGAACTGTGTTTCCTACACATACGGACCATATCTATTCCAACTCTGCTTCTGAAACTGATACAAAGCACAGGTCCTCCAGCATCCAATGCTTGTCATTTAAGATGAGAAACGTGTGAGCTAAGTCAACGATGTAGTTCATTTGAGCTGTAAAGTAACTGCCCTTTCCTGAAACAAAGTGTTGCTTGTAGGAAGACTCAGAGCCTGGGGTTTAACTCCATTTCTGAAGTGAAACACAAAGCAGAGTTCTCATATATAGATCACACTCTGCTTTAGAGCAGGAAGCACTCTCTTGCTTTCTAGAGTCTCTAAGACAGCAGGAAACGTGAGTGTGCTGAGAACAAAGAACGGTGTTTCCTACACATACGGACCATATCTATTCCAACTCTGCTTCTGAAACTGATACAAAGCACTGGTCCTATGACATCCGATGCTTATCAGTTAAGATGAGAAACGTGTGAGCTTCGTGAATGATGTAGTTCGTTTGAGCTGTAAAGTAACTGCCCTTACCTGAAACGAAGTGTTCCTTGTAGGAAGACTCAGAGCCTGGGGTTTAACTCCATTTCTGAAGTGAAACACACAGCAGGGTTCTCATATATACATCATACTCTGCTTTAAAGCAAGAAGGAGGCTCTTGCTTTCTAGAATCTCTAAGACAGCAGGAAACATGAGTGTGCTGAGAGCAACAGAACGGTGTTTCCTACACATTCGGACCATATCAAGTCCAACTCTGCCTCTGAAATTGATACAAAGCTCAGGTCCTCTAACATCCAATGCTTGTCAGTTAAGATGAGAAACGTGTGAGCTTCGTGAAGGATGTAGTTCATTTGAGCTGAAAAGTGACTGCCCTTACCTGAAACGAAGTCTTTATTGTAGGAAGACACAGAGCCTGGCCTTTAACTCAATTTCTGAAGGGAAACACACCGCATAGTTCTCCACCATGGATCACACTCTGCATTAGAGCAAGAAGCTCACTCGTGCTTTCTAGAATCTCTAATACTGCAGGAAACGTGAGTGTGCTAAGAACAAATGAACGGTGTTTCCTACACATACGGACCATATCTATTCCAACTCTGCTTCTGAAACTGATAGAAAGCACAGGTCCTGCAGCATCCAATGCTTGTCATTTAAGATGAGAAACGTGTGAGCTAAGTGAACGATGTAGTTCGTTTGAGCTGTAAAGTAACTGCCCTTACCTGAAACGAAGTGTAGCTTGTAGGAAGACTCAGATCCTGGGGTTTAACTCAATTTCTGAAGTGAAACATACAGCAGAGTTCTCATATATGGATCTCACACTACTTTACAGCAAGAAGCACTCCCTAGCTTTCTAGAGTCTCTAAGACAGCAGGAAATGTGAGTGTGCTGAGAACAAAAGAACGGTGTTTCCTAAACATACGAACCATATCTAGTCTAACTCTGCTTCTGAAACTGATACAAAAAACTGGTCCTCTAACATCCAATGCTTGTCAGTTAAGATGAGAAACGTGTGAGCTTCGTGAAGGATGTAGTTCATTTGAGCTGAAAAGTGACTGCCCTTACCTGAAACGAAGTCTTTATTGTAGGAAGACACAGAGCCTGGGGTTTAACTCCATTTCTGAAGGGAAACACACCGCATAGTTCTCTACCATGGATCACACTCTGCATTAGAGCAAGAAGCTCGCTCTTGCTTTCTAGAATCTCTAATACAGCAGGAAACGTGAGTGTGCTAAGAACAAATGAACGGTGTTTCCTACACATACGGACCATATCTATTCCAACTCTGCTTCTGAAACTGATAGAAAGCACAGCTCCTGCAGCATCCAATGCTTGTCATTTAAGATGAGAAACGTGTGAGCTTCGTCAACGATGTAGTTCGTTTGAGCTGTAAAGTAACTGCCCTTACCTGAAACGAAGTGTTGCTTGTAGGAAGACTCAGAGCCTGGGATTTAACTCCATTTCTGAAGGGAAACACACAGCAGAGTTCTCTTCCATGGATCACACTCTGATTTAGAGCGCAGAAGCACGATCTAGCTTTCTAGAGTCTCTAAGACAGCAGGAAATGTGAGTGTGCTGAGAACAATGAACGGTGATTCTTACACATTCGGACCATATCAAGTCCAACTCTGCCTCTGAAATTGATACAAAGCACAGGTCCTCCAGCATTCAATGCTTGTCATTTAAGATGTGAAACGTGTGAGCTAAGTGAACGATGTAGTTCGTTTGAGCTATAAAGTAATTGCCCTTACCTGAAATGATGTGTTGCTTGTAGGAAGACTCAGAGCCTGGGGTTTAACTCCATTTCTGAAGTGAAACACACAGCAGAGTTCTCATATATAGATCACACTCTGCTTTAGAGCAGGAAGCACTCTCTTGCTTTCTAGAATCTCTAAGAGAGCAGGAAACTTGAGTGTGCTGAGAACAAAAGAACGGTGTTTCCTACACATACAGACCATATCTATTCCAACTCTGCTTCTGAAACTGATACAAAGCACTGGTCCTATAACATCTGATGCTTGTCAGTTAAGATGAGAAACGTGTGAGCTTCGTGAATAATTTAGTTCGTTTGAGCTGTAAGGAACTGCCCTTACCTGAAACGAAGTGTTGCTTGTAGGAAGACTCAGAGCCTGGGTTTTAACTCCATTTCTGAAGTGAAACACACAGCAGGGTTCTCATATATACATCAATCTCTGCTTTAAAGCAAGAAGGACACTCTTGCTTTCTAGAGTCTCTAAGACAGCAGGAAACGTGAGTGTGCTGAGAACAAAAGAACGGTGGTGCCTACACATACGCAAGATATCTAGTCCATCTCTGCTTCTGAAACTGAGACAAAGCGCTGGTCATCTAACATCCGATGCTTGTCATTTAAGATGAGAAACCTGTGAGCTTCGTGAACGATGTAGTTTGTTTGAGCTGTAAAGTAACTGCCCTTACCTGATTCGAAGTCTTTATTGTAGGAAGACACAGAGCCTGGGGTTTAACTCCATTTCTGATGGGAAACACACAGCAAGGTTCTCATCCATGGATCACACTCTGCTTCAGAGCAAGAAGCACGCTCTAGCTTTCTAGATTCTCTAATACAGCAGGAAACGTGGTTGTGTTCAGAACAAAAGAACTGTGTTTCCTACACATACGGACCATATCTAGTCCAACTCTGTTTATGAAACTGAACCAAACACAGGTCCAATAACATCCAATGCTTGTCAGTTAAGATGAGAAAAGTGTGAGCTTCGTGAACGATGTAGTTGGTTTGATCTGTAAAGTAACTGCCCTTACCTGAAACGAAGTCTTGTTTGTAGGAAGACTCAGAGCCTTGGGTTTAACTGCATTTCTGAAGTGAAATACACAGCAGAGTTCTCATATACAGATCACACTCTGCTTTAGAGCAAGAAGCACGCTCTTGCTTTCTAGAGTCTCTAGGACAGCCGAAAACATGAGTGTGCTGAGAACAATGAACAGTGATTCTTACACATTCGGACCATATCGAGTCCAACTCTGCCTCTGAAATTGATACAAAGCACAGGTCCTCCAGCATTCAATGCTTGTCATTTAAGATGTGAAACGTGTGAGCTAAGTGAACGATGTAGTTCGTTTGAGCTGTAAAGTAATTGCCCTTACCTGAAATGATGTGTTGCTTGTAGGAAGACTCAGAGCCAGGGATTTAACTCCATTTCTGAAGTGAAACACACAGCAGAAATTTATCCATTGATCACACTCTGCTTTAGAGAAAGAAGCATGCTCTTGCTTTCTAGAATCTCTAAGACAGCAGGAAACTTGAGTGTGCTGAGAACAAAAGAACGGTGTTTCCTACACATACGGACCATATCTATTCCAACTCTGCTTCTGAAACTGATACAAAGCACTGGTCCTATAACATCTGATGCTTGTCAGTTAAGATGAGAAACGTGTGAGCTTCGTGAACAATTTAGTTCGTTTGAGCTGTAAAGTAACTGCCCTTACCTGAAACGAAGTGTTGCTTGTAGGAAGACTCAGAGCCTGTTTTTTAACTCCATTTCTGAAGTGAAACACACAGCAGGGTTCTCATATATACATCAAACTCTGCTTTAAAGCAAGAAGGACACTCTTGCTTTCTAGAGTCTCTAAGACAGCAGGAAACGTGAGTGTGCTGAGAACAAAAGAATGGTGGTGCCTACACATACGCAAGATATCTAGTCCATCTCTGCTTCTGAAACTGAGACAAAGCACTGGTCATCTAACATCCGATGCTTGTCATTTAAGATGAGAAACCTGTGAGCTTCGTGAACGATGTAGTTTGTTTGAGCTGTAAAGTAACTGCCCTTACCTGATTCGAAGTCTTTATTGTAGGAAGACACGGAGCCTGGGGTTTAACTCCATTTCTGAAGGGAAACACACAGCAAGGTTCTCATCCATGGATCACACTCTGCTTCAGAGCACGAAGCACGCTCTAGCTTTCTAGATTCTCTAATACAGCAGGAAACGTGGTTGTGTTCAGAACAAAAGAACTGTGATTCCTACACATACGGACCATACCTATTCCAACTCTGCTTCTGAAACTGATACAAAGCACAGGTCCTCCAGCATCCAATGCTTGTCATTTAAGATGAGAAACGTGTGAGCTAAGTGAATGATGTAGTTCTTTTGAGCTGTAAGTAACTGCCCTTTCCTGAAACGAAGTGTTGCTTGTAGGAAGACTCAGAGCTTCGGGTTGAACTCCATTTCTGAAGTGAAACACACAGCCGAGTTCTCATATATAGATCACACTCTGCTTTAGAGCAGGAAGCACTCTCTTGCTTTCTAGAGTCTCTAAGACAGCAGGAAACGTGAGTGTGCTGAGAACAAAAGAACGGTGTTTCCTACACATACGGACCATATCTAGTCCAACTCTGCTTCTGAAACTGATACAAAGCACTGGTCCTATAACATCTGATGCTTGTCAGTTAAGATGAGAAACGTGTGAGCTTCGTGAACAATTTAGTTCGTTTGAGCTGTAAAGTAACTGCCCTTACCTGAAACGAAGTGTTGCTTGTAGGAAGACTCAGAGCCTGGGTTTTAACTCCATTTCTGAAGTGAAACACACAGCAGGGTTCTCATATATACATAAAACTCTGCTTTAAAGCAAGAAGGACACTCTTGCTTTCTAGAGTCTCTAAGACAGCAGGAAACGTGAGTGTGCTGAGAACAAAAGAACTGTGGTGCCTACACATACGCAAGATATCTAGTCCATCTCTGCTTTGAAACTGAGACAAAGCGCTGGTCATCTAACATCCGATGCTTGTCATTTAAGATGAGAAACCTGTGAGCTTCGTGAACGATGTAGTTTGTTTGAGCTGTAAAGTAACTGCCCTTACCTGATTCGAAGTCTTTATTGTAGGAAGACACAGAGCCTGGGGTTTAACTCCATTTCTGAAGTGAAACACACAGCAAGGTTCTCATCCATGGATCACACTCTGCTTCAGAGCAAGAAGCACGCTCTAGCTTTCTAGATTCTCTAATACAGCAGGAAACGTGGTTGTGTTCAGAACAAAAGAACTGTGTTTCCTACACATACGGACCATATCTATTCCAACTCTGCTTCTGAAACTGATACAAAGCACAGGTCCTCCAGCATCCAATGCTTGTCATTTAAGATAAGAAACGTGTGAGCTAAGTCAACGATGTAGTTCATTTGAGCTGTAAAGTAACTGCCCTTTCCTGAAACAAAGTGTTGCTTGTAGGAAGACTCAGAGCCTGGGGTTTAACTCCATTTCTGAAGTGAAACACAAAGCAGAGTTCTCATATATAGATCACACTCTGCTTTAGAGCAGGAAGCACTCTCTTGCTTTCTAGAGTCTCTAAGACAGCAGGAAACGTGAGTGTGCTGAGAACAAAAGAACGGTGTTTCCTACACATACGGACCATATCTATTCCAACTCTGCTTCTGAAACTGATACAAAGCACTGGTCCTATGACATCCGATGCTTATCAGTTAAGATGAGAAACGTGTGAGCTTCGTGAATGATGTAGTTCGTTTGAGCTGTAAAGTAACTGCCCTTACCTGAAACGAAGTGTTCCTTGTAGGAAGACTCAGAGCCTGGGGTTTAACTCCATTTCTGAAGTGAAACACACAGCAGGGTTCTCATATATACATCATACTCTGCTTTAAAGCAAGAAGGAGGCTGTTGCTTTCTAGAATCTCTAAGACAGCAGGAAACATGAGTGTGCTGAGAGCAACAGAACGGTGTTTCCTACACATTCGGACCATATCAAGTCCAACTCTGCCTCTGAAATTGATACAAAGCTCAGGTCCTCTAACATCCAATGCTTGTCAGTTAAGATGAGAAACGTGTGAGCTTCGTGAAGGATGTAGTTCATTTGAGCTGAAAAGTGACTGCCCTTACCTGAAACGAAGTCTTTATTGTAGGAAGACACAGAGCCTGGGGTTTAACTCAATTTCTGAAGGGAAACACACCGCACAGTTCTCCACCATGGATCACACTCTGCATTAGAGCAAGAAGCTCACTCTTGCTTTCTAGAATCTCTAATACTGCAGGAAACGTGAGTGTGCTAAGAACAAATGAACGGTGTTTCCTACACATACGGACCATATCTATTCCAACTCTGCTTCTGAAACTGATAGAAAGCACAGGTCCTGCAGCATCCAATGCTTGTCATTTAAGATGAGAAACGTGTGAGCTTCGTGAACGATGTAGTTCGTTTGAGCTCTAAAGTATCTGCCCTTACCTGAAACGAAGTCTTGCATGTTGGAAGACACAGAGCCTGGAATTTAACTCCATTTCTGAAGGGAAACACACAGCATAGTTCTCATCTATGGGTCACACTCTGCTTCAGAGCAAGAAGCACGTTCTTGCGTTCTAGATTCTCTAATACAGCAGGAAATGTGGTTGTGTTCAGAACAAAAGAACTGTGTTTCCTATACATATGGACCATATCTAGTCCAACTCTGCTTGTGAAACTGAAACAAACCACAGGTCCACTAACATCCAATGCTTGTCAGTTAAGATGAGAAACATGTGAGCTTCGTAACAGATGTAGTTCGTTTGAGCTGTAAAGTAACTGCCCTTACCTGAAATGAAGTCTTGTTTGTAGGAAGACTCAGAGCCTGGGATTTAACTCCATTTCTGAAGTGAAACACACAGCAGAATTCTTATCCATTGATCACACTCTGCTTTAGAGAAAGAAGCATGCTCTAGCTTTCTAGAGTTCTAAGACAGCAGGAAACGTGAGTCTGCTGAGAACAAAAGAACGGTGTTTCCTACACATACGGACCATATCTATTCCAACTCTGCTTCTGAAACTGATAGAAAGCACAGGTCCTGCAGCATCCAATGCTTGTCATTTAAGATGAGAAACGTGTGAGCTAAGTGAACGATGTAGTTCGTTTGAGCTGTAAAGTAACTGCCCTTACCTGAAACGAAGTGTAGCTTGTAGGAAGACTCAGATCCTGGGGTTTAACTCAATTTCTGAAGTGAAACATACAGCAGAGTTCTCATATATGGATCTCACACTACTTTAGAGCAAGAAGCACTCCCTAGCTTTCTAGAGTCTCTAAGACAGCAGGAAATGTGAGTGTGCTGAGAACAAAAGAACGGTGTTTCCTAAACATACGGACCATATCTAGTCCAACTCTGCTTCTGAAACTGATACAAAAAACCGGTCCTCTAACATCCAATGCTTGTCAGTTAAGATGAGAAACGTGTGAGCTTCCTGAAGGATGTAGTTCATTTGAGCTGAAAAGTGACTGCCCTTACCTGAAACGAAGTCTTTATTGTAGGAAGACACAGAGCCTGGGGTTTAACTCCATTTCTGAAGGGAAACACACCGCATAGTTCTCTACCATGGATCACACTCTGCATTAGAGCAAGAAGCTCACTCTTGCTTTCTAGAATCGCTAATACAGCAGGAAACGTGAGTGTGCTAAGAACAAATGAATGGTGTTTCCTACACATACGGACCATATCTATTCCAACTCTGCTTCTGAAACTGATAGAAAGCACAGCTCCTGCAGCATCCAATGCTTGTCATTTAAGATGAGAAACGTGTGAGCTTCGTCAACGATGTAGTTCGTTTGAGCTGTAAAGTAACTGCCCTTACCTGAAACGAAGTGTTGCTTGTAGGAAGACTCAGAGCCTGGGATTTAACTCCATTTCTGAAGGGAAACACACAGCAGAGTTCTCTTCCATGGATCACACTCTGGTTTAGAGCGCAGAAGCACGCTCTAGCTTTCTAGAGTCTCTAAGACAGCAGGAAATGTGAGTGTGCTGGGAACAATGAACGGGGATTCTTACACATTCGGACCATATCTATGCCAACTCTGCCTCTGAAATTGATACAAAGCACAGGTCCTCCAGCATTCAATGCTTGTCATTTAAGATGTGAAACGTGTGAGCTAAGTGAACGATGTAGTTCGTTTGAGCTATAAAGTAATTGCCCTTACCTGAAATGATGTGTTGCTTGTAGGAAGACTCAGAGCCTGGGGTTTAACTCCATTTCTGAAGTGAAACACACAGCAGAGTTCTCATATATACAACACACTCTGCTTTAAAGCAAGAAGGACGCTCTTGCTTTCTAGAATCTCTAAGACAGCAGGAAACATGAGTGTGCTGAGAGCAAAAGAACGGAGTTTCCTACAGATTTGGACCATATCGAGTCCAACTCTGCCTCTGAAATTGATACAAAGCTCAGGTCCTCTAACATCCAATGCTTGTCAGTTAAGATGAGAAACGTGTGAGCTTCGTGAAGGATGTAGTTCATTTCAGCTGAAAAGTGACTGCCCTTACCTGAAACGAAGTCTTTATTGTAGGAAGACACAGAGCCTGGGGTTTAACTCCATTTCTGAAGGGAAACACACCGCATAGTTCTCTACCATGGATCACACTCTGCATTAGAGCAAGAAGCTCACTCTTGCTTTCTAGAATCTCTAATACAGCAGGAAACGTGAGTGTGCTAAGAACAAATGAATGGTGTTTCCTACACATACGGACCATATCTATTCCAACTCTGCTTCTGAAACTGATAGAAAGCACAGCTCCTGCAGCATCCAATGCTTGTCATTTAAGATGAGAAACGTGTGAGCTTCGTCAACGATGTAGTTCGTTTGAGCTGTAAAGTAACTGCCCTTACCTGAAACGAAGTGTTGCTTGTAGGAAGACTCAGAGCCTGGGATTTAACTCCATTTCTGAAGGGAAACACACAGCAGAGTTCTCTTCCATGGATCACACTCTGATTTAGAGCGCAGAAGCACGCTCTAGCTTTCTAGAGTCTCTAAGACAGCAGGAAATGTGAGTGTGCTGAGAACAATGAACGGTGATTCTTACACATTCGGACCATATCTATGCCAACTCTGCCTCTGAAATTGATACAAAGCACAGGTCCTCCAGCATTCAATGCTTGTCATTTAAGATGTGAAACGTGTGAGCTAAGTGAACGATGTAGTTCGTTTGAGCTATAAAGTAATTGCCCTTACCTGAAATGATGTGTTGCTTGTAGGAAGACTCAGAGCCTGGGGTTTAACTCCATTTCTGAAGTGAAACACACAGCAGAGTTCTCATATATACAACACACTCTGCTTTAAAGCAAGAAGGACGCTCTTGCTTTCTAGAATCTCTAAGACAGCAGGAAACATGAGTGTGCTGAGAGCAAAAGAACGGAGTTTCCTACAGATTTGGACCATATCGAGTCCAACTCTGCCTCTGAAATTGATACAAAGCTCAGGTCCTCTAACATCCAATGCTTGTCAGTTAAGATGAGAAACGTGTGAGCTTCGTGAACGATGTAGTTGGTTTGAGCTGTAAAGTATCTGCCCTTACCTGATTCGAAGTCTTGCTTGTAGGATGACTCAGAGCCTGGGATTTAACTCCATTTCTGAAGGGAAACACACAGCAGAGTTCTCTTCCATGGATCACACTCTGCTTTAGAGCAAGAAGCACGCACTAGCTTTCTAGAGTCTCTAAGACAGCAGGAAACGTGAGTGTGCTGAGAACAAAGAACGGTGTTTCCTACACATACGGACCATATCTATTCCAACTCTGCTTCTGAAACTGAGACAAAGCACTGGTCCTATAACATCCGATGCTTGTCAGTTAAGATGAGAAACGTGTGAGCTTCGTGAACGATGTAGTTCGTTTGAGCTCTAAAGTATCTGCCCTTACCTGAAACGAAGTCTTGCATGTTGGAAGACACAGAGCCTGGAATTTAACTCCATTTCTGAAGGGAAACACACAGCATAGTTCTCATCTATGGATCACACTCTGCTTCAGAGCAAGAAGCACGTTCTTGCTTTCTAGATTCTCTAATACAGCAGGAAATGTGGTTGTGTTCAGAACAAAAGAACTGTGTTTCCTATACATATGGACCATATCTAGTCCAAATCTGCTTGTGAAACTGAAACAAACCACAGGTCCACTAACATCCAGTGCTTGTCAGTTAAGATGAGAAACATGTGAGCTTCGTAACAGATGTAGTTCGTTTGAGCTGTAAAGTAACTGCCCTTACCTGAAACGAAGTCTTGTTTGTAGGAAGACTCAGAGCCTGGGATTTAACTCCATTTCTGAAGTGAAACACACAGCAGAATTCTTATCCATTGATCACACTCTGTTTTAGAGAAAGAAGCATGCTCTAGCTTTCTAGAGTTCTAAGACAGCAGAAAACGTGAGTCTGCTGAGAACAAAAGAATGGTGTTTCCTACACATACGGACCATATCTATTCCAACTCTGCTTCTGAAACTGATAGAAAGCACAGGTCATGCAGCATCCAATGCTTGTCATTTAAGATGAGAAACGTGTGAGCTAAGTGAACGATGTAGTTCGTTTGAGCTGTAAAGTAACTGCCCTTAACTGAAACGAAGTGTAGCTTGTAGGAAGACTCAGATCCTGGGGTTTAACTCAATTTCTGAAGTGAAACATACAGCAGAGTTCTCATATATGGATCTCACACTACTTTAGAGCAAGAAGCACTCCCTAGCTTTCTAGAGTCTCTAAGACAGCAGGAAATGTGAGTGTGCTGAGAACAAAAGAACGTTGTTTCCTAAACATACGGACCATATCTAGTCCAACTCTGCTTCTGAAACTGATACAAAAAACTGGTCCTCTAACATCCAATGCTTGTCAGTTAAGATGAGAAATGTGTGAGCTTCGTGAAGGATGTAGTTCATTTGAGCTGAAAAGTGACTGCCCTTACCTGAAACGAAGTCTTTATTGTAGGAAGACACAGAGCCTGGGGTTTAACTCCATTTCTGAAGGGAAACACACCGCATAGTTCTCTACCATGGATCACACTCTGCATTAGAGCAAGAAGCTCACTCTTGCTTTCTAGAATCTCTAATACAGCAGGAAACGTGAGTGTGCTAAGAACAAATGAATGGTGTTTCCTACACATACGGACCATATCTATTCCAACTCTGCTTCTGAAACTGATAGAAAGCACAGCTCCTGCAGCATCCAATGCTTGTCATTTAAGATGAGAAACGTGTGAGCTTCGTCAACGATGTAGTTTGTTTGAGCTGTAAAGTAACTGCCCTTACCTGAAACGAAGTCTTGCATGTTGGAAGACACATAGCCTGGAATTTAACTCCATTTCTGAAGGGAAACACACAGCAGAGTTCTCATCCATGGATCACACTCTGCTTCAGAGCAAGAAGCACGCTCTTGCTTTCTAGATTCTCTTATACAGCAAGAAACTTGGTTGTGTTCAGAACAAAAGAACTGTGTTTCCTACACTTACGGACCATATCTAGTCCAACTCTGTTTATGAAACTGAACCAAACACAGGTCCAATAACATCCAATGCTTGTCAGTTAAGATGAGAAAAGTGTGAGCTTCGTGAACGATGTAGTTGGTTTGAGCTGTAAAGTAACTGCCCTTACCTGAAACGAAGTCTTGTTTGTAGGAAGACTCAGAGCCTTGGGTTTAACTGCATTTCTGAAGTGAAATACACAGCAGAGTTCTCATATACAGATCACACTCTGCTTTAGAGCAAGAAGCACGCTCTTGCTTTCTAGAGTCTCTAGGACAGCAGAAAACATGAGTGTGCTGAGAACAATGAACGGTGATTCTTACACATTCGGACCATATCGAGTCCAACTCTGCCTCTGAAATTGATACAAAGCACAGGTCCTCCAGCATTCAATGCTTGTCATTTAAGATGTGAAACGTGTGAGCTAAGTGAACGATGTAGTTCGTTTGAGCTGTAAAGTAATTGCCCTTACCTGAAATGATGTGTTGCTTGTAGGAAGACTCAGAGCCTGGGATTTAACTCCATTTCTGAAGTGAAACACACAGCAGAAATCTTATCCATTGATCACACTCTGCTTTAGAGAAAGAAACATGCTCTTGCTTTCTAGAGTCTCTAAGACAGCAGGAAACGTGAGTGTGCTGAGAACAAAAGAACGGTGTTTCCTACACATACGGACCATATCTAGTCCAACTCTGCTTCTGAAACTGATACAAAGCACTGGTCCTATAACATCTGATGCTTGTCAGTTAAGATGAGAAACGTGTGAGCTTCGTGAACAATTTAGTTCGTTTGAGCTGTAAAGTACCTGCCCTTACCTGAAACGAAGTGTTGCTTGTAGGAAGACTCAGAGCCTGGGTTTTAACTCCATTTCTGAAGTGAAACACACAGCAGGGTTCTCATATATACATCAAACTCTGCTTTAAAGCAAGAAGGACACTCTTGCTTTCTAGAGTCTCTAAGACAGCAGGAAACGTGAGTGTGCTGAGAACAAAAGAATGGTGGTGCCTACACATACGCAAGATATCTAGTCCATCTCTGCTTTGAAACTGAGACAAAGCGCTGGTCATCTAACATCCGATGCTTGTCATTTAAGATGAGAAACCTGTGAGCTTCGTGAACGATGTAGTTTGTTTGAGCTGTAAAGTAACTGCCCTTACCTGATTCGAAGTCTTTATTGTAGGAAGACACAGAGCCTGGGGTTTAACTCCATTTCTGAAGGGAAACACACAGCAAGGTTCTCATCCATGGATCACACTCTGCTTCAGAGCAAGAAGCACGCTCTAGCTTTCTAGATTCTCTAATACAGCAGGAAACGTGGTTGTGTTCAGAACAAAAGAACTGTGTTTCCTACACATACGGACCATATCTATTCCAACTCTGCTTCTGAAACTGATACAAAGCACAGGTCCTCCAGCATCCAAAGCTTGTCATTTAAGATGAGAAACGTGTGAGCTAAGTCAACGATGTAGTTCATTTGAGCTGTAAAGTAACTGCCCTTTCCTGAAACAAAGTGTTGCTTGTAGGAAGACTCAGAGCCTGGGGTTTAACTCCATTTCTGAAGTGAAACACAAAGCAGAGTTCTCATATATAGATCACACTCTGCTTTAGAGCAGGAAGCACTCTCTTGCTTTCTAGAGTCTCTAAGACAGCAGGAAACGTGAGTGTGCTGAGAACAAAAGAACGGTGTTTCCTACACATACGGACCATATCTATTCCAACTCTGCTTCTGAAACTGATACAAAGCACTGGTCCTATGACATCCGATGCTTATCAGTTAAGATGAGAAACGTGTGAGCTTCGTGAATGATGTAGTTCGTTTGAGCTGTAAAGTAACTGCCCTTACCTGAAACGAAGTGTTCCTTGTAGGAAGACTCAGAGCCTGGGGTTTAACTCCATTTCTGAAGTGAAACACACAGCAGGGTTCTCATATATACATCATACTCTGCTTTAAAGCAAGAAGGAGGCTCTTGCTTTCTAGAATCTCTAAGACAGCAGGAAACATGAGTGTGCTGAGAGCAACAGAACGGTGTTTCCTACACATTCGGACCATATCAAGTCCAACTCTGCCTCTGAAATTGATACAAAGCTCAGGTCCTCTAACATCCAATGCTTGTCAGTTAAGATGAGAAACGTGTGAGCTTCGTGAAGGATGTAGTTCATTTGAGCTGAAAAGTGACTGCCCTTACCTGAAACGAAGTCTTTATTGTAGGAAGACACAGAGCCTGGGGTTTAACTCCATTTCTGAAGGGAAACACACAGCATAGTTCTCTACCATGGATCACACTCTGCATTAGAGCAAGAAGCTCGCTCTTGCTTTCTAGAATCTCTAATACAGCAGGAAACGTGAGTGTGCTAAGAACAAATGAACGGTGTTTCCTACATATACGGACCATATCTATTCCAACTCTGCTTCTGAAACTGATAGAAAGCACAGCTCCTGCAGCATCCAATGCTTGTCATTTAAGATGAGAAACGTGTGAGCTTCGTCAACGATGTAGTTCGTTTGAGCTGTAAAGTAACTGCCCTTACCTGAAACGAAGTGTTGCTTGTAGGAAGACTCAGAGCCTGGGATTTAACTCCATTTCTGAAGGGAAACACACAGCATAGTTCTCACCCATGGATCACACTCTGCTTACCAGCAAGAAGCACGCTCTTGCTTTCTAGAGTCTCTAATACAGCAGGAAAACTGAGTGTGCCCAGAACAAAAGAACGGAGTTTCCTACACATACGGACCATATGTAGGCTAAATCTGCTTCTGAAACTGATACAAAGCTCTTGTCCTCTAACATCCAATGCTTGTCAGTTAAGATAAGAAACGTGTGAGCTTCATGCACAATATAGTTTGTTTGAGCAGAAAATTGACTGCCCTTACCTGAAACGAAGTCTTCCTTGTAGGAAGACACAGAGCCTGGGATTTAACTTCATTTCTGAAGTGAAACACACCGCAGTGTTCTCATCCATTGATCACACTCTTCTTTAGAACAAGAAGCATGCTCTTGCTTTCTAGAGACTCTAAGACAGCAGGAAACCTGAGTGTGCAGAGAACAAAAGAACGGTGTTTCCTACACATACGGACATTATATAGTCCAACTCTGCTTCTAAAACTGATACAAAGCACTGGTCCTCTAACATCCAATGCTTGTCTGTTAAGATGAGAAAAGTGTGAGCTTCTTGAACGATGTAGTTCGTTTGAGCTGAAAAGTGACTGCCCTTACCTGAAACGAAGTCTTGCCTGTAGGAAGACAAAGTGCCTGGGATTTAACTCCATTTCTGAAGGGAAACACACAGCATAGTTCTCATCCATGCATCACGCTCTGCTTTATAGCAAGAAGCACGCATTTGCTTTCTAGAGTCTCTAATACAGCAGGAAATCTGAGTGTGCCCAGAACAAAAGAAGGGTGTTTCCTACACATACGGACCATATGTAGTCCAAATCTGCTTCTGAAACTGATACAATGCACTGGTCCTCTAACATCCAATGCTTGTCAGTTAAGATGAGAAACGTGTGAGATTCGTGAACGATGTAGTTCGTTTGCGCAGAAAAATGACTGACCTTACCTGAAACGAAGTCTTGCTTGTAGGAAGACTCAGAGCCTGGGATTTAACACCATTTCTGAAGTGAAACATACAGCAGTGTTCTCATCCATTGATCACACTCTGCTTTAGAACAAGAAGCACGCTCTTGCCTTCTAGAGTCTCTAAGACAGCAGGAAACCTGAGTGTGCTGAGAACAAAAGAACGGTGTTTCCTACACATAGGGACCATATCTAGTCCATCTCTGCTTCTTAAACTGATACAAAGCACTGCTCCTCTAACATCCAATGCTTGTCTGTTGAGATGAGAAACGTGTGCGCTCCGTGAACGATGTAGTTCGTTTGTGCTGAAAAGTGACTGCCCTTACCTGAAACGAAGTCTTGCTTGTAGATAGACACAGAGCATTGGATTTAACTCCATTTCTGAAGTTAAACACACAGCATAGTTCTTATCCCTGGATCACACTCTGCTTTAGAGCGAAAAGCACGCTCTTGCTTTCTAGAGTCTCTAAGACAGCAGGAAACGTGAGTGTGCTGAGAACAAAGAACAGTGTTTCCTACACATACAGACCATATCTAGTCCTACTCTGCTTCTGAAACTGATATATTGCACTGTTCCTCTAACATCCAATGCTTGTCAGTTAAGATGAGAAATGTATGAGCTTCGTGAACGATGTAGTTCAATTGAGCCGAAAAATGACTGCCCTTACCTGAAACGAAGTATTGCTTGTAGGAAGACACAGAGCCTGGGATTTAACTCCATTTCTGAAGGGAAACACACAGCATAGTTCTCATCCATGGATCACACTCTGCTTTAGAGCAAGAAGCATGCTCTTGCTTTCTAGAGTATCTAAGACAGCAGGACACGTGAGTGTGCTGAGACCAAAGAACGGTGTTTCCTACATATACGGACCATATCTAGTCCAACTCTGCTTCTTAAACTGATACAAAGCACTGGTCCTCTAACATCCAATGCTTGTCTGTTGTGATGAGAAACGTGTGAGCTCAGTGAACGATGTAGTTCGTTTGAGCTGAAAAGTGACTGCCCTTACCTGAAACGAAGTCTTGCTTGTAGGAAGACACAGAGCCAGGGATTTAACTCCATTTCTGAAGGGAAACACACAGCATAGTTCTCACCCATGGATCACACTCTGCTTAACAGCAAGAAGCACGCTCTTGCTTTCTAGAGTCTCTAATTCAGCAGGAAATCTGAGTGTGCCCAGAACAAAAGAACGGAGTTTCCTACACATACGGACCATATGTAGGCCAAATCTGCTTCTGAAACTGATACAAAGCTCTTGTCCTCTAACATCCGATGCTTGTCATTAAGATAAGAAACGTGTGAGCTTCATGCACAATATAGTTTGTTTGAGCAGAAAAGTGACTGCCCTTACCTGAAACGAAGTCTTCCTTGTAGGAAGACACAGAGCCTGGGATTTAACTTCATTTCTGAAGTGAAACACACAGCAGTGTTCTCATCCATTGATCACACTATTCTTTAGAACAAGAAGCACGCTCTTGCTTTCTAGAGTCTCTAAGACAGAAGGAAACGTGAGTGTGCTGAGAACAAAAGAACGGTGTTTCCTACAAATACGGACATTATATAGTCCAACTCTGCTTCTAAAACTGATACAAAGTACTGATCCTCTAACATCCAATGCTTGTCTGTTAAGATGAGAAACGTGTGACCTTCTTGAACGATGTAGTTCGTTTGAGCTGAAAAGTGACTGCCTTTACGTGAAACAAAGTCTTGCCTGTAGGAAGACAAAGAGCCTGGGATTTAACTCCATTTCTGAAGGGAAACACACAGCATAGTTCTCATCCATGGATCACACTCTGCTTTAGAGCAAGAAGCATGCTCTTGCTTTCTAGAGTATCTAAGACAGCAGGACACGTGAGTGTGCTGAGACCAAAGAACGGTGTTTCCTACACATACGGACCATATCTAGTCCAACTCTGCTTCTTAAACTGATACAAAGCACTGGTCCTCTAACATCCAATGCTTGTCTGTTGAGATGAGAAACGTGTGAGCTCCGTGAACGATGTAGTTCGTTTGAGCTGAAAAGTGACTGCCCTTACCTGAAACGAAGTCTTGCTTGTAGGAAGACACAGAACCTGGGATTGAACTCCATTTCTGAAGTGAAACACACAGCAGTGTTCTCATCCATTCATCACACTCTGCTTTAGAACAAGAAGCACGCTCTTGCTTTCTAGAGTCTCTAATACAGCAGGAAATCTGAGTGTGCCCACAACAAAATAACGGTGTTTCCTACACATACGGACCATATGTAGTCCAAATCTGCTTCTGAAACTGATACAATGCCCTGTTCCTCTAACATCCAATGCTTGTCAGTTAAGATGAGAAACGTGTGAGCTTCGTTAACGATGTAGTTCATTTGAGCCGAAAAATGACTGCCCTTACCTGAAACGAAGTCTTGCTTGTAGGAAGACACAGAGCGTGGGATTTAACTCCATTTCTGAAGGGAAACACACATCATAGTTCTCATCCATGGATCACACTCTGCTTTAGAGCAAGAAGCATGCTCTTGCTTTCTAGAGTCTCTAAGACAGCAGGAAACGTGAGTCTGCTGAGAACAAAAGGACGGTGTTTCCTACACATACGGACCATATCTAGTCCAACTCTGCTTCTTAAACTGATACAAAGCACTGGTCCTCTAACATCCAATGCTTGTCTGTTGAGATGAGAATCGTGTGAGCTCCGTGAACGATGTAGTTCGTTTGAGCTGAAAAGTGACTGCCCTTACCTGAAACGAAGTCTTGCTTGTAGGAAGACACAGAGCCAGGGATTTAACTCCATTTCTGAAGGGAAACACACAGCATAGTTCTCACCCATGGATCACACTCTGCTTAACAGCAAGAAGCACGCTCTTGCTTTCTAGAGTCTCTAATTCAGCAGGAAATCTGAGTGTGCCCAGAACAAAAGAACGGAGTTTCCTACACATACGGACCATATGTAGGCCAAATCTGCTTCTGAAACTGATACAAAGCTCTTGTCCTCTAACATCCAATGCTTGTCAGTTAAGATAAGAAACGTGTGAGCTTCATGCACAATATAGTTTGTTTGAGCAGAAAAGTGACTGCCCTTACCTGAAACGAAGTCTTCCTTGTAGGAAGACACAGAGCCTGGGATTTAACTTCATTTCTGAAGTGAAACACACAGCAGTGTTCTCATCCATTGATCACACTCTTCTTTAGAACAAGAAGCATGCTCTTGCTTTCTAGAGTCTCTAAGACAGCAGGAAACGTGAGTGTGCTGAGAACAAAAGAACGGTGTTTCCTACACATACAGACATTATATAGTCCAACTCTGCTTCTAAAACTGATACAAAGCACTGGTCCTCTAACATCCAATGCTTGTCTCTTAAGATGAGAAACGTGTGAGCTTCTTGAACGATGTAGTTCGTTTGAGCTGAAAAGTGACTGCCTTTACCTGAAACAAAGTCTTGCCTGTAGGAAGACAAAGAGCCTGGGATTTAACTCCATTTCTGAAGGGAAACACACAGCATAGTTCTCATCCATGCATCACGCTCTGCTTTATAGCAAGAAGCACGCTCTTGCTTTCTAAGTCTCTAATACAGCAGGAAATCTGAGTGTGCCCAGAACAAAAGAAGGGTGTTTCCTAAACATACGGACCATATGTAGTCCAAATCTGCTTCTGAAACTGATACAATGCACTGGTCCTCTAACATCCAATGCTTGTCAGTTAAGATGAGAAACGTGTGAGCTTCGTGAACGATGTAGTTCGTTTGAGCAGAAAAATGACTGACCTTACCTGAAACGAAGTCTTGCTTGTAGGAAGACTCAGATCCTGGGATTTAACTCCATTTCTGAAGTGAAACATACAGCAGTGTTCTCATCCATTGATCACACTCTGCTTTAGAGCAAGAAGCAAGCTCTTGCTTTCTAGAGTCTCTAATACAGCAGGAAATATGTGTGTGCTGAGAACAAAAGAACGGTGTTTCCTACACATACGGACCACATCTAGTCCAACTCTGCTTCTTAAACTGATACAAAGCACTGGTCCTCTAACATCCAATGCTTGCCTGTTGAGATGAGAAACGTGTGAGCTTCGTGAACGATGTAGTTCTTTTGAGATAAAAAGTGAATGCTCTTACCTGAAACGAAGTCTGGCCTGTCGGAAGACACAGAGCCTGGGATTTAACTCCATTTCTGAAGGGAAACACACAGCATAGTTCTCACCCATGGATCACACACTGCTTAACAGCAAGGAGCATGCTCTTGCTTTCTAGAGTCTCTAATACAGCAGGAAATCTGAGTGTGCCCAGAAGAAAAGAACGGAGTTTCCTACACATACGGACCATATGTAGTCCAAATCTGCTTCTGAAACTGATACAAAGCTCTAGTCCTCTAACATCCAATGCTTGTCTGTTGAGATGAGAAACGTGTGAGCTCCGTGAACGATGTAATTCGTTTGAGCTGAAAAGTGACTGCCCTTACCTGAAACGAAGTCTTGCTTCTAGGAAGACACAGAGCCTGGGATTGAACTCCATTTCTGAAGTGAAACACACATCAGTGTTCTCATCCATTGATCACACTCTGCTTTAGAACAAGAAGCACACTCTTGCTTTCTAGGGTCTCTAAGACAGCAGGAAACGTGAGTGTGCTGAGAACAAAAGAACGGTTTTTTCCTACACATACAGACATTATATAGTGCAACTCTGCTTCTGAAACTGATACAAAGCTCTTGTCCTCTAACATCCAATGCTTGTCAGTTAAGATAAGAAACGTGTGAGCTTCATGCACAATATAGTTTGTTTGAGCAGAAAAGTGACTGCCCTTACCTGAAACGAAGTCTTCCTTGTAGGAAGACACAGAGCCTGGGATTTAACTTCATTTCTGAAGTGAAACACACAGCAGTGTTCTCATCCATTGATCACACCCTTCTTTAGAACAAGAAGCACGCTCTTGCTTTCTAGAGTCTCTAAGTCAGCAGGAAACGTGAGTGTGCTGAGAACAAAAGAACGGTGTTTCCTACACATACGGACATTATATAGTCCAACTCTGCTTCTTAAACTGATACAAAGCACTGGTCTCTAACATCCAATGCTTGTTGTTGAGATGAGAAACGTGTGAGCTCCGTGAACGATGTAGTTCGTTTGAGCTGAAAAGTGACTGCCCTTACCTGAAACGAAGTCTTGCTTGTAGGAAGACACAGAGCCTGGGATTGAACTCCATTTCTGAAGTGAAACACACAGCAGTGTTCTCATCCATTCATCACACTCTGCTTTAGAACAAGAAGCACGCTCTTGCTTTCTAGGGTCTCTAAGACAGCAGGAAACGTGAGTGTGCTGAGAACAAAAGAACGGTTTTTTCCTACACATACGGACAATATATAGTCCAACTCTGCTTCTGAAACTGATACAAAGCCATGTCCTCTAACATCCAATGCTTTTCTGTTAAGATGAGAAACTTGTGAGCTTCGTGAACGATGTAGTTCGTTTGAGCTGAAAAGTGACTGCCCTCACCTGAAACGAAGTCTTGCATGTAGGAAGACACAGACCCTGGGATTTAACTCCATTTCTGAAGGGAAACACACAGCATAGTTCTCATCCATGGATCACACTCTCCTTTAGAGCAAGAAGCACGCTCTTGCTTTCTAGAGTCTCTAATACAGCAGGAAATCTGAGTGTGCCCACAACAAAATAACGGTGTTTCCTACACATACGGACCATATGTAGTCCAAATCTGCTTCTGAAACTGATACAATGCACTGTTCCTCTAACATCCAATGCTTGTCAGTTAAGATGAGAAACGTGTGAGCTTCGTTAACGATGTAGTTCGTTTGAGCCGAAAAATGACTGCCCTTACCTGAAACGAAGTCTTGCTTGTAGGAAGACACAGAGCGTGGGATTTAACTCCATTTCTGAAGGGAAACACACATCATAGTTCTCATCCATGGATCACACTCTGCTTTAGAGCAAGAAGCATGCTCTTGCTTTCTAGAGTCTCTAAGACAGCAGGAAACGTGAGTGTGCTGAGAACAAAAGAACGGTGTTTCCTAAACATACGGACCATATCTAGTCCAACTCTGCTTCTGAAACTGATACAAAAACCTGGTCCTCTAACATCCAATGCTTGTCAGTTAAGATGAGAAACGTGTGAGCTTCGTGAAGGATGTAGTTCATTTGAGCTGAAAAGTGACTGCCCTTACCTGAAACAAAGTCTTTATTGTAGGAAGACACAGAGCCTGGGGTTTAACTCCATTTCTGAAGGGAAACACACCGCATAGTTCTCTACCATGGATCACACTCTGCATTAGAGCAAGAAGCTCACTCTTGCTTTCTAGAATCTCTAATACAGCAGGAAACGTGAGTGTGCTAAGAACAAATGAATGGTGTTTCCTACACATACGGACCATATCTATTCCAACTCTGCTTCTGAAACTGATAGAAAGCACAGCTCCTGCAGCATCCAATGCTTGTCATTTAAGATGAGAAACGTGTGAGCTTCGTCAACGATGTAGTTCGTTTGAGCTGTAAAGTAACTGCCCTTACCTGAAACGAAGTGTTGCTTGTAGGAAGACTCAGAGCCTGGGATTTAACTCCATTTCTGAAGGGAAACACACAGCAGAGTTCTCTTCCATGGATCACACTCTGGTTTAGAGCGCAGAAGCATGCTCTAGCTTTCTAGAGACTCTAAGACAGCAGGAAATGTGAGTGTGCTGGGAACAATGAACGGTGATTCTTACACATTCGGACCATATCTATGCCAACTCTGCCTCTGAAATTGATACAAAGCACACGTCCTCCAGCATTCAATGCTTGTCATTTAAGATGTGAAACGTGTGAGCTAAGTGAACGATGTAGTTCGTTTGAGCTATAAAGTAATTGCCCTTACCTGAAATGATGTGTTGCTTGTAGGAAGACTCAGAGCCTGGGGTTTAACTCCATTTCTGAAGTGAAACACACAGCAGAGTTCTCATATATACAACACACTCTGCTTTAAAGCAAGAAGGACGCTCTTGCTTTCTAGAATCTCTAAGACAGCAGGAAACATGAGTGTGCTGAGAGCAAAAGAACGGAGTTTCCTACAGATTCGGACCATATCGAGTCCAACTCTGCCTCTGAAATTGATACAAAGCTCAGGTCCTCTAACATCCAATGCTTGTCAGTTAAGATGAGAAACGTGTGAGCTTCGTGAACGATGTAGTTGGTTTGAGCTGTAAAGTATCTGCCCTTACCTGATTCGAAGTCTTGCTTGTAGGATGACTCAGAGCGTGGGATTTAACTCCATTTCTGAAGGGAAACACACAGCAGAGTTCTCTTCCATGGATCACACTCTGCTTTAGAGCAAGAAGCACGCACTAGCTTTCTAGAGTCTCTAAGACAGCAGGAAACGTGAGTGTGCTGAGAACAAAGAACGGTGTTTCCTACACATACGGACCATATCTATTCCAACTCTGCTTCTGAAACTGAGACAAAGCACTGGTCCTATAACATCCGATGCTTGTCAGTTAAGATGAGAAACGTGTGAGCTTCGTGAACGATGTAGTTCGTTTGAGCTCTAAAGTATCTGCCCTTACCTGAAACGAAGTCTTGCATGTTGGAAGACACAGAGCCTGGAATTTAACTCCATTTCTGAAGGGAAACACACAGCATAGTTCTCATCTATGGATCACACTCTGCTTCAGAGCAAGAAGCACGTTCTTGCTTTCTAGATTCTCTAATACAGCAGGAAATGTGGTTGTGTTCAGAACAAAAGAACTGTGTTTCCTATACATATGGACCATATCTAGTCCAACTCTGCTTGTGAAACTGAAACAAACCACAGGTCCACTAACATCCAATGCTTGTCAGTTAAGATGAGAAACATGTGAGCTTCGTAACAGATGTAGTTCGTTTGAGCTGTAAAGTAACTGCCCTTACCTGAAACGAAGTCTTGTTTGTAGGAAGACTCAGAGCCTGGGATTTAACTCCATTTCTGAAGTGAAACACACAGCAGAATTCTTATCCATTGATCACACTCTGCTTTAGAGAAAGAAGCATGCTCTAGCTTTCTAGAGTTCTAAGACAGCAGGAAACGTGAGTCTGCTGAGAACAAAAGAACGGTGTTTCCTACACATACGGACCATATCTATTCCAACTCTGCTTCTGAAACTGATACAAAGCACAGGTCCTGCAGCATCCAATGCTTGTCATTTAAGATGAGAAACGTGTGAGCTAAGTGAACGATGTAGTTCGTTTGAGCTGTAAAGTAACTGCCCTTACCTGAAACGAAGTGTAGCTTGTAGGAAGACTCAGATCCTGGGGTTTAACTCAATTTCTGAAGTGAAACATACAGCAGAGTTCTCATATATGGATCTCACACTACTTTAGAGCAAGAAGCACTCCCTAGCTTTCTAGAGTCTCTAAGACAGCAGGAAATGTGAGTGTGCTGAGAACAAAAGAACGGTGTTTCCTAAACATACGGACCATATCTAGTCCAACTCTGCTTCTGAAACTGATACAAAAAACTGGTCCTCTAACATCCAATGCTTGTCAGTTAAGATGAGAAACGTGTGAGCTTCGTGAAGGATGTAGTTCATTTGAGCTGAAAAGTGACTGCCCTTACCTGAAACGAAGTCTTTATTGTAGGAAGACACAGAGCCTGGGGTTTAACTCCATTTCTGAAGGGAAACACACCGCATAGTTCTCTACCATGGATCACACTCTGCATTAGAGCAAGAAGCTCACTCTTGCTTTCTAGAATCTCTAATACAGCAGGAAACGTGAGTGTGCTAAGAACAAATGAATGGTGTTTCCTACACATACGGACCATATCTATTCCAACTCTGCTTCTGAAACTGATAGAAAGCACAGCTCCTGCAGCATCCAATGCTTGTCATTTAAGATGAGAAACGTGTGAGCTTCGTCAACGATGTAGTTCGTTTGAGCTGTAAAGTAACTGCCCTTACCTGAAACGAAGTGTTGCTTGTAGGAAGACTCAGAGCCTGGGATTTAACTCCATTTCTGAAGGGAAAAACACAGCAGAGTTCTCTTCCATGGATCACACTCTGGTTTAGAGCGCAGAAGCACGCTCTAGCTTTCTAGAGTCTCTAAGACAGCAGGAAATGTGAGTGTGCTGGGAACAATGAACGGTGATTCTTACACATTCGGACCATATCTATGCCAACTCTGCCTCTGAAATTGATACAAAGCACAGGTCCTCCAGCATTCAATGCTTGTCATTTAAGATGTGAAACGTGTGAGCTAAGTGAACGATGTAGTTCGTTTGAGCTATAAAGTAATTGCCCTTACCTGAAATGATGTGTTGCTTGTAGGAAGACTCAGAGCCTGGGGTTTAACTCCATTTCTGAATTGAAACACACAGCAGAGTTCTCATATATACAACACACTCTGCTTTAAAGCAAGAAGGACGCTCTTGCTTTCTAGAATCTCTAAGACAGCAGGAAACATGAGTGTGCTGAGAGCAAAAGAACGGAGTTTCCTACAGATTTGGACCATATCGAGTCCAACTCTGCCTCTGAAATTGATACAAAGCTCAGGTCCTCTAACATCCAATGCTTGTCAGTTAAGATGAGAAACGTGTGAGCTTCGTGAACGATGTAGTTGGTTTGAGCTGTAAAGTATCTGCCCTTACCTGATTCGAAGTCTTGCTTGTAGGATGACTCAGAGCCTGGGATTTAACTCCATTTCTGAAGGGAAACACACAGCAGAGTTCTCTTCCATGGATCACACTCTGCTTTAGAGCAAGAAGCACGCACTAGCTTTCTAGAGTCTCTAAGACAGCAGGAAACGTGAGTGTGCTGAGAACAAAGAACGGTGTTTCCTACACATACGGACCATATCTATTCCAACTCTGCTTCTGAAACTGAGACAAAGCACTGGTCCTATAACATCCGATGCTTGTCAGTTAAGATGAGAAACGTGTGAGCTTCGTGAACGATGTAGTTCGTTTGAGCTCTAAAGTATCTGCCCTTACCTGAAACGAAGTCTTGCATGTTGGAAGACACAGAGCCTGGAATTTAACTCCATTTCTGAAGGGAAACACACAGCATAGTTCTCATCTATGGATCACACTCTGCTTCAGAGCAAGAAGCACGTTCTTGCTTTCTAGATTCTCTAATACAGCAGGAAATGTGGTTGTGTTCAGAACAAAAGAACTGTGTTTCCTATACATATGGACCATATCTATTCCAACTCTGCTTCTGAAACTGATACAAAGCACTGGTCCTATGACATCCGATGCTTATCAGTTAAGATGAGAAACGTGTGAGCTTCGTGAATGATGTAGTTCGTTTGAGCTGTAAAGTAACTGCCCTTACCTGAAACGAAGTGTTCCTTGTAGGAAGACTCAGAGCCTGGGGTTTAACTCCATTTCTGAAGTGAAACACACAGCAGGGTTCTCATATATACATCATACTCTGCTTTAAAGCAGGAAGGAGGCTCTTGCTTTCTAGAATCTCTAAGAGAGCAGGAAACATGAGTGTGCTGAGAGCAACAGAACGGTGTTTCCTACACATTCGGACCATATCAAGTCCAACTCTGCCTCTGAAATTGATACAAAGCTCAGGTCCTCTAACATCCAATGCTTGTCAGTTAAGATGAGAAACGTGTGAGCTTCGTGAAGGATGTAGTTCCTTTGAGCTGAAAAGTGACTGCCCTTACCTGAAACGAAGTCTTTATTGTAGGAAGACACAGAGCCTGGGGTTTAACTCCATTTCTGAAGGGAAACACACCGCATAGTTCTCTACCATGGATCACACTCTGCATTAGAGCAAGAAGCTCGCTCTTGCTTTCTAGAATCTCTAATACAGCAGGAAACGTGAGTGTGCTAAGAACAAATGAATGGTGTTTCCTACACATACGGACCATATCTATTCCAACTCTGCTTCTGAAACTGATAGAAAGCACAGCTCCTGCAGCATCCAATGCTTGTCATTTAAGATGAGAAACGTGTGAGCTTCGTCAACGATGTAGTTCGTTTGAGCTGTAAAGTAACTGCCCTTACCTGAAACGAAGTGTTGCTTGTAGGAAGACTCAGAGCCTGGGATTTAACTCCATTTCTGAAGGGAAACACACAGCATAGTTCTCACCCATGGTACACTCTGCTTACCAGCAAGAAGCACGCTCTTGCTTTCTAGAGTCTCTAATACAGCAGGATATCTGAGTGTGCCCAGAACAAAAGAACGGAGTTTCCTACACATACGGACCATATGTAGGCTAAATCTGCTTCTGAAACTGATACAAAGCTCTTGTCCTCTAACATCCAATGCTTGTCAGTTAAGATAAGAAACGTGTGAGCTTCATGCACAATATAGTTTGTTTGAGCAGAAAATTGACTGCCCTTACCTGAAACGAAGTCTTCCTTGTAGGAAGACACAGAGCCTGGGATTTAACTTCATTTCTGAAGTGAAACACACCGCAGTGTTCTCATCCATTGATCACACTCTTCTTTAGAACAAGAAGCACGCTCTTGCTTTCTAGAGACTCTAAGACAGCAGGAAACCTGAGTGTGCAGAGAACAAAAGAACGGTGTTTCCTACACATACGGACATTATATAGTCCAACTCTGCTTCTAAAACTGATACAAAGCACTGGTCCTCTAACATCCAATGCTTGTCTGTTAAGATGAGAAACGTGTGAGCTTCTTGAACGATGTAGTTCGTTTGAGCTGAAAAGTGACTGCCCTTACCTGAAACGAAGTCTTGCCTGTAGGAAGACAAAGTGCCTGGGATTTAACTCCATTTCTGAAGGGAAACACACAGCATAGTTCTCATCCATGCATCACGCTCTGCTTTATAGCAAGAAGCACGCATTTGCTTTCTAGAGTCTCTAATACAGCAGGAAATCTGAGTGTGCCCAGAACAAAAGAAGGGTGTTTCCTACACATACGGACCATATATAGTCCAAATCTGCTTCTGAAACTGATACAATGCACTGGTCCTCTAACATCCAATGCTTGTCAGTTAAGATGAGAAACGTGTGAGATTCGTGAACGATGTAGTTCGTTTGCGCAGAAAAATGACTGACCTTACCTGAAACGAAGTCTTGCTTGTAGGAAGACACAGAGCCTGGGATTTAACACCATTTCTGAAGTGAAACATACAGCAGTGTTCTCATCCATTGATCACACTCTGCTTTAGAACAAGAAGCACGCTCTTGCCTTCTAGAGTCTCTAAGACAGCAGGAAACGTGAGTGTGCTGAGAACAAAAGAACGGTGTTTCCTACACATAGGGACCATATCTAGTCCATCTCTGCTTCTTAAACTGATACAAAGCACTGCTCCTCTAACATCCAATGCTTGTCTGTTGAGATGAGAAACGTGTGCGCTCCGTGAACGATGTAGTTCGTTTGTGCTGAAAAGTGACTGCCCTTACCTGAAACGAAGTCTTGCTTGTAGATAGACACAGAGCATTGGATTTAACTCCATTTCTGAAGTTAAACACACAGCATAGTTCTTATCCCTGGATCACACTCTGCTTTAGAGCGAAAAGCACGCTCTTGCTTTCTAGAGTCTCTAAGACAGCAGGAAACGTGAGTGTGCTGAGAACAAAGAACAGTGTTTCCTACACATACAGACCATATCTAGTCCAACTCTGCTTCTGAAACTGATACATTGCACTGTTCCTCTAACATCCAATGCTTGTCAGTTAAGATGAGAAATGTATGAGCTTCGTGAACGATGTAGTTCAATTGAGCCGAAAAATGACTGCCCTTACCTGAAACGAAGTATTGCTTGTAGGAAGACACAGAGCCTGGGATTTAACTCCCTTTCTGAAGGGAAACACACAGCATAGTTCTCATCCATGGATCACACTCTGCTTTAGAGCAAGAAGCATGCTCTTGCTTTCTAGAGTATCTAAGACAGCAGGACACGTGAGTGTGCTGAGACCAAAGAACGGTGTTTCCTACACATACGGACCATATCTAGTCCAACTCTGCTTCTTAAACTGATACAAAGCACTGGTCCTCTAACATCCAATGCTTGTCTGTTGAGATGAGAAACGTGTGAGCTCCGTGAACGATGTAGTTCGTTTGAGCTGAAAAGTGACTGCCCTTACCTGAAACGAAGTCTTGCTTGTAGGAAGACACAGAGCCAGGGATTTAACTCCATTTCTGAAGGGAAACACACAGCATAGTTCTCACCCATGGATCACACTCTGCTTAACAGCAAGAAGCACGCTCTTGCTTTCTAGAGTCTCTAATTCAGCAGGAAATCTGAGTGTGCCCAGAACAAAAGAACGGAGTTTCCTACACATACGGACCATATGTAGGCCAAATCTGCTTCTGAAACTGATACAAAGCTCTTGTCCTCTAACATCCGATGCTTGTCAGTTAAGATAAGAAACGTGTGAGCTTCATGCACAATATAGTTTGTTTGAGCAGAAAAGTGACTGCCCTTACCTGAAACGAAGTCTTCCTTGTAGGAAGACACAGAGCCTGGGATTTAACTTCATTTCTGAAGTGAAACACACAGCAGTGTTCTCATCCATTGATCACACTATTCTTTAGAACAAGAAGCACGCTCTTGCTTTCTAGAGTCTCTAAGACAGAAGGAAACGTGAGTGTGCTGAGAACAAAAGAACGGTGTTTCCTACAAATACGGACATTATATAGTCCAACTCTGCTTCTAAAACTGATACAAAGCACTGGTCCTCTAACATCCAATGCTTGTCTGTTAAGATGAGAAACGTGTGACCTTCTTGAACGATGTAGTTCGTTTGAGCTGAAAAGTGACTGCCTTTACGTGAAACAAAGTCTTGCCTGTAGGAAGACAAAGAGCCTGGGATTTAACTCCATTTCTGAAGGGAAACACACAGCATAGTTCTCATCCATGGATCACACTCTGCTTTAGAGCAAGAAGCATGCTCTTGCTTTCTAGAGTATCTAAGACAGCAGGACACGTGAGTGTGCTGAGACCAAAGAACGGTGTTTCCTACACATACGGACCATATCTAGTCCAACTCTGCTTCTTAAACTGATACAAAGCACTGGTCCTCTAACATCCAATGCTTGTCTGTTGAGATGAGAAACGTGTGAGCTCCGTGAACGATGTAGTTCGTTTGAGCTGAAAAGTGACTGCCCTTACCTGAAACGAAGTCTTGCTTGTAGGAAGACACAGAGCCTGGGATTGAACTCCATTTCTGAAGTGAAACACACAGCAGTGTTCTCATCCATTCATCACACTCTGCTTTAGAACAAGAAGCACGCTCTTGCTTTCTAGAGTCTCTAATACAGCAGGAAATCTGAGTGTGCCCACAACAAAATAACGGTGTTTCCTACACATACGGACAATATGTAGTCCAAATCTGCTTCTGAAACTGATACAATGCCCTGTTCCTCTAACATCCAATGCTTGTCAGTTAAGATGAGAAACGTGTGAGCTTCGTTAACGATGTAGTTCATTTGAGCCGAAAAATGACTGCCCTTACCTGAAACGAAGTCTTGCTTGTAGGAAGACACAGAGCGTGGGATTTAACTCCATTTCTGAAGGGAAACACACATCATAGTTCTCATCCATGGATCACACTCTGCTTTAGAGCAAGAAGCATGCTCTTGCTTTGTAGAGTCTCTAAGACAGCAGGAAACGTGAGTGTGCTGAGAACAAAAGGACGGTGTGTCCTACACATACGGACCATATCTAGTCCAACTCTGCTTCTTAAACTGATACAAAGCACTGGTCCTCTAACATCCAATGCTTGTCTATTGAGATGAGAATCGTGTGAGCTCCGTGAACGATGTAGTTCGTTTGAGCTGAAAAGTGACTGCCCTTACCTGAAACGAAGTCTTGCTTGTAGGAAGACACAGAGCCAGGGATTTAACTCCATTTCTGAAGGGAAACACACAGCATAGTTCTCACCCATGGATCACACTCTGCTTAACAGCAAGAAGCACGCTCTTGCTTTCTAGAGTCTCTAATTCAGCAGGAAATCTGAGTGTGCCCAGAACAAAAGAACGGAGTTTCCTACACATACGGACCATATGTAGGCCAAATCTGCTTCTGAAACTGATACAAAGCTCTTGTCCTCTAACATCCAATGCTTGTCAGTTAAGATAAGAAACGTGTGAGCTTCATGCACAATATAGTTTGTTTGAGCAGAAAAGTGACTGCCCTTACCTGAAACGAAGTCTTCCTTGTAGGAAGACACAGAGCCTGGGATTTAACTTCATTTCTGAAGTGAAACACACAGCAGTGTTCTCATCCATTGATCACACTCTTCTTTAGAACAAGAAGCACGCTCTTGCTTTCTAGAGTCTCTAAGACAGCAGGAAACGTGAGTGTGCTGAGAACAAAAGAACGGTGTTTCCTACACATACGGATATTATATAGTCCAACTCTGCTTCTAAAACTGATACAAAGCACTGGTCCTCTAACATCCAATGCTTGTCTCTTAAGATGAGAAACGTGTGAGCTTCTTGAACGATGTAGTTCGTTTGAGCTGAAAAGTGACTGCCTTTACCTGAAACAAAGTCTTGCCTGTAGGAAGACAAAGAGCCTGGGATTTAACTCCATTTCTGAAGGGAAACACACAGCATAGTTCTCATCCTTGCATCACGCTCTGCTTTATAGCAAGAAGCACGCTCTTGCTTTCTAAGTCTCTAATACAGCAGGAAATCTGAGTGTGCCCAGAACAAAAGAAGGGTGTTTCCTAAACATACGGACCATATGTAGTCCAAATCTGCTTCTGAAACTGATACAATGCACTGGTCCTCTAACATCCAATGCTTGTCAGTTAAGATGAGAAACGTGTGAGCTTCGTGAACGATGTAGTTCGTTTGAGCAGAAAAATGACTGACCTTACCTGAAACGAAGTCTTGCTTGTAGGAAGACTCAGATCCTGGGATTTAACTCCATTTCTGAAGTGAAACATACAGCAGTGTTCTCATCCATTGACCACACTCTGCTTTAGAGCAAGAAGCAAGCTCTTGCTTTCTAGAGTCTCTAATACAGCAGGAAATATGTGTGTGCTGAGAACAAAAGAACGGTGTTTCCTACACATACGGACCACATCTAGTCCAACTCTGCTTCTTAAACTGATACAAAGCACTGGTCCTCTAACATCCAATGCTTGCCTGTTGAGATGAGAAACGTGTGAGCTTCGTGAACGATGTAGTTCTTTTGAGATAAAAAGTGAATGCCCTTACCTGAAACGAAGTCTGGCCTGTCGGAAGACACAGAGCCTGGGATTTAACTCCATTTCTGAAGGGAAACACACAGCATAGTTCTCACCCATGGATCACACACTGCTTAACAGCAAGAAGCATGCTCTTGCTTTCTAGAGTCTCTAATACAGCAGGAAATCTGAGTGTGCCCAGAAGAAAAGAACGGAGTTTCCTACACATACGGACCATATGTAGTCCAAATCTGCTTCTGAAACTGATACAAAGCTCTAGTCCTCTAACATCCAATGCTTGTCTGTTGAGATGAGAAACGTGTGAGCTCCGTGAACGATGTAATTCGTTTGAGCTGAAAAGTGACTGCCCTTACCTGAAACGAAGTCTTGCTTCTAGGAAGACACAGAGCCTGGGATTGAACTCCATTTCTGAAGTGAAACACACAGCAGTGTTCTCATCCATTGATCACACTATTCTTTAGAACAAGAAGCACGCTCTTGCTTTCTAGAGTCTCTAAGACAGAAGGAAACGTGAGTGTGCTGAGAACAAAAGAACGGTGTTTCCTACAAATACAGACATTATATAGTCCAACTCTGCTTCTAAAACTGATACAAAGCACTGGTCCTCTAACATCCAATGCTTGTCTGTTAAGATGAGAAACGTGTGACCTTCTTGAACGATGTAGTTCGTTTGAGCTGAAAAGTGACTGCCTTTACGTGAAACAAAGTCTTGCCTGTAGGAAGACAAAGAGCCTGGGATTTAACTCCATTTCTGAAGGGAAACACACAGCATAGTTCTCATCCATGGATCACACTCTGCTTTAGAGCAAGAAGCATGCTCTTGCTTTCTAGAGTATCTAAGACAGCAGGACACGTGAGTGTGCTGAGACCAAAGAACGGTGTTTCCTACACATACGGACCATATCTAGTCCAACTCTGCTTCTTAAACTGATACAAAGCACTGGTCCTCTAACATCCAATGCTTGTCTGTTGAGATGAGAAACGTGTGAGCTCCGTGAACGATGTAGTTCGTTTGAGCTGAAAAGTGACTGCCCTTACCTGAAACGAAGTCTTGCTTGTAGGAAGACACAGAGCCTGGGATTGAACTCCATTTCTGAAGTGAAACACACAGCAGTGTTCTCATCCATTCATCACACTCTGCTTTAGAACAAGAAGCACGCTCTTGCTTTCTAGAGTCTCTAATACAGCAGGAAATCTGAGTGTGCCCACAACAAAATAACGGTGTTTCCTACACATACGGACAATATGTAGTCCAAATCTGCTTCTGAAACTGATACAATGCCCTGTTCCTCTAACATCCAATGCTTGTCAGTTAAGATGAGAAACGTGTGAGCTTCGTTAACGATGTAGTTCATTTGAGCCGAAAAATGACTGCCCTTACCTGAAACGAAGTCTTGCTTGTAGGAAGACACAGAGCCTGGGATTGAACTCCATTTCTGAAGTGAAACACACAGCAGTGTTCTCATCCATTCATCACACTCTGCTTTAGAACAAGAAGCACGCTCTTGCTTTCTAGGGTCTCTAAGACAGCAGGAAACGTGAGTGTGCTGAGAACAAAAGAACGGTTTTTTCCTACACATACGGACAATATATAGTCCAACTCTGCTTCGGAAACTGATACAAAGCACTGGTCCTCTAACATCCAATGCTTTTCTGTTAAGATGAGAAACTTGTGAGCTTCGTGAACGATGTAGTTCGTTTGAGCTGAAAAGTGACTGCCCTCACCTGAAACGAAGTCTTGCATGTAGGAAGACACAGACCCTGGGATTTAACTCCATTTCTGAAGGGAAACACACAGCATAGTTCTCATCCATGGATCACACTCTCCTTTAGAGCAAGAAGCACACTCTTGCTTTCTAGAGTCTCTAATACAGCAGGAAATCTGAGTGTGCCCACAACAAAATAACGGTGTTTCCTACACATACGGACCATATGTAGTCCAAATCTGCTTCTGAAACTGATACAATGCACTGTTCCTCTAACATCCAATGCTTGTCAGTTAAGATGAGAAACGTGTGAGCTTCGTTAACGATGTAGTTCATTTGAGCCGAAAAATGACTGCCCTTACCTGAAACGAAGTCTTGCTTGTAGGAAGACACAGAGCGTGGGATTTAACTCCATTTCTGAAGGGAAACACACATCATAGTTCTCATCCATGGATCACACTCTGCTTTAGAGCAAGAAGCATGCTCTTGCTTTCTAGAGTCTCTAAGACAGCAGGAAACGTGAGTCTGCTGAGAACAAAAGGACGGTGTTTCCTACACATACGGACCATATCTAGTCCAACTCTGCTTCTTAAACTGATACAAAGCACTGGTCCTCTAACATCCAATGCTTGTCTGTTGAGATGAGAATCGTGTGAGCTCCGTGAACGATGTAGTTCGTTTGAGCTGAAAAGTGACTGCCCTTACCTGAAACGAAGTCTTGCTTGTAGGAAGACACAGAGCCAGGGATTTAACTCCATTTCTGAAGGGAAACACACAGCATAGTTCTCACCCATGGATCACACTCTGCTTAACAGCAAGAAGCACGCTCTTGCTTTCTAGAGTCTCTAATTCAGCAGGAAATCTGAGTGTGCCCAGAACAAAAGAACGGAGTTTCCTACACATACGGACCATATGTAGGCCAAATCTGCTTCTGAAACTGATACAAAGCTCTTGTCCTCTAACATCCAATGCTTGTCAGTTAAGATAAGAAACGTGTGAGCTTCATGCACAATATAGTTTGTTTGAGCAGAAAAGTGACTGCCCTTACCTGAAACGAAGTCTTCCTTGTAGGAAGACACAGAGCCTGGGATTTAACTTCATTTCTGAAGTGAAACACACAGCAGTGTTCTCATCCATTGATCACACTCTTCTTTAGAACAAGAAGCACGCTCTTGCTTTCTAGAGTCTCTAAGACAGCAGGAAACGTGAGTGTGCTGAGAACAAAAGAACGGTGTTTCCTACACATACGGACATTATATAGTCCAACTCTGCTTCTAAAACTGATACAAAGCACTGGTCCTCTAACATCCAATGCTTGTCTCTTAAGATGAGAAACGTGTGAGCTTCTTGAACGATGTAGTTCGTTTGAGCTGAAAAGTGACTGCCTTTACCTGAAACAAAGTCCTGCCTGTAGGAAGACAAAGAGCCTGGGATTTAACTCCATTTCTGAAGGGAAACACACAGCATAGTTCTCATCCATGCATCACGCTCTGCTTTATAGCAAGAAGCACGCTCTTGCTTTCTAAGTCTCTAATACAGCAGGAAATCTGAGTGTTCCCAGAACAAAAGAAGGGTGTTTCCTAAACATACGGACCATATGTAGTCCAAATCTGCTTCTGAAACTGATACAATGCACTGGTCCTCTAACATCCAATGATTGTCAGTTAAGATGAGAAACGTGTGAGCTTCGTGAACGATGTAGTTCGTTTGAGCAGAAAAATGACTGACCTTACCTGAAACGAAGTCTTGCTTGTAGGAAGACTCAGATCCTGGGATTTAACTCCATTTCTGAAGTGAAACATACAGCAGTGTTCTCATCCATTGATCACACTCTGCTTTAGAGCAAGAAGCAAGCTCTTGCTTTCTAGAGTCTCTAAGACAGCAGGAAATATGTGTGTGCTGAGAACAAAAGAACGGTGTTTCCTACACATACGGACCACATCTATTCCAACTCTGCTTCTTAAACTGATACAAAGCACTGGTCCTCTAACATCCAATGCTTGTCTGTTGAGATGAGAAACGTGTGAGCTTCGTGAACGATGTAGTTCTTTTGAGCTAAAAAGTGACTGCCCTTACCTGAAACGAAGTCTGGCCTGTCGGAAGACACAGAGCCTGGGATTTAACTCCATTTCTGAAGGGAAACACACAGCATAGTTCTCACCCATGGATCACACACTGCTTAACAGCAAGAAGCATGCTCTTGCTTTCTAGAGTCTCTAATACAGCAGGAAATCTGAGTGTGCCCAGAAGAAAAGAACGGAGTTTCCTACACATACGGACCATATGTAGTCCAAATCTGCTTCTGAAACTGATACAAAGCTCTAGTCCTCTAACATCCAATGCTTGTCTGTTGAGATGAGAAACGTGTGAGCTCCGTGAACGATGTAGTTCGTTTGAGCTGAAAAGTGACTGCCCTTACCTGAAACGAAGTCTTGCTTCTAGGAAGACACAGAGCCTGGGATTGAACTCCATTTCTGAAGTGAAACACACATCAGTGTTCTCATCCATTGATCACACTCTGCTTTAGAACAAGAAGCACACTCTTGCTTTCTAGGGTCTCTAAGACAGCAGGAAACGTGAGTGTGCTGAGAACAAAAGAACGGTTTTTTCCTACACATACAGACATTATATAGTGCAACTCTGCTTCTGAAACTCATACAAAGCACTGGTCCTCTAACATCCAATCTTTTCTGTTAAGATGAGAAACGTGTGAGCTTCGTGAACGATGTAGTTCCTTTGAGCTGAAAAGTGACTGCCCTCACCTGAAACGAAGTCTTCCTTGTAGGAAGACACAGAGCCTGGGATTTAACTTCATTTCTGAAGGGAAACACACAGCATAGTTCTCATCCATGGATCACACTCTGCTTTAGAGCAAGAAGCATGCTCTTGCTTTCTAGATTATCTAAGACAGCAGGAAAAGTGAGTGTGCTGAGACCAAAAAACGGTGTTTCCTACACATACGGACCATATCTAGTCCAACTCTGCTTCTTAAACTGATACAAAGCACTGCTCCTCTAACATCCAATGCTTGTCTGTTGAGATGAGAAACGTGTGCGCTCCGTGAACAATGTAGTTCGTTTGTGCTGAAAAGTGACTGCCCTTACCTGAAACGAAGTCTTGCTTGTAGATAGACACAGAGCATTGGATTTAACTCCATTTCTGAAGGGAAACACACAGCATAGTTCTTATCCCTGGATCACACTCTGCTTTAGAGCGAAAAGCACGCTCTTGCTTTCTAGAGTATCTAAGACAGCAGGAATGGTGACTGTGCTGAGAACAAAGAACAGTGTTTCCTACACATACAGACCATATCTAGTCCAACTCTGCTTCTGAAACTGATACAATGCACTGTTCCTCTAACATCCAATGCTTGTCAGTTAAGATGAGAAATGTATGAGCTTCGTGAACAATGTAGTTCGAATGAGCCGAAAAATGACTGCCCTTACCTGAAACGAAGTATTGCTTGTAGGAAGACACAGAGCCTGGGATTTAACTCCATTTCTGAAGGGAAACACACAGCATAGTTCTCATCCATGGATCACACTCTGCTTTAGAGCAAGAAGCATGCTCTTGCTTTCTAGAGTATCTAAGACAGCAGGACACGTGAGTGTGCTGAGACCAAAGAACGGTGTTTCCTACACATACGGACCATATCTAGTCCAACTCTGCTTCTGAAACTGATACAAAGCACTGGTCCTCTAACATCCAATGCTTTTCTGTTAAGATGAGAAACTTGTGAGCTTCGTGAACGATGTAGTTCGTTTGAGCTGAAAAGTGACTGCCCTCACCTGAAACGAAGTCTTGCATGTAGGAAGACACAGACCCTGGGATTGAACTCCATTTCTGAAGGGAAACACACAGCATAGTTCTCATCCATGGATCACACTCTCCTTTAGAGCAAGAAGCACGCTCTTGCTTTCTAGAGTCTCTAATACAGCAGGAAATCTGAGTGTGCCCACAACAAAATAACGTTGTTTCCTACACATACGGACCATATGTAGTCCAAATCTGCTTCTGAAACTGATACAATGCACTGTTCCTCTAACATCCAATGCTTGTCAGTTAAGATGAGTAACGTGTGAGCTTCCTTAACGATGTAGTTCGTTTGAGCCGAAAAATGACTGCCCTTACCTGAAACGAAGTCTTGCTTGTAGGAAGACACAGAGCGTGGGATTTAACTCCATTTCTGAAGGGAAACACACATCATAGTTCTCATCCATGGATCACACTCTGCTTTAGAGCAAGAAGCATGCTCTTGCTTTCTAGAGTCTCTAAGACAGCAGGAAACGTGAGTGTGCTGAGAACAAAAGGACGGTGTTTCCTACACATACGGACCATATCTAGTCCAACTCTGCTTCTTAAACTGATACAAAGCACTGGTCCTCTAACATCCAATGCTTGTCTGTTGAGATGAGAATCGTGTGAGCTCCGTGAACGATGTAGTTCGTTTGAGCTGAAAAGTGACTGCCCTTACCTGAAACGAAGTCTTGCTTGTAGGAAGACACAGAGCCAGGGATTTAACTCCATTTCTGAAGGGAAACACACAGCATAGTTCTCACCCATGGATCACACTCTGCTTAACAGCAAGAAGCACGCTCTTGCTTTCTAGAGTCTCTAATTCAGCAGGAAATCTGAGTGTGCCCAGAACAAAAGAACGGAGTTTCCTACACATACGGACCATATGTAGGCCAAATCTGCTTCTGAAACTGATACAAAGCTCTTGTCCTCTAACATCCAATGCTTGTCAGTTAAGATAAGAAACGTGTGAGCTTCATGCACAATATAGTTTGTTTGAGCAGAAAAGTGACTGCCCTTACCTGAAACGAAGTCTTCCTTGTAGGAAGACACAGAGCCTGGGATTTAACTTCATTTCTGAAGTGAAACACACAGCAGTGTTCTCATCCATTGATCACACTCTTCTTTAGAACAAGAAGCACGCTCTTGCTTTCTAGAGTCTCTAAGACAGCAGGAAATCTGAGTGTGCCCAGAACAAAAGAAGGGTGTTTCCTAAACATACGGACCATATGTAGTCCAAATCTGCTTCTGAAACTGATACAATGCACTGGTCCTCTAACATCCAATGCTTGTCAGTTAAGATGAGAAACGTGTGAGCTTCGTGAACGATGTAGTTCGTTTGAGCAGAAAAATGACTGACCTTACCTGAAACGAAGTCTTGCTTGTAGGAAGACTCAGATCCTGGGATTTAACTCCATTTCTGAAGTGAAACATACAGCAGTGTTCTCATCCATTGATCACACTCTGCTTTAGAGCAAGAAGCAAGCTCTTGCTTTCTAGAGTCTCTAAGACAGCAGGAAATATGTGTGTGCTGAGAACAAAAGAACGGTGTTTCCTACACATACGGACCACATCTATTCCAACTCTGCTTCTTAAACTGATACAAAGCACTGGTCCTCTAACATCCAATGCTTGTCTGTTGAGATGAGAAACGTGTGAGCTTCGTGAACGATGTAGTTCTTTTGAGCTAAAAAGTGACTGCCCTTACCTGAAACGAAGTCTGGCCTGTCGGAAGACACAGAGCCTGGGATTTAACTCCATTTCTGAAGGGAAACACACAGCATAGTTCTCACCCATGGATCACACACTGCTTAACAGCAAGAAGCATGCTCTTGCTTTCTAGAGTCTCTAATACAGCAGGAAATCTGAGTGTGCCCAGAAGAAAAGAACGGAGTTTCCTACACATACGGACCATATGTAGTCCAAATCTGCTTCTGAAACTGATACAAAGCTCTAGTCCTCTAACATCCAATGCTTGTCTGTTGAGATGAGAAACGTGTGAGCTCCGTGAACGATGTAGTTCGTTTGAGCTGAAAAGTGACTGCCCTTACCTGAAACGAAGTCTTGCTTCTAGGAAGACACAGAGCCTGGGATTGAACTCCATTTCTGAAGTGAAACACACATCAGTGTTCTCATCCATTGATCACACTCTGCTTTAGAACAAGAAGCACACTCTTGCTTTCTAGGGTCTCTAAGACAGCAGGAAACGTGAGTGTGCTGAGAACAAAAGAACGGTTTTTTCCTACACATACAGACATTATATAGTGCAACTCTGCTTCTGAAACTGATACAAAGCACTGGTCCTCTAACATCCAATGCTTTTCTGTTAAGATGAGAAACGTGTGAGCTTCGTGAACGATGTAGTTCCTTTGAGCTGAAAAGTGACTGCCCTCACCTGAAACGAAGTCTTCCTTGTAGGAAGACACAGAGCCTGGGATTTAACTTCATTTCTGAAGGGAAACACACAGCATAGTTCTCATCCATGGATCACACTCTGCTTTAGAGCAAGAAGCATGCTCTTGCTTTCTAGATTATCTAAGACAGCAGGAAAAGTGAGTGTGCTGAGACCAAAAAACGGTGTTTCCTACACATACGGACCATATCTAGTCCAACTCTGCTTCTTAAACTGATACAAAGCACTGCTCCTCTAACATCCAATGCTTGTCTGTTGAGATGAGAAACGTGTGCGCTCCGTGAACAATGTAGTTCGTTTGTGCTGAAAAGTGACTGCCCTTACCTGAAACGAAGTCTTGCTTGTAGATAGACACAGAGCATTGGATTTAACTCCATTTCTGAAGGGAAACACACAGCATAGTTCTTATCCCTGGATCACACTCTGCTTTAGAGCGAAAAGCACGCTCTTGCTTTCTAGAGTCTCTAAGACAGCAGGAATGGTGACTGTGCTGAGAACAAAGAACAGTGTTTCCTACACATACAGACCATATCTAGTCCAACTCTGCTTCTGAAACTGATACAATGCACTGTTCCTCTAACATCCAATGCTTGTCAGTTAAGATGAGAAATGTATGAGCTTCGTGAACAATGTAGTTCGAATGAGCCGAAAAATGACTGCCCTTACCTGAAACGAAGTATTGCTTGTAGGAAGACACAGAGCCTGGGATTTAACTCCATTTCTGAAGGGAAACACACAGCATAGTTCTCATCCATGGATCACACTCTGCTTTAGAGCAAGAAGCATGCTCTTGCTTTCTAGAGTATCTAAGACAGCAGGACACGTGAGTGTGCTGAGACCAAAGAACGGTGTTTCCTACACATACGGACCATATCTAGTCCAACTCTGCTTCTGAAACTGATACAAAGCACTGGTCCTCTAACATCCAATGCTTTTCTGTTAAGATGAGAAACTTGTGAGCTCCGTGAACGATGTAGTTCGTTTGAGCTGAAAAGTGACTGCCCTCACCTGAAACGAAGTCTTGCATGTAGGAAGACACAGACCCTGGGATTGAACTCCATTTCTGAAGGGAAACACACAGCATAGTTCTCATCCATGGATCACACTCTCCTTTAGAGCAAGAAGCACGCTCTTGCTTTCTAGAGTCTCTAATACAGCAGGAAATCTGAGTGTGCCCACAACAAAATAACGGTGTTTCCTACACATACGGACCATATGTAGTCCAAATCTGCTTCTGAAACTGATACAATGCACTGTTCCTCTAACATCCAATGCTTGTCAGTTAAGATGAGAAACGTGTGAGCTTCGTTAACGATGTAGTTCGTTTGAGCCGAAAAATGACTGCCCTTACCTGAAACGAAGTCTTGCTTGTAGGAAGACACAGAGCCAGGGATTTAACTCCATTTCTGAAGGGAAACACACAGCATAGTTCTCACCCATGGATCACACTCTGCTTACCAGCAAGAAGCACGCTCTTGCTTTCTAGAGTCTCTAATACAGCAGGAAATCTGAGTGTGCCCAGAACAAAAGAACGGAGTTTCCTACACATACGGACCATATGTAGGCTAAATCTGCTTCTGAAACTGATACAAAGCTCTTGTCCTCTAACATCCAATGCTTGTCAGTTAAGATAAGAAACGTGTGAGCTTCATGCACAATATAGTTTGTTTGAGCAGAAAATTGACTGCCCTTACCTGAAACGAAATCTTCCTTGTAGGAAGACACAGAGCCTGGGATTTAACTCCATTTCTGAAGTGAAACACACCGCAGTGTTCTCATCCATTGATCACACTCTTCTTTAGAACAAGAAGCACGCTCTTGCTTTCTAGAGACTCTAAGACAGCAGGAAACCTGAGTGTGCAGAGAACAAAAGAACGGTGTTTCCTACACATACGGACATTATATAGTCCAACTCTGCTTCTAAAACTGATACAAAGCACTGGTCCTCTAACATCCAATGCTTGTCTGTTAAGATGAGAAACGTGTGAGCTTCTTGAACGATGTAGTTCCTTTGAGCTGAAAAGTGACTGCCCTTACCTGAAACGAAGTCTTGCCTGTAGGAAGACAAAGAGCCTGGGATTTAACTCCATTTCTGAAGGGAAACACACAGCATAGTTCTCATCCATGCAAAACGCTCTGCTTTATAGCAAGAAGCACGCACTTGCTTTCTAGAGTCTCTAATACAGCAGGAAATCTGAGTGTGCCCAGAAAAAAAGAAGGGTGTTTCCTACACATACGGACCATATGTAGTCCAAATCTGCTTCTGAAACTGATACAATGCACTGGTCCTCTAACATCCAATGCTTGTCAGTTAAGATGAGAAACGTGTGAGATTCGTGAACGATGTAGTTCGTTTGAGCAGAAAAATGACTGACCTTACCTGAAACGAAGTCTTGCTTGTAGGAAGACTCAGAGCCTGGGATTTAACACCATTTCTGAAGTGAAACATACAGCAGTGTTCTCATCCATTGATCACACTCTGCTTTAGAACAAGAAGCACGCTCTTGCCTTCTAGAGTCTCTAAGACAGCAGGAAACGTGAGTGTGCTGAGAACAAAAGAACGGTGTTTCCTACAAATAGGGACCTTATCTAGTCCATCTCTGCTTCTTAAACTGATACAAAGGACTGCTCTTCTAACATCCAATGCTTGTCTGTTGAGATGAGAAACGTGTGCGCTCCGTGAACGATGTAGTTCGTTTGTGCTGAAAAGTGACTGCCCTTACCTGAAACGAAGTCTTGCTTGTAGATAGACACAGAGCATTGGATTTAACTCCATTTCTGAAGTTAAACACACAGCATAGTTCTTATCCCTGGATCACACTCTGCTTTAGAGCGAAAAGCACGCTCTTGCTTTCTAGAGTCTCTAAGACAGCAGGAAACGTGAGTGTGCTGAGAACAAAGAACAGTGTTTCCTACACATACATACCATATCTAGTCCAACTCTGCTTCTGAAACTGATACAATGCACTGTTCCTCTAACATCCAATGCTTGTCAGTTAAGATGAGAAATGTATGAGCTTCGTGAACGATGTAGTTCGATTGAGCCAAAAAATGACTGCCCTTACCTAAAACGAAGTATTGCTTGAAGGAAGACACAGAGCCTGGGATTTAACTCCATTTCTGAAGGGAAACACACAGCATAGTTCTCATCCATGGATCACACTCTGCTTTAGAGCAAGAAGCATGCTCTTGCTTTCTAGAGTATCTAAGACAGCAGGACACGTGAGTGTGCTGAGACCAAAGAACGGTGTTTCCTACACATACGGACCATATCTAGTCCAACTCTGCTTCTTAAACTGATACAAAGCACTGGTCCTCTAACATCCAATGCTTGTCTGTTGAGCTGAGAAACGTGTGAGCTCCGTGAACGATGTAGTTCGTTTGAGCTGAAAAGTGACTGCCCTTACCTGAAACGAAGTCTTGCTTGTAGGAAGACACAGAGCCAGGGATTTAACTCCATTTCTGAAGGGAAACACACAGCATAGTTCTCACCCATGGATCACACTCTGCTTAACAGCAAGAAGCACGCTCTTGCTTTCTAGAGTCTCTAATTCAGCAGGAAATCTGAGTGTGCCCAGAACAAAAGTACGGAGTTTCCTACACATACGGACCATATGTAGGCCAAATCTGCTTCTGAAACTGATACAAAGCTCTTGTCCTCTAACATCCAATGCTTGTCAGTTAAGATAAGAAACGTGTGAGCTTCATGCACAATATAGTTTGTTTGAGCAGAAAAGTGACTGCCCTTACCTGAAACGAAGTCTTCCTTGTAGGAAGACACAGAGCCTGGGATTTAACTTCATTTCTGAAGTGAAACACACAGCAGTGTTCTCATCCATTGATCACACTATTCTTTAGAACAAGAAGCACGCTCTTGCTTTCTAGAGTCTCTAAGACACAAGGAAACGTGAGTGTGCTGAGAACAAAAGAACGGTGTTTCCTACAAATACGGACATTATATAGTCCAACTCTGCTTCTAAAACTGATACAAAGCACTGGTCCTCTAACATCCAATGCTTATCTGTTAAGATGAGAAACGTGTGACCTTCTTGAACGATGTAGTTCGTTTGAGCTGAAAAGTGACTGCCTTTACCTGAAACAAAGTCTTGCCTGTAGGAAGACAAAGAGCATGGGATTTAACTCCATTTCTGAAGGAAAACACACAGCATAGTTCTCATCCATGGATCAGACTCTGCTTTAGAGCAAGAAGCATGCTCTTGCTTTCTAGAGTATCTAAGACAGCAGGAAACGTGAGTGTGCTGAGACCAAAGAACGGTGTTTCCTACACATACGGACCATATCTAGTCCAACTCTGCTTCTTAAACTGATACAAAGCACTGGTCCTCTAACATCCAATGCTTGTCTGTTGAGATGAGAAACGTGTGAGCTCCGTGAACGATGTAGTTCGTTTGAGCTGAAAAGTGACTGCCCTTACCTGAAACGAAGTCTTGCTTGTAGGAAGACACAGAGCCTGGGATTGAACTCCATTTCTGAAGTGAAACACACAGCAGTGTTCTCATCCATTCATCACACTCTGCTTTAGAACAAGAAGCACGCTCTTGCTTTCTAGGGTCTCTAAGACAGCAGGAAACGTGAGTGTGCTGAGAACAAAAGAACGGTTTTTTCCTACACATACGGACGTTATATAGTCCAACTCTGCTTCTGAAACTGATACAAAGCACTGGTCCTCTAACATCCAATGCTTTTCTGTTAAGATGAGAAACTTGTGAGCTTCGTGTACGATGTAGTTCGTTTGAGCTGAAAAGTGACTGCCCTCACCTGAAACGAAGTCTTGCATGTAGGAAGACACAGACCCTGGGATTTAACTCCATTTCTGAAGGGAAACACACAGCATAGTTCTCATCCATGGATCACACTCTGCTTTAGAGCAAGAAGCACGCTCTTGCTTTCTAGAGTCTCTAATACAGCAGGAAATCTGAGTGTGCCCACAACAAAATAACGGTGTTTCCTACACATACGGACCATATGTAGTCCAAATCTGCTTCTGAAACTGATACAATGCACTGTTCCTCTAACATCCAATGCTTGTCAGTTAAGATGAGAAACGTGTGAGCTTCGTTAACGATGTAGTTCTTTTGAGCCGAAAAATGACTGCCCTTACCTGAAACGAAGTCTTGCTTGTAGGAAGACACAGAGCGTGGGATTTAACTCCATTTCTGAAGGGAAACACACATCATAGTTCTCATCCATGGATGATACTCTGCTTTAGAGCAAGAAGCATGCTCTTGCTTTCTAGAGTCTCTAAGACAGCAGGAAACGTGAGTGTGCTGAGAACAAAAGGACGGTGTTTCCTACACATACGGACCATATCTAGTCCAACTCTGCTTCTTAAACTGATACAAAGCACTGGTCCTCTAACATCCAATGCTTGTCTGTTGAGATGAGAATCGTGTGAGCTCCGTGAACGATGTAGTTCGTTTGAGCTGAAAAGTGACTGCCTTTACCTGAAACAAAGTCTTGCCTGTAGGAAGACAAAGAGCCTGGGATTTAACTCCATTTCTGAAGGGAAACACACAGCATAGTTCTCTTCCATGGATCACACTCTGCTTTAGAGCAAGAAGCATGCTCTTGCTTTCTAGAGTATCTAAGACAGCAGGACACGTGAGTGTGCTGAGACCAAAGAACGGTGTTTCCTACACATACGGACCATATCTAGTCCAACTCTGCTTCTTAAACTGATACAAAGCACTGGTCTCTAACATCCAATGCTTGTCTGTTGAGATGAGAAACGTGTGAGCTCCGTGAACGATGTAGTTCGTTTGAGCTGAAAAGTGACTGCCCTTACCTGAAACGAAGTCTTGCTTGTAGGAAGACACAGAGCCTGGGATTGAACTCCATTTCTGAAGTGAAACACACAGCAGTGTTCTTCATCCATTCATCACACTCTGCTTACCAGCAAGAAGCACGCTCTTGCTTTCTAGAGTCTCTAATACAGCAGGAAATCTGAGTGTGCCCAGAACAAAAGAACGGAGTTTCCTACACATACGGACCATATGTAGGCTAAATCTGCTTCTGAAACTGATACAAAGCTCTTGTCCTCTAACATCCAATGCTTGTCAGTTAAGATAAGAAACGTGTGAGCTTCATGCACAATATAGTTTGTTTGAGCAGAAAATTGACTGCCCTTACCTGAAACGAAGTCTTCCTTGTAGGAAGACACAGAGCCTGGGATTTAACTCCATTTCTGAAGTGAAACACACCGCAGTGTTCTCATCCATTGATCACACTCTTCTTTAGAACAAGAAGCACGCTCTTGCTTTCTAGAGACTCTAAGACAGCAGGAAACCTGAGTGTGCAGAGAACAAAAGAACGGTGTTTCCTACACATACGGACATTATATAGTCCAACTCTGCTTCTAAAACTGATACAAAGCACTGGTCCTCTAACATCCAATGCTTGTCTGTTAAGATGAGAAACGTGTGAGCTTCTTGAACGATGTAGTTCCTTTGAGCTGAAAAGTGACTGCCCTTACCTGAAACGAAGTCTTGCCTGTAGGAAGACAAAGAGCCTGGGATTTAACTCCATTTCTGAAGGGAAACACACAGCATAGTTCTCATCCATGCAAAACGCTCTGCTTTATAGCAAGAAGCACGCACTTGCTTTCTAGAGTCTCTAATACAGCAGGAAATCTGAGTGTGCCCAGAACAAAAGAAGGGTGTTTCCTACACATACGGACCATATGTAGTCCAAATCTGCTTCTGAAACTGATACAATGCACTGGTCCTCTAACATCCAATGCTTGTCAGTTAAGATGAGAAACGTGTGAGATTCGTGAACGATGTAGTTCGTTTGAGCAGAAAAATGACTGACCTTACCTGAAACGAAGTCTTGCTTGTAGGAAGACTCAGAGCCTGGGATTTAACATCATTTCTGAAGTGAAACATACAGCAGTGTTCTCATCCATTGATCACACTCTGCTTTAGAACAAGAAGCACGCTCTTGCCTTCTAGAGTCTCTAAGACAGCAGGAAACGTGAGTGTGCTGAGAACAAAAGAACGGTGTTTCCTACACATACGGACATTATATAGTCCAACTCTGCTTCTAAAACTGATACAAAGCACTGGTCCTCTAACATGCAATGCTTGTCTCTTAAGATGAGAAACGTGTGAGCTTCTTGAACTATGTAGTTCGTTTGAGCTGAAAAGTGACTGCCTTTACCTGAAACAAAGTCTTGCCTGTAGGAAGACAAAGAGCCTGGGATTTAACTCCATTTCTGAAGGGAAACACACAGCATAGTTCTCATCCATGCATCACGCTCTGCTTTATAGCAAGAAGCACGCTCTTGCTTTCTAAGTCTCTAATACAGCAGGAAATCTGAGTGTGCCCAGAACAAAAGAAGGGTGTTTCCTAAACATACGGACCATATGTAGTCCAAATCTGCTTCTGAAACTGATACAATGCACTGGTCCTCTAAAATCCAATGCTTGTCAGTTAAGAAGAGAAACGTGTGAGCTTCGTGAATGATGTAGTTCGTTTGAGCAGAAAAATGACTGACCTTACCTGAAACGAAGTCTTGCTTGTAGGAAGACTCAGATCCTGGGATTTAACTCCATTTCTGAAGTGAAACATACAGCATTGTTCTCATCCATTGACCACACTCTGCTTTAGAGCAAGAAGCAAGCTCTTGCTTTCTAGAGTCTCTAAGACAGCAGGAAATATGTGTGTCCTGAGAACAAAAGAACGGTGTTTCCTACACATACGGACCATATGTAGTCCAAATCTGCTTCTGAAACTGATACAATGCACTGTTCCTCTAACATCCAATGCTTGTCAGTTAAGATGAGAAACGTGTGAGCTTCGTTAACGATGTAGTTCGTTTGAGCCGAAAAATGACTGCCCTTACCTGAAACGAAGTCTTGCTTGTAGGAAGACACAGAGCGTGGGATTTAACTCCATTTCTGAAGGGAAACACACATCATAGTTCTCATCCATGGATGATACTCTGCTTTAGAGCAAGAAGCATGCTCTTGCTTTCTAGAGTCTCTAAGACAGCAGGAAACGTGAGTGTGCTGAGAACAAAAGGACGGTGTTTCCTACACATACGGACCATATCTAGTCCAACTCTGCTTCTTAAACTGATACAAAGCACTGGTCCTCTAACATCCAATGCTTGTCTGTTGAGATGAGAATCGTGTGAGCTCCGTGAACGATGTAGTTCGTTTGAGCTGAAAAGTGACTGCCTTTACCTGAAACAAAGTCTTGCCTGTAGGAAGACAAAGAGCCTGGGATTTAACTCCATTTCTGAAGGGAAACACACAGCATAGTTCTCATCCATGCAAAACGCTCTGCTTTATAGCAAGAAGCACGCACTTGCTTTCTAGAGTCTCTAATACAGCAGGAAATCTGAGTGTGCCCAGAACAAAAGAAGGGTGTTTCCTACACATACGGACCATATGTAGTCCAAATCTGCTTCTGAAACTGATACAATGCACTGGTCCTCTAACATCCAATGCTTTTCAGTTAAGATGAGAAACGTGTGAGATTCGTGAACGATGTAGTTCGTTTGAGCAGAAAAATGACTGACCTTACCTGAAACGAAGTCTTGCTTGTAGGAAGACTCAGAGCCTGGGATTTAACACCATTTCTGAAGTGAAACATACAGCAGTGTTCTCATCCATTGATCACACTCTGCTTTAGAACAAGAAGCACGCTCTTGCCTTCTAGAGTCTCTAAGACAGCAGGAAACGTGAGTGTGCTGAGAACAAAAGAACGGTGTTTCCTACAAATAGGGACCATATCTAGTCCATCTCTGCTTCTTAAACTGATACAAAGGACTGCTCTTCTAACATCCAATGCTTGTCTGTTGAGATGAGAAACGTGTGCGCTCCGTGAACGATGTAGTTCGTTTGTGCTGAAAAGTGACTGCCCTTACCTGAAACGAAGTCTTGCTTGTAGATAGACACAGAGCATTGGATTTAACTCCATTTCTGAAGTTAAACACACAGCATAGTTCTTATCCCTGGATCACACTCTGCTTTAGAGCGAAAAGCACGCTCTTGCTTTCTAGAGTCTCTAAGACAGCAGGAAACGTGAGTGTGCTGAGAACAAAGAACAGTGTTTCCTACACATACAGACCATATCTAGTCCAACTCTGATTCTGAAACTGATACAATGCACTGTTCCTCTAACATCCAATGCTTGTCAGTTAAGATGAGAAATGTATGAGCTTCGTGAACGATGTAGTTCGATTGAGCCAAAAAATGACTGCCCTTACCTAAAACGAAGTATTGCTTGTAGGAAGACACAGAGCCTGGGATTTAACTCCATTTCTGAAGGGAAACACACAGCATAGTTCTCATCCATGGATCACACTCTGCTTTAGAGCAAGAAGCATGCTCTTGCTTTCTAGAGTATCTAAGACAGCAGGACACGTGAGTGTGCTGAGACCAAAGAACGGTGTTTCCTACACATACGGACCATATCTAGTCCAACTCTGCTTCTTAAACTGATACAAAGCACTGGTCCTCTAACATCCAATGCTTGTCTGTTGAGCTGAGAAACGTGTGAGCTCCGTGAACGATGTAGTTCGTTTGAGCTGAAAAGTGACTGCCCTTACCTGAAACGAAGTCTTGCTTGTAGGAAGACACAGAGCCAGGGATTTAACTCCATTTCTGAAGGGAAACACACAGCATAGTTCTCACCCATGGATCACACTCTGCTTAACAGCAAGAAGCACGCTCTTGCTTTCTAGAGTCTCTAATTCAGCAGGAATTCTGAGTGTGCCCAGAACAAAAGTACGGAGTTTCCTACACATACGGACCATATGTAGGCCAAATCTGCTTCTGAAACTGATACAAAGCTCTTGTCCTCTAACATCCAATGCTTGTCAGTTAAGATAAGAAACGTGTGAGCTTCATGCACAATATAGTTTGTTTGAGCAGAAAAGTGACTGCCCTTACCTGAAACGAAGTCTTCCTTGTAGGAAGACACAGAGCCTGGGATTTAACTTCATTTCTGAAGTGAAACACACAGCAGTGTTCTCATCCATTGATCACACTATTCTTTAGAACAAGAAGCACGCTCTTGCTTTCTAGAGTCTCTAAGACACAAGGAAACGTGAATGTGCTGAGAACAAAAGAACGGTGTTTCCTACAAATACGGACATTATATAGTCCAACTCTGCTTCTAAAACTGATACAAAGCACTGGTCCTCTAACATCCAATGCTTGTCTGTTAAGATGAGAAACGTGTGACCTTCTTGAACGATGTAGTTCGTTTGAGCTGAAAAGTGACTGCCTTTACCTGAAACAAAGTCTTGCCTGTAGGAAGACAAAGAGCATGGGATTTAACTCCATTTCTGAAGGAAAACACACAGCATAGTTCTCATCCATGGATCACACTCTGCTTTAGAGCAAGAAGCATGCTCTTGCTTTCTAGAGTATCTAAGACAGCAGGAAACGTGAGTGTGCTGAGACCAAAGAATGGTGTTTCCTACACATACGGACCATATCTAGTCCAACTCTGCTTCTTAAACTGATACAAAGCACTGGTCCTCTAACATCCAATGCTTGTCTGTTGAGATGAGAAACGTGTGAGCTCCGTGAACGATGTAGTTCGTTTGAGCTGAAAAGTGACTGCCCTTACCTGAAACGAAGTCTTGCTTGTAGGAAGACACAGAGCCTGGGATTGAACTCCATTTCTGAAGTGAAACACACAGCAGTGTTCTCATCCATTCATCACACTCTGCTTTAGAACAAGAAGCACGCTCTTGCTTTCTAGGGTCTCTAAGACAGCAGGAAACGTGAGTGTGCTGAGAACAAAAGAACGGTTTTTTCCTACACATACGGACGTTATATAGTCCAACTCTGCTTCTGAAACTGATACAAAGCACTGGTCCTCTAACATCCAATGCTTTTCTGTTAAGATGAGAAACTTGTGAGCTTCGTGAACGATGTAGTTCGTTTGAGCTGAAAAGTGACTGCCCTCACCTGAAACGAAGTCTTGCATGTAGGAAGACACAGACCCTGGGATTTAACTCCATTTCTGAAGGGAAACACACAGCATAGTTCTCATCCATGGATCACACTCTGCTTTAGAGCAAGAAGCACGCTCTTGCTTTCTAGAGTCTCTAATACAGCAGGAAATCTGAGTGTGCCCACAACAAAATAACGGTGTTTCCTACACATACGGACCATATGTAGTCCAAATCTGCTTCTGAAACTGATACAATGCACTGTTCCTCTAACATCCAATGCTTGTCAGTTAAGATGAGAAACGTGTGAGCTTCGTTAACGATGTAGTTCGTTTGAGCCGAAATATGACTGCCCTTACCTGAAACGAAGTCTTGCTTGTAGGAAGACACAGAGCGTGGGATTTAACTCCATTTCTGAAGGGAAACACACATCATAGTTCTCATCCATGGATGACACTCTGCTTTAGAGCAAGAAGCATGCTCTTGCTTTCTAGAGTCTCTAAGACAGCAGGAAACGTGAGTGTGCTGAGAACAAAAGGACGGTGTTTCCTACACATACGGACCATATCTAGTCCAACTCTGCTTCTTAAACTGATACAAAGCACTGGTCCTCTAACATCCAATGCTTGTCTGTTGAGATGAGAATCGTGTGAGCTCCGTGAACGATGTAGTTCGTTTGAGCTGAAAAGTGACTGCCCTTACCTGAAACGAAGTCTTGCTTGTAGGAAGACACAGAGCCAGGGATTTAACTCCATTTCTGAAGGGAAACACACAGCATAGTTCTCATCCACTGATCACACTCTGCTTTAGAGCGAGAAGCACGCTCTTGCTTTCTAGAGTCTCTAATTCAGCAGGAAATCTGAGTGTGCCCAGAACAAAAGAACGGAGTTTCCTACACATACGGACCATATGTAGGCTAAATCTGCTTCTGAAACTGATACAAAGCTCTTGTCCTCTAACATCCAATGCTTGTCAGTTAAGATAAGAAACGTGTGAGCTTCATGCACAATATAGTTTGTTTGAGCAGAAAATTGACTGCCCTTACCTGAAACGAAGTCTTCCTTGTAGGAAGACACAGAGCCTGGGATTTAACTCCATTTCTGAAGTGAAACACACTGCAGTGTTCTCATCCATTGATCACACTCTTCTTTAGAACAAGAAGCACGCTCTTGCTTTCTAGAGACTCTAAGACAGCAGGAAACCTGAGTGTGCAGAGAACAAAAGAACGGTGTTTCCTACACATACGGACATTATATAGTCCAACTCTGCTTCTAAAACTGATACAAAGCACTGGTCCTCTAACATCCAATGCTTGTCTGTTAAGATGAGAAACGTGTGAGCTTCTTGAACGATGTAGTTCCTTTGAGCTGAAAAGTGACTGCCCTTACCTGAAACGAAGTCTTGCCTGTAGGAAGACAAAGAGCCTGGGATTTAACTCCATTTCTGAAGGGAAACACACAGCATAGTTCTCATCCATGCAAAACGCTCTGCTTTATAGCAAGAAGCACGCACTTGCTTTCTAGAGTCTCTAATACAGCAGGAAATCTGAGTGTGCCCAGAACAAAAGAAGGGTGTTTCCTACACATACGGACCATATGTAGTCCAAATCTGCTTCTGAAACTGATACAATGCACTGGTCCTCTAACATCCAATGCTTGTCAGTTAAGATGAGAAACGTGTGAGATTCGTGAACGATGTAGTTCGTTTGAGCAGAAAAATGACTGACCTTACCTGAAACGAAGTCTTGCTTGTAGGAAGACTCAGAGCCTGGGATTTAACACCATTTCTGAAGTGAAACATACAGCAGTGTTCTCATCCATTGATCACACTCTGCTTTAGAACAAGAAGCACGCTCTTGCCTTCTAGAGTCTCTAAGACAGCAGGAAACGTGAGTGTGCTGAGAACAAAAGAACGGTGTTTCATACAAATAGGGACCTTATCTAGTCCATCTCTGCTTCTTAAACTGATACAAAGGACTGCTCTTCTAACATCCAATGCTTGTCTGTTGAGATGAGAAACGTGTGCGCTCCGTGAACGATGTAGTTCGTTTGTGCTGAAAAGTGACTGCCCTTACCTGAAACGAAGTCTTGCTTGTAGATAGACACAGAGCATTGGATTTAACTCCATTTCTGAAGTTAAACACACAGCATAGTTCTTATCCCTGGATCACACTCTGCTTTAGAGCGAAAAGCACGCTCTTGCTTTCTAGAGTCTCTAAGACAGCAGGAAACGTGAGTGTGCTGAGAACAAAGAACAGTGTTTCCTACACATACAGACCATATCTAGTCCAACTCTGCTTCTGAAACTGATACAATGCACTGTTCCTCTAACATCCAATGCTTGTCAGTTAAGATGAGAAATGTATGAGCTTCGTGAACGATGTAGTTCGATTGAGCCAAAAAATGACTGCCCTTACCTAAAACGAAGTATTGCTTGTAGGAAGACACAGAGCCTGGGATTTAACTCCATTTCTGAAGGGAAACACACAGCATAGTTCTCATCCATGGATCACACTCTGCTTTAGAGCAAGAAGCATGCTCTTGCTTTCTAGAGTATCTAAGACAGCAGGACACGTGAGTGTGCTGAGACCAAAGAACGGTGTTTCCTACACATACGGACCATATCTAGTCCAACTCTGCTTCTTAAACTGATACAAAGCACTGGTCCTCTAACATCCAATGCTTGTCTGTTGAGCTGAGAAACGTGTGAGCTCCGTGAACGATGTAGTTCGTTTGAGCTGAAAAGTGACTGCCCTTACCTGAAACGAAGTCTTGCTTGTAGGAAGACACAGAGCCAGGGATTTAACTCCATTTCTGAAGGGAAACACACAGCATAGTTCTCACCCATGGATCACACTCTGCTTAACAGCAAGAAGCACGCTCTTGCTTTCTAGAGTCTCTAATTCAGCAGGAAATCTGAGTGTGCCCAGAACAAAAGTACGGAGTTTCCTACACATACGGACCATATGTAGGCCAAATCTGCTTCTGAAACTGATACAAAGCTCTTGTCCTCTAACATCCAATGCTTGTCAGTTAAGATAAGAAACGTGTGAGCTTCATGCACAATATAGTTTGTTTGAGCAGAAAAGTGACTGCCCTTACCTGAAACGAAGTCTTCCTTGTAGGAAGACACAGAGCCTGGTATTTAACTTCATTTCTGAAGTGAAACACACAGCAGTGTTCTCATCCATTGATCACACTATTCTTTAGAACAAGAAGCACGCTCTTGCTTTCTAGAGTCTCTAAGACACAAGGAAACGTGAGTGTGCTGAGAACAAAAGAACGGTGTTTCCTACAAATACGGACATTATATAGTCCAACTCTGCTTCTAAAACTGATACAAAGCACTGGTCCTCTAACATCCAATGCTTGTCTGTTATGATGAGAAACGTGTGACCTTCTTGAACGATGTAGTTCGTTTGAGCTGAAAAGTGACTGCCTTTACCTGAAACAAAGTCTTGCCTGTAGGAAGACAAAGAGCATGGGATTTAACTCCATTTCTGAAGGAAAACACACAGCATAGTTCTCATCCATGGATCACACTCTGCTTTAGAGCAAGAAGCATGCTCTTGCTTTCTAGAGTATCTAAGACAGCAGGAAACGTGAGTGTGCTGAGACCAAAGAATGGTGTTTCCTACACATACGGACCATATATAGTCCAACTCTGCTTCTTAAACTGATACAAAGCACTGGTCCTCTAACATCCAATGCTTGTCTGTTGAGATGAGAAACGTGTGAGCTCCGTGAACGATGTAGTTCGTTTGAGCCGAAAAGTGACTGCCCTTACCTGAAACGAAGTCTTGCTTGTAGGAAGACACAGAGCCTGGGATTGAACTCCATTTCTGAAGTGAAACACACAGCAGTGTTCTCATCCATTCATCACACTCTGCTTTAGAACAAGAAGCACGCTCTTGCTTTCTAGGGTCTCTAAGACAGCAGGAAACGTGAGTGTGCTGAGAACAAAAGAACGGTTTTTTCCTACACATACGGACGTTATATAGTCCAACTCTGCTTCTGAAACTGATACAAAGCACTGGTCCTCTAACATCCAATGCTTGTCTGTTAAGATGAGAAACGTGTGACCTTCTTGAATGATGTAGTTCGTTTGAGCTGAAAAGTGACTGCCCTTACCTGAAACGAAGTCTTGCCTGTAGAAAGACAAAGAGCCTGGGATTTAACTCCATTTCTGAAGGGAAACACACAGCATAGTTCTCATCCATGCATCACGCTCTGCTTTATAGCAAGAAGCACGCACTTGCTTTCTAGAGTCTCTAATACAGCAGGAAATCTTAGTGTGCCCAGAACAAAAGAAGGGTGTTTCCTACACATACGGACCATATGTAGTCCAAATCTGATTCTGAAACTGATACAATGCACTGGTCCTATAAGATGCAATGCTTGTCAGTTAAGATGAGAAACGTGTGAGATTCGTGAACGATGTAGTTCGTTTGAGCAGAAAAATGACTGACCTTACCTGAAACGACATCTTGCTTGTAGGAAGACTCAGAGCCTGGGATTTAACACCATTTCTGAAGGGAAACATACAGCAGTGTTCTCATCCATTGATCACACTCTGCTTTAGAACAAGAAGCACGCTCTTGCCTTCTAGAGTCTCTAAGACAGCAGGAAACGTGAGTGTGCTGAGAACAAAAGAACGGTGTTTCCTACACATACGGACCATATGTAGTCCAAATCTGCTTCTGAAACTGATACAATGCACTGTTCCTCTAACATCCAATGCTTGTCAGTTAAGATGAGAATCGTGTGAGCTTCGTTAACGATGTAGTTCGTTTGAGCCGAAAAATGACTGCCCTTACCTGAAACGAAGTCTTGCTTGTAGGAAGACACAGAGCGTGGGATTTAACTCCATTTCTGAAGGGAAACACACAGCATAGTTCTCATCCATGGATCACACTCTGCTTTAGAGCAAGAAGCATGCTCTTGCTTTCTAGAGTATCTAAGACAGCAGGACACGTGAGTGTGCTGAGACCAAAAACGGTGTTTCCTACACATACGGACCATATCTAGTCCAACTCTGCTTCTTAAACTGATACAAAGCACTGGTCCTCTAACATCCAATGCTTGTCTGTTAAGATGAGAAACGTGTGACCTTCTTGAATGATGTAGTTCGTTTGAGCTGAAAAGTGTCTGCCCTTACCTGAAACGAAGTCTTGCCTGTAGAAAGACAAAGAGCCTGGGATTTAACTCCATTTCTGAAGGGAAACACACAGCATAGTTCTCATCCATGCATCACGCTCTGCTTTATAGCAAGAAGCACGCACTTGCTTTCTAGAGTCTCTAATACAGCAGGAAATCTTAGTGTGCCCAGAACAAAAGAAGGGTGTTTCCTACACATACGGACCATATGTAGTCCAAATCTGATTCTGAAACTGATACAATGCACTGGTCCTATAAGATGCAATGCTTGTCAGTTAAGATGAGAAACGTGTGAGATTCGTGAACGATGTAGTTCGTTTGAGCAGAAAAATGACTGACCTTACCTGAAACGACATCTTGCTTGTAGGAAGACTCAGAGCCTGGGATTTAACACCATTTCTGAAGTGAAACATACAGCAGTGTTCTCATCCATTGATCACACTCTGCTTTAGAACAAGAAGCACGCTCTTGCCTTCTAGAGTCTCTAAGACAGCAGGAAACGTGAGTGTGCTGAGAACAAAAGAACGGTGTTTCCTACACATACGGACCATATGTAGTCCAAATCTGCTTCTGAAACTGATACAATGCACTGTTCCTCTAACATCCAATGCTTGTCAGTTAAGATGAGAATCGTGTGAGCTTCGTTAACGATGTAGTTCGTTTGAGCCGAAAAATGACTGCCCTTACCTGAAACGAAGTCTTGCTTGTAGGAAGACACAGAGCGTGGGATTTAACTCCATTTCTGAAGGGAAACACACAGCATAGTTCTCATCCATGGATCACACTCTGCTTTAGAGCAAGAAGCATGCTCTTGCTTTCTAGAGTCTCTAAGACAGCAGGAAACGTGAGTGTGCTGAGAACAAAAGGACGGTGTTTCCTACACATACGGACCATATCTAGTCCAACTCTGCTTCTTAAACTGATACAAAGCACTGGTCCTCTAACATCCAATGCTTGTCTGTTAAGATGAGAATCATGTTAGCTTCGTGAACGATGTAGTTCGTTTGAGCTGAAAAGTTACTGCCCTTACCTGAAACGAAGGCTTGATTGTAGGAAGATACAGAGCCTGGGATTTAACTCCATTTCTGAAGGGAAACACACAGCATAGTTCTCAACCATGGATCACACTCTGCTTAACAGCAAGAAGCACGCTCTTGCTTTCTAGAGTCTCTAATACAGCAGGAAATCTGAGTGTGCCCAGAACAAAAGAACGGAGTTTCCTACACATACGGACCATATGTAGGCTAAATCTGCTTCTGAAACTGAGACAAAGCTCTTGTCCTCTAACATCCAATGCTTGTCAGTTAAGATAAGAAACGTGTGAGCTTCATGCACAATATAGTTTGTTTGAGCAGAAAAGTGACTGCCCTTACCTGAAACGAAGTCTTCCTTGTAGGAAGACACAGAGCCTGGGATTTAACTTCATTTCTGAAGTGAAACACACCGCAGTGTTCTCATCCATTGATCACACTCTTCTTTAGAACAAGAAACACGCTCTTGCTTTCTAGAGACTCTAAGACAGCAGGAAACGTGAGTGTGCAGAGAACAAAAGAACGGTGTTTCCTACACATACAGACATTATATAGTCCAACTCTGCTTCTGAAACTGATACAAAGCACTGGTCCTCCAACATCCAATGCTTTTCTGTTAAGATGAGAACCGTGTGAGCTTCGTGAACGATGTAGTTCGTTTGAGCTGAAAAGTGACTGCCCTCACCTGAAACGAAGTCTTGCATGTAGGAAGACACAGACCCTGGGATTTAACTCCATTTCTGAAGGGAAACACACAGCATAGTTCTCATCCATGGATCACACTCTGCTTTAGAGCAAGAATCACGCTCTTGCTTTCTAGAGTCTCTAATACAGCAGGAAATCTGAGTGTGCCCACAACAAAATAACGGTGTTTCCTACACATACGGACCATATGTAGTCCAAATCTGCTTCTGAAACTGATACAATGCAATGTTCCTCTAACATCCAATGCTTGTCAGTTAAGATGAGAAACGCGTGAGCTTCGTTAACGATGTAGATCGTTTGAGCCGAAAAATGACTGCCCTTACCTGAAACGAAGTCTTGCATGTAGGAAGACACAGACCCTGGGATTTAACTCCATTTCTGAAGGGAAACACACATCATAGTTCTCATCCATGGATCACACTCTGCTTTAGAGCAAGAAGCATGCTCTTGCTTTCTAGAGTATCTAAGACAGCAGGAAACGTGAGTGTGCTGAGAACAAAAGAACGGTGTTTCCTACAAATACGGACATTATATAGTCCAACTCTGCTTCTAAAACTGATACAAAGCACTGGTCCTCTAACATCCAATGCTTGTCTGTTAAGATGAGAAATGTGTGACCTTCTTGAACGATGTAGTTCGTTTGAGCTGAAAAGTGACTGCCTTTACCTGAAACAAAGTCTTGCCTGTAGGAAGACAAAGAGCCTGGGATTTAACTCCATTTCTGAAGGGAAACACACAGCATAGTTCTCATCCATGGATCACACTCTGCTTTAGAGCAAGAAGCATGCTCTTGCTTTCTAGAGTATCTAAGACAGCAGGACACGTGAGTGTGCTGAGACCAAAGAACGGTGTTTCCTACACATACGGACCATATCTAGTCCAACTCTGCTTCTTAAACTGATACAAAGCACTGGTCCTCTAACATCCAATGCTTGTCTGTTGAGATGAGAAACGTGTGAGCTCCGTGAACGATGTAGTTCGTGTGAGCTGAAAAGTGACTGCCCTTACCTGAAACGAAGTCTTGCTTTTAGGAAGACACAGAGCCAGGGATTTAACTCCATTTCTGAAGGGAAACACACAGCATAGTTCTCACCCATGGATCACACTCTGCTTAACAGCAAGAAGCACGCTCTTGCTTTCTAGAGTCTCTAATTCAGCAGGAAATCTGAGTGTGCCCAGAACAAAAGAACGGAGTTTCCTACACATACGGACCATATGTAGGCCAAATCTGCTTCTGAAACTGATACAAAGCTCTTGTCCTCTAACATCCAATGCTTGTCAGTTAAGATAAGAAACGTGTGAGCTTCATGCACAATATAGTTTGTTTGAGCAGAAAAGTGACTGCCCTTACCTGAAATGAAGTCTTCCTTGTAGGAAGACACAGAGCCTGGGATTTAACTTCATTTCTGAAGTGAAACACACAGCAGTGTTATCATACATTGATCACACTATTCTTTAGAACAAGAAGCACGCTCTTGCTTTCTAGAGTCTCTAAGACACAAGGAAACGTGAGTGTGCTGAGAACAAAAGAACGGTGTTTCCTACAAATACGGACATTATATAGTCCAACTCTGCTTCTAAAACTGATACAAAGCACTGGTCCTCTAACATCCAATGCTTGTCTGTTAAGATGAGAAACGTGTGACCTTCTTGAACGATGTAGTTCGTTTGAGCTGAAAAGTGACTGCCTTTACCTGAAACAAAGTCTTGCCTGTAGGAAGACAAAGAGCCTGGGATTTAACTCCATTTCTGAAGGGAAACACACAGAATAGTTCTCATCCATGGATCACACTCTGCTTTAGAGCAAGAAGCATGCTCTTTCTTTCTAGAGTATCTAAGACAGCAGGACACGTGAGTGTGCTGAGACCAAAGAACGGTGTTTCCTACACATACGGACCATATCTAGTCCAACTCTGCTTCTTAAACTGATACAAAGCACTGGTCCTCTAACATCCAATGCTTGTCTGTTGAGATGAGAAACGTGTGAGCTCCGTGAACGATGTAGTTCGTTTGAGCTGAAAAGTGACTGCCCTTACCTGAAACGAAGTCTTGCTTGTAGGAAGACACAGACCCTGGGATTTAACTCCATTTCTGAAGTGAAACACACAGCAGTGTTCTCATCCATTCATCACACTCTGCTTTAGAACAAGAAGCACGCTCTTGCTTTCTAGAGTCTCTAAGACAGCAGGAAACGTGAGTGTGCTGAGAACAAAAGAACGGTTTTTTCCTACACATACGGACGTTATATAGTCCAACTCTGCTTCTGAAACTGATACAAAGCACTGGTCCTCTAACATCCAATGCTTTTCTGTTAAGATGAGAAACTTGTGAGCTTCGTGAACGATGTAGTTCGTTTGAGCTGAAAAGTGACTGCCCTCACCAGAAACGAAGTCTTGCATGTAGGAAGACACAGACCCTGGGATTTAACTCCATTTCTGAAGGGAAACACACAGCATAGTTCTCATCCATGGATCACACTCTGCTTTAGAGCAAGAAGCACGCTCTTGCTTTCTAGAGTCTCTAATACAGCAGGAAATCTGAGTGTGCCCACAACAAAATAACGGTGTTTCCTACACATACGGACCATATGTAGTCCAAATCTGCTTCTGAAACTGATACAATGCACTGTTCCTCTAACATCCAATGCTTGTCAGTTAAGATGAGAAACGTGTGAGCTTCGTTAACGATGTAGTTCGTTTGAGCCGAAAAATGACTGCCCTTACCTGAAACGAAGTCTTGCTTGTAGGAAGACACAGAGCGTGGTATTTAACTCCATTTCTGAAGGGAAACACACATCATAGTTCTCATCCATGGATCACACTCTGCTTTAGAGCAAGAAGCATGCTCTTGCTTTCTAGAGTCTCTAAGACAGCAGGAAACGTGAGTGTGCTGAGAACAAAAGGACGGTGTTTCCTACACATACGGACCATATCTAGTCCAACTCTGCTTCTTAAACTGATACAAAGCACTGGTCCTCTAACATCCAATGCTTGTCTGTTGAGATGAGAATCGTGTGAGCTCCGTGAACGATGTAGATCGTTTGAGCTGAAAATTGACTGCCCTTACCTGAAACGAAGTCTTGCTTGTAGGAAGACACAGAGCCAGGGATTTAACTCCATTTCTGAAGGGAAACACACAGCATAGTTCACACCCATGGATCACACTCTGCTTAACAGCAAGAAGCACGCTCTTGCTTTCTAGAGTCTCTAATTTAGCAGGAAATCTGAGTGTGCCCAGGACAAAAGAACGGAGTTTCCTACACATACGGACCATATGTAGGCCAAATCTGCTTCTGAAACTGATACAAAGCTCTTGTCCTCTAACATCCAATGCTTGTCAGTTAAGATAAGAAACGTGTGAGCTTCATGCACAATATAGTTTGTTTGAGCAGAAAAGTGACTGCCCTTACCTGAAACGAAGTCTTCCTTGTAGGAAGACACAGAGCCTGGGATTTAACTTCATTTCTGAAGTGAAACACACAGCAGTGTTCTCATCCATTGATCACACTATTCTTTAGAACAAGAAGCACGCTCTTGCTTTCTAGAGTCTCTAAGACAGCAGGAAACGTGAGTGTGCTGAGAACAAAAGAACGGTGTTTCCTACAAATACGGACATTATATAGTCCAACTCTGCTTCTAAAACTGATACAAAGCACTGGTCCTCTAACATCCAATGCTTGTCTGTTAAGATGAGAAACGTGTGACCTTCTTGAACGATGTAGTTCGTTTGAGCTGAAAAGTGACTGCATTTACCTGAAACAAAGTCTTGCCTGTAGGAAGACAAAGAGCCTGGAATTTAACTCCATTTCTGAAGGGAAACACACAGCATAGTTCTCATCCATGGATCACACTCTGCTTTAGAGCAAGAAGCATGCTCTTGCTTTCTAGAGTATCTAAGACAGCAGGACACGTGAGTGTGCTGAGACCAAAGAACGGTGTTTCCTACACATACGGACCATATCTAGTCCAACTCTGCTTCTTAAACTGATACAAAGCACTGGTCCTCTAACATCCAATGCTTGTCTGTTAAGATGAGAAACGTGTGAGCTTCTTGAACGATGTAGTTCGTTTGAGCTGAAAAGTGACTGCCCTTACCTGAAACGAAGTCTTGCCTGTAGAAAGACAAAGAGCCTGGGATTTAACTCCATTTCTGAAGGGAAACACACAGCATAGTTCTCATCCATGCATCACGCTCTGCTTTATAGCAAGAAGCACGCACTTGCTTTCTAGAGTCTCTAATACAGCAGGAAATCTTAGTGTGCCCAGAACAAAAGAAGGGTGTTTCCTACACATACGGACCATATGTAGTCCAAATCTGCTTCTGAAACTGATACAATGCACTGGTCCTCTAACATCCAATGCTTGTCAGTTAAGATGAGAAACGTGTGAGATTCGTGAACGATGTAGTTCGTTTGAGCAGAAAAATGACTGACCTTACCTGAAACGACGTCTTGCTTGTAGGAAGACTCAGAGCCTGGGATTTAACACCATTTCTGAAGTGAAACATACAGCAGTGTTCTCATCCATTGATCACACTCTGCTTTAGAACAAGAAGCACGCTCTTGCCTTCTAGAGTCTCTAAGACAGCCGGAAACGTGAGTGTGCTGAGAACAAAAGAACGGTGTTTCCTACACATACGGACCATATGTAGTCCAAATCTGCTTCTAAAACTGATACAATGCACTGTTCCTCTAACATCCAATGCTTGTCAGTTAAGATGAGAAACGTGTGAGGTTCGTTAACGATGTAGTTCGTTTGAGCCGAAAAATGACTGCCCTTACCTGAAACGAAGTCTTGCTTGTAGGAAGACACAGAGCATGGGATTTAACTCCATTTCTGAAGGGAAACACACATCATAGTTCTCATCCATGGATCACACTCTGCTTTAGAGCAAGAAGCATGCTCTTGCTTTCTAGAGTCTCTAATACAGCAGGAAATCTGAGTGTGCCCACAACAAAATAACGGTGTTTCCTACACATACGGACCATATGTAGTCCAAATCTGCTTCAGAAACTGATACAATGCACTGTTCCTCTAACATCCAATGCTTGTCAGTTAAGATGAGAAACGCGTGAGCTTCCTTAACGATGTAGTTCGTTTGAGCCGAAAAATGACTGCCCTTACCTGAAACGAAGTCTTGCATGTAGGAAGACACAGACCCTGGGATTTAACTCCATTTCTGAAGGGAAACACACATCATAGTTCTCATCCATGGATCACACTCTGCTTTAGAGCAAGAAGCATGCTCTTGCTTTCTAGAGTCTCTAAGACAGCAGGAAACGTGAGTGTGCCCAGAACAAAAGAACGGAGTTTCCTACACATACGGACCGTATGTAGGCTAAATCTGCTTCTGAAACTGATACAAAGCTCTTGTCCTCTAACATCCAATGCTTGTCAGTTAAGATAAGAAACGTGTGAGCTTCATGCACAATATAGTTTGTTTGAGCAGAAAATTGACTACCCTTACCTGAAACGAAGTCTTCCTTGTAGGAAGACACAGATTTAACTCCATTTCTGAAGTGAAACACACCGCAGTGTTCTCATCCATTGATCACACTCTTCTTTAGAACAAGAAGCACGCTCTTGCTTTCTAGAGACTCTAAGACAGCAGGAAACCTGAGTGTGCAGAGAACAATAGAACGGTGTTTCCTACACATACGGACATTATATAGTCCAACTCTGCTTCTAAAACTGATACAAAGCACTGGTCCTCTAACATCCAATGCTTGTCTGTTAAGATGAGAAAAGTGTGAGCTTCTTGAACGATGTAGTTCGTTTGAGCTGAAAAGTGACTGCCCTTACCTGAAACGAAGTCTTGCCTGTAGGAAGACAAAGAGCCTGGGATTTAACTCCATTTCTGAAGGGAAACACACAGCATAGTTCTCATCCATGCATCACGCTCTGCTTTATAGCAAGAAGCACGCACTTGCTTTCTAGAGTCTCTAATACAGCAGGAAATCTTAGTGTGCCCAGAAGAAAAGAAGGGTGTTTCCTACACATACGGACCATATGTAGTCCAAATCTGCTTCTGAAACTGATACAATGCACTGTTCCTGTAACATCCAATGCTTGTCAGTTAAGATGAGAAACGTGTGAGCTTCGTTAACGATGTAGTTCGTTTGAGCCGAAAAATGACTGCCCTTACTTGAAACGAAGTCTTGCTTGTAGGAAGACACAGAGCGTGGGATTTAACTCCATTTCTGAAGGGAAACACACATCATAGTTCTCATCCATGGATCACACTCTGCTTTAGAGCAAGAAGCATGCTCTTGCTTTCTAGACTCTCTAAGACAGCAGGAAACGTGAGTGTGCTGAGAACAAAAGGACGGTGTTTCCTACACATCCGGACCATATCTAGTCCAACTCTGCTTCTTAAACTGATACAAAGCACTGGTCCTCTAACATCAAATGCTTGTCTGTTAAGATTAGAAACGTGTGAGCTCGGTGAACGATGTAGTTCCTTTGAGCTGAAAAGTGACTACCCTTACCTGAAACGAAGTCTTGCTTGTAGGAAGACACAGAGCCAGGGATTTAACTCCATTTCTGAAGGGAAACACACAGCATAGTTCTCACCCATGGATCACACTCTGCTTAACAGCAAGAAGCACGCTCTTGCTTTCTAGAGTATCTAAGACAGCAGGACACGTGAGTGTGCTGAGACCAAAGAACGGTGTTTCCTACACATACGGACCATATCTAGTCCAACTCTGCTTCTTAAACTGATACAAAGCACTGGTCCTCTAACATCCAATGCTTGTCTGTTGAGATGAGAAACGTGTGAGCTCCGTGAACGATGTAGTTCGTGTGAGCTGAAAAGTGACTGCCCTTACCTGAAACGAAGTCTTGCTTGTAGGAAGACACAGAGCCTGGGATTGAACTCCATTTCTGAAGTGAAACACACCGCAGTGTTCTCATCCATTGATCACACTCTTCTTTAGAACAAGAAGCACGCTCTTGCTTTCTAGTGACTCTAAGACAGCAGGAAACCTGAGTGTGCAGAGAACAAAAGAACGGTGTTTCCTACACATACGGACATTATATAGTCCAACTCTGCTTCTAAAACTGATACAAAGCACTGGTCCTCTAACATCCAATGCTTGTCTGTTAAGATGAGAAACGTGTGAGCTTCGTTAACGATGTAGTTCGTTTGAGCCGAAAAATGACTGCCCTTACCTGAAACGAAGTCTTGCTTGTAGGAAGACACAGAGCGTCGGATTTAACTCCATTTCTGAAGGGAAACACACATCATAGTTCTCATCCATGGATCACACTCTGCTTTAGAGCAAGAAGCATGCTCTTGCTTTCTAGAGTCTCTAAGACAGCAGGAAACGTGAGTGTGCTGAGAACAAAAGAACGGTGTTTCCTACAAATACGGACATTATATAGTCCAACTCTGCTTCTAAAACTGATACAAAGCACTGGTCCTCTAACATCCAATGCTTGTCAGTTAAGATGAGAAATGTATGAGCTTCGTGAACGATGTAGTTCGATTGAGCCGAAAAATTACTGCCCTTACCTGAAACGAAGTATTGCTTGTAGGAAGACACAGAGCCTGGGATTTAACTCCATTTCTGAAGGGAAACACACAGCATAGTTCTCATCCATTGATCACACTCTGCTTTAGAGCAAGAAGCATGCTCTTGCTTTCTAGAGTCTCTAAGACAGCAGGACACGTGAGTGTGCTGAGACCAAAGAACGGTGTTTCCTACACATACGGACCATATCTAGTCCAACTCTGCTTCTTAAACTGATACAAAGCACTGGTCCTCTAACATCCAATGCTTGTCTGTTGAGATGAGAAACGTGTGAGCTCCGTGAACGATGTAGTTCGTTTGAGCTGAAAAGTGACTGCCCTTACCTGAAATGAAGTCTTGCTTGTAGGAAGACACAGAGCCAGGGATTTAACTCCATTTCTGAAGGGAAACACACAGCATAGTTCTCACCCATGGATCACACTCTGCTTAACAGCAAGAAGCACGCTCTTGCTTTCTAGAGTCTCTAATTCAGCAGGAAATCTGAGTGTGCCCAGAACAAAAGAACGGAGTTTCCTACACATACGGACCATATGTAGGCCAAATCTGCTTCTGAAACTGATACAAAGCTCTTGTCCTCTAACATCCAATGCTTGTCAGTTAAGATAAGAATCATGTGAGCTTCATGCACAATATAGTTTGTTTGAGCAGAAAAGTGACTGCCCTTACCTGAAACGAAGTCTTCCTTGTAGGAAGACACAGACCCTGGGATTTAACTTCATTTCTGAAGTGAAACACACAGCAGTGTTCTCATCCATTGATCACACTCTTCTTTAGAACAAGAAGCACGCTCTTGCTTTCTAGAGTCTCTAAGACAGCAGGAAACGTGAGTGTGCTGAGAACAAAAGAACGGTGTTTCCTACACATATGGACATTACATAGTCCAACTCTGCTTCTAAAACTGATACAAAGCACTGGTCCTCTAACATCCAATGCTTGTCTGTTAAGATGAGAAACGTGTGACCTTCTTGAACGATGTAGTTCGTTTGAGCTGAAAGGTGACTGCCTTTACCTGAAACAAAGTCTTGCCTGTAGGAAGACAAAGAGCCTGGGATTTAACTCCATTTGTGAAGGGAAACACACAGCATAGTTCTCATCCATGCATCACGCTCTGCTTTATAGCAAGAAGCATGCTCTTGCTTTCTAAGTCTCTAATACAGCAGGAAATCTGAGTGTGCCCAGAACAAAAGAAGGGTGTTTCCTACACATACGGACCATATGTAGTCCAAATCTGCTTCTGAAACTGATACAATGCACTGGTCCTCTAACATCCAATGCATGTCAGTTAAGATGAGAAACGTGTGAGCTAAGTGAACGATGTAGTTCGTTTGAGCAGAAAAATGACTGACCTTACCTGAAACGAAGTTTTGCTTGTAGGAAGACTCAGAGCCTGGGATTTAACACAATTTCTGAAGTGAAACATACAGCAGTGTTCTCATCCATTGATCACACTCCGCTTTAGAAGAAGAAGCACGCTCTTGCCTTCTAGAGTCTCTAAGACAGCAGGAAACGTGAGTGTGCTGAGAACAAAAGAACGGTGTTTCCTACACATACGGACCATATCTAGTCCATCTCTGCTTCTTAAACTGATACAAAGAACTGCTCCTCTAACATCCAATGCTTGTCTGTTGAGATGAGAAACATGTGCGCTCCGTGAACGATGTAGTTCATTTGTGCTGACAAGTGACTGCCCTTACCTGAAACGAAGTCTTGCTTGTAGATAGACACAGAGCATTGGATTTAACTCCATTTCTGAAGGGAAAAACACAGCATAGTTCTTATCCCTGCATCACACTCTGCTTTAGAGCGAAAAGCACGCTCTTGCTCTCTAGAGTCTCTAAGACAGCAGGAAACGTGAGTGTGCTGAGAACAAAGAACAGTGTTTCCTACACATACAGACCATATCTAGTCCAACTCTGCTTCTGAAACTGATACAATGCACTGTTCCTCTAACATCCAATGCTTGTCAGTTAAGATGAGAAATGTATGAGCTTCGTGAACGATGTAGTTCGATTGAGCCGAAAAATGACTGCCCTTACCTGAAACGAAGTATTGCTTGTAGGAAGACACAGAGCCTGGGATTTAACTCCATTTCTGAAGGGAAACACACAGCATAGTTCTCATCCATGGATCACACTCTGCTTTAGAGCAAGAAGCATGCTCTTGCTTTCTAGAGTATCTAAGACAGCAGGACACGTGAGTGTGCTGAGACCAAAGAACGGTGTTTCCTACACATACGGACCATATCTAGTCCAACTCTGCTTCTTAAACTGATACAAAGCACTGGTCCTCTAACATCCAATGCTTGTCTGTTGAGATGAGAAACGTGTGAGCTCCGTGAACGATGTAGTTCGTTTGAGCTGAAAAGTGACTGCCCTCACCTGAAACGAAGTCTTGCTTGTAGGAAGACACAGAGCCTGGGATTTAACTCCATTTCTGAAGGGAAACACACAGCATAGTTCTCATCCATGCATCACGCTCTGCTTTATAGCAAGAAGCACGCTCTTGCTTTCTAGAGTCTCTAATCCAGCAGGAAATCTGAGTGTGCCCAGAACAAAAGAAGGGTGTTTCCTACACATACGGACCATATGTAGTCCAAATCTGCTTCTGAAACTGATACAAAGCACTGGTCCTCTAACATTCAATGCTTGTCAGTTAAGATGAGAAACGTGTGAGATTCGTGAACGATGTAGTTCGTTTGAGCAGAAAAATGACTGACCTTACCTGAAACGAAGTCTTGCTTGTAGGAAGACTCAGAGCCTGGGATTTAACACCATTTCTGAAGTGAAACATACAGCAGTGTTCTCATCCATTGATCAAACTCTGCTTTAGAACAAGAAGCACGCTCTTGCCTTCTAGAGTCTCTAAGACAGCAGGAAACTTGAGTGTGCTGAGAACAAAAGAACGGTGTTTCCTACACATACGGACCATATCTAGTCCATCTCTGCTTCTTAAACTGATACAAAGCACTGCTCCTCTAACATCCAATGCTTGTCTGTTGAGATGAGAAACGTGTGCGCTCCGTGAACGATGTAGTTCGTTTGTGCTGAAAAGTGACTGCCCTTACCTGAAACGAAGTCTTGCTTGTAGATAGACACAGAGCATTGGATTTAACTCCATTTCTGAAGGGAAACACACAGCATAGTTCTTATCCCTGGATCACACTCTGCTTTAGAGCGAAAAGCACGCTCTTGCTTTCTAGAGTCTCTAAGACAGCAGGAAAAGTGAGTGTGCTGAGAACAAAGAACAGTGTTTCCTACACATACAGACCATATCTAGTCCAACTCTGCTTCTGAAACTGATACAATGCACTGTTCCTCTAACATCCAATGCTTGTCAGTTAAGATGAGAAATGTATGAGCTTCGTGAACGATTTAGTTCGATTGAGCCGAAAAATGACTACACTTACCTGAAACGAAGTATTGCTTGTAGGAAGACACAGAGTCTGGGAATTAACTCCATTTCTGAAGGGAAACACACAGCATAGTTCTCATCCATGGATCACACTCTGCTTTAGAGCAAGAAGCATGCTCTTGCTTTCTAGAGTCTCTAAGACAGCAGGACACTTGAGTGTGCTGAGACCAAAGAACGGTGTTTCCTACACATACGAACCATATCTAGTCCAACTCTGCTTCTTAAACTGATACAAAGCACTGGTCCTCTAACATCCAATGCTTGTCTGTTGAGATGAGAAACGTGTGAGCTCCGTGAACGATGTAGTTCGTTTGAGCTGAAAAGTGACTGCCCTTACCCGAAACGAAGTCTTGCTTGTAGGAAGACACAGAGCCAGGGATTTAACTCCATTTCTGAAGGGAAACACACAGCATAGTTCTCACCCATGGATCACACTCTGCTTAACAGCAAGAAGCACGCTCTGGCTTTCTAGAGTCTCTAATTCAGCAGGAAATCTGAGTGTGCCCAGAACAAAAGAACGGAGTTTCCTACACATACGGACCATATGTAGGCAAAATCTGCTTCTGAAACTGATACAAAGCTCTTGTCCTCTAATATCCAATGCTTGTCAATTAAGATAAGAAACGTGTGAGCTTCATGCACAATATAGTTTGTTTGAGCAGAAAAGTGACTGCCCTTACCTGAAACGAAGTCTTCCTTGTAGGAAGACACAGATCCTGGGATTTAACTTCATTTCTGAAGTGAAACACACAGCAGTGTTCTCATCCATTGATCACACTCTTCTTTAGAACAAGAAGCACGCTCTTGCTTTCTAGAGTCTCTAAGACAGCAGGAAACGTGAGTGTGCTGAGTACAAAAGAACGGTGTTTCCTACACATATGGACATTATATACTCCAACTCTGCTTCTAAAACTGATACAAAGCACTGGTCCTCTAACATCCAATGCTTGTCTGTTAAGATGAGAAACGTGTGACCTTCTTGAACGATGTAGTTCGTTTGTGCTGAAAAGTGACTGCCCTTACCTGAAATGAAGTCTTGCCTGTAGGAAGACAAAGAGCCTGGGATTTAACTCCATTTCTGAAGGGAAACACACAGCATAGTTCTCATCCATGCATCACGCTCTGCTTTATAGCAAGAAGCATGCTCTTGCTTTCTAGAGTCTCTAATACAGCGGGAAATCTGAGTGTGCCCAGAACAAAAGAAGGGTGTTTCCTACACATACGGATCATATGTAGTCCAAATCTGCTTCTGAAACTGATACAAAGCACTGGTCCTCTAACATCCAATGCTTGTAAGTTAAGATGAGAAACGTGTGAGATTCGTGAACAATGTAGTTCTTTTGAGCAGAAAAATGACTGACCTTACCTGAAACGAAGTCTTGCTTGTAGGAAGACTCAGAGCCTGGGATTTAACACCATTTCTGAAGTGAAACATACAGCAGTGTTCTCATCCATTGATCAAACTCTGCTTTAGAACAAGAAGCATGCTCTTGCCTTCTAGGGTCTCTAAGACAGCAGGAAACGTGAGTGTGCTGAGAACAAAAGAACGGTGTTTCCTACACATACGGACCATATCTAGTCCATCTCTGCTTCTTAAACTGATACAAAGCACTGCTTCTCTAACATCCAATGCTTGTCTGTTGAGATGAGAAACGTGTGCGCTCCGTGAACGATGTAGTTCGTTTGTGCTGAAAAGTGACTGCCCTTACCTGAAACGAAGTCTTGCTTGTAGGAAGACACACAGCCAGGGATTTAACTCCATTTCTGAAGGGAAACACACAGCATAGTTCTCACCCATGGATCACACTCTGCTTAACAGCAAGAAGCACGCTCTTGCTTTCTAGAGTCTCTAATTCAGCAGGAAATCTGAGTGTGCCCAGAACAAAAGAACGGAGTTTCCTACACATACGGACCATATGTAGGCCAATTCTGCTTCTGAAACTGATACAAAACTCTTGTCCTCTAATATCCAATGCTTGTCAGTTAAGATAAGAAACGTGTGAGCTTCATGCACAATATAGTTTGTTTGAGCAGAAAAGTGACTGCCCTTACCTGAAACGAAGTCTTCCTTGTAGGAAGACACAGAGCCTGGGATTTAACTTCATTTCTGAAGTGAAACACACAGCAGTGTTCTCATCCATTGATCACACTCTTCTTTAGAACAAGAAGCACGCTCTTGCTTTCTAGAGTCTCTAAGACTGCAGGAAACGTGAGTGTGCTGAGAACACAAGAACGGTGTTTCCTACACATACGGACATTATATAATCCAACTCTGCTTCTAAAACTGATACAAAGCACTGGTCCTCTAACATCCAATGCTTGTCTGTTAAGATGAGAAACGTGTGACCTTCTTGAACGATGTAGTTCGTTTGTGCTGAAAAGTGACTGCCCTTACCTGAAACGAAGTCTTGCTTGTAGATAGACACAGAGCATTGGATTTAACTCCATTTCTGAAGGGAAACACACAGCATAGTTCTTATCCCTGGATCACACTCTGCTTTAGAGCGAAAAGCACGCTCTTGCTTTCTAGAGTCTCTAAGACAGCAGGAAACGTGAGTGTGCTGAGAACAAAGAACAGTGTTTCCTACACATACAGACCATATCTAGTCCAACTCTGCTTCTGAAACTGATACAAAGCACTGGTCCTCTAACATGCAATGCTTGTCTGTTGAGATGAGAACCGTGTGAGCTCCGTGAACGATGTAATTCGATTGAGCCGAAAAATGACTGCCCTTACCTGAAACGAAGTATTGCTTGTAGGAAGACACAGAGCCAGGGATTTAACTCCATTTCTGAAGGAAACACACAGCATAGTTCTCACCCATGGATCACACTCTGCTTAAGAGCAAGAAGCACGCTCTTGCTTTCTAGATTCTCTAATTCAGCAGGAAATCTGAGTGTGCCCAGAACAAAAGAACGGAGTTTCCTACACATACGGACCATATGTAGGCCAAATCTGCTTCTGAAACTGATACAAAGCTCTTGCCCTCTAACATCCAATGCTTGTCAGTTAAGATAAGAAACATGTGAGCTTCATGCACAATATAGTTTGTTTGAGCAGAAAAGTGACTGCCCTTACCTGAAACGAAGTCTTCCTTGTAGGAAGACACAGAGCCTGGGATTTAACTTCATTTCTGAAGTGAAACAGACAGCAGTGTTCTCATCCATTGATCACACTCTTCTTTAGAACAAGAAGCACGCTCTTGCTTTCTAGAGTCTCTAAGACAGCAGGAAACGTGAGTGTGCTGAGAACAAAAGAACGGTGTTTCCTACACATACGGACATTATATAGTCCAACTCTGCTTCTAAAACTGATACAAAGCACTGGTCCTCTAACATCCAATGCTTGTCTGTTAAGATGAGTAACGTGTGACCTTCTTGAACGATGTAGTTCGTTTGAGCTGAAAAGTGACTGTCTTTACCTGAAACAAAGTCTTGCCTGTAGGAAGACAAAGAGCCTGGGATTTAACTCCATTTCTGAAGTGAAACACACAGCAGTGTTCTCATCCATTGATCACACTCTTCTTTAGAACAAGAAGAACGCTCTTGCTTTCTAGAGTCTCTAAGACAGCAGGAAACGTGAGTGTGCTGAGAACAAAAGAACGGTGTTTCCTAGACATACGGACATTATATAGTCCAACTCTGCTTCTAAAAGTGATACAAAGCACTGGTCCTCTAACATCCAATGCTTGTCTCTTAAGATGAGAAACGTGTGACCTTCTTGAACGATGTAGTTCGTTTGAGCTGAAAAGTGACTGCCCTTACCTGAAATGAAGTCTTGCCTGTAGGAAGACAAAGAGCCTGGGATTTAACTCCATTTCTGAAGGGAAACACACAGCATAGTTCTCACCCATGGATCACACTCTGCTTAACAGCAAGAAGCACGCTCTGGCTTTCTAGAGTCTCTAATTCAGCAGGAAATCTGAGTGTGCCCAGAACAAAAGAACGGAGTTTCCTACACATACGGACCATATGTAGGCCAAATCTGCTTCTGAAACTGATACAAAGCTCTTGTCCTCTAATATCCAATGCTTGTCAGTTAAGATAAGAAACGTGTGAGCTTCATGCACAATATAGTTTGTTTGAGCAGAAAAGTGACTGCCCTTACCTGAAACGAAGTCTTCCTTGTAGGAAGACACAGAGCCTGGGATTTAACTTCATTTCTGAAGTGAAACACACAGCAGTGTTCTCATCCATTGATCACACTCTTCTTTAGAACAAGAAGCACGCTCTTGCTTTCTAGAGTCTCTAAGACAGCAGGAAACGTGAGTGTGCTGAGAACAAAAGAACGGTGTTTCCTACACATATGGACATTATATACTCCAACTCTGCTTCTAAAACTGATACAAAGCACTGGTCCTCTAACATCCAATGCTTGTCTGTTAAGATGAGAAACGTGTGACCTTCTTGAACGATGTAGTTCGTTTGTGCTGAAAAGTGACTGCCCTTACCTGAAATGAAGTCTTGCCTGTAGGAAGACAAAGAGCCTGGGATTTAACTCCATTTCTGAAGGGAAACACACAGCATAGTTCTCATCCATGCATCACGCTCTGCTTTATAGCAAGAAGCACGCTCTTGCTTTCTAGAGTCTCTAATACAGCGGGAAATCTGAGTGTGCCCAGAACAAAAGAAGGGTGTTTCCTACACATACGGATCATATGTAGTCCAAATCTGCTTCTGAAACTGATACAAAGCACTGGTCCTCTAACATCCAATGCTTGTAAGTTAAGATGAGAAACGTGTGAGATTCGTGAACAATGTAGTTCTTTTGAGCAGAAAAATGACTGACCTTACCTGAAACGAAGTCTTGCTTGTAGGAAGACTCAGAGCCTGGGATTTAACACCATTTCTGAAGTGAAACATACAGCAGTGTTCTCATCCATTGATCAAACTCTGCTTTAGAACAAGAAGCATGCTCTTGCCTTCTAGGGTCTCTAAGACAGCAGGAAACGTGAGTGTGCTGAGAACAAAAGAACGGTGTTTCCTACACATACGGACCATATCTAGTCCATCTCTGCTTCTTAAACTGATACAAAGCACTGGTCCTCTAACATCCAATGCTTGTCGGTTGAGATGAGAAACGTGTGCGCTCCGTGAACGATGTAGTTCGTTTGTGCTGAAAAGTGACTGCCCTTACCTGAAACGAAGTCTTGCTTGTAGGAAGACACACAGCCAGGGATTTAACTCCATTTCTGAAGGGAAACACACAGCATAGTTCTCACCCATGGATCACACTCTGCTTAACAGCAAGAAGCACGCTCTTGCTTTCTAGGGTCTCTAATTCAGCAGGAAATCTGAGTGTGCCCAGAACAAAAGAAAGGAGTTTCCTACACATACGGACCATATGTAGGCCAATTCTGCTTCTGAAACTGATACAAAGCTCTTGTCCTCTAATATCCAATGCTTGTCAGTTAAGATAAGAAACGTGTGAGCTTCATGCACAATATAGTTTGTTTGAGCAGAAAAGTGATTGCCCTTACCTGAAACGAAGTCTTCCTTGTAGGAAGACACAGAGCCTGGGATTTAACTTCATTTCTGAAGTGAAACACACAGCAGTGTTCTCATCCATTGATCACACTCTTCTTTAGAACAAGAAGCACGCTCTTGCTTTCTAGAGTCTCTAAGACTGCAGGAAACGTGAGTGTGCTGAGAACACAAGAACGGTGTTTCCTACACATACGGACATTATATAATCCAACTCTGCTTCTAAAACTGATACAAAGCACTGGTCCTCTAACATCCAATGCTTGTCTGTTAAGATGAGAAACGTGTGACCTTCTTGAACGATGTAGTTCGTTTGTGCTGAAAAGTGACTGCCCTTACCTGAAACGAAGTCTTGCTTGTAGATAGACACAGAGCATTGGATTTAACTCCATTTCTGAAGGGAAACACACAGCATAGTTCTTATCCCTGGATCACACTCTGCTTTAGAGCGAAAAGCACGCTCTTGCTTTCTAGAGTCTCTAAGACAGCAGGAAACGTGAGTGTGCTGAGAACAAAGAACAGTGTTTCCTACACATACAGACCATATCTAGTCCAACTCTGCTTCTGAAACTGATACAATGCACTGTTCCTCTAACATCCAATGCTTGTCAGTTAAGATGAGAAATGTATGAGCTTCGTGAACGATGTAGTTCGATTGAGCCGAAAAATGACTGCCCTTACCTGAAACGAAGTATTGCTTGTAGGAAGACACAGAGCCTGGGATTTAACTCCATTTCTGAAGGGAAACACACAGCATAGTTCTCATCCATGGATCACACTCTGCTTTAGAGCAAGAAGCATGCTCTTGCTTTCTAGAGTATCTAAGACAGCAGGACACGTGAGTGTGCTGAGACCAAAGAACGGTGTTTCCTACACATACGGACCATATCTAGTCCAACTCTGCTTCTTAAACTGATACAAAGCACTGGTCCTCTAACATGCAATGCTTGTCTGTTGAGATGAGAACCGTGTGAGCTCCGTGAACGATGTAGTTCGTTTGAGCTGAAAAGTGACTGCCCTTACCTGAAATGAAGTCTTGCTTGTAGGAAGACACAGAGCCAGGGATTTAACTCCATTTCTGAAGGAAACACACAGCATAGTTCTCACCCATGGATCACACTCTGCTTAACAGCAAGAAGCACGCTCTTGCTTTCTAGATTCTCTAATTCAGCAGGAAATCTGAGTGTGCCCAGAACAAAAGAACGGAGTTTCCTACACATACGGACCATATGTAGGCCAAATCTGCTTCTGAAACTGATACAAAGCTCTTGCCCTCTAACATCCAATGCTTGTCAGTTAAGATAAGAAACATGTGAGCTTCATGCACAATATAGTTTGTTTGAGCAGAAAAGTGACTGCCCTTACCTGAAACGAAGTCTTCCTTGTAGGAAGACACAGAGCCTGGGATTTAACTTCATTTCTGAAGTGAAACACACAGCAGTGTTCTCATCCATTGATCACACTCTTCTTTAGAACAAGAAGCACGCTCTTGCTTTCTAGAGTCTCTAAGACAGCAGGAAACGTGAGTGTGCTGAGAACAAAAGAACGGTGTTTCCTACACATACGGACATTATATAGTCCAACTCTGCTTCTAAAACTGATACAAAGCACTGGTCCTCTAACATCCAATGCTTGTCTGTTAAGATGAGAAACGTGTGACCTTCTTGAACGATGTAGTTCGTTTGAGCTGAAAAGTGACTGTCTTTACCTGAAACAAAGTCTTGCCTGTAGGAAGACAAAGAGCCTGGGATTTAACTCCATTTCTGAAGTGAAACACACAGCAGTGTTCTCATCCATTGATCACACTCTTCTTTAGAACAAGAAGCACGCTCTTGCTTTCTAGAGTCTCTAAGACTGCAGGAAACGTGAGTGTGCTGAGAACAAAAGAACGGTGTTTCCTACACATACGGACATTATATAGTACAACTCTGCTTCTAAAACTGATACAAAGCACTGGTCCTCTAACATCCAATGCTTGTCTGTTAAGATGAGAAACGTGTGACCTTCTTGAACGATGTAGTTCGTTTGAGCTGAAAAGTGACTGCCCTTACCTGAAATGAAGTCTTGCCTGTAGGAAGACAAAGAGCCTGGGATTTAACTCCATTTCTGAAGGGAAACACACAGCATATTTCTCATCCATGCATCACGCTCTGCTCTATAGCAAGAAGCACGCTCTTGCTTTCTAGAGTCTCTAATACAGGAGGAAATGTGAGTGTGCCCAGAACAAAAGAAGGGTGTTTCCTACACATACGGACCATATGTAGTCCAAATCTGCTTCTGAAACTGATACAAAGCACTGGTCCTCTAACATCCAATGCTTGTCAGTTAAGATGAGAAACGTGTGAGATTCGTGAACGATGTAGTTCGTTTGAGCAGAAAAATGACTGACCTTACCTGAAACGAAGTCTTGCTTGTAGGAAGACTCAGAGCCTGGGATTTAACACCATTTCTGAAGTGAAACATACAGCAGTGTTCTCATCCATTGATCAAACTCTGCTTTAGAACAAGAAGCACGCTCTTGCCTTCTAGAGTCTCTAAGATAGCAGGAAACGTGAGTGTGCTGAGAACAAAAGAACGGTGTTTCCTACACATACGGACCATATCTAGTCCATCTCTGCTTCTTAAACTGATACAAAGCACTGCTCCTCTAACATCCAATGCTTGTCTGTTGAGATGAGAAACGTGTGCGCTCCGTGAACGATGTAGTTCGTTTGTGCTGAAAAGTGACTGCCCTTACCTGAAACGAAGTCTTGCTTGTAGATAGACACAGAGCATTGGATTTAACTCCATTTCTGAAGGGAAACACACAGCATAGTTCTTATCCCTGGATCACACTCTGCTTTAGAGCGAAAAGCACGCTCTTGCTTTCTAGAGTCTCTAAGACAGCAGGAAACGTGAGTGTGCTGAGAACAAAGAACAGTGTTTCCTACACATACAGACCATATCTAGTCCAACTCTGCTTCTGAAACTGATACAATGCACTGTTCCTCTAACATCCAATGCTTGTCAGTTAAGATGAGAAATGTATGAGCTTCGTGAACGATGTAGTTCGATTGAGCCGAAAAATGACTGCCCTTACCTGAAACGAAGTATTGCTTGTAGGAAGACACAGAGCCTGGGATTTAACTCCATTTCTGAAGGGAAACACACAGCATAGTTCTCATCCATGGATCACACTCTGCTTTAGAGCAAGAAGCATGCTCTTGCTTTCTAGAGTCTCTAAGACAGCAGGACACTTGAGTGTGCTGAGACCAAAGAACGGTGTTTCCTACACATACGGACCATATCTAGTCCAACTCTGCTTCTTAAACTGATACAAAGCACTGGTCCTCTAACATCCAATGCTTCTCTGTTGAGATGAGAAACGTGTGAGCTCCGTGAACGATGTAGTTCATTTGAGCTGAAAAGTGACTGCCCTTACCTGAAACGAAGTCTTGCATGTAGGAAGACACAGAGCCAGGGATTTAACTCCATTTCTGAAGGGAAACACACAGCATAGTTCTCACCCATGGACCACAATCTGCTTAACAGCAAGAAGCACGCTCTGGCTTTCTAGAGTCTCTAATTCAGCAGGAAATCTGAGTGTGCCCAGAACAAAAGAATGGAGTTTCCTACACATACGGACCATATGTAGGCCAAATCTGTTTCTGAAACTGATACAAAGCTCTTGTCCTCTAATATCCAATGCTTGTCAGTTAAGATAAGAAACGTGTGAGCTTCATGCACAATATAGTTTGTTTGAGCAGAAAAGTGACTGCCCTTACCTGAAACGAAGTCTTCCTTGTAGGAAGACACAGAGCCTGGGATTTAACTTCTTTTCTGAAGTGAAACACACAGCAGTGTTCTCATCCATTGATCACACTCTGCTTTAGAACAAGAAGCACGCTCTTGCTTTCTAGAGTCTCTAAGACTGCAGGAAACGTGAGTGTGCTGAGAACAAAAGAACGGTGTTTCCTACACATACGGACATTATATAATCCAACTCTGCTTCTAAAACTGATACAAAGCACTGGTCCTCTAACATCCAATGCTTGTCTGTTAAGATGAGAAACGTGTGACCTTCTTGAACGATGTAGTTCGTTTGTGCTGAAAAGTGACTGCCCTTACCTGAAACGAAGTCTTGCTTGTAGATAGACACAGAGCATTGGATTTAACTCCATTTCTGAAGGGAAACACACAGCATAGTTCTTATCCCTGGATCACACTCTGCTTTAGAGCGAAAAGCACGCTCTTGCTTTCTAGAGTCTCTAAGACAGCAGGAAACGTGAGTGTGCTGAGAACAAAGAACAGTGTTTCCTACACATACAGACCATATCTAGTCCAACTCTGCTTCTGAAACTGATACAATGCACTGTTCCTCTAACATCCAATGCTTGTCAGTTAAGATGAGAAACGTGTGAGCTTCTTGAACGATGTAGTTCGTTTGAGCTGAAAAGTGACTGCCCTTACCTGAAACGAAGTCTTCCTTGTAGGAAGACACAGCCCCTGGGATTTAACTCCATTTCTGAAGGGAAACACACAGCATAGTTCTCATCCATGCATCACGCTCTGCTTTATAGCAAGAAGCACGCTCTTGCTTTCTAGAGGCTCTAATACAGCAGGAAATCTGAGCGTGCCCAGAACAAAAGAAGGGTGTTTCCTACACATACGGACCATATGTAGTCCAAATCTGCTTCTGAAACTGATACAAATCACTGGTCCTCTAACATCCAATGCTTGTCAGTTAAGATGAGAAACGTGTGAGATTCGTGAACGATGTAGTTCGTTTGAGCAGAAAAATGACTGACCTTACCTGAAACGAAGTCTTGCTTGTAGGAAGACTCAGAGCCTGGGATTTAACACCATTTCTGAACTGAAACATACAGCAGTGTTCTCATCCATTGATCAAACTCTGCTTTAGAACAAGAAGCATGCTCTTGCCTTCTAGAGTCTCTAAGACAGCAGGAAACGTGAGTGTGCTGAGAACAAAAGAACGGTGTTTCCTACACATACGGACCATATCTAGTCCATCTCTGCTTCTTAAACTGATACAAAGCACTGGTCCTCTAACATCCAATGCTTGTCGGTTGAGATGAGAAACGTGTGCGCTCCGTGAACGATGTAGTTCGTTTGTGCTGAAAAGTGACTGCCCTTACCTGAAACGAAGTCTTGCTTGTAGGAAGACACACAGCCAGGGATTTAACTCCATTTCTGAAGGGAAACACACAGCATAGTTCTCACCCATGGATCACACTCTGCTTAACAGCAAGAAGCACGCTCTTACTTTCTAGAGTCTCTAATTCAGCAGGAAATCTGAGTGTGCCCATAACAAAAGAACGGAGTTTCCTACACATACGGACCATATGTAGGCCAAATCTGCTTCTGAAACTGATACAAAGCTCTTGTCCTCTAATATCCAATGCTTGTCAGTTAAGATAAGAAACGTGTGAGCTTCATGCACAATATAGTTTGTTTGAGCAGAAAAGTGACTGCCCTTACCTGAAACAAAGTCTTCCTTGTAGGAAGACACAGAGCCTGGGATTTAACTTCATTTCTGAAGTGAAACACACAGCAGTGTTCTCATCCATTGATCACACTCTTCTTTAGAACAAGAAGCACGCTCTTGCTTTCTAGAGTCTCTAAGACAGCAGGAAACGTGAGTGTGCTGAGAACAAAAGAACGGTGTTTCCTACACATACGGACATTATATAATCCAACTCTGCTTCTAAAACTGATACAAAGCACTGGTCCTCTAACATCCAATGCTTGTCTGTTAAGATGAGAAACGTGTGACCTTCTTGAACTATGTAGTTCGTTTGTGCTGAAAAGTGACTGCCCTTACCTGAAACGAAGTCTTGCTTGTAGATAGACACAGAGCATTGGATTTAACTCCATTTCTGAAGGGAAACACACAGCATAGTTCTTATCCCTGGATCACACTCTGCTTTAGAGCGAAAAGCACGCTCTTGCTTTCTAGAGTCTCTAAGACAGCAGGAAACGTGAGTGTGCTGAGAACAAAGAACAGTGTTTCCTACACATACAGACCATATCTAGTCCAACTCTGCTTCTGAAACTGATACAATGCACTGTTCCTCTAACATCCAATGCTTGTCAGTTAAGATGAGAAATGTATGAGCTTCGTGAACGATGTAGTTCGATTGAGCCGAAAAATGACTGCCCTTACCTGAAACGAAGTATTGCTTGTAGGAAGACACAGAGCCTGGGATTTAACTCCATTTCTGAAGGGAAACACACAGCATAGTTCTCATCCATGGATCACACTCTGCTTTAGAGCAAGAAGCATGCTCTTGCTTTCTAGAGTCTCTAAGACAGCAGGACACATGAGTGTGCTGAGACCAAAGAACGGTGTTTCCTACACATACGGACCATATCTAGTCCAACTCTGCTTCTGAAACTGATACAAAGCACTGGTCCTCTAACATCCAATGCTTGTCTGTTGAGATGAGAAACGTGTGAGCTCCGTGAACGATGTAGTTCGTTTGAGCTGAAAAGTGACTGCCCTTACCTGAAATGAAGTCTTGCTTGTAGGAAGACACAGAGCCAGGGATTTAACTCCATTTCTGAAGGGAAACACACAGCATAGTTCTCACCCATGGATCACACTCTGCTTAACAGCAAGAAGCACGCTCTTGCTTTCTAGAGTCTCTAATTCAGCAGGAAATCTGAATGTGCCCAGAACAAAAGAACGGAGTTTCCTACACATACGGACCATATGTAGGCCAAATCTGCTTCTGAAACTGATACAAAGCTCTTGTCCTCTAACATCCAATGCTTGTCAGTTAAGATAAGAAACATGTGAGCTTCATGCACAATATAGTTTGTTTGAGCAGAAAAGTGACTGCCATTACCTGAAACGAAGTCTTCCTTGTAGGAAGACACAGAGCCTGGGATTTAACTTCACATCTGAAGTGAAACACACAGCAGTGTTCTCATCCATTGATCACACTCTTCTTTAGAACAAGAAGCACGCTCTTGCTTTCTAGAGTCTCTAAGACAGCAGGAAACGTGAGTGTGCTGAGAACAAAAGAACGGTGTTTCCTACACATACGGACCATATCTAGTCCAACTCTGCTTCTAAAACTGATACAAAGCACTGGTCCTCTAACATCCAATGCTTGTCTGTTAAGATGAGAAACGTGTGACCTTCTTGAACGATGTAGTTCGTTTGAGCTGAAAAGTGACTGCCTTTACCTGAAACAAAGTCTTGCCTGTAGGAAGACAAAGAGCCTGGGATTTAACTCCATTTCTGAAGGGAAACACACAGCATAGTTCTCATCCATGCATCACGCTCTGCTTTATAGCAAGAAGCACGCTCTTGCTTTCTAAGTCTCTAATACAGCAGGAAATCTGAGTGTGCCCAGAACAAAAGAAGGTTGTTTCCTACACATACGGACCATATGTAGTCCAAATCTGCTTCTGAAACTGATAAAATGCACTGGTCCTCTAACATCCAATGCTTGTCAGTTAAGATGAGAAACGTGTGAGATTCGTGAACGATGTAGTTCGTTTGAGCAGAAAAATGACTGACCTTACCTGAAACGAAGTCTTGCTTGTAGGAAGACTCAGAGCCTGGGATTTAACACCATTTCTGAAGTGAAACATACAGCAGTGTTCTCATCCATTGATCAAACTCTGCTTTAGAACAAGAAGCATGCTCTTGCCTTCTAGGGTCTCTAAGACAGCAGGAAACGTGAGTGTGCTGAGAACAAAAGAACGGTGTTTCCTACACATACGGACCATATCTAGTCCATCTCTGCTTCTTAAACTGATACAAAGCACTGCTCCTCTAACATCCAATGCTTGTCTGTTGAGATGAGAAACGTGAGCGCTCCGTGAACGATGTAGTTCGTTTGTGCTGAAAAGTGACTGCCCTTACCTGAAACGAAGTCTTGCTTGTAGATAGACACAGAGCATTGGATTTAACTCCATTTCTGAAGGGAAACACACAGCATAGTTCTTATCCCTGGATCACACTCTGCTTTAGAGCGAAAAGCACGCTCTTGCTTTCTAGAGTCTCTAAGACAGCAGGAAACGTGAGTGTGCTGAGAACAAAGAACAGTGTTTCCTACACATACAGACCATATCTAGTCCAACTCTGCTTCTGAAACTGATACAATGCACTGTTCCTCTAACATCCAATGCTTGTCAGTTAAGATGAGAAATGTATGAGCTTCGTGAACGATGTAGTACGATTGAGCTGAAAAATGACTGCCCTTACCTGAAACGAAGTATTGCTTGTAGGAAGACACAGAGCTTGGGATTTAACTCCATTTCTGAAGGGAAACACACAGCATAGTTCTCATCCATGGATCACACTCTGCTTTAGAGCAAGAAGCATGCTCTTGCTTTCTAGAGTCTCTAAGACAGCAGGACACATGAGTGTGCTGAGACCAAAGAACGGTGTTTCCTACACATACGGACCATATCTAGTCCAACTCTGCTTCTTAAACTGATACAAAGCACTGGTCCTCTAACATCCAATGCTTGTCTGTTGAGATGAGAAACGTGTGAGCTCCGTGAACGATGTAGTTCGTTTGAGCTGAAAAGTGACTGCCCTTACCTGAAATGAAGTCTTGCTTGTAGGAAGACACAGAGCCAGGGATTTAACTCCATTTCTGAAGGGAAACACACAGCATAGTTCTCACCCATGGATCACACTCTGCTTAACAGCAAGAAGCACGCTCTTGCTTTCTAGAGTCTCTAATTCAGCAGGAAATCTGAATGTGCCCAGAACAAAAGAACGGAGTTTCCTACACATACGGACCATATGTAGGCCAAATCTGCTTCTGAAACTGATACAAAGCTCTTGTCCTCTAACATCCAATGCTTGTCAGTTAAGATAAGAAACATGTGAGCTTCATGCACAATATAGTTTGTTTGAGCAGAAAAGTGACTGCCATTACCTGAAACGAAGTCTTCCTTGTAGGAAGACACAGAGCCTGGGATTTAACTTCACATCTGAAGTGAAACACACAGCAGTGTTCTCATCCATTGATCACACTCTTCTTTAGAACAAGAAGCACGCTCTTGCTTTCTAGAGTCTCTAAGACAGCAGGAAACGTGAGTGTGCTGAGAACAAAAGAACGGAGTTTCCTACACTACGGACATTATATAGTCCAACTCTGCTTCTAAAACTGATACAAAGCACTGGTCCTCTAACATCCAATGCTTGTCTGTTAAGATGAGAAACGTGTGACCTTCTTGAACGATGTAGTTCGTTTGAGCTGAAAAGTGACTGCCTTTACCTGAAACAAAGTCTTGCCTGTAGGATTACAAAGAGCCTGGGATTTAACTCCATTTCTGAAGGGAAACACACAGCATAGTTCTCATCCATGCATCACGCTCTGCTTTATAGCAAGAAGCACGCTCTTGCTTTCTAAGTCTCTAATACAGCAGGAAATCTGAGTGTGCCCAGAACAAAAGAAGGTTGTTTCCTACACATACGGACCATATGTAGTCCAAATCTGCTTCTGAAACTGATAAAATGCACTGGTCCTCTATCATCCAATGCTTGTCAGTTAAGATGAGAAACGTGTGAGATTCGTGAACGATGTAGTTTGTTTGAGCAGAAAAATGACTGACCTTACCTGAAACGAAGTCTTGCTTGTAGGAAGACTCAGAGCCTGGGATTTAACACCATTTCTGAAGTGAAACATACAGCAGTGTTCTCATCCATTGATCAAACTCTGCTTTAGAACAAGAAGCATGCTCTTGCCTTCTAGGGTCTCTAAGACAGCAGGAAACGTGAGTGTGCTGAGAACAAAAGAACGGTGTTTCCTACACATACGGACCATATCTAGTCCATCTCTGCTTCTTAAACTGATACAAAGCACTGCTCCTCTAACATCCAATGCTTGTCTGTTGAGATGAGAAACGTGAGCGCTCCGTGAACGATGTAGTTCGTTTGTGCTGAAAAGTGACTGCCCTTACCTGAAACGAAGTCTTGCTTGTAGATAGACACAGAGCATTGGATTTAACTCCATTTCTGAAGGGAAACACACAGCATAGTTCTTATCCCTGGATCACACTCTGCTTTAGAGCGAAAAGCACGCTCTTGCTTTCTAGAGTCTCTAAGACAGCAGGAAACGTGAGTGTGCTGAGAACAAAGAACAGTGTTTCCTACACATACAGACCATATCTAGTCCAACTCTGCTTCTGAAACTGATACAATGCACTGTTCCTCTAACATCCAATGCTTGTCAGTTAAGATGAGAAATGTATGAGCTTCGTGAACGATGTAGTACGATTGAGCTGAAAAATGACTGCCCTTACCTGAAACGAAGTATTGCTTGTAGGAAGACACAGAGCCTGGGATTTAACTCCATTTCTGAAGGGAAACACACAGCATAGTTCTCATCCATGGATCACACTCTGCTTTAGAGCAAGAAGCATGCTCTTGCTTTCTAGAGTCTCTAAGACAGCAGGACACATGAGTGTGCTGAGACCAAAGAACGGTGTTTCCTACACATACGGACCATATCTAGTCCAACTCTGCTTCTTAAACTGATACAAAGCACTGGTCCTCTAACATCCAATGCTTGTCTGTTGAGATGAGAAACGTGTGAGCTCCGTGAACGATGTAGTTCGTTTGAGCTGAAAAGTGACTGCCCTTACCTGAAATGAAGTCTTGCTTGTAGGAAGACACAGAGCCAGGGATTTAACTCCATTTCTGAAGGGAAACACACAGCATAGTTCTCACCCATGGATCACACTCTGCTTAACAGCAAGAAGCACGCTCTTGCTTTCTAGAGTCTCTAATTCAGCAGGAAATCTGAATGTGCCCAGAACAAAAGAACGGAGTTTCCTACACATATGGACCATATGTAGGCCAAATCTGCTTCTGAAACTGATACAAAGCTCTTGTCCTCTAACATCCAATGCTTGTCAGTTAAGATAAGAAACATGTGAGCTTCATGCACAATATAGTTTGTTTGAGCAGAAAAGTGACTGCCATTACCTGAAACGAAGTCTTCCTTGTAGGAAGACACAGAGCCTGGGATTTAACTTCACATCTGAAGTGAAACACACAGCAGTGTTCTCATCCATTGATCACACTCTTCTTTAGAACAAGAAGCACGCTCTTGCTTTCTAGAGTCTCTAAGACAGCAGGAAACGTGAGTGTGCTGAGAACAAAAGAACGGTGTTTCCTACACTACGGACATTATATAGTCCAACTCTGCTTCTAAAACTGATACAAAGCACTGGTCCTCTAACATCCAATGCTTGTCTGTTAAGATGAGAAACGTGTGACCTTCTTGAACGATGTAGTTCGTTTGAGCTGAAAAGTGACTGCCTTTACCTGAAACAAAGTCTTGCCTGTAGGAAGACAAAGAGCCTGGGATTTAACTCCATTTCTGAAGGGAAACACACAGCATAGTTCTCATCCATGCATCACGCTCTGCTTTATAGCAAGAAGCACGCTCTTGCTTTCTAAGTCTCTAATACAGCAGGAAATCTGAGTGTGCCCAGAACAAAAGAAGGTTGTTTCCTACACATACGGACCATATGTAGTCCAAATCTGCTTCTGAAACTGATAAAATGCACTGGTCCTCTAACATCCAATGCTTGTCAGTTAAGATGAGAAACGTGTGAGATTCGTGAACGATGTAGTTCGTTTGAGCAGAAAAATGACTGACCTTACCTGAAACGAAGTCTTGCTTGTAGGAAGACTCAGAGCCTGGGATTTAACACCATTTCTGAAGTGAAACATACAGCAGTGTTCTCATCCATTGATCAAACTCTGCTTTAGAACAAGAAGCATGCTCTTGCCTTCTAGGGTCTCTAAGACAGCAGGAAACGTGAGTGTGCTGAGAACAAAAGAACGGTGTTTCCTACACATACGGACCATATCTAGTCCATCTCTGCTTCTTAAACTGATACAAAGCACTGCTCCTCTAACATCCAATGCTTGTGTGTTGAGATGAGAAACGTGAGCGCTCAGTGAACGATGTAGTTCGTTTGTGCTGAAAAGTGACTGCCCTTACCTGAAACGAAGTCTTGCTTATAGATAGACACAGAGCATTGGATTTAACTCCATTTATGAAGGGAAACACACAGCATAGTTCTTATCACTGGATCACACTCTGCTTTAGAGCGAAAAGCACGCTCTTGCTTTCTAGAGTCTCTAAGACAGCAGGAAACGTGAGTGTGCTGAGAAGAAAGAACAGTGTTTCCTACACATACAGACCATATCTAGTCCAACTCTGCTTCTGAAACTGATACAATGCACTGTTCCTCTAACATCCAATGCTTGTCAGTTAAGATGAGAAACGTGTGAGCTTCTTGAACGATGTAGTTCGTTTGAGCTGAAAAGTGACTGCCCTTACCTGAAACGAAGTCTTCCTTGTAGGAAGACACAGCCCCTGGGATTTAACTCCATTTCTGAAGGGAAACACACAGCATAGTTCTCATCCATGCATCACGCTCTGCTTTATAGCAAGAAGCACGCTCTTGCTTTCTAGAGGCTCTAATACAGCAGGAAATCTGAGCGTGCCCAGAACAAAAGAAGGGTGTTTCCTACACATACGGACCATATTAGTCCAAATCTGCTTCTGAAACTGATACAAATCACTGGTCCTCTAACATCCAATGCTTGTCAGTTAAGATGAGAAACGTGTGAGATTCGTGAACGATGTGGTTCGTTTGAGCAGAAAAATGACTGACCTTACCTGAAACGAAGTCTTGCTTGTAGGAAGACTCAGAGCCTGGGATTTAACACCATTTCTGAACTGAAACATACAGCAGTGTTCTCATCCATTGATCAAACTCTGCTTTAGAACAAGAAGCATGCTCTTGCGTTCTAGAGTCTCTAAGACAGCAGGAAACGTGAGTGTGCTGAGAACAAAAGAACGGTGTTTCCTACACATACGGACCATATCTAGTCCATCTCTGCTTCTTAAACTGATACAAAGCACTGGTCCTCTAACATCCAATGCTTGTCTGTTGAGATGAGAAACGTGTGCGCTCCGTGAACGATGTAGTTCGTTTGTGCTGAAAAGTGACTGCCCTTACCTGAAACGAAGTCTTGCTTGTAGGAAGACACACAGCCAGGGATTTAACTCCATTTCTGAAGGGAAACACACAGCATAGTTCTCACCCATGGATCACACTCTGCTTAACAGCAAGAAGCACGCTCTTACTTTCTAGAGTCTCTATTTCAGCAGGAAATCTGAGTGTGCCCAGAACAAAAGAACGGAGTTTCCTACACATACGGACCATATGTAGGCCAAATCTGCTTCTGAAACTGATACAAAGCTCTTGTCCTCTAATATCCAATGCTTGTCAGTTAAGATAAGAAACGTGTGAGCTTCATGCACAATATAGTTTGTTTGAGCAGAAAAGTGACTGCCCTTACCTGAAACAAAGTCTTCCTTGTAGGAAGACACAGAGCCTGGGATTTAACTTCATTTCTGAAGTGAAACACACAGCAGTGTTCTCATCCATTGATCACACTCTTCTTTAGAACAAGAAGCACGCTCTTTCTTTCTAGAGTCTCTAAGACAGCAGGAAACGTGAGTGTGCTGAGAACAAAAGAACGGTGTTTCCTACACATACGGACATTATATAATCCAACTCTGCTTCTAAAACTGATACAAAGCACTGGTCCTCTAACATCCAATGCTTGTCTGTTAAGATGAGAAACGTGTGACCTTCTTGAACTATGTAGTTCGTTTGTGCTGAAAAGTGACTGCCCTTACCTGAAACGAAGTCTTGCTTGTAGATAGACACAGAGCATTGGATTGAACTCCATTTCTGAAGGGAAACACACAGCATAGTTCTTATCCCTGGATCACACTCTGCTTTAGAGCGAAAAGCACGCTCTTGCTTTCTAGAGTCTCTAAGACAGCAGGAAACGTGAGTGTGCTGAGAACAAAGAACAGTGTTTCCTACACATACAGACCATATCTAGTCCAACTCTGCTTCTGAAACTGATACAATGCACTGTTCCTCTAACATCCAATGCTTGTCAGTTAAGATGAGAAATGTATGAGCTTCGTGAACGATGTAGTCCGATTGAGCTGAAAAATGACTGCCCTTACCTGAAAGGAAGTATTGCTTGTAGGAAGACACAGAGCCTGGGATTTAACTCCATTTCTGAAGGGAAACACACAGCATAGTTCTCATCCATGGATCACACTCTGCTTTAGAGCAAGAAGCATGCTCTTGCTTTCTAGAGTCTCTAAGACAGCAGGACACATGAGTGTGCTGAGACCAAAGAACGGTGTTTCCTACACATACGGACCATATCTAGTCCAACTCTGCTTCTTAAACTGATACAAAGCACTGGTCCTCTAACATCCAATGCTTGTCTGTTGAGATGAGAAACGTGTGAGCTCCGTGAACGATGTAGTTCGTTTGAGCTGAAAAGTGACTGCCCTTACCTGAAATGAAGTCTTGCTTGTAGGAAGACACAGAGCCAGGGATTTAACTCCATTTCTGAAGGGAAACACACAGCATAGTTCTCACCCATGGATCACACTCTGCTTAACAGCAAGAAGCACGCTCTTGCTTTCTAGAGTCTCTAATTCAGCAGGAAATCTGAATGTGCCCAGAACAAAAGAACGGAGTTTCCTACACATACGGACCATATGTAGGCCAAATCTGCTTCTGAAACTGATACAAAGCTCTTGTCCTCTAACATCCAATGCTTGTCAGTTAAGATAAGAAACATGTGAGCTTCATGCACAATATAGTTTGTTTGAGCAGAAAAGTGACTGCCATTACCTGAAACGAAGTCTTCCTTGTAGGAAGACACAGAGCCTGGGATTTAACTTCACATCTGAAGTGAAACACACAGCAGTGTTCTCATCCATTGATCACACTCTTCTTTAGAACAAGAAGCACGCTCTTGCTTTCTAGAGTCTCTAAGACAGCAGGAAACGTGAGTGTGCTGAGAACAAAAGAACGGTGTTTCCTACACTACGGACATTATATAGTCCAACTCTGCTTCTAAAACTGATACAAAGCACTGGTCCTCTAACATCCAATGCTTGTCTGTTAAGATGAGAAACATGTGACCTTCTTGAACGATGTAGTTCGTTTGAGCTGAAAAGTGACTGCCTTTACCTGAAACAAAGTCTTGCCTGTAGGAAGACAAAGAGCCTGGGATTTAACTCCATTTCTGAAGGGAAACACACAGCATAGTTCTCATCCATGCATCACGCTCTGCTTTATAGCAAGAAGCACGCTCTTGCTTTCTAAGTCTCTAATACAGCAGGAAATCTGAGTGTGCCCAGAACAAAAGAAGGTTGTTTCCTACACATACGGACCATATGCAGTCCAAATCTGCTTCTGAAACTGATAAAATGCACTGGTCCTCTAACATCCAATGCTTGTCAGTTAAGATGAGAAACGTGTGAGATTCGTGAACGATGTAGTTCGTTTGAGCAGAAAAATGACTGACCTTACCTGAAACGAAGTCTTGCTTGTAGGAAGACTCAGAGCCTGGGATTTAACACCATTTCTGAAGTGAAACATACAGCAGTGTTCTCATCCATTGATCACACTCTGCTTTAGAACAAGAAGCACGCTCTTGCCTTCTAGAGTCTCTAAGACAGCAGGAAACGTGAGTGTGCTGAGAACAAAAGAACGGTGTTTCCTACACATACGGACCATATCTAGTCCATCTCTGCTTCTTAAACTGATACAAAGCACTGCTCCTCTAACATCCAATGCTTGTCTGTTGAGATGAGAAACGTGTGCGCTCCGTGAACGATGTAGTTCGTTTGTGCTGAAAAGTGACTGCCCTTACCTGAAACGAAGTCTTGCTTGTAGATAGACACAGAGCATTGGATTTAACTCCATTTCTGAAGGGAAACACACAGCATAGTTCTTATCCCTGGATCACACTCTGCTTTAGAGCGAAAAGCACGCTCTTGCTTTCTAGAGTCTCTAAGACAGCAGGAAACGTGAGTGTGCTGAGAACAAAGAACAGTGTTTCCTACACATACAGACCATATCTAGTCCAACTCTGCTTCTGAAACTGATACAATGCACTGTTCCTCTAACATCCAATGCTTGTCAGTTAAGATGAGAAATGTATGAGCTTCGTGAACGATGTAGTTCGTTTGAGCCGAAAAATGACTGCCCTTACCTGAAACGAAGTCTTCCTTGTAGGAAGACACAGAGCCTGGGATTTAACTTCATTTCTGAAGTGAAACACACAGCAGTGTTCTCATCCATTGATCACACTCTTCTTTAGAACAAGAAGCACGCTCTTGCTTTCTAGAGTCTCTAAGACAGCAGGAAACGTGAGTGTGCTGAGAACAAAAGAACGGTGTTTCCTACACATACGGACATTATATAGTCCAACTCTGCTTCTAAAACTGATACAAAGCACTGGTCCTCTAACATCCAATGCTTGTCTGTTAAGATGAGAAACGTGTGACCTTCTTGAACGATGTAGTTCGTTTGAGCTGAAAAGTGACTGCCTTTACCTGAAACAAAGTCTTGCCTGTAGGAAGACAAAGAGCCTGGGATTTAACTCCATTTCTGAAGGGAAACACACAGCATAGTTCTCATCCATGCATCACGCTCTGCTTTATAGCAAGAAGCACACTCTTGCTTTCTAAGTCTCTAATACAGCAGGAAATCTGAGTGTGCCCAGAACAAAAGAAGGGTGTTTCCTAAACATACGGACAATATGTAGTCCAAATCTGCTTCTGAAACTGATACAATGCACTGGTCCTCTAACATCCAATGCTTGTCAGTTAAGATGAGAAACGTGTGAGCTTCGTGAACAATGTAGTTCGTTTGAGCAGAAAAATGACTGACCTTACCTGAAACGAAGTCTTGCTTGTAGGAAGACTCAGATCCTGGGATTTAACTCCATTTCTGAAGTGAAACATACAGCAGTGTTCTCATCCATTGATCACACTCTGCTTTAGAACAAGAAGCACGCTCTTGCTTTCTAGAGTCTCTAAGACAGCAGGAAACGTGAGTGTGCTGAGAACAAAAGAACGGTGTTTCCTACACATACGGACCATATCTAGTCCATCTCTGCTTCTTAAACTGATACAAAGTACTGGTCCTCTAACATCCAATGCTTGTCTGTTGAGATTAGAATCGTGTGACCTCCGTGAACGATGTAGTACGTTTGAGCTGAAAAGTGACTGCCCTTACCTGAAACGAAGTCTTGCTTGTAGGAAGACACAGAGCCTGGGATTTAACTCCATTTCTGAAGGGAAACACACAGCATAGTTCTCATCCATGGATCACACTCTGCTTTAGAGCAAGAAGCATGCTCTTGCTTTCTAGAGTCTCTAAGACAGCAGGAAACGGGAGTGTGCTGAGACCAAGAACGGAGTTTCCTACACATACGGACCATATCTAGTCCACGTCTGCTTCTAAAACTGATACAAAGCACTGGTCCTGTAACATCCAATGCTTGTCTGTTGAGATGAGAAACGTGTGAGCTCCTTGAACGATGTAGTTCGTTTGAGCTGAAAAGTGACTGCCCTTACCTGAAATGAAGTCTTGCTTGTAGGAAGACACAGAGCCTGGGATTGAACTCCATTTCTGAAGTGAAACACACAGCAGTGTTCTCAACCATTGATCACACTCTGCTTTAGAACAAGAAGCACGCTCTTGCTTTCTAGGGTCTCTAAAACAGCAGGAAACGTGAGTGTGCTGAGAACAAAATAACGTTGTTTTCTTACACATACAGACATTATATAGTCCAACTCTGCTTCTGAAACTGATACAAAGCACTGGTCTTCTAACATCCAATGCTTTTCTGTTAAGATTAGAAACGTGTGAGCTTCGTTAGCAATGTAGTTCGTTTGAGCCGAAAAATGACTGCCCTTACCTGAAACGAAGTCTTGCTTGTAGGAAGACACAGAGCGTGGGATTTAACTCCATTTCTAAAGGGAAACACACAGCAGTGTTCTCATCCATTGATCACACTCTGCTTTAGAACAAGAAGCACGCTCTTGCTTTCTAGGGTCTCTAAGACAGCAGGAAACGTGAGTGTGCTGAGAACAAAAGGACTGTGTTTCCTACACATACGGACCATATCTAGTCCAACTCTGCTTCTTAAACTGATACAATGCACTGGTCCTCTAACATCCAATGCTTGTCTGTTGAGATGAGAATCGTGTGAGCTACGTGAACGATGTAGTTCTTTTGAGCTGAAAAGTTACTGCCCTTACCTGAAACGAAGTCTTGCTTGTAGGAAGACACAGAGCCTGGGATTTAACTCCATTTCTGAAGGGAAACACACAGCAGAGTTCTCATCCATGGATCACACTCTGCTTTAGAGTGAGAAGCATGCTCTTGCTTTCTAGAGTCTCTAAGACAGCAGGAAATCTGAGTGTGCCCAGAACAAAAGAACGGAGTTTCCTACACATACGGACCATATGTAGGCTAAATCTGCTTCTGAAACTGATACAAAGCTCTTGTCCTCTAACATCCAATGCTTGTCACTTAAGATAAGAAACGTGTGAGCTTCATGCACAATATAGTTTGTTTGAGCAGAAAAGTGACTGCCATCACCTGAAACGAAGTCTTCCTTGTAGGAAGACACAGAGCCTGGGATTTAACTCCATTTCTGAAGTGAAACACACCGCAGTGTTCTCATCCATTGATCACACTCTTCTTTAGAACAAGAAGCACGCTCTTGCTTTCTAGAGACTCTAAGACAGCAGGAAACGTGAGTGTGCTGAGAACAAAAGAACGGTGTTTCCTACACATACGGACATTATATAGTCCAACTCTGCTTCTAAAACTGATACAAAGCACTGGTCCTCTAACATCCAATGCTTGTCTGTTAAGATGAGAAACGTGTGAGCTTCTTGAACGATGTAGTTCGTTTGAGCTGAAAAGTGACTGCCCTTACCTGAAACGAAGTCTTGCCTGAAGGAAGACAAAGAGCCTGGGATTTAACTCCATTTCTGAAGGGAAACACACAGCATAGTTCTCATCCATGCATCACACTCTGCTTTATAGCAAGAAGCACGCTCTTGCTTTCTAGAGTCTCTAATACAGCAGGAAATCTGAGTGTGCCCAGAACAAAAGAAGGGTGTTTCCTACACATACGGACCATATATAGTCCAAATCTGCTTCTGAAACTGATACAATGCACTGGTCCTCTAACATCCAATGCTTGTCAGTTAAGATGAGAAACGTGTGAGATTCGTGAACGATGTAGTTCGTTTGAGCAGAAAAATGACTGACCTTACCTGAAACGAAGTCTTGCTTGTAGGAAGACTCAGAGCCTGGGATTTAACACCATTTCTGAAGTGAAACATACAGCAGTGTTATCATCCATTGATCAAACTCTGCTTTAGAACAAGAAGCACGCTCTTGCTTTCTAGAGTCTCTAAGACAGCAGGAAACGTGAGTGTGCTGAGAACAAAAGAACGGTGTTTCCTACACATACGGACCATATCTAGTCCATCTCTGCTTCTTAAACTGATACAAAGCACTGGTCCTCTAACATCCAATGCTTGTCTGTTGAGATGAGAATCGTGTGAGCTCCGTGAACGATGTAGTTCGTTTGAGCTGAAAAGTGACTGCCCTTACCTGAAACGAAGTCTTGCTTGTAGGAAGTCACAGAGCCTGCGATTTAACTCCATTTCTGAAGGAAAACACACAGCATAGTTCTCATCCATGGATCACACTCTGCTTTAGAGCAAGAAGCATGCTCTTGCTTTCTAGAGTCTCTAAGACAGCAGGAAACGTGAGTGTGCTGAGACCAAAGAACGGTGTTTCCTACACATAGGGACCATATCTAGTCCACGTCTGCTTCTTAAACTGATAGAAAGCACTGCTCCTCTAACATCCAATGCGTGTCTGTTGAGATGAGAAACGTGTGCGCTCCGTGAACGATGTAGTTCATTTGCGCTGAAAAGTGACTGACCTTACCTGAAACGAAGTCTTGCTTGTAGGAAGACAAAGAGCATTGGATTTAACTCCACTTCTGAAGCGAAACACACAGCATAGTTCTTATCCCTGGATCACACTCTGCTTTAGAGCGAGAAGCACGCTCTTGCTTTCTAGAGTCTCTAAGACAGCAGGAAACGTGAGTGTGCTGAGAACAAAAAACAGTGTTTCCTACACATACAGACCATATCTAGTCCAACTCTACTTCTGAAACTGATACATTGCACTGTTCCTCTAACATCCAATTCTTGTCAGTAAAGATGAGAAATGTATGAGCTTAATGAACGATGTAGTTCGATTGAGCGGAAAAATGACTGCCCTTACCTGAAACGAAGTATTGCTTGTAGGAAGACACAGAGCCTGGGATTTAATTCCATTTCTGAAGGGAAACACACAGTATAGGTCTCATCCATGGATCACACTCTGCTTTAGAGCAAGAAGCATGCACTTGCTTTCTAGAGTCTCTAATACAGCAGGAAATCTGAGTGTGCCCAGAACAAAAGAACGGTGTTTCCTACACATACGGACCATATGTAGTCCAAATCTGCTTCTGAAACTGATACAATGCACTGTTCCTCTAACATCCAATGCTTGTCAGTTAAGATGGGAAACGTGTGAGCTTCGTGAACGATTTAGTTCGCTTGAGCCGAAAAATGACTGCCCTTACCTGAAATGAAGTCTTGCTTGTAGGAAGACACAGAGCGTGGGATTTAACTCCATTTCTGAAGGGAAACACACATCATAGTTCTAATCCATGGATCACACTCTGCTTTAGAGCAAGAAGCATGCTCTTGCTTTCTAGAGTCTCTAAGACAGCAGGAAACGTGAGTGTGCAGAGAACAAAATAACGGTGTTTCCTACACATACGGACCATATCTAGTCCAACTCTGCTCCTTAAACTGATACAAAGTACTTGTCCTCTAACATCCAATGCTTGTCTGTTGAGATGAGAATCGCGTGAGCTCCGTTAACGATGTAGTTCGTTTGAGCTGAAAAGAGACTGCCCTTACCTGAAACGAAGTCTTGCTTGTAGGAAGACACAGAGCCTGGGATTGAACTCCATTTCTGAAGGGAAAAACACAGCATAGTTCTCATCCATGGATCACACTCTGCTTTAGAGCGAGAAGCATGCTCTTGCTTTCTAGAGTCTCTAAGACAGCAGGAAACGTGAGTGTGCTGAGAACAAAGAACGGTGTTTCGTACACATACAGACCATATCTAGTCCAAATCTGCTTCTGAAACTGATACAAAGCACTGGTCCTCTAACATCAAATGCTTGTCTGTTAAGATTAGAAACGTGTGACCTCGGTGAACGATGTAGTTCCTTTGAGCTGAAAAGTGACTGCCCTTACCTGAAACGAAGTCTTGCTTGTAGGAAGACACAGAGCCAGGGATTTAACTCCATTTCTGAAGGGCAACACACAGCATAGTTTTCACCCATGGATCACACTCTGCTTAACAGCAAGAATCACGCTCTTGCTTTCTAGAGTCTCTAATACAGCAGGAAATCTGAGTGTGCCCAGAACAAAAGAACGGAGTTTCCTACACATACGGACCATATGTAGGCCAAATCTGCTTCTGAAACTGAAACAAAGCTCTTGTCCTCTAACATCCAATGCTTGTCAGTTAAGATAAGAAACGTGTGAGCTTCATGCACAATATAGTTTGTTTGAGCAGAAAAGTGACTGCCCTTACCTGAAACGAAGTCTTCCTTGTAGGAAGACACAGAGCCTGGGATTTAACTCCATTTCTGAAGGGAAACACGCATCATAGTTCTCATCCATGGATCACACTCTGCTTTAGAGCAAGAAGCATGCTCTTGCTTTCTAGAGTCTCTAAGACAGCAGGAAACGTGAGTGTGCTGAGAACAAAAGAACGGTGTTTCCTACACATACGGACCATATGTAGTCCAAATCTGCTTCTGAAACTGATACAATGCACTGTTCCTCTAACATCCAATGCTTGTCAGTTAAGATGGGAAACGTGTGAGCTTCGTGAACGATTTAGTTCGCTTGAGCCGAAAAATGACTGCCCTTACCTGAAATGAAGTCTTGCTTGTAGGAAGACACAGAGCGTGGGATTTAACTCCATTTCTGAAGGGAAACACACATCATAGTTCTAATCCATGGATCACACTCTGCTTTAGAGCAAGAAGCATGCTCTTGCTTTCTAGAGTCTCTAAGACAGCAGGAAACGTGAGTGTGCAGAGAACAAAATAACGGTGTTTCCTACACATACGGACCATATCTAGTCCAACTCTGCTCCTTAAACTGATACAAAGCACTTGTCCTCTAACATCCAATGCTTGCCTGTTGAGATGAGAATCGCGTGAGCTCCGTTAACGATGTAGTTCGTTTGAGCTGAAAAGAGACTGCCCTTACCTGAAACGAAGTCTTGCTTGTAGGAAGACACAGAGCCTGGGATTGAACTCCATTTCTGAAGGGAAAAACACAGCATAGTTCTCATCCATGGATCACACTCTGCTTTAGAGCGAGAAGCATGCTCTTGCTTTCTAGAGTCTCTAAGACAGCAGGAAACGTGAGTGTGCTGAGAACAAAGAACGGTGTTTCGTACACATACAGACCATATCTAGTCCAAATCTGCTTCTGAAACTGATACAAAGCACTGGTCCTCTAACATCAAATGCTTGTCTGTTAAGATTAGAAACGTGTGACCTCGGTGAACGATGTAGTTCCTTTGAGCTGAAAAGTGACTGCCCTTACCTGAAACGAAGTCTTGCTTGTAGGAAGACACAGAGCCAGGGATTTAACTCCATTTCTGAAGGGAAACACACAGCATAGTTTTCACCCATGGATCACACTCTGCTTAACAGCAAGAATCACGCTCTTGCTTTCTAGAGTCTCTAATACAGCAGGAAATCTGAGTGTGCCCAGAACAAAAGAACGGAGTTTCCTACACATACGGACCATATGTAGGCCAAATCTGCTTCTGAAACTGAAACAAAGCTCTTGTCCTCTAACATCCAATGCTTGTCAGTTAAGATAAGAAACGTGTGAGCTTCATGCACAATATAGTTTGTTTGAGCAGAAAAGTGACTGCCCTTACCTGAAACGAAGTCTTCCTTGTAGGAAGACACAGAGCCTGGGATTTAACTCCATTTCTGAAGGGAAACACGCATCATAGTTCTCATCCATGGATCACACTCTGCTTTAGAGCAAGAAGCATGCTCTTGCTTTCTAGAGTCTCTAAGACAGCAGGAAACGTGAGTGTGCTGAGAACAAAAGAACGGTGTTTCCTACACATACGGACCATATGTAGTCCAAATCTGCTTCTGAAACTGATACAATGCTTGTCAGTTAAGATGAGAAACGTGTGAGCCTCATGAACGATGTAGTTCGTTTGAGCTGAAAAGTGACTGCCCTTACCTGAAACGAAGTCTTGTTTGTATGAAGACACAGAGCCTGGGATTTAACTCCATTTCTGAAGAGAAACACACAGCATAGTTCTCATCCATGGATCACACTCTGCTTTAGAGCGAGAAGCACGCTCTTGCTTTCTAGAGTCTCTAAGACAGCAGGAAATGTGAGTTTGCTGAGACCAAAGAATGGTGTTTCCTACACATATGGACCATATCTAGTCCACGTCTGCTTCTTAAACTGATAGAAAGCACTGGTCCTCTAACATCCAATGCTTGTCCGTTGATATGAGAAACGTGTGCGCTCCGTGAACGATGTAGTTCATTTGCGCTGAAAAGTGACTGACCTAACCTGAAACGAAGTCTTGCTTGTAGGAAGACAGAGAGTATTGGATTTAACTCCATTTCTGAAGCGAAACACACAGCATAGTTCTTATCCCTGGATCACACTCTGCTTTAGAGCGAGAAGCACGCTCTTGCTTTCTAGAGTCTCTAAGACAGCAGGAAACGTGAGTGTGCTGAGAACAAAGAACAGTGTTTCCTACACATACAGACCATATCTAGTCCAACTCTACTTCTGAAACTGATACATTGCACTGTTCCTCTAACATCCAATGCTTGTCAGTTAAGATGAGAAATGTATGAGCTTAATGAACGATGTAGTTCAATTGAGCCGAAAAATGACTGCCCTTACCTGAAACGAAGTCTTGCTTGTAGGAAGACACAGAGCCTGGGATTTAATTCCATTTCTGAAGGGAAACACACAGCATAGTTCTCATCCATGGATCATACTCTGCTTTAGAGCAAGAAGCATGCTCTTGCTTTCTAGAGTCTCTAAGACAGCAGGACACGTGAGTGTGCTGAGACCAAAGAACGGTGTTTCCTACACATACGGACCATATCTAGTCCATCTCTGCTTCTTAAACTGATACAAAGCACTGGTCCTCTAACATCCAATGCTTGTCTGTTGAGATGAGAAACTTGTGAGCTCCGTGAACGATGTAGTTCGTTTGAGCTGAAAAGTGACTGCCCTTACCTGAAACGAAGTCTTGCTTGTAGATAGACACAGAGCATTGGATTTAACTCCATTTCTGAAGGGAAACACACAGCATAGTTCTTATCCCTGGATCACACTCTGCTTTAGAGCGAAAAGGACGCTCTTGCTTTCTAGAGTCTCTAAGACAGCAGGAAACGTGAGTGTGCTGAGAACAAAGAACAGTGTTTCCTACACATACAGACCATATCTAGTCCAACTCTGCTTCTGAAACTGATACAATGCACTGTTCCTCTAACATCCAATGCTTGTCAGTTAAGATGAGAAATGTATGAGCTTCGTGAACGATGTAGTTCGATTGAGCCGAAAAATGACTGCCCTTACCTGAAACGAAGTATTGCTTGTAGGAAGACACAGAGCCTGGGATTTAACTCCATTTCTGAAGGGAAACACACAGCATAGTTCTCATCCATGGATCACACTCTGCTTTAGAGCAAGAAGCATGCTCTTGCTTTCTAGAGTATCTAAGACAGCAGGACACGTGAGTGTGCTGAGACCAAAGAACGGTGTTTCCTACACATACGGACCATATCTAGTCCAACTCTGCTTCTTAAACTGATACAAAGCACTGGTCCTCTAACATCCAATGCTTGTCTGTTGAGATGAGAAACGTGTGAGCTCCGTGAACGATGTAGTTCGTTTGAGCTGAAAATTGACTGCCCTTACCTGAAACGAAGTCTTGCTTGTAGGAAGACACAGAGCCAGGGATTTAACTCCATTTCTGAAGGGAAACACACAGCATAGTTCTCACCCATGGATCACACTCTGCTTAACAGCAAGAAGCATGCTCTTGCTTTCTAGAGTCTCTAATTCAGCAGGAAATCTGAGTGTGCCCAGAACAAAAGAATGGAGTTTCCTACACATACGGACCATATGTAGGCCAAATCTGCTTCTGAAACTGATACAAAGCTCTTGTCCTCTAACATCCAATACTTGTCAGTTAAAATAAGAAACGTGTGAGCTTCATGCACAATATAGTTTTTTTGAGCAGAAAAGTGACTGCCCTTACCTGAAACGAAGTCTTCCTTGTAGGAAGACAAAGAGCCTGGGATTTAACTTCATTTCTGAAGTGAAACACACAGCAGTGTTCTCATCCATTGATCACACTCTTCTTTAGAACAAGAAGCACGCTCTTGCTTTCTAGAGTCTCTAAGACAGCAGGAAACGTGAGTGTGCTGAGAACAAAAGAACGGTGTTTCCTACACATACGGACATTATATAGTCCAACTCTGCTTCTAAAACTGATACAAAGCACTGGTCCTCTAACATCCAATGCTTGTCTGTTAAGATGAGAAACGTGTGACCTTCTTGAACGATGTAGTTCGTTTGAGCTGAAAAGTGACTGCCTTTACCTGAAACAAAGTCTTGCCTGTAGGAAGACAAAGAGCCTGGGATTTAACTCCATTTCTGAAGGGAAACACACAGCATAGTTCTCATCCATGCATCACGCTCTGCTTTATAGCAAGAAGCACGCTCTTGATTTCTAAGTCTCTAATACAGCAGGAAATCTGAGTGTGCCCAGAACAAAAGAAGGGTGTTTCCTACACATACGGACCATATGTAGTCCAAATCTGCTTCTGAAACTGATACAATGCACTGGTCCTCTAACATCCAATGCTTGTCAGTTAAGATGAGAAACGTGTGAGATTCGTGAACGATGTAGTTCGTTTGAGCAGAAAAATGACTGACCTTACCTGAAACGAAGTCTTGCTTGTAGGAAGACTCAGATCCTGGGATTTAACTCCATTTCTGAAGTGAAACATACAGCAGTGTTCTCATCCATTGATCACACTCTGCTTTAGAACAAGAAGCACGCTCTTGCTTTCTAGAGTCTCTAAGACAGCAGGAAACGTGAGTGTGCTGAGACCAAGAACGGAGTTTCCTACACATACGGACCATATCTAGTCCACGTCTGCTTCTAAAACTGATACAAAGCACTGGTCCTGTAACATCCAATGCTTGTCTGTTGAGATGAGAAACGTGTGAGCTCCTTGAACGATGTAGTTCGTTTGAGCTGAAAAGTGACTGCCCTTACCTGAAATGAAGTCTTGCTTGTAGGAAGACACAGAGCCTGGGATTGAACTCCATTTCTGAAGTGAAACACACAGCAGTGTTCTCATCCATTGATCACACTCTGCTTTAGAACAAGAAGCACGCTCTTGCTTTCTAGGGTCTCTAAAACAGCAGGAAACGTGAGTGTGCTGAGAACAAAATAACGTTGTTTTCTTACACATACAGACATTATATAGTCCAACTCTGCTTCTGAAACTGATACAAAGCACTGGTCTTCTAACATCCAATGCTTTTCTGTTAAGATTAGAAACGTGTGAGCTTCGTTAGCAATGTAGTTCGTTTGAGCCGAAAAATGACTGCCCTTACCTGAAACGAAGTCTTGCTTGTAGGAAGACACAGAGCGTGGGATTTAACTCCATTTCTAAAGGGAAACACACAGCAGTGTTCTCATCCATTGATCACACTCTGCTTTAGAACAAGAAGCACGCTCTTGCTTTCTAGGGTCTCTAAGACAGCAGGAAACGTGAGTGTGCTGAGAACAAAAGGACTGTGTTTCCTACACATACAGACCATATCTAGTCCAACTCTACTTCTGAAACTGATACATTGCACTGTTCCTCTAACATCCAATTCTTGTCAGTAAAGATGAGAAATGTATGAGCTTAATGAACGATGTAGTTCGATTGAGCGGAAAAATGACTGCCCTTACCTGAAACGAAGTATTGCTTGTAGGAAGACACAGAGCCTGGGATTTAACTCCATTTCTGAAGGGAAACACACAGTATAGTTCTCATCCATGGATCACACTCTGCTTTAGAGCAAGAAGCATGCACTTGCTTTCTAGAGTCTCTAATACAGCAGGAAATCTGAGTGTGCCCAGAACAAAAGAACGGTGTTTCCTACACATACGGACCATATGTAGTCCAAATCTGCTTCTGAAACTGATACAATGCACTGTTCCTCTAACATCCAATGCTTGTCAGTTAAGATGGGAAACGTGTGAGCTTCGTGAACGATTTAGTTCGCTTGAGCCGAAAAATGACTGCCCTTACCTGAAATGAAGTCTTGCTTGTAGGAAGACACAGAGCGTGGGATTTAACTCCATTTCTGAAGGGAAACACACATCATAGTTCTAATCCATGGATCACACTCTGCTTTAGAGCAAGAAGCATGCTCTTGCTTTCTAGAGTCTCTAAGACAGCAGGAAACGTGAGTGTGCAGAGAACAAAATAACGGTGTTTCCTACACATACGGACCATATCTAGTCCAACTCTGCTCCTTAAACTGATACAAAGCACTTGTCCTCTAACATCCAATGCTTGTCTGTTGAGATGAGAATCGCGTGAGCTCCGTTAACGATGTAGTTCGTTTGAGCTGAAAAGAGACTGCCCTTACCTGAAACGAAGTCTTGCTTGTAGGAAGACACAGAGCCTGGGATTGAACTCCATTTCTGAAGGGAAAAACACAGCATAGTTCTCATCCATGGATCACACTCTGCTTTAGAGCGAGAAGCATGCTCTTGCTTTCTAGAGTCTCTAAGACAGCAGGAAACGTGAGTGTGCTGAGAACAAAGAACGGTGTTTCGTACACATACAGACCATATCTAGTCCAAATCTGCTTCTGAAACTGATACAAAGCACTGGTCCTCTAACATCAAATGCTTGTCTGTTAAGATTAGAAACGTGTGACCTCGGTGAACGATGTAGTTCCTTTGAGCTGAAAAGTGACTGCCCTTACCTGAAACGAAGTCTTGCTTGTAGGAAGACACAGAGCCAGGGATTTAACTCCATTTCTGAAGGGCAACACACAGCATAGTTTTCACCCATGGATCACACTCTGCTTAACAGCAAGAATCACGCTCTTGCTTTCTAGAGTCTCTAATACAGCAGGAAATCTGAGTGTGCCCAGAACAAAAGAACGGAGTTTCCTACACATACGGACCATATGTAGGCCAAATCTGCTTCTGAAACTGAAACAAAGCTCTTGTCCTCTAACATCCAATGCTTGTCAGTTAAGATAAGAAACGTGTGAGCTTCATGCACAATATAGTTTGTTTGAGCAGAAAAGTGACTGCCCTTACCTGAAACGAAGTCTTCCTTGTAGGAAGACACAGAGCCTGGGATTTAACTCCATTTCTGAAGGGAAACACGCATCATAGTTCTCATCCATGGCTCACACTCTGCTTTAGAGCAAGAAGCATGCTCTTGCTTTCTAGAGTCTCTAAGACAGCAGGAAACGTGAGTGTGCTGAGAACAAAAGAACGGTGTTTCCTACACATACGGACCATATGTAGTCCAAATCTGCTTCTGAAACTGATACAATGCACTGTTCCTCTAACATCCAATGCTTGTCAGTTAAGATGGGAAACGTGTGAGCTTCGTGAACGATTTAGTTCGCTTGAGCCGAAAAATGACTGCCCTTACCTGAAATGAAGTCTTGCTTGTAGGAAGACACAGAGCGTGGGATTTAACTCCATTTCTGAAGGGAAACACACATCATAGTTCTAATCCATGGATCACACTCTGCTTTAGAGCAAGAAGCATGCTCTTGCTTTCTAGAGTCTCTAAGACAGCAGGAAACGTGAGTGTGCAGAGAACAAAATAACGGTGTTTCCTACACATACGGACCATATCTAGTCCAACTCTGCTCCTTAAACTGATACAAAGCACTTGTCCTCTAACATCCAATGCTTGCCTGTTGAGATGAGAATCGCGTGAGCTCCGTTAACGATGTAGTTCGTTTGAGCTGAAAAGAGACTGCCCTTACCTGAAACGAAGTCTTGCTTGTAGGAAGACACAGAGCCTGGGATTGAACTCCATTTCTGAAGGGAAAAACACAGCATAGTTCTCATCCATGGATCACACTCTGCTTTAGAGCGAGAAGCATGCTCTTGCTTTCTAGAGTCTCTAAGACAGCAGGAAACGTGAGTGTGCTGAGAACAAAGAACGGTGTTTCGTACACATACAGACCATATCTAGTCCAAATCTGCTTCTGAAACTGATACAAAGCACTGGTCCTCTAACATCAAATGCTTGTCTGTTAAGATTAGAAACGTGTGACCTCGGTGAACGATGTAGTTCCTTTGAGCTGAAAAGTGACTGCCCTTACCTGAAACGAAGTCTTGCTTGTAGGAAGACACAGAGCCAGGGATTTAACTCCATTTCTGAAGGGAAACACACAGCATAGTTTTCACCCATGGATCACACTCTGCTTAACAGCAAGAATCACGCTCTTGCTTTCTAGAGTCTCTAATACAGCAGGAAATCTGAGTGTGCCCAGAACAAAAGAACGGAGTTTCCTACACATACGGACCATATGTAGGCCAAATCTGCTTCTGAAACTGAAACAAAGCTCTTGTCCTCTAACATCCAATGCTTGTCAGTTAAGATAAGAAACGTGTGAGCTTCATGCACAATATAGTTTGTTTGAGCAGAAAAGTGACTGCCCTTACCTGAAACGAAGTCTTCCTTGTAGGAAGACACAGAGCCTGGGATTTAACTCCATTTCTGAAGGGAAACACGCATCATAGTTCTCATCCATGGATCACACTCTGCTTTAGAGCAAGAAGCATGCTCTTGCTTTCTAGAGTCTCTAAGACAGCAGGAAACGTGAGTGTGCTGAGAACAAAAGAACGGTGTTTCCTACACATACGGACCATATGTAGTCCACATCTGCTTCTGAAACTGATACAATGCTTGTCAGTTAAGATGAGAAACGTGTGAGCCTCATGAACGATGTAGTTCGTTTGAGCTGAAAAGTGACTGCCCTTACCTGAAACGAAGTCTTGTTTGTATGAAGACACAGAGCCTGGGATTTAACTCCATTTCTGAAGAGAAACACACAGCATAGTTCTCATCCATGGATCACACTCTGCTTTAGAGCGAGAAGCAAGCTCTTGCTTTCTAGAGTCTCTAAGACAGCAGGAAATGTGAGTTTGCTGAGACCAAAGAATGGTGTTTCCTACACATATGGACCATATCTAGTCCACGTCTGCTTCTTAAACTGATAGAAAGCACTGGTCCTCTAACATCCAATGCTTGTCCGTTGATATGAGAAACGTGTGCGCTCAGTGAACGATGTAGTTCATTTGCGCTGAAAAGTGACTGACCTAACCTGAAACGAAGTCTTGCTTGTAGGAAGACAGAGAGTATTGGATTTAACTCCATTTCTGAAGCGAAACACACAGCATAGTTCTTATCCCTGGATCACACTCTGCTTTAGAGCGAGAAGCACGCTCTTGCTTTCTAGAGTCTCTAAGACAGCAGGAAACGTGAGTGTGCTGAGAACAAAGAACAGTGTTTCCTACACATACAGACCATATCTAGTCCAACTCTACTTCTGAAACTGATACATTGCACTGTTCCTCTAACATCCAATGCTTGTCAGTTAAGATGAGAAATGTATGAGCTTAATGAACGATGTAGTTCAATTGAGCCGAAAAATGACTGCCCTTACCTGAAACGAAGTCTTGCTTGTAGGAAGACACAGAGCCTGGGATTTAATTCCATTTCTGAAGGGAAACACACAGCATAGTTCTCATCCATGGATCATACTCTGCTTTAGAGCAAGAAGCATGCTCTTGCTTTCTAGAGTCTCTAAGACAGCAGGACACGTGAGTGTGCTGAGACCAAAGAACGGTGTTTCCTACACATACGGACCATATCTAGTCCATCTCTGCTTCTTAAACTGATACAAAGCACTGGTCCTCTAACATCCAATGCTTGTCTGTTGAGATGAGAAACTTGTGAGCTCCGTGAACGATGTAGTTCGTTTGAGCTGAAAAGTGACTGCCCTTACCTGAAACGAAGTCTTGCTTGTAGATAGACACAGAGCATTGGATTTAACTCCATTTCTGAAGGGAAACACACAGCATAGTTCTTATCCCTGGATCACACTCTGCTTTAGAGCGAAAAGGACGCTCTTGCTTTCTAGAGTCTCTAAGACAGCAGGAAACGTGAGTGTGCTGAGAACAAAGAACAGTGTTTCCTACACATACAGACCATATCTAGTCCAACTCTGCTTCTGAAACTGATACAATGCACTGTTCCTCTAACATCCAATGCTTGTCAGTTAAGATGAGAAATGTATGAGCTTCGTGAACGATGTAGTTCGATTGAGCCGAAAAATGACTGCCCTTACCTGAAACGAAGTATTGCTTGTAGGAAGACACAGAGCCTGGGATTTAACTCCATTTCTGAAGGGAAACACACAGCATAGTTCTCATCCATGGATCACACTCTGCTTTAGAGCAAGAAGCATGCTCTTGCTTTCTAGAGTATCTAAGACAGCAGGACACGTGAGTGTGCTGAGACCAAAGAACGGTGTTTCCTACACATACGGACCATATCTAGTCCAACTCTGCTTCTTAAACTGATACAAAGCACTGGTCCTCTAACATCCAATGCTTGTCTGTTGAGATGAGAAACGTGTGAGCTCCGTGAACGATGTAGTTCGTTTGAGCTGAAAATTGACTGCCCTTACCTGAAACGAAGTCTTGCTTGTAGGAAGACACAGAGCCAGGGATTTAACTCCATTTCTGAAGGGAAACACACAGCATAGTTCTCACCCATGGATCACACTCTGCTTAACAGCAAGAAGCATGCTCTTGCTTTCTAGAGTCTCTAATTCAGCAGGAAATCTGAGTGTGCCCAGAACAAAAGAATGGAGTTTCCTACACATACGGACCATATGTAGGCCAAATCTGCTTCTGAAACTGATACAAAGCTCTTGTCCTCTAACATCCAATACTTGTCAGTTAAAATAAGAAACGTGTGAGCTTCATGCACAATATAGTTTTTTTGAGCAGAAAAGTGACTGCCCTTACCTGAAACGAAGTCTTCCTTGTAGGAAGACAAAGAGCCTGGGATTTAACTTCATTTCTGAAGTGAAACACACAGCAGTGTTCTCATCCATTGATCACACTCTTCTTTAGAACAAGAAGCACGCTCTTGCTTTCTAGAGTCTCTAAGACAGCAGGAAACGTGAGTGTGCTGAGAACAAAAGAACGGTGTTTCCTACACATACGGACATTATATAGTCCAACTCTGCTTCTAAAACTGATACAAAGCACTGGTCCTCTAACATCCAATGCTTGTCTGTTAAGATGAGAAACGTGTGACCTTCTTGAACGATGTAGTTCGTTTGAGCTGAAAAGTGACTGCCTTTACCTGAAACAAAGTCTTGCCTGTAGGAAGACAAAGAGCCTGGGATTTAACTCCATTTCTGAAGGGAAACACACAGCATAGTTCTCATCCATGCATCACGCTCTGCTTTATAGCAAGAAGCACGCTCTTGATTTCTAAGTCTCTAATACAGCAGGAAATCTGAGTGTGCCCAGAACAAAAGAAGGGTGTTTCCTACACATACGGACCATATGTAGTCCAAATCTGCTTCTGAAACTGATACAATGCACTGGTCCTCTAACATCCAATGCTTGTCAGTTAAGATGAGAAACGTGTGAGATTCGTGAACGATGTAGTTCGTTTGAGCAGAAAAATGACTGACCTTACCTGAAACGAAGTCTTGCTTGTAGGAAGACTCAGATCCTGGGATTTAACTCCATTTCTGAAGTGAAACATACAGCAGTGTTCTCATCCATTGATCACACTCTGCTTTAGAACAAGAAGCACGCTCTTGCTTTCTAGAGTCTCTAAGACAGCAGGAAACGTGAGTGTGCTGAGACCAAGAACGGAGTTTCCTACACATACGGACCATATCTAGTCCACGTCTGCTTCTAAAACTGATACAAAGCACTGGTCCTGTAACATCCAATGCTTGTCTGTTGAGATGAGAAACGTGTGAGCTCCTTGAACGATGTAGTTCGTTTGAGCTGAAAAGTGACTGCCCTTACCTGAAATGAAGTCTTGCTTGTAGGAAGACACAGAGCCTGGGATTGAACTCCATTTCTGAAGTGAAACACACAGCAGTGTTCTCATCCATTGATCACACTCTGCTTTAGAACAAGAAGCACGCTCTTGCTTTCTAGGGTCTCTAAAACAGCAGGAAACGTGAGTGTGCTGAGAACAAAATAACGTTGTTTTCTTACACATACAGACATTATATAGTCCAACTCTGCTTCTGAAACTGATACAAAGCACTGGTCTTCTAACATCCAATGCTTTTCTGTTAAGATTAGAAACGTGTGAGCTTCGTTAGCAATGTAGTTCGTTTGAGCCGAAAAATGACTGCCCTTACCTGAAACGAAGTCTTGCTTGTAGGAAGACACAGAGCCTGGGATTTAACTCCATTTCTGAAGGGAAACACACAGTATAGTTCTCATCCATGGATCACACTCTGCTTTAGAGCAAGAAGCATGCACTTGCTTTCTAGAGTCTCTAATACAGCAGGAAATCTGAGTGTGCCCAGAACAAACGAACGGTGTTTCCTACACATACGGACCATATGTAGTCCAAATCTGCTTCTGAAACTGATACAATGCACTGTTCCTCTAACATCCAATGCTTGTCAGTTAAGATGGGAAACGTGTGAGCTTCGTGAACGATTTAGTTCGCTTGAGCCGAAAAATGACTGCCCTTACCTGAAATGAAGTCTTGCTTGTAGGAAGACACAGAGCGTGGGATTTAACTCCATTTCTGAAGGGAAACACACATCATAGTTCTAATCCATGGATCACACTCTGTTTTAGAGCAAGAAGCATGCTCTTGCTTTCTAGAGTCTCTAAGACAGCAGGAAACGTGAGTGTGCAGAGAACAAAATAACGGTGTTTCCTACACATACGGACCATATCTAGTCCAACTCTGCTCCTTAAACTGATACAAAGCACTTGTCCTCTAACATCCAATGCTTGTCTGTTGAGATGAGAATCGCGTGAGCTCCGTTAACGATGTAGTTCGTTTGAGCTGAAAAGAGACTGCCCTTACCTGAAACGAAGTCTTGCTTGTAGGAAGACACAGAGCCTGGGATTGAACTCCATTTCTGAAGGGAAAAACACAGCATAGTTCTCATCCATGGATCACACTCTGCTTTAGAGCGAGAAGCATGCTCTTGCTTTCTAGAGTCTCTAAGACAGCAGGAAACGTGAGTGTGCTGAGAACAAAGAACGGTGTTTCGTACACATACAGACCATATCTAGTCCAAATCTGCTTCTGAAACTGATACAAAGCACTGGTCCTCTAACATCAAATGCTTGTCTGTTAAGATTAGAAACGTGTGACCTCGGTGAACGATGTAGTTCCTTTGAGCTGAAAAGTGACTGCCCTTACCTGAAACGAAGTCTTGCTTGTAGGAAGACACAGAGCCAGGGATTTAACTCCATTTCTGAAGGGAAACACACAGCATAGTTTTCACCCATGGATCACACTCTGCTTAACAGCAAGAATCACGCTCTTGCTTTCTAGAGTCTCTAATACAGCAGGAAATCTGAGTGTGCCCAGAACAAAAGAACGGAGTTTCCTACACATACGGACCATATGTAGGCCAAATCTGCTTCTGAAACTGAAACAAAGCTCTTGTCCTCTAACATCCAATGCTTGTCAGTTAAGATAAGAAACGTGTGAGCTTCATGCACAATATAGTTTGTTTGAGCAGAAAAGTGACTGCCCTTACCTGAAACGAAGTCTTCCTTGTAGGAAGACACAGAGCCTGGGATTTAACTCCATTTCTGAAGGGAAACACGCATCATAGTTCTCATCCATGGATCACACTCTGCTTTAGAGCAAGAAGCATGCTCTTGCTTTCTAGAGGCTCTAAGACAGCAGGAAACGTGAGTGTGCTGAGAACAAAAGAACGGTGTTTCCTACACATACAGACCATATGTAGTCCAAATCTGCTTCTGAAACTGATACAATGCTTGTCAGTTAAGATGAGAAACGTGTGAGCCTCATGAACGATGTAGTTCGTTTGAGCTGAAAAGTGACTGCCCTTACCTGAAACGAAGTCTTGTTTGTATGAAGACACAGAGCCTGGGATTTAACTCCATTTCTGAAGAGAAACACACAGCATAGTTCTCATCCATGGATCACACTCTGCTTTAGAGCGAGAAGCACGCTCTTGCTTTCTAGAGTCTCTAAGACAGCAGGAAATGTGAGTTTGCTGAGACCAAAGAATGGTGTTTCCTACACATACGGACCATATCTAGTCCACGTCTGCTTCTTAAACTGATAGAAAGCACTGGTCCTCTAACATCCAATGCTTGTCCGTTGATATGAGAAACGTGTGCGCTCCGTGAACGATGTAGTTCATTTGCGCTGAAAAGTGACTGACCTAACCTGAAACGAAGTCTTGCTTGTAGGAAGACAGAGAGCATTGGATTTAACTCCATTTCTGAAGCGAAACACACAGCATAGTTCTTATCCCTGGATCACACTCTGCTTTAGAGCGAAAAGCACGCTCTTGCTTTCTAGAGTCTCTAAGACAGCAGGAAACGTGAGTGTGCTGAGAACAAAGAACAGTGTTTCCTACACATACAGACCATATCTAGTCCAACTCTACTTCTGAAACTGATACATTGCACTGTTCCTCTAACATCCAATGCTTGTCAGTTAAGATGAGAAATGTATGAGCTTCGTGAACGATGTAGTTCGATTGAGCCGAAAAATGACTGCCCTTACCTGAAACGAAGTATTGCTTGTAGGAAGACACAGAGCCTGGGATTTAACTCCATTTCTGAAGGGAAACACACAGCATAGTTCTCATCCATGGATCACACTCTGCTTTAGAGCAAGAAGCATGCTCTTGCTTTCTAGAGTATCTAAGACAGCAGGACACGTGAGTGTGCTGAGACCAAAGAACGGTGTTTCCTACACATACGGACCATATCTAGTCCAACTCTGCTTCTTAAACTGATACAAAGCACTGGTCCTCTAACATCCAATGCTTGTCTGTTGAGATGAGAAACGTGTGAGCTCCGTGAACGATGTAGTTCGTTTGAGCTGAAAATTGACTGCCCTTACCTGAAACGAAGTCTTGCTTGTAGGAAGACACAGAGCCAGGGATTTAACTCCATTTCTGAAGGGAAACACACAGCATAGTTCTCACCCATGGATCACACTCTGCTTAACAGCAAGAAGCATGCTCTTGCTTTCTAGAGTCTCTAATTCAGCAGGAAATCTGAGTGTGCCCAGAACAAAAGAATGGAGTTTCCTACACATACGGACCATATGTAGGCCAAATCTGCTTCTGAAACTGATACAAAGCTCTTGTCCTCTAACATCCAATGCTTGTCAGTTAAGATAAGAAACGTGTGAGCTTCATGCACAATATAGTTTTTTTGAGCAGAAAAGTGACTGCCCTTACCTGAAACGAAGTCTTCCTTGTAGGAAGACAAAGAGCCTGGGATTTAACTTCATTTCTGAAGTGAAACACACAGCAGTGTTCTCATCCATTGATCACACTCTTCTTTAGAACAAGAAGCACGCTCTTGCTTTCTAGAGTCTCTAAGACAGCAGGAAACATGAGTGTGCTGAGAACAAAAGAACGGTGTTTCCTACACATACGGACATTATATAGTCCAACTCTGCTTCTAAAACTGATACAAAGCACTGGTCCTCTAACATCCAATGCTTGTCTGTTAAGATGAGAAACGTGTGACCTTCTTGAACGATGTAGTTCGTTTGAGCTGAAAAGTGACTGCCTTTACCTGAAACAAAGTCTTGCCTGTAGGAAGACAAAGAGCCTGGGATTTAACTCCATTTCTGAAGGGAAACACACAGCATAGTTCTCATCCATGCATCACGCTCTGCTTTATAGCAAGAAGCACGCTCTTGATTTCTAAGTCTCTAATACAGCAGGAAATCTGAGTGTGCCCAGAACAAAAGAAGGGTGTTTCCTACACATACGGACCATATGTAGTCCAAATCTGCTTCTGAAACTGATACAATGCACTGGTCCTCTAACATCCAATGCTTGTCAGTTAAGATGAGAAACGTGTGAGATTCGTGAACGATGTAGTTCGTTTGAGCAGAAAAATGACTGACCTTACCTGAAATGAAGTCTTGCTTGTAGGAAGACTCAGAGCCTGGGATTTAACACCATTTCTGAAGTGAAACATACAGCAGTGTTCTCATCCATTGATCACACTCTGCTTTAGAACAAGAAGCACGCTCTTGCCTTCTAGAGTCTCTAAGACAGCAGGAAACGTGAGTGTGCTGAGAACAAAAGAACGGTGTTTCCTACACATACGGACCATATCTAGTCCATCTCTGCTTCTTAAACTGATACAAAGCACTGCTCCTCTAACATCCAATGCTTGTCTGTTGAGATGAGAAACGTGTGCGCTCCGTGAACGATGTAGTTCGTTTGTGCTGAAAAGTGACTGCCCTTACCTGAAACGAAGTCTTGCTTGTAGATAGACACAGAGCATTGGATTTAACTCCATTTCTGAAGGGAAACACACAGCATAGTTCTTATCCCTGGATCACACTCTGCTTTAGAGCGAAAAGCACGCTCTTGTTTTCTAGAGTCTCTAAGACAGCAGGAAACGTGAGTGTGCTGAGAACAAAGAACAGTGTTTCCTACACATACAGACCATATCTAGTCCAACTCTGCTTCTGAAACTGATACAATGCACTGTTCCTCTAACATCCAATGCTTGTCAGTTAAGATGAGAAATGTATGATCTTCGTGAACGATGTAGTTCGATTGAGCCGAAAAATGACTGCCCTTACCTGAAACGAAGTATTGCTTGTAGGAAGACACAGAGCCTGGGATTTAACTCCATTTCTGAAGGGAAACACACAGCATAGTTCTCATCCATGGATCACACTCTGCTTTAGAGCAAGAAGCATGCTCTTGCTATCTAGAGTATCTAAGACAGCAGGACACGTGAGTGTGCTGAGACCAAAGAACGGTGTTTCCTACACATACGGACCATATCTAGTCCAACTCTGCTTCTTAAACTGATACAAAGCACTGGTCCTCTAACATCCAATGCTTGTCTGTTGAGATGAGAAACGTGTGAGCTCCGTGAACGATGTAGTTCGTTTGAGCTGAAAAGTGACTGCCCTTACCTGAAACGAAGTCTTGCTTGTAGGAAGACACAGAGCCAGGGATTTAACTCCATTTCTGAAGGGAAACACACAGCATAGTTCTCACCCATGGATCACACTCTGCTTAACAGCAAGAAGCACGCTCTTGCTTTCTAGAGTCTCTAATTCAGCAGGAAATCTGAGTGTGCCCAGAACAAAAGAACGGAGTTTCCTACACATACGGACCATATGTAGGCCAAATCTGCTTCTGAAACTGATACAAAGCTCTTGTCCTCTAACATCCAATGCTTGTCAGTTAAGATAAGAAACGTGTGAGCTTCATGCACAATATAGTTTGTTTGAGCAGAAAAGTGACTGCCCTTACCTGAAACGAAGTCTTCCTTGTAGGAAGACACAGAGCCTGGGATTTAACTTCATTTCTGAAGTGAAACACACAGCAGTGTTCTCATCCATTGATCACACTCTTCTTTAGAACAAGAAGCACGCTCTTGCTTTCTAGAGTCTCTAAGACAGCAGGAAACGTGAGTGTGCTGAGAACAAAAGAACGGTGTTTCCTACACATACGGACATTATATAGTCCAACTCTGCTTCTAAAACTGATACAAAGCACTGGTCCTCTAACATCCAATGCTTGTCTGTTAAGATGAGAAACGTGTGACCTTCTTGAACGATGTAGTTCGTTTGAGCTGAAAAGTGACTGCCTTTACCTGAAACAAAGTCTTGCCTGTAGGAAGACAAAGAGCCTGGGATTTAACTCCATGTCTGAAGGGAAACACACAGCATAGTTCTCATCCATGCATCACGCTCTGCTTTATAGCAAGAAGCACACTCTTGCTTTCTAAGTCTCTAATACAGCAGGAAATCTGAGTGTGCCCAGAACAAAAGAAGGGTGTTTCCTAAACATACGGACAATATGTAGTCCAAATCTGCTTCTGAAACTGATACAATGCACTGGTCCTCTAACATCCAATGCTTGTCAGTTAAGATGAGAAACGTGTGAGCTTTGTGAACAATGTAGTTCGTTTGAGCAGAAAAATGACTGACCTTACCTGAAACGAAGTCTTGCTTGTAGGAAGACTCAGATCCTGGGATTTAACTCCATTTCTGAAGTGAAACATACAGCAGTGTTCTCATCCATTGATCACACTCTGCTTTAGAACAAGAAGCACGCTCTTGCTTTCTAGAGTCTCTAAGACAGCAGGAAACGTGAGTGTGCTGAGAACAAAAGAACGGTGTTTCCTACACATACGGACCATATCTAGTCCATCTCTGCTTCTTAAACTGATACAAAGCACTGGTCCTCTAACATCCAATGCTTGTCTGTTGAGATTAGAATCGTGTGACCTCCGTGAACGATGTAGTACGTTTGAGCTGAAAAGTGACTGCCCTTACCTGAAACGAAGTCTTGCTTGTAGGAAGACACAGAGCCTGGGATTTAACTCCATTTCTGAAGGGAAACACACAGCATAGTTCTCATCCATGGATCACACTCTGCTTTAGAGCAAGAAGCATGCTCTTGCTTTCTAGAGTCTCTAAGACAGCAGGAAACGGGAGTGTGCTGAGACCAAGAACGGAGTTTCCTACACATACGGAACATATCTAGTCCACGTCTGCTTCTAAAACTGATACAAAGCACTGGTCCTGTAACATCCAATGCTTGTCTGTTGAGATGAGAAACGTGAGAGCTCCTTGAACGATGTAGTTCGTTTGAGCTGAAAAGTGACTGCCCTTACCTGAAATGAAGTCTTGCTTGTAGGAACACACAGAGCCTGGGATTGAACTCCATTTCTGAAGTGAAACACACAGCAGTGTTCTCATCCATTGATCACACTCTGCTTTAGAACAAGAAGCACGCTCTTGCTTTCTAGGGTCTCTAAAACAGCAGGAAACATGAGTGTGCTGAGAACAAAATAACGTTGTTTTCTTACAAATACAGACATTATATAGTCCAACTCTGCTTCTGAAACTGATACAAAGCACTGGTCCTCTAACATCCAATGCTTTTCTGTTAAGATTAGAAACGTGTGAGCTTCGTTAGCAATGTAGTTCGTTTGAGCCGAAAAATGACTGCCCTTACCTGAAACGAAGTCTTGCTTGTAGGAAGACACAGAGCGTGGGATTTAACTCCATTTCTAAAGGGAAACACACAGCAGTGTTCTCATCCATTGATCACACTCTGCTTTAGAACAAGAAGCACGCTCTTGCTTTCTAGGGTCTCTAAGACAGCAGGAAACGTGAGTGTGCTGAGAACAAAAGGACTGTGTTTCCTACACATACGGACCATATCTAGTCCAACTCTGCTTCTTAAACTGATACAATGCACTGGTCCTCTAACATCCAATGCTTGTCTGTTGAGATGAGAATCGTGTGAGCTACGTGAACGATGTAGTTCTTTTGAGCTGAAAAGTTACTGCCCTTACCTGAAACGAAGTCTTGCTTGTAGGAAGACACAGAGCCTGGGATTTAACTCCATTTCTGAAGGGAAACACACAGCAGAGTTCTCATCCATGGATCACACTCTGCTTTAGAGTGAGAAGCATGCTCTTGCTTTCTAGAGTCTCTAAGACAGCAGGAAATCTGAGTGTGCCCAGAACAAAAGAATGGAGTTTCCTACACATACGGACCATATGTAGGCTAAATCTGCTTCTGAAACTGATACAAAGCTCTTGTCCTCTAACATCCAATGCTTGTCACTTAAGATAAGAAACGTGTGAGCTTCATGCACAATATAGTTTGTTTGAGCAGAAAAGTGACTGCCATTACCTGAAACGAAGTCTTCCTTGTAGGAAGACACAGAGCCTGGGATTTAACTCCATTTCTGAAGTGAAACACACCGCAGTGTTCTCATCCATTGATCACACTCTTCTTTAGAACAAGAAGCACGCTCTTGCTTTCTAGAGACTCTAAGACAGCAGGAAACGTGAGTGTGCTGAGAACAAAAGAACGGTGTTTCCTACACATACGGACATTATATAGTCCAACTCTGCTTCTAAAACTGATACAAAGCACTGGTCCTCTAACATCCAATGCTTGTCTGTTAAGATGAGAAACGTGTGAGCTTCTTGAACGATGTAGTTCGTTTGAGCTGAAAAGTGACTGCCCTTACCTGAAACGAAGTCTTGCCTGAAGGAAGACAAAGAGCCTGGGATTTAACTCCATTTCTGAAGGGAAACACACAGCATAGTTCTCATCCATGCATCACACTCTGCTTTATAGCAAGAAGCACGCTCTTGCTTTCTAGAGTCTCTAATACAGCAGGAAATCTGAGTGTGCCCAGAACAAAAGAAGGGTGTTTCCTACACATACGGACCATATGTAGTCCAAATCTGCTTCTGAAACTGATACAATGCACTGGTCCTCTAACATCCAATGCTTGTCAGTTAAGATGAGAAACGTGTGAGCTTCGTGAACGATGTAGTTCGTTTGAGCAGAAAAATGACTGACCTTACCTGAAACGAAGTCTTGCTTGTAGGAAGACTCAGAGCGTGGGATTTAACACCATTTCTGAAGTGAAACATACAGCAGTGTTCTCATCCATTGATCACACTCTGCTTTAGAACAAGAAGCACGCTCTTGCCTTCTAGAGTCTCTAAGACAGCAGGAAACGTGAGTGTGCTGAGAACAAAAGAACGGTGTTTCCTACACATACGGACATTATATAGTCCAACTCTGCTTCTAAAACTGATACAAAGCACTGGTCCTCTAACATCCAATGCTTGTCTGTTAAGATGAGAAACGTGTGAGCTTCTTGAACGATGTAGTTCGTTTGAGCTGAAAAGTGACTGCCCTTACCTGAAACGAAGTCTTGCCTGAAGGAAGACAAAGAGCCTGGGATTTAACTCCATTTCTGAAGGGAAACACACAGCATAGTTCTCATCCATGCATCACACTCTGCTTTATAGCAAGAAGCACGCTCTTGCTTTCTAGAGTCTCTAATACAGCAGGAAATCTGAGTGTGCCCAGAACAAAAGAAGGGTGTTTCCTACACATACGGACCATATGTAGTCCAAATCTGCTTCTGAAACTGATACAATGCACTGGTCCTCTAACATCCAATGCTTGTCAGTTAAGATGAGAAACGTGTGAGATTCGTGAACGATGTAGTTCGTTTGAGCAGAAAAATGACTGACCTTACCTGAAACGAAGTCTTGCTTGTAGGAAGACTCAGAGCGTGGGATTTAACACCATTTCTGAAGTGAAACATACAGCAGTGTTCTCATCCATTGATCACACTCTGCTTTAGAACAAGAAGCACGCTCTTGCCTTCTAGAATCTCTAAGACAGCAGGAAACGTGAGTGTGCTGAGAACAAAAGAACGGTGTTTCCTACACATACGGACCATATCTAGTCCATCTCTGCTTCTTAAACTGATACAAAGCACTGGTCCTCTAACATCCAATGCTTGTCTGTTGAGATGAGAATCGTGTGAGCTCCGTGAACGATGTAGTTCGTTTGAGCTGAAAAGTGACTGCCCTTACCTGAAACGAAGTCTTGCTTGTAGGAAGTCACAGAGCCTGCGATTTAACTCCATTTCTGAAGGAAAACACACAGCATAGTTCTCATCCATGGATCACACTCTGCTTTAGAGCAAGAAGCATGCTCTTGCTTTCTAGAGTCTCTAAGACAGAAGGAAACGTGAGTGTGCTGAGACCAAAGAACGGTGTTTCCTACACATAGGGACCATATCTAGTCCACGTCTGCTTCTTAAACTGATATAAAGCACTGCTCCTCTAACATCCAATGCGTGTCTGTTGAGATGAGAAACGTGTGCGCTCCGTGAAAGATGTAGTTCTTTTGCGCTGAAAAGTGACTGACCTTACCTGAAACGAAGTCTTGCTTGTAGGAAGACAAAGAGCATTGGATTTAACTCCACTTCTGAAGCGAAACACACAGCATAGTTCTTATCCCTGGATCACACTCTGCTTTAGAGCGAGAAGCACGCTCTTGCTTTCTAGAGTCTCTAAGACAGCAGGAAACGTGAGTGTGCTGAGAACAAAAAACAGTGTTTCCTACACATACAGACCATATCTAGTCCAACTCTACTTCTGAAACTGATACATTGCACTGTTCCTCTAACATCCAATGCTTGTCAGTAAAGATGAGAAATGTATGAGCTTAATGAACGATGTAGTTCGATTGAGCGGAAAAATGACTGCCCTTACCTGAAACGAAGTATTGCTTGTAGGAAGACACAGAGCCTGGGATTTAACTCCATTTCTGAAGGGAAACACACAGTATAGTTCTCATCCATGGATCACACTCTGCTTTAGAGCAAGAAGCATGCACTTGCTTTCTAGAGTCTCTAATACAGCAGGAAATCTGAGTGTGCCCAGAACAAAAGAACGGTGTTTCCTACACATACGGACCATATGTAGTCCAAATCTGCTTCTGAAACTGATACAATGCACTGTTCCTCTAACATCCAATGCTTGTCAGTTAAGATGGGAAACGTGTGAGCTTCGTGAACGATTTAGTTCGCTTGAGCCGAAAAATGACTGCCCTTACCTGAAATGAAGTCTTGCTTGTAGGAAGACAGAGAGCGTGGGATTTAACTCCATTTCTGAAGGGAAACACACATCATAGTTCTAATCCATGGATCACACTCTGCTTTAGAGCAAGAAGCGTGCTCTTGCTTTCTAGAGTCTCTAAGACAGCAGGAAACGTGAGTGTGCAGAGAACAAAATAACGGTGTTTCCTACACATACGGACCATATCTAGTCCAACTCTGCTCCTTAAACTGATACAAAGCACTTGTCCTCTAACATCCAATGCTTGTCTGTTGAGATGAGAATCGCGTGAGCTCCGTTAACGATGTAGTTCGTTTGAGCTGAAAAGTGACTGCCCTTACCTGAAACGAAGTCTTGCTTGTAGGAAGACACAGAGCCAGGGATTTAACTCCATTTCTGAAGGGAAACACACAGCATAGTTTTCACCCATGGATCACACTCTGCTTAACAGCAAGAATCACGCTCTTGCTTTCTAGAGTCTCTAATACAGCAGGAAATCTGAGTGTGCCCAGAACAAAAGAACGGAGTTTCCTACACATACGGACCATATGTAGGCCAAATCTGCTTCTGAAACTGAAACAAAGCTCTTGTCCTCTAACATCCAATGCTTGTCAGTTAAGATAAGAAACGTGTGAGCTTCATGCACAATATAGTTTGTTTGAGCAGAAAAGTGACTGCCCTTACCTGAAACGAAGTCTTCCTTGTAGGAAGACACAGAGCCTGGGATTTAACTCCATTTCTGAAGGGAAACACGCATCATAGTTCTCATCCATGGATCACACTCTGCTTTAGAGCAAGAAGCATGCTCTTGCTTTCTAGAGTCTCTAAGACAGCAGGAAACGTGAGTGTGCTGAGAACAAAAGAACGATGTTTCCTACACATACGGACCATATGTAGTCCAAATCTGCTTCTGAAACTGATACAATGCTTGTCAGTTAAGATGAGAAACGTGTGAGCCTCATGAACGATGTAGTTCGTTTGAGCTGAAAAGTGACTGCCCTTACCTGAAACGAAGTCTTGTTTGTATGAAGACACAGAGCCTGGGATTTAACTCCATTTCTGAAGAGAAACACACAGCATAGTTCTCATCCATGGATCACACTCTGCTTTAGAGCGAGAAGCACGCTCTTGCTTTCTAGAGTCTCTAAGACAGCAGGAAATGTGAGTTTGCTGAGACCAAAGAATGGTGTTTCCTACACATACGGACCATATCTAGTCCACGTCTGCTTCTTAAACTGATAGAAAGCACTGGTCCTCTAACATCCAATGCTTGTCCGTTGATATGAGAAACGTGTGCGCTCCGTGAACGATGTAGATCATTTGCGCTGAAAAGTGACTGACCTTACCTGAAACGAAGTCTTGCTTGTAGGAAGACAGAGAGCATTGGATTTAACTCCATTTCTGAAGCGAAACACACAGCATAGTTCTTATCCCTGGATCACACTCTGCTTTAGAGCGAGAAGCACGCTCTTGCTTTCTAGAGTCTCTAAGACAGCAGGAAACGTGAGTGTGCTGAGAACAAAGAACAGTGTTTCCTACACATACAGACCATATCTAGTCCAACTCTACTTCTGAAACTGATACATTGCACTGTTCCTCTAACATCCAATGCTTGTCAGTTAAGATGAGAAATGTATGAGCTTAATGAACGATGTAGTTCAATTGAGCCGAAAAATGACTGCCCTTACCTGAAACGAAGTCTTGCTTGTAGGAAGACACAGAGCCTGGGATTTAATTCCATTTCTGAAGGGAAACACACAGCATAGTTCTCATCCATGGATCATACTCTGCTTTAGAGCAAGAAGCATGCTCTTGCTTTCTAGAGTCTCTAAGACAGCAGGACACGTGAGTGTGCTGAGACCAAAGAACGGTGTTTCCTACACATACGGACCATATCTAGTCCATCTCTGCTTGTTAAACTGATACAAAGCACTGGTCCTCTAACATCCAATGCTTGTCTGTTGAGATGAGAAACTTGTGAGCTCCGTGAACGATGTAGTTCTTTTGAGCTGAAAAGTGACTGCCCTTACCTGAAACGAAGTCTTGCATGTAGGAAGACAGAGAGTCTGGGATTGAACTCCATTTCTGAAGGGAAACACACAGCATAGTTCTCATCCATGGATCACACTCTGCTTTAGAGCAAGAAGCATGCTCTTGCTTTCTAGAGTCTCTAAGACAGCATGAAACGTGAGTGTGCTGAGACTAAAGAACGGTGTTTCCTACACATACGGACCATATCTAGTCCAACTCTGCTTCTTAAACTGATACAAAGCACTGGTCCTCTAACATCCAATGCTTGTCTGTTAAGATTAGAAACGTGTGAGCTCCGTGAACGATGTAGTACCTTTGAGCTGAAAAGTGACTGCCATTACCTGAAACGAAGTCTTGCTTGTAGGAAGACACAGAGCCTGGGATTTAACTCCATTTCTGAAGGGAAACACACAGCATAGTTCTCACCCATGGATCACACTCTGCTTAACAGCAAGACGTACACTCTTGCTTTCTAGAGTCTCTAATACAGCAGGAAATCTGAGTGTGCCCAGAAGAAAAGAACGGAGTTTCCTACACATACAGACCATATGTAGTCCAAATCTGCTTCTGAAACTGATACAAAGCTCTGGTCCTCTAACATCCAATGCTTGTCAGTTAACATAAGAAACGTGTGAGCTTCACGAACAATGTAGTTCGTTGGAGCAGAAAAGTGACTGCCCTTACCTGAAACGAAGTATTGCTTGTAGGAAGACACAGAGCCTGGGATTTAACTCCATTTCTGAATTGGAACACACAGCAGTGTTCTCATCCATTGATCACACGCTGCTTTAGAACAAGAAGCACGCTCTTGTTTTCTAGATTCTCTAAGACAGCAGGAAATGTGAGTTTGCTGAGACCAAAGAATGGTGTTTCCTACACATACGGACCATATCTAGTCCACGTCTGCTTCTTAAACTGATAGAAAGCACTGGTCCTCTAACATCCAATGCTTGTCTGTTGAGATGAGAAACGTGTGCGCTCCGTGAACGATGTAGTTCATTTGCGCTGAAAAGTGACTGACCTTACCTGAAACGAAGTCTTGCTTGTAGGAAGACACAGAGCATTGGATTTAACTCCATTTCTGAAGCGAAACACACAGCATAGTTCTTATCCCTGGATCACACTCTGCTTTAGAGCGAGAAGCACGCTCTTGCTTTCTAGAGTCTCTAAGACAGCAGGAAACGTGAGTGTGCTGAGAACAAAGAACAGTGTTTCCTACACATACAGACCATATCTAGTCCAACTCTACTTCTGAAACTGATACATTGCACTGTTCCTCTAACATCCAATGCTTGTCAGTAAAGATGAGAAATGTATGAGCTTAATGAACGATGTAGTTCAATTGAGCCGAAAAATGACTGCCCTTACCTGAAACGAAGTCTTGCTTGTAGGAAGACACAGAGCCTGGGATTTAATTCCATTTCTGAAGGGAAACACACAGCATAGTTCTCATCCATGGATCATACTCTGCTTTAGAGCAAGAAGCATGCTCTTGCTTTCTAGAGTCTCTAAGACAGCAGGACACGTGAGTGTGCTGAGACCAAAGAACGGTGTTTCCTACACATACGGACCATATCTAGTCCATCTCTGCTTCTTAAACTGATACAAAGCACTGGTCCTCTAACATCCAATGCTTGTCTGTTGAGATGAGAAACTTGTGAGCTCCGTGAACGATGTAGTTCGTTTGAGCTGAAAAGTGACTGCCCTTACCTGAAACGAAGTCTTGCATGTAGGAAGACACAGAGTCTGGGATTGAACTCCATTTCTGAAGGGAAACACACAGCATAGTTCTCACCCATGGATCACACTCTGCTTAACAGCAAGACGTACACTCTTGCTTTCTAGAGTCTCTAATACAGCAGGAAATCTGAGTGTGCCCAGAACAAAAGAACGGAGTTTCCTACACATACAGACCATATGTAGTCCAAATCTGCTTCTGAAACTGATACAACGCACTGGTCCTCTAACATCCAATGCTTGTCTGTTGAGATGAGAATCGTGTGAGCTCCGTGAACGATGTAGTTCGTTTGAGCTGAAAAGTGACTGCCCTTACCTGAAACGAAGTCTTGCTTGTAGGAAGTCACAGAGCCTGGGATTTAACTCCATTTCTGAAGGAAAACACACAGCATAGTTCTCATCCATGGATCACACTCTGCTTTAGAGCAAGAAGCATGCTCTTGCTTTCTAGATTCTCTAAGACAGCAGGAAACGTGAGTGTGCTGAGACCAAAGAATGGTGTTTCCTACACATACGGACCATATCTAGTAAACGTCTGCTTCTTAAACTGATAGAAAGCACTGGTACTCTAACATCCAATGCTTGTCTGTTGAGATGAGAAACGTGTGCGCTCCGTGAACGATGTAGTTCATTTGCGCTGAAAAGTGACTGACCTTACCTGAAACGAAGTCTTGCTTGTAGGAAGACACAGAGCATTGGATTTAACTCCATTTCTGAAGCGAAACACACAGCATAGTTCTTATCCCTGGATCACACTCTGCTTTAGAGCGAGAAGCACGCTCTTGCTTTCTAGAGTCTCTAAGACAGCAGGAAACGTGAGTGTGCTGAGAACAAAGAACAGTGTTTCCTACACATACAGACCATATCTAGTCCAACTCTACTTCTGAAACTGATACATTGCACTGTTCCTCTAACATCCAATGCTTGCCAGTAAAGATGAGAAATGTATGAGCTTAATGAACGATGTAGTTCAATTGAGCCGAAAAATGACTGCCCTTACCTGAAACGAAGTCTTGCTTGTAGGAAGACACAGAGCCTGGGATTTAATTCCATTTCTGAAGGGAAACACACAGCATAGTTCTCATCCATGGATCATACTCTGCTTTAGAGCAAGAAGCATGCTCTTGCTTTCTAGAGTCTCTAAGACAGCAGGACACGTGAGTGTGCTGAGACCAAAGAACGGTGTTTCCTACACATACGGACCATATCTAGTCCATCTCTGCTTGTTAAACTGATACAAAGCACTGGTCCTCTAACATCCAATGCTTGTCTGTTGAGATGAGAAACTTGTGAGCTCCGTGAACGATGTAGTTCTTTTGAGCTGAAAAGTGACTGCCCTTACCTGAAACGAAGTCTTGCATGTAGGAAGACAGAGAGTCTGGGATTGAACTCCATTTCTGAAGGGAAACACACAGCATAGTTCTCATCCATGGATCACACTCTGCTTTAGAGCAAGAAGCATGCTCTTGCTTTCTAGAGTCTCTAAGACAGCATGAAACGTGAGTGTGCTGAGACTAAAGAACGGTGTTTCCTACACATACGGACCATATCTAGTCCAACTCTGCTTCTTAAACTGATACAAAGCACTGGTCCTCTAACATCCAATGCTTGTCTGTTAAGATTAGAAACGTGTGAGCTCCGTGAACGATGTAGTACCTTTGAGCTGAAAAGTGACTGCCATTACCTGAAACGAAGTCTTGCTTGTAGGAAGACACAGAGCCTGGGATTTAACTCCATTTCTGAAGGGAAACACACAGCATAGTTCTCACCCATGGATCACACTCTGCTTAACAGCAAGACGTACACTCTTGCTTTCTAGAGTCTCTAATACAGCAGGAAATCTGAGTGTGCCCAGAAGAAAAGAACGGAGTTTCCTACACATACAGACCATATGTAGTCCAAATCTGCTTCTGAAACTGATACAAAGCTCTGGTCCTCTAACATCCAATGCTTGTCAGTTAACATAAGAAACGTGTGAGCTTCACGAACAATGTAGTTCGTTGGAGCAGAAAAGTGACTGCCCTTACCTGAAACGAAGTATTGCTTGTAGGAAGACACAGAGCCTGGGATTTAACTCCATTTCTGAATTGGAACACACAGCAGTGTTCTCATCCATTGATCACACGCTGCTTTAGAACAAGAAGCACGCTCTTGTTTTCTAGATTCTCTAAGACAGCAGGAAATGTGAGTTTGCTGAGACCAAAGAATGGTGTTTCCTACACATACGGACCATATCTAGTCCACGTCTGCTTCTTAAACTGATAGAAAGCACTGGTCCTCTAACATCCAATGCTTGTCTGTTGAGATGAGAAACGTGTGCGCTCCGTGAACGATGTAGTTCATTTGCGCTGAAAAGTGACTGACCTTACCTGAAACGAAGTCTTGCTTGTAGGAAGACACAGAGCATTGGATTTAACTCCATTTCTGAAGCGAAACACACAGCATAGTTCTTATCCCTGGATCACACTCTGCTTTAGAGCGAGAAGCACGCTCTTGCTTTCTAGAGTCTCTAAGACAGCAGGAAACGTGAGTGTGCTGAGAACAAAGAACAGTGTTTCCTACACATACAGACCATATCTAGTCCAACTCTACTTCTGAAACTGATACATTGCACTGTTCCTCTAACATCCAATGCTTGTCAGTAAAGATGAGAAATGTATGAGCTTAATGAACGATGTAGTTCAATTGAGCCGAAAAATGACTGCCCTTACCTGAAACGAAGTCTTGCTTGTAGGAAGACACAGAGCCTGGGATTTAATTCCATTTCTGAAGGGAAACACACAGCATAGTTCTCATCCATGGATCATACTCTGCTTTAGAGCAAGAAGCATGCTCTTGCTTTCTAGAGTCTCTAAGACAGCAGGACACGTGAGTGTGCTGAGACCAAAGAACGGTGTTTCCTACACATACGGACCATATCTAGTCCATCTCTGCTTCTTAAACTGATACAAAGCACTGGTCCTCTAACATCCAATGCTTGTCTGTTGAGATGAGAAACTTGTGAGCTCCGTGAACGATGTAGTTCGTTTGAGCTGAAAAGTGACTGCCCTTACCTGAAACGAAGTCTTGCATGTAGGAAGACACAGAGTCTGGGATTGAACTCCATTTCTGAAGGGAAACACACAGCATAGTTCTCACCCATGGATCACACTCTGCTTAACAGCAAGACGTACACTCTTGCTTTCTAGAGTCTCTAATACAGCAGGAAATCTGAGTGTGCCCAGAACAAAAGAACGGAGTTTCCTACACATACAGACCATATGTAGTCCAAATCTGCTTCTGAAACTGATACAACGCACTGGTCCTCTAACATCCAATGCTTGTCTGTTGAGATGAGAATCGTGTGAGCTCCGTGAACGATGTAGTTCGTTTGAGCTGAAAAGTGACTGCCCTTACCTGAAACGAAGTCTTGCTTGTAGGAAGTCACAGAGCCTGGGATTTAACTCCATTTCTGAAGGAAAACACACAGCATAGTTCTCATCCATGGATCACACTCTGCTTTAGAGCAAGAAGCATGCTCTTGCTTTCTAGATTCTCTAAGACAGCAGGAAACGTGAGTGTGCTGAGACCAAAGAATGGTGTTTCCTACACATACGGACCATATCTAGTAAACGTCTGCTTCTTAAACTGATAGAAAGCACTGGTACTCTAACATCCAATGCTTGTCTGTTGAGATGAGAAACGTGTGCGCTCCGTGAACGATGTAGTTCATTTGCGCTGAAAAGTGACTGACCTTACCTGAAACGAAGTCTTGCTTGTAGGAAGACACAGAGCATTGGATTTAACTCCATTTCTGAAGCGAAACACACAGCATAGTTCTTATCCCTGGATCACACTCTGCTTTAGAGCGAGAAGCACGCTCTTGCTTTCTAGAGTCTCTAAGACAGCAGGAAACGTGAGTGTGCTGAGAACAAAGAACAGTGTTTCCTACACATACAGACCATATCTAGTCCAACTCTACTTCTGAAACTGATACATTGCACTGTTCCTCTAACATCCAATGCTTGCCAGTAAAGATGAGAAATGTATGAGCTTAATGAACGATGTAGTTCAATTGAGCCGAAAAATGACTGCCCTTACCTGAAACGAAGTCTTGCTTGTAGGAAGACACAGAGCCTGGGATTTAATTCCATTTCTGAAGGGAAACACACAGCATAGTTCTCATCCATGGATCATACTCTGCTTTAGAGCAAGAAGCATGCTCTTGCTTTCTAGAGTCTCTAAGACAGCAGGACACGTGAGTGTGCTGAGACCAAAGAACGGTGTTTCCTACACATACGGACCATATCTAGTCCATCTCTGCTTCTTAAACTGATACAAAGCACTGGTCCTCTAACATCCAATGCTTGTCTGTTGAGATGAGAAACTTGTGAGCTCCGTGAACGATGTAGTTCGTTTGAGCTGAAAAGTGACTGCCCTTACCTGAAACGAAGTCTTGCATGTAGGAAGACACAGAGTCTGGGATTGAACTCCATTTCTGAAGTGAAACACACTGCAGTGTTCTCATCCATTGATCACACTCTGCTTTAGAACAAGAAGCACGCTCTTGCTTTCTAGAGACTCTAAGACAGCAGGAAACGTGAGTGTGCTGAGAACAAAAGAACGGTTTTTTCCTACACATACAGACATTATATAGTCCAACTCTGCTTCTGAAACTGATACAAAGCACTGGTCCTCTAACATCCAATGCTTTTCTGTTAAGATGAGAAACGTGTGAGCTTCGTGAATGATGTAGTTCGTTTGAGCTGAAAAGTGACTGCCCTTACCTGAAACGAAGTCTTGCTTGTAGGAAGACACAGAGCCAGGGATTTAACTCCATTTCTGAAGTGAAACACACAGCATAGTTCTCACCCATGGATCACACTCTGCTTAACAGCAAGAAGCACGCTCTTGCTTTCTAGAGTCTCTAATACAGCAGGAAATCTGAGTGTGCCCAGAACAAAAGAACGGAGTTTCCTACACATACGGACCATATGTAGGCCAAATCTGCTTCTGAAACTGATACAAAGCTCTTGTCCTCTAACATCCAATGCTTGTCAGTTAAGATAAGAAACGTGTGAGCTTCATGCACAATATAGTTTGTTTGAGCAGAAAAGTGACTGCCCTTACCTGAAACGAAGTCTTCCTTGTAGGAAGACACAGAGCCTGGGATTTAACTCCATTTCTGAAATGAAACACACCGCAGTGTTCTCATCCATTGATCACACTCTTCTTTAGATCAAGAAGCACGCTCTTGCTTTCTAGAGACTCTAAGACAGCAGGAAACGTGAGTGTGCTGAGAACAAAAGAACGGTGTTTCCTACACATACGGACATTATATAGTCCAACTCTGCTTCTAAAACTGATACAAAGCACTGGTCCTCTAACATCCAATGCTTGTCTGTTAAGATGAGAAACGTGTGAGCTTCTTGAACGCTGTAGTTCCTTTGAGCTGAAAAGTGACTGCCCTTACCTGAAACAAATTCTTGCCTGAAGGAAGACAAAGAGCCTGGGATTTAACTCCATTTCTGAAGGGAAACACACAGCATAGTTCTCATCCATGCATCACGCTCTGCTTTATAGCAAGAAGCACGCTCTTGCTTTCTAGATTCTCTAATACAGCAGGAAATCTGAGTGTGCCCAGAACAAAAGAAGGGTGTTTCCTACACATACGGACCATATGTAGTCCAAATCTGCTTCTGAAACTGATACAATGCACTGGTCCTCTAACATCCAATGCTTGTCAGTTAAGATGAGAAACGTGTGAGATTCGTGAACGATGTAGTTCGTTTGAGCAGAAAAATGACTGACCTTACCTGAAATGAAGTCTTGCTTGTAGGAAGACTCAGAGCCTGGGATTTAACACCATTTCTGAAGTGAAACATAGAGCAGTGTTCTCATCCATTGATCACACTCTGCTTTAGAACAAGAAGCACGCTCTTGCTTTCTAGAGTCTCTAATACAGCAGGAAATCTGAGTGTGCCCAGAAGAAAAGAACGGAGTTTCCTACACATACAGACCATATGTAGTCCAAATCTGCTTCTGAAACTGATACAAAGCTCTGGTCCTCTAACATCCAATGCTTGTCAGTTAACATAAGAAACGTGTGAGCTTCACGAACAATGTAGTTCCTTGGAGCAGAAAAGTGACTGCCCTTACCCGAAACGAAGTATTGCTTGTAGGAAGACACAGAGCCAGGGATTTAACTCCATTTCTGAAGTGAAACACACAGCATAGTTCTCACCCATGGATCACACTCTGCTTAACAGCAAGAAGCACGCTCTTGCTTTCTAGAGTCTCTAATACAGCAGGAAATCTGAGTGTGCCCAGAACAAAAGAACGGAGTTTCCTACACATACGGACCATATGTAGGCCAAATCTGCTTCTGAAACTGATACAAAGCTCTTGTCCTCTAACATCCAATGCTTGTCAGTTAAGATAAGAAACGTGTGAGCTTCATGCACAATATAGTTTGTTTGAGCAGAAAAGTGACTGCCCTTACCTGAAACGAAGTCTTCCTTGTAGGAAGACACAGAGCCTGGGATTTAACTCCATTTCTGAAATGAAACACACCGCAGTGTTCTCATCCATTGATCACACTCTTCTTTAGATCAAGAAGCACGCTCTTGCTTTCTAGAGACTCTAAGACAGCAGGAAACGTGAGTGTGCTGAGAACAAAAGAACGGTGTTTCCTACACATACGGACATTATATAGTCCAACTCTGCTTCTAAAACTGATACAAAGCACTGGTCCTCTAACATCCAATGCTTGTCTGTTAAGATGAGAAACGTGTGAGCTTCTTGAACGCTGTAGTTCCTTTGAGCTGAAAAGTGACTGCCCTTACCTGAAACAAATTCTTGCCTGAAGGAAGACAAAGAGCCTGGGATTTAACTCCATTTCTGAAGGGAAACACACAGCATAGTTCTCATCCATGCATCACGCTCTGCTTTATAGCAAGAAGCACGCTCTTGCTTTCTAGATTCTCTAATACAGCAGGAAATCTGAGTGTGCCCAGAACAAAAGAAGGGTGTTTCCTACACATACGGACCATATGTAGTCCAAATCTGCTTCTGAAACTGATACAATGCACTGGTCCTCTAACATCCAATGCTTGTCAGTTAAGATGAGAAACGTGTAAGATTCGTGAACGATGTAGTTCGTTTGAGCAGAAAAATGACTGACCTTACCTGAAATGAAGTCTTGCTTGTAGGAAGACTCAGAGCCTGGGATTTAACACCATTTCTGAAGTGAAACATACAGCAGTGTTCTCATCCATTGATCACACTCTGCTTTAGAACAAGAAGCACGCTCTTGCTTTCTAGAGTCTCTAATACAGCAGGAAATCTGAGTGTGCCCAGAAGAAAAGAACGGAGTTTCCTACACATACAGACCATATGTAGTCCAAATCTGCTTCTGAAACTGATACAAAGCTCTGGTCCTCTAACATCCAATGCTTGTCAGTTAACATAAGAAACGTGTGAGCTTCACGAACAATGTAGTTCCTTGGAGCAGAAAAGTGACTGCCCTTACCCGAAACGAAGTATTGCTTGTAGGAAGACACAGAGCCAGGGATTTAACTCCATTTCTGAAGTGAAACACACAGCATAGTTCTCACCCATGGATCACACTCTGCTTAACAGCAAGAAGCACGCTCTTGCTTTCTAGAGTCTCTAATACAGCAGGAAATCTGAGTGTGCCCAGAACAAAAGAACGGAGTTTCCTACACATACGGACCATATGTAGGCCAAATCTGCTTCTGAAACTGATACAAAGCTCTTGTCCTCTAACATCCAATGCTTGTCAGTTAAGATAAGAAACGTGTGAGCTTCATGCACAATATAGTTTGTTTGAGCAGAAAAGTGACTGCCCTTACCTGCAACGAAGTCTTCCTTGTAGGAAGACACAGAGCCTGGGATTTAACTCCATTTCTGAAATGAAACACACCGCAGTGTTCTCATCCATTGATCACACTCTTCTTTAGATCAAGAAGCACGCTCTTGCTTTCTAGAGACTCTAAGACAGCAGGAAACGTGAGTGTGCTGAGAACAAAAGAACGGTGTTTCCTACACATACGGACATTATATAGTCCAACTCTGCTTCTAAAACTGATACAAAGCACTGGTCCTCTAACATCCAATGCTTGTCTGTTAAGATGAGAAACGTGTGAGCTTCTTGAACGCTGTAGTTCCTTTGAGCTGAAAAGTAACTGCCCTTACCTGAAACAAATTCTTGCCTGAAGGAAGACAAAGAGCCTGGGATTTAACTCCATTTCTGAAGGGAAACACACAGCATAGTTCTCATCCATGCATCACGCTCTGCTTTATAGCAAGAAGCACGCTCTTGCTTTCTAGATTCTCTAATACAGCAGGAAATCTGAGTGTGCCCAGAACAAAAGAAGGGTGTTTCCTACACATACGGACCATATGTAGTCCAAATCTGCTTCTGAAACTGATACAATGCACTGGTCCTCTAACATCCAATGCTTGTCAGTTAAGATGAGAAACGTGTAAGATTCGTGAACGATGTAGTTCGTTTGAGCAGAAAAATGACTGACCTTACCTGAAATGAAGTCTTGCTTGTAGGAAGACTCAGAGCCTGGGATTTAACACCATTTCTGAAGTGAAACATACAGCAGTGTTCTCATCCATTGATCACACTCTGCTTTAGAACAAGAAGCACGCTCTTGCTTTCTAGAGTCTCTAATACAGCAGGAAATCTGAGTGTGCCCAGAAGAAAAGAACGGAGTTTCCTACATATACAGACCATATGTAGTCCAAATCTGCTTCTGAAACTGATACAAAGCTCTGGTCCTCTAACATCCAATGCTTGTCAGTTAACATAAGAAACGTGTGAGCTTCACGAACAATGTAGTTCCTTGGAGCAGAAAAGTGACTGCCCTTACCCGAAACGAAGTTTTGCTTGTAGGAAGACACAGAGCCTGGGATTTAACTCCATTTCTGAAGCGAAACACACAGCATAGTTCTTATCCCTGGATCACACTCTGCTTTAGAGCGAGAAGCACGCTGTTGCTTTCTAGAGTCTCTAAGACAGCAGGAAACGTGAGTGTGCTGAGAACAAAGAACAGTGTTTCCTACACATACAGACCATATCTAGTCCAACTCTACTTCTGAAACTGATACATTGCACTGTTCCTCTAACAACCAATGCTTGTCAGTAAAGATGAGAATTGTATGAGCTTAATGAACGATGTAGTTCAGTTGAGCCGAAAAATGACTGCCCTTACCTGAAACGAAGTCTTGCTTGTAGGAATATACAGAGCCTGGGATTTAATTCCATTTCTGAAGGGAAACACACAGCATAGTTCTCATCCATGGATCATACTCTGCTTTAGAGCAAGAAGCATGCTCTTGCTTCCTAGAGTCTCTAAGACAGCAGGACACGTGAGTGTGCTGAGACCAAAGAACGGTGTTTCCTACACATACGGACCATATCTAGTCCATCTCTGCTTCTTAAACTGATACAAAGCACTGGTCCTCTAACATCCAATGCTTGTCTGTTGAGATGAGAAACTTGTGAGCTCCATGAACGATGTAGTTCGTTTGAGCTGAAAAGTTACTGCCCTTACCTGAAACGAAGTCTTGCTTGTAAGAAGACACAGAGCCTGGGATTTAACTCCATTTCTGAAGGGAAACACACAGCATAGTTCTCACCCATGGATCACACTCTGCTTAGCAGCAAGACATACAGTCTTGCTTTCTAGAGTCTCTAATACAGCAGGAAATCTGAGTGTGCCCAGAACAAAAGAACGGAGTTTCCTACACATACAGACCATATGTAGTCCAAATCTGCTTCTGAAACTGATACAAAGCTCTGGTCCTCTAACATCCAATGCTTGTCAGTTAACATAAGAAACGTGTGAGCTTCATGAACAATGTAGTTCGTTGGAGCAGAAAAGTGACTGCCCTTACCTGAAACGAAGTATTGCTTGTAGGAAGACACAGAGCCTGGGATTTAACTCCATTTCTGAAGGGAAACACACAGCATAGTTCTCACCCATGGATCACACTCTGCTTAACAGCAAGACGTACACTCTTGCTTTCTAGAGTCTCTAATACAGCAGGAAATCTGAGTGTGCCCAGAACAAAAGAAGGGTGTTTCCTACACATACGGACCATATGTAGTCCAAATCTGCTTCTGAAACTGATACAATGCACTGGTCCTCTAACATCCAATGCTTGTCAGTTAAGATGAGAAACGTGTGAGATTCGTGAACGATGTAGTTCGTTTGAGCAGAAAAATGACTGACCTTACCTGAAACGAAGTCTTGCTTGTAGGAAGACTCAGAGCCTGGGATTTAACACCATTTCTGAAGTGAAACATACAGCAGTGTTCTCATCCATTGATCACACTCTGCTTTAGAACAAGAAGCACGCTCTTGCTTTCTAGAGTCTCTAATACAGCAGGAAATCTGAGTGTGCCCAGAAGAAAAGAACGGAATTTCCTACACATACATACCATATGTAGTCCAAATCTGCTTCTGAAACTGATACAAAGCTCTGGTCCTCTAACATCCAATGCTTGTCAGTTAACATAAGTAACGTGTGTGCTTCACGAACAATGTAGTTCGTTGGAGCAGAAAAGTGACTGCCCTTACCTGAAACGAAGTATTGCTTGTAGGAAGACACAGAGCCTGGGATTTAACTCCATTTCTGAAGTGAAAGACACAGCATAGTTCTTATCCCTGGATCACACTCTGCTTTAGAGTGAGAAGCACGCTCTTGCTTTCTAGAGTCTCTAAGACAGCAGGAAACGTGAGTGTGCTGAGAACAAAGAACAGTGTTTCCTACACATACAGACCATATCTAGTCAAACTCTACTTCTGAAACTGATACATTGCACTGTTCCTCTAACATCCAATGCTTGTCAGTAAAGATGAGAAATGTATGAGCTTAATGAACGATGTAGTTCAATTGAGCTGAAAAATGACTGCCCTTACCTGAAACGAAGTCTTGCTTGTAGGAAGACACAGAGCCTGGGATTTAATTCCATTTCTGAAGGGAAACACACAGCATAGTTCTCATCCATGGATCATACTCTGCTTTAGAGCAAGAAGCATGCTCTTGCTTTCTAGAGTCTCTAAGACAGCAGGACACGTGAGTGTGCTGAGACCAAAGAACGGTGTTTCCTACACATACGGACCATATCTAGTCCATCTCTGCTTCTTAAACTGATACAAAGCACTGGTCCTCTAACATCCAATGCTTGTCTGTTGAGATGAGAAACTTGTGAGCTCCGTGAACGATGTAGTTCGTTTGAGCTGAAAAGTGACTGCCCTTACCTGAAACGAAGTCTTGCATGTAGGAAGACACAGAGTCTGGGATGGAACTCCATTTCTGAAGGGAAACACACAGCATAGTTCTCACCCATGGATCACACTCTGCTTAACAGCAAGACGTACACTCTTGCTTTCTAGAGTCTCTAATACAGCAGGAAATCTGAGTGTGCCCAGAACAAAAGAACGGAGTTTCCTACATATACAGACCATATGTAGTCCAAATCTGCTTCTGAAACTGATACAAAGCTCTGGTCCTCTAACATCCAATGCTTGTCAGTTAACATAAGAAACGTGTGAGCTTCATGAACAATGTAGTTGGTTGGAGCAGAAAAGTGACTGCCCTTACCTGAAACGAAGTATTGCTTGTAGGAAGACACAGAGCCTGGGATTTAACTCCATTTCTGAAGGAAAACACACAGCATAGTTCTCATCCATGGATCACACTCTGCTTTAGAGCAAGAAGCATGCTCTTGCTTTCTAGAGTCTCTAAGACAGCAGGAAACGTGAGTGTGCTGAGACCAAAGAATGGTGTTTCCTACACATACGGACCATATCTAGTCCACGTCTGCTTCTTAAACTGATAGAAAGCACTGGTCCTCTAACATCCAATGCTTGTCTGTTGAGATGAGAAACGTGTGCGCTCCGTGAACGATGTTGTTCATTTGCGCTGAAAAGTGACTGACCTTACCTGAAACGAAGTCTTGCTTGTAGGAAGACACAGAGCATTGGATTTAACTCCATTTCTGAAGCGAAACACACAGCATAGTTCTTATCCCTGGATCACACTCTGCTTTAGAGCGAGAAGCACGCTCTTGCTTTCTAGAGTCTCTAAGACAGCAGGAAACGTGAGTGTGCTGAGAACAAAGAACAGTGTTTCCTACACATACAGACCATATCTAGTCCAACTCTACTTCTGAAACTGATACATTGCACTTTTCCTCTAACATCCAATGCTTGTCAGTAAAGATGAGAAATGTATGAGCTTAATGAACGATGTAGTTCAATTGAGCCGAAAAATGACTGCCCTTACCTGAAACGAAGTCTTGCTTGTAGGAAGACACAGAGCCTGGGATTTAATTCCATTTCTGAAGGGAAACACACAGCATAGTTCTCATCCATGGATCATACTCTGCTTTAGAGCAAGAAGCATGCTCTTGCTTTCTAGAGTCTCTAAGACAGCAGGACACGTGAGTGTGCTGAGACCAAAGAACGGTGTTTCCTACACATACGGACCATATCTAGTCCATCTCTGCTTCTTAAACTGATACAAAGCACTGGTCCTCTAACATCCAATGCTTGTCTGTTGAGATGAGAAACTTGTGAGCTCCGTGTACGATGTAGTTCGTTTGAGCTGAAAAGTGACTGCCCTTACCTGAAACGAAGTCTTGCATGTAGGAAGACACAGAGTCTGGGATTGAACTCCATTTCTGAAGGGAAACACACAGCATAGTTCTCATCCATGGATCACACTCTGCTTTAGAGCAAGAAGCATGCTCTTGCTTTCTAGAGTCTCTAAGACAGCATGAAACGTGAGTGTGCTGAGACTAAAGAAAGGTGTTTCCTACACATACGGACCATATCTACTCCAACTCTGCTTCTTAAACTGATACAAAGCACTGGTCCTCTAACATCCAATGCTTGTCTGTTAAGATTAGAAACGTGTGAGCTCCGTGAACGATGTAGTACCTTTGAGCTGAAAAGTGACTGCCATTACCTGAAACGAAGTCTTGCTTGTAGGAAGACACAGAGCCTGGGATTTAACTCCATTTCTGAAGGGAAACACACAGCATAGTTCTCACCCATGGATCACACTCTGCTTAACAGCAAGACGTACACTCTTGCTTTCTAGAGTCTCTAATACAGCAGGAAATCTGAGTGTGCCCAGAACAAAAGAACGGAGTTTCCTACACATACAGACCATATGTAGTCCAAATCTGCTTCTGAAACTGATACAAAGCTCTGGTCCTCTAACATCCAATGCTTGTCAGTTAACATAAGAAACGTGTGAGCTTCATGAACAATGTAGTTGGTTGGAGCAGAAAAGTGACTGCCCTTACCTGAAACGAAGTATTGCTTGTAGGAAGACACAGAGCCTGGGATTTAACTCCATTTCTGAAGGAAAACACACAGCATAGTTCTCATCCATGGATCACACTCTGCTTTAGAGCAAGAAGCATGCTCTTGCTTTCTAGAGTCTCTAAGACAGCAGGAAACGTGAGTGTGCTGAGACCAAAGAATGGTGTTTCCTACACATACGGACCATATCTAGTCCACGTCTGCTTCTTAAACTGATAGAAAGCACTGGTCCTCTAACATCCAATGCTTGTCTGTTGAGATGAGAAACGTGTGCGCTCCGTGAACGATGTAGTTCATTTGCGCTGAAAAGTGACTGACCTTACCTGAAACGAAGTCTTGCTTGTAGGAAGACACAGAGCATTGGATTTAACTCCATTTCTGAAGCGAAACACACAGCATAGTTCTTATCCCTGGATCACACTCTGCTTTAGAGCGAGAAGCACGCTCTTGCTTTCTAGAGTCTCTAAGACAGCAGGAAACGTGAGTGTGCTGAGAACAAAGAACAGTGTTTCCTACACATACAGACCATATCTAGTCCAACTCTACTTCTGAAACTGATACATTGCACTGTTCCTCTAACATCCAATGCTTGTCAGTAAAGATGAGAAATGTATGAGCTTAATGAACGATGTAGTTCAATTGAGCCGAAAAATGACTGCCCTTACCTGAAACGAAGTCTTGCTTGTAGGAAGACACAGAGCCTGGGATTTAATTCCATTTCTGAAGGGAAACACACAGCATAGTTCTCATCCATGGATCATACTCTGCTTTAGAGCAAGAAGCATGCTATTGCTTTCTAGAGTCTCTAAGACAGCAGGACACGTGAGTGTGCTGAGACCAAAGAACGGTGTTTCCTACACATACGGACCATATCTAGTCCATCTCTGCTTCTTAAACTGATACAAAGCACTGGTCCTCTAACATCCAATGCTTGTCTGTTGAGATGAGAAACTTGTGAGCTCAGTGAACGATGTAGTTCGTTTGAGCTGAAAAGTGACTGCCCTTACCTGAAACGAAGTCTTGCATGTAGGAAGACACAGCGTCTGGGATTGAACTCCATTTCTGAAGTGAAACACACAGCAATGTTCTCATCCATTGATCACACTCTGCTTTAGAACAAGAAGCACGCTCTTGCTTTCTAGGGTCTCTAAGACAGCAGGAAACGTGAGTGTGCTGAGAACAAAAGAACGGTTTTTTCCTACACATACAGACATTATATAGTCCAACTCTGCTTCTGAAACTGATACAAAGCACTGGTCCTCTAACATCCAATGCTTTTCTGTTAAGATGAGAAACGTGTGAGCTTCGTGAACTATGTAGTTCGTTTGAGCTGAAAAGTGATTGCCCTTACCTGAAACGAAGTCTTGCTTGTAGGAAGACACAGAGCCAGGGATTTAACTCCATTTCGGAAGGGAAACACACAGCATAGTTCTCACCCATGGATCACACTCTGCTTAACAGCAAGAAGCACGCTCTTGCTTTCTAGAGTCTCTAATACAGCAGGAAATATGAGTGTGCCCAGAACAAAAGAACGGAGTTTCCTACACATACGGACCATATGTAGGCCAAATCTGCTTCTGAAACTGATACAAAGCTCTTGTCCTCTAACATCCAATGCTTGTCAGTTAAGATAAGAAACGTGTGAGCTTCATGCACAATATAGTTTGTTTGAGCAGAAAAGTGACTGCCCTTACCTGAAACGAAGTCTTCCTTGTAGGAAGACACAGAGCCTGGGATTTAACTCCATTTCTGAAGTGAAACACACAGCAGTGTTCTCATCCATTGATCACACTCTTCTTTAGAACAAGAAGCACGCTCTTGCTTTCTAGAGACTCTAAGACAGCAGGAAACGTGAGTGTGCTGAGAACAAAAGAACGGTGTTTCCTACACATACGGACATTATATAGTCCAACTCTGCTTCTAAAACTGATACAAAGCACTGGTCCTCTAACATCCAATGCTTGTCTGTTAAGATGAGAAACGTGTGAGCTTCTTGAACGATGTAGTTCGTTTGAGCTGAAAAGTGACTGCCCTTACCTGAAACAAAGTCTTGCCTGTAGGAAGACAAAGAGCCTGCGATTTAACTCCATTTCTGAAGTGAAAAACACAGCATAGTTCTCATCCATGCATCACGCTCTGCTTTATAGCAAGAAGCACGCTCTTGCTTTCTAGATTCTCTAATACAGCAGGAAATCTGAGTGTACCCAGAACAAAAGAAGGGTGTTTCCTACACATACGGACCATATGTAGTCCAAATCTGCTTCTGAAACTGATACAATGCACTGGTCCTCTAACATCCAATGCTTGTCAGTTAAGATGAGAAACGTGTGAGATTCGTGAACGATGTAGTTCGTTTGAGCAGAAAAATGACTGACCTTACCTGAAACGAAGTCTTGCTTGTAGGAAGACTCAGAGCCTGGGATTTAACACCATTTCTGAAGTGAAACATACAGCAGTGTTCTCATCCATTGATCACACTCTGCTTTAGAACAAGAAGCACGCTCTTGCTTTCTAGAGTCTCTAAGACAGCAGGAAACGTGAGTGTGCAGAGAACAAAATAACGGTGTTTCCTACACACGGACCATATCTAGTCCAACTCTGCTTCTTAAACTGATACAAAGCACTGGTCCTCTAACATCCAATGCTTGTCTGTTGAGATGAGAATCGTGTGAGCTCTGTGAATGATGTAGTTCGTTTGAGCTGAAAAGTGATTGCCCTTACCTGAAACGAAGTCTTGCTTGTTGGAAGACACAGAGCGTGGGATTTAACTCCATTTCTGAAGGGAAACACACAGCATAGTTCTCATCCATGGATCACACTCTGCTTTAGAGCAAGAAGCATGCTCTTGCTTTCTAGAGTCTCTAAGACAGCAGGAAACGTGAGTGTGCTGAGAACAAAAGAACGGTGTTTCCTACACATACAGACCATATCTAGTCCAAATCTGCTTCTGAAACTGATACAAAGCTCTTGTCCTCTAACATCCAATGCTTGTCAGTTAAGATAAGAAACGTGTGATATTCTTGAACAATGTAGTTCGTTGGAGCAGAAAAGTGACTGCCCTTACCTGAAACGAAGTCTTCCTTGTAGGAAGACACAGCGCCTGGGATTTAACTCCATTTCTGAAGTGGAACACACAGCAGTGTTCTCATCCATTGTTCACACTCTGCTTTAGAACAAGAAGCACACTCATGCTTTCTAGGGTCTCTAATACAGCAGGAAACGTGATTGTGCTGAGACCAAAGAATGGTGTTTCCTACACATACGGACCATATCTAGTCCAACTCTGCTTCTTAAACTGATACAAAGCACTGGTCCTCTAACATCCAATGCTTGTCTGTTGAGATGAGAATCGTGTGAGCTCCGTGAACGATGTAGTTCGTTTGAGCTGAAAAGTGACTGCCCTTACCTGAAACGAAGTCTTGCTTGTAGGAAGACACAGAGCCTGGGATTTAACACCATTTCTGAAGTGAAACATACAGCAGTGTTCTCATCCATTGATCACACTCTGCTTAGAACAAGAAGCACGCTCTTGCTTTCTAGAGTCTCTAATACAGCAGGAAATCTGAGTGTGCCCAGAAGAAAAGAACGGAGTTTCCTACACATACAGACCATATGTAGTCCAAATCTGCTTCTGAAACTGATACAAAGCTCTGGTCCTCTAACATCCAATGCTTGTCAGTTAACATAAGAAACGTGTGAGCTTCACGAACAATGTAGTTCCTTGGAGCAGAAAAGTGACTGCCCTTTCCCGAAACGAAGTATTGCTTGTAGGAAGACACAGAGCCTGGGATTTAACTCCATTTCTGAAGCGAAACACACAGCATAGTTCTTATCCCTGGATCACACTCTGCTTTAGAGCGAGAAGCACGCTGTTGCTTTCTAGAGTCTCTAAGACAGCAGGAAACGTGAGTGTGCTGAGAACAAAGAACAGTGTTTCCTACACATACAGACCATATCTAGTCCAACTCTACTTCTGAAACTGATACATTGCACTGTTCCTCTAACAACCAATGCTTGTCAGTAAAGATGAGAAATGTATGAGCTTAATGAACGATGTAGTTCAGTTGAGCCGAAAAATGACTGCCCTTACCTGAAACGAAGTCTTGCTTGTAGGAATATACAGAGCCTGGGATTTAATTCCATTTCTGAAGGGAAACACACAGCATAGTTCTCATCCATGGATCATACTCTGCTTTAGAGCAAGAAGCATGCTCTTGCTTCCTAGAGTCTCTAAGACAGCAGGACACGTGAGTGTGCTGAGACCAAAGAACGGTGTTTCCTACACATACGGACCATATCTAGTCCATCTCTGCTTCTTAAACTGATACAAAGCACTGGTCCTCTAACATCCAATGCTTGTCTGTTGAGATGAGAAACTTGTGAGCTCCGTGAACGATGTAGTTCGTTTGAGCTGAAAAGTTACTGCCCTTACCTGAAACGAAGTCTTGCTTGTAAGAAGACACAGAGCCTGGGATTTAACTCCATTTCTGAAGGGAAACACACAGCATAGTTCTCACCCATGGATCACACTCTGCTTAGCAGCAAGACGTACAGTCTTGCTTTCTAGAGTCTCTAATACAGCAGGAAATCTGAGTGTGCCCAGAACAAAAGAACGGAGTTTCCTACACATACAGACCATATGTAGTCCAAATCTGCTTCTGAAACTGATACAAAGCTCTGGTCCTCTAACATCCAATGCTTGTCAGTTAACATAAGAAACGTGTGAGCTTCATGAACAATGTAGTTCGTTGGAGCAGAAAAGTGACTGCCCTTACCTGAAACGAAGTATTGCTTGTAGGAAGACACAGAGCCTGGGATTTAACTCCATTTCTGAAGGGAAACACACAGCATAGTTCTCACCCATGGATCACACTCTGCTTAACAGCAAGACGTACACTCTTGCTTTCTAGAGTCTCTAATACAGCAGGAAATCTGAGTGTGCCCAGAACAAAAGAAGGGTGTTTCCTACACATACGGACCATATGTAGTCCAAATCTGCTTCTGAAACTGATACAATGCACTGGTCCTCTAACATCCAATGCTTGTCAGTTAAGATGAGAAACGTGTGAGATTCGTGAACGATGTAGTTCGTTTGAGCAGAAAAATGACTGACCTTACCTGAAACGAATCTTGCTTGTAGGAAGACTCAGAGCCTGGGATTTAACACCATTTCTGAAGTGAAACATACAGCAGTGTTCTCATCCATTGATCACACTCTGCTTTAGAACAAGAAGCACGCTCTTGCTTTCTAGAGTCTCTAATACAGCAGGAAATCTGAGTGTGCCCAGAAGAAAAGAACGGAATTTCCTACACATACATACCATATGTAGTCCAAATCTGCTTCTGAAACTGATACAAAGCTCTGGTCCTCTAACATCCAATGCTTGTCAGTTAACATAAGTAACGTGTGAGCTTCACGAACAATGTAGTTCGTTGGAGCAGAAAAGTGACTGCCCTTACCTGAAACGAAGTATTGCTTGTAGGAAGACACAGAGCCTGGGATTTAACTCCATTTCTGAAGTGAAAGACACAGCATAGTTCTTATCCCTGGATCACACTCTGCTTTAGAGTGAGAAGCACGCTCTTGCTTTCTAGAGTCTCTAAGACAGCAGGAAACGTGAGTGTGCTGAGAACAAAGAACAGTGTTTCCTACACATACAGACCATATCTAGTCCAACTCTACTTCTGAAACTGATACATTGCACTGTTCCTCTAACATCCAATGCTTGTCAGTAAAGATGAGAAATGTATGAGCTTAATGAACGATGTAGTTCAATTGAGCTGAAAAATGACTGCCCTTACCTGAAACGAAGTCTTGCTTGTAGGAAGACACAGAGCCTGGGATTTAATTCCATTTCTGAAGGGAAACACACAGCATAGTTCTCATCCATGGATCATACTCTGCTTTAGAGCAAGAAGCATGCTCTTGCTTTCTAGAGTCTCTAAGACAGCAGGACACGTGAGTGTGCTGAGACCAAAGAACGGTGTTTCCTACACATACGGACCATATCTAGTCCATCTCTGCTTCTTAAACTGATACAAAGCACTGGTCCTCTAACATCCAATGCTTGTCTGTTGAGAAGAGAAACTTGTGAGCTCCGTGAACGATGTAGTTCGTTTGAGCTGAAAAGTGACTGCCCTTACCTGAAACGAAGTCTTGCATGTAGGAAGACACAGAGTCTGGGATGGAACTCCATTTCTGAAGGGAAACACACAGCATAGTTCTCACCCATGGATCACACTCTGCTTAACAGCAAGACGTACACTCTTGCTTTCTAGAGTCTCTAATACAGCAGGAAATCTGAGTGTGCCCAGAACAAAAGAACGGAGTTTCCTACACATACAGACCATATGTAGTCCAAATCTGCTTCTGAAACTGATACAAAGCTCTGGTCCTCTAACATCCAATGCTTGTCAGTTAACATAAGAAACGTGTGAGCTTCATGAACAATGTAGTTGGTTGGAGCAGAAAAGTGACTGCCCTTACCTGAAACGAAGTATTGCTTGTAGGAAGACACAGAGCCTGGGATTTAACTCCATTTCTGAAGGAAAACACACAGCATAGTTCTCATCCATGGATCACACTCTGCTTTAGAGCAAGAAGCATGCTCTTGCTTTCTAGAGTCTCTAAGACAGCAGGAAACTTGAGTGTGCTGAGACCAAAGAATGGTGTTTCCTACACATACGGACCATATCTAGTCCACGTCTGCTTCTTAAACTGATAGAAAGCACTGGTCCTCTAACATCCAATGCTTGTCTGTTGAGATGAGAAACGTGTGCGCTCCGTGAACGATGTTGTTCATTTGCGCTGAAAAGTGACTGACCTTACCTGAAACGAAGTCTTGCTTGTAGGAAGACACAGAGCATTGGATTTAACTCCATTTCTGAAGCGAAACACACAGCATAGTTCTTATCCCTGGATCACACTCTGCTTTAGAGCGAGAAGCACGCTCTTGCTTTCAAGAGTCTCTAAGACAGCAGGAAACGTGAGTGTGCTGAGAACAAAGAACAGTGTTTCCTACACATACAGACCATATCTAGTCCAACTCTACTTCTGAAACTGATACATTGCACTGTTCCTCTAACATCCAATGCTTGTCAGTAAAGATGAGAAATGTATGAGCTTAATGAACGATGTAGTTCAATTGAGCCGAAAAATGACTGCCCTTACCTGAAACGAAGTCTTGCTTGTAGGAAGACACAGAGCCTGGGATTTAATTCCATTTCTGAAGGGAAACACACAGCATAGTTCTCATCCATGGATCATACTCTGCTTTAGAGCAAGAAGCATGCTCTTGCTTTCTAGAGTCTCTAAGACAGCAGGACACGTGAGTGTGCTGAGACCAAAGAACGGTGTTTCCTACACATACGGACCATATCTAGTCCATCTCTGCTTCTTAAACTGATACAAAGCACTGGTCCTCTAACATCCAATGCTTGTCTGTTGAGATGAGAAACTTGTGAGCTCCGTGTACGATGTAGTTCGTTTGAGCTGAAAAGTGACTGCCCTTACCTGAAACGAAGTCTTGCATTTAGGAAGACACAGAGTCTGGGATTGAACTCCATTTCTGAAGGGAAACACACAGCATAGTTCTCATCCATGGATCACACTCTGCTTTAGAGCAAGAAGCATGCTCTTGCTTTCTAGAGTCTCTAAGACAGCATGAAACGTGAGTGTGCTGAGACTAAAGAAAGGTGTTTCCTACACATACGGACCATATCTACTCCAACTCTGCTTCTTAAACTGATACAAAGCACTGGTCCTCTAACATCCAATGCTTGTCTGTTAAGATTAGAAACGTGTGAGCTCCGTGAACGATGTAGTACCTTTGAGCTGAAAAGTGACTGCCATTACCTGAAACGAAGTCTTGCTTGTAGGAAGACACAGAGCCTGGGATTTAACTCCATTTCTGAAGGGAAACACACAGCATAGTTCTCACCCATGGATCACACTCTGCTTAACAGCAAGACGTACACTCTTGCTTTCTAGAGTCTCTAATACAGCAGGAAATCTGAGTGTGCCCAGAACAAAAGAACGGAGTTTCCTACACATACAGACCATATGTAGTCCAAATCTGCTTCTGAAACTGATACAAAGCTCTGGTCCTCTAACATCCAATGCTTGTCAGTTAACATAAGAAACGTGTGAGCTTCATGAACAATGTAGTTGGTTGGAGCAGAAAAGTGACTGCCCTTACCTGAAACGAAGTATTGCTTGTAGGAAGACACAGAGCCTGGGATTTAACTCCATTTCTGAAGGAAAACACACAGCATAGTTCTCATCCATGGATCACACTCTGCTTTAGAGCAAGAAGCATGCTCTTGCTTTCTAGAGTCTCTAAGACAGCAGGAAAGGTGAGTGTGCTGAGACCAAAGAATGGTGTTTCCTACACATACGGACCATATCTAGTCCACGTCTGCTTCTTAAACTGATAGAAAGCACTGGTCCTCTAACATCCAATGCTTGTCTGTTGAGATGAGAAACGTGTGCGCTCCGTGAACGATGTAGTTCATTTGCGCTGAAAAGTGACTGACCTTACCTGAAACGAAGTCTTGCTTGTAGGAAGACACAGAGCATTGGATTTAACTCCATTTCTGAAGCGAAACACACAGCATAGTTCTTATCCCTGGATCACACTCTGCTTTAGAGCGAGAAGCACGCTCTTGCTTTCTAGAGTCTCTAAGACAGCAGGAAACGTGAGTGTGCTGAGAACAAAGAACAGTGTTTCCTACACATACAGACCATATCTAGTCCAACTCTACTTCTGAAACTGATACATTGCACTGTTCCTCTAACATCCAATGCTTGTCAGTAAAGATGAGAAATGTATGAGCTTAATGAACGATGTAGTTCAATTGAGCCGAAAAATGACTGCCCTTACCTGAAACGAAGTCTTGCTTGTAGGAAGACACAGAGCCTGGGATTTAATTCCATTTCTGAAGGGAAACACACAGCATAGTTCTCATCCATGGATCATACTCTGCTTTAGAGCAAGAAGCATGCTCTTGCTTTCTAGAGTCTCTAAGACAGCAGGACACGTGAGTGTGCTGAGACCAAAGAACGGTGTTTCCTACACATACGGACCATATCTAGTCCATCTCTGCTTCTTAAACTGATACAAAGCACTGGTCCTCTAACATCCAATGCTTGTCTGTTGAGATGAGAAACTTGTGAGCTCAGTGAACGATGTAGTTCGTTTGAGCTGAAAAGTGACTGCCCTTACCTGAAACGAAGTCTTGCATGTAGGAAGACACAGAGTCTGGGATTGAACTCCATTTCTGAAGTGAAACACACAGCAATGTTCTCATCCATTGATCACACTCTGCTTTAGAACAAGAAGCACGCTCTTGCTTTCTAGGGTCTCTAAGACAGCAGGAAACGTGAGTGTGCTGAGAACAAAAGAACGGTTTTTTCCTACACATACAGACATTATATAGTCCAACTCTGCTTCTGAAACTGATACAAAGCACTGGTCCTCTAACATCCAATGCTTTTCTGTTAAGATGAGAAACGTGTGAGCTTCGTGAACTATGTAGTTCGTTTGAGCTGAAAAGTGATTGCCCTTACCTGAAACGAAGTCTTGCTTGTAGGAAGACACAGAGCCAGGGATTTAACTCCATTTCGGAAGGGAAACACACAGCATAGTTCTCACCCATGGATCACACTCTGCTTAACAGCAAGAAGCACGCTCTTGCTTTCTAGAGTCTCTAATACAGCAGGAAATATGAGTGTGCCCAGAACAAAAGAACGGAGTTTCCTACACATACGGACCATATGTAGGCCAAATCTGCTTCTGAAACTGATACAAAGCTCTTGTCCTCTAACATCCAATGCTTGTCAGTTAAGATAAGAAACGTGTGAGCTTCATGCACAATATAGTTTGTTTGAGCAGAAAAGTGACTGCCCTTACCTGAAACGAAGTCTTCCTTGTAGGAAGACACAGAGCCTGGGATTTAACTCCATTTCTGAAGTGAAACACACAGCAGTGTTCTCATCCATTGATCACACTCTTCTTTAGAACAAGAAGCACGCTCTTGCTTTCTAGAGACTCTAAGACAGCAGGAAACGTGAGTGTGCTGAGAACAAAAGAACGGTGTTTCCTACACATACGGACATTATATAGTCCAACTCTGCTTCTAAAACTGATACAAAGCACTGGTCCTCTAACATCCAATGCTTGTCTGTTAAGATGAGAAACGTGTGAGCTTCTTGAACGATGTAGTTCGTTTGAGCTGAAAAGTGACTGCCCTTACCTGAAACAAAGTCTTGCCTGTAGGAAGACAAAGAGCCTGCGATTTAACTCCATTTCTGAAGTGAAAAACACAGCATAGTTCTCATCCATGCATCACGCTCTGCTTTATAGCAAGAAGCACGCTCTTGCTTTCTAGATTCTCTAATACAGCAGGAAATCTGAGTGTACCCAGAACAAAAGAAGGGTGTTTCCTACACATACGGACCATATGTAGTCCAAATCTGCTTCTGAAACTGATACAATGCACTGGTCCTCTAACATCCAATGCTTGTCAGTTAAGATGAGAAACGTGTGAGATTCGTGAACGATGTAGTTCGTTTGAGCAGAAAAATGACTGACCTTACCTGAAACGAAGTCTTGCTTGTAGGAAGACTCAGAGCCTGGGATTTAACACCATTTCTGAAGTGAAACATACAGCAGTGTTCTCATCCAATGATCACACTCTGCTTTAGAACAAGAAGCACGCTCTTGCTTTCTAGAGTCTCTAAGACAGCAGGAAACGTGACTGTGCAGAGAACAAAATAACGGTGTTTCCTACACACGGACCATATCTAGTCCAACTCTGCTTCTTAAACTGATACAAAGCACTGGTCCTCTAACATCCAATGCTTGTCTGTTGAGATGAGAATCGTGTGAGCTCTGTGAATGATGTAGTTCGTTTGAGCTGAAAAGTGATTGCCCTTACCTGAAACGAAGTCTTGCTTGTTGGAAGACACAGAGCGTGGGATTTAACTCCATTTCTGAAGGGAAACACACAGCATAGTTCTCATCCATGGATCACACTCTGCTTTAGAGCAAGAAGCATGCTCTTGCTTTCTAGAGTCTCTAAGACAGCAGGAAACGTGAGTGTGCTGAGAACAAAAGAACGGTGTTTCCTACACATACAGACCATATCTAGTCCAAATCTGCTTCTGAAACTGATACAAAGCTCTTGTCCTCTAACATCCAATGCTTGTCAGTTAAGATAAGAAACGTGTGATATTCTTGAACAATGTAGTTCGTTGGAGCAGAAAAGTGACTGCCCTTACCTGAAACGAAGTCTTCCTTGTAGGAAGACACAGCGCCTGGGATTTAACTCCATTTCTGAAGTGGAACACACAGCAGTGTTCTCATCCATTGTTCACACTCTGCTTTAGAACAAGAAGCACACTCTTGCTTTCTAGGGTCTCTAATACAGCAGGAAACGTGATTGTGCTGAGACCAAAGAACGGTGTTTCCTACACATACGGACCATATCTAGTCCAACTCTGCTTCTTAAACTGATACAAAGCACTGGTCCTCTAACATCCAATGCTTGTCTGTTGAGATGAGAATCGTGTGAGCTCCGTGAACGATGTAGTTCGTTTGAGCTGAAAAGTGACTGCCCTTACCTGAAACGAAGTCTTGCTTGTAGGAAGACACAGAGCCTGGGATTTAACTCCATTTCTAAAGGGAAACACACAGCATAGTTCTCATCCCTGGATCACACTCTGCTTTAGAGCGAGAAGCACTCTCTTGCTTTATAGTGTCTCTAAGACAGCAGGAAACGTGAGTGTGCTGAGACCAAAGAACGGTGGTTCCTACACATACGGACCATATCTAGTCCAACTCTGCTTCTTAAACTGATACAAAGCACTGGTACTCTAACATCCAATGCTTGTCTGTTGAGATGAGAAATGTGTGAGCTCCGTGAACGATGTAGTTCGTTTGAGCTGAAAAGTGACTGCCCTTACCTGAAACGAAGTCTTGCTTGTAGGAAGACACAGAGCCTGGGATTTAACTCCATTTCTGCAGGGAAACACACAGCATAGTTCTCACCCATGGATCACACTCTGCTTAACAGCAAGACGTACACTCTTGCTTTCTAGAGTCTCTAATACAGCAGGAAATGTGAGTGTGCCCAGAACAAAAGAACAGAGTTTCCTACACATACAGACCATATGTAGTCCAAATCTGCTTCTGAAACTGATACAAAGCTCTGGTCCTCTAACATCCAATGCTTGTCAGTTAACATAAGAAACGTGTGAGCTTCATGAACAATGTAGTTCGTTGGAGCAGAAAAGTGACTGCCCTTACCTGAAACGAAGTATTGCTTGTAGGAAGACACAGAGCCTGGGATTTAACTCCATTTCTGAAGTGGAACACACAGGCAGTGTTCTCATCCATTGATCACACTCTGCTTTAGAACAAGAAGCACGCTCTTGTTTTCTAGATTCTCTAAGACAGCAGGAAACGTGAGTTTGCTGAGAACAAAAGAACGGTGTTTCCTACACATACAGACATTATATAGTCCAAATCCGCTTCTGAAACTGATACAAAGCACTGGTCCTCTAACATCCAATGTATGTCTGTTAAGATGAGAAACGTGTGAGCTTCCTGAAGGATGTAGTTCGTTTGAGCTGAAAAGTGACTGCCCTTACCTGAAACGAAGTCTTGCTTGTATGAAGACACAGAGCCTGGGATTTAACTGCATTTCTGAAGGGAAACACACAGCATAGTTCTCATCCATGGATCACACTCTGCTTTAGAGCGAGAAGCACGCTCTTGCTTTCTAGAGTCTCTAAGACAGCAGGAAACGTGAGTTGCTGAGAACAAAGAACGTTGTTTCCTACACATACGGACCATATCTAGTCCATCTCTCCTTCTGAAACTGATACAAAGCACTGGACCTCTAACATCCAATGCTTGTCTGTTAAGATTAGAAACGTGTGAGCTCCGTCAACGATGTAGTTCCTTTGAGCTGAAAAGTGACTGCACATACCTGAAATGAAGTCTTGCTTGTAGGAAGACACAGAGCCTGGGATTTAACGCCATTTCTGAAGGGAAACACACAGCATAGTTCTCATCCATGGATCACACTCTGCTTTAGAGCAAGAAGCACGCACTTGCTTTCTAAAGTCTCTAATACAGCAGGAAATCTGAGTGTGCCCAGAACAAAAGAACGGAGTTTCCTACACATACAGACCATATGTAGTCCAAATCTGCTTCTGAAACTGATACAAAGCTCTGGTCCTCTAACATCCAATGCTTGTCAGTTAACGTAAGAAACGTGTGAGCTTCATGAACAATGTAGTTCGTTGGAGCAGAAAAGTGACTGCCCTTACCTGAAACGAAATCTTGCTTGTAAGAAGACACAGAGCCCTGGATTTAACTCCATTTCTGAAGGGAAACACACAGAATAGTTCTCATCCATGGATCACACTCTGATTTAGAACAAGAAGCACGCTCTTGCTTTCTAGAGTCTCTAAGACAGCAGGAAACGTGAGTTGCTGAGAACAAAGAACGTTGTTTCCTACACATACGGACCATATCTAGTCCATCTCTGCTTCTGAAACTGATACAAAGCACTGGTCCTCTAACATCCAATGCTTTTCTGTTAAGATGAGAAACGTGTGAGCTTCGTGAACGATGTAGTTCGTTTGAGCTGAAAAGTTACTGCCCTCACCTGAAAAGAAGTCTTGCATGTAGGAAGACACAGACCCTGGGATTTAACGCCATTTCTGAAGGGAAACACACAGCATAGTTCTCATCCATGGATCACACTCTGCTTTAGAGCAAGAAGCACGCACTTGCTTTCTAGAGTCTCTAATACAGCATGAAATCTGAGTGTGCCCAGAACAAAAGAACGGTGTTTCCTACACATACGGACCATATGTAGTCCAAATCTGCTTCTGAAACTGATACAATGCACTATTCCTCTAACATCCAATGCTTGTCAGTTAAGATGAGACACGTGTGAGCTTCGTGAACGATGTAGTTCGCTTGAGCCGAAAAATGACTGCCCTTACCTGAAACGAAGTCTTGCTTGTAGGAAGACACAGAGCGTGGGATTTAACTCCATTTCTGAAGGGAAACACACATCATAGTTCTCATCCATGGATCACACTCTGCTAAAGAGCAAGAAGCATGCTCTTGCTTTCTAGAGTCTCTAAGACAGCAGGAAACGTGAGTGTGCAGAGAACAAAATAACGGTGTTTCCTACACACGGACCATATCTAGTCCAACTCTGCTTCTTAAACTGATACAAAGCACTGGTCCTCTAACATCCAATGCTTGTCTGTTGAGATGAGAATCGTGTGAGCTCTGTGAATGATGTAGTTCGTTTGAGCTGAAAAGTGATTGCCCTTACCTGAAACGAAGTCTTGCTTGTTGGAAGACACAGAGCCTGGGATTTAACTCCATTTCTGAAGGGAAACACACAGCATAGTTCTCATCCATGGATCACACTCTGCTTTAGAGCAAGAAGCATGCTCTTGCTTTCTAGAGTCTCTAAGACAGCAGGAAACGTGAGTGTGCTGAGAACAAAAGAACGGTGTTTCCTACACATACAGACCATATCTAGTCCAAATCTGCTTCTGAAACTGATACAAAGCTCTTGTCCTCTAACATCCAATGCTTGTCAGTTAAGATAAGAAACGTGTGATCTTCTTGAACAATGTAGTTCGTTGGAGCAGAAAAGTGACTGCCCTTACCTGAAACGAAGTCTTCCTTGTAGGAAGACACAGCGCCTGGGATTTAACTCCATTTCTGAAGTGGAACACACAGCAGTGTTCTCATCCATTGTTCACACTCTGCTTTAGAACAAGAAGCACACTCTTGCTTTCTAGGGTCTCTAATACAGCAGGAAACGTGATTGTGCTGAGACCAAAGAACGGTGTTTCCTACACATACGGACCATATCTAGTCCAACTCTGCTTCTGAAACTGATACAATGCACTGTTCCTCTAACCTCCAGGCTTGTCAGTTAAGATGAGAAACGTGTGAGCTTCATGAACGATGTAGTTCGTTTGAGCCGAAAAATGACTGCCCTTACATTAAACGAAGTCTTGCTTGTAGGAAGACACAGAGCCTGCGATTTAACTCCATTTCTGAATGGAAACACACAGCATAGTTCTAATCCATGGATCACACTCTGCTTTAGAACAAGAAGCATGCTCTTGCTTTCTAGAGTCTCTAAGACATCATGAAACTTGAGTGTCCTGAGACTAAAGAACGGTGTTTCCTACACATACGGACCATATCTAGTCCAACCCTGCTTCTTAAACTGATACAAAGCACTGGTCCTCTACCATCCAATGCTTGTCTGTTAAGATTAGAAACGTGTGAGCTCCGTGAACGATGTAGGACCTTTGAGCTGAAAAGTGACTGCCCTTACCTGAAACGAAGTCTTGCTTGTAGGAAGACACAGAGCCTGGGATTTAACTCCATTTCTGAAGTGAAACACACAGCATAGTTCTCATCCATGGATCACACTCTGCTTTAGAGCAAGAAGCATGCTCTTGCTTTCTAGAGTCTCTAAGACAGCAGGAAATGTGAATGTTCTGAGAACAAAAGAACGGTGTTTCCTAAACATACGGACCATATCTAGTCCAACTCTGCTTCTTAAACTGAGACAAAGCACAGGTCCTCTAACATCCAATGCTTGTCTGTTGAGATGAGAAACGTGTGAGCTTCGTGAACGATGTAGTTCGTTTGAGCTGAAAAGTGACTTCCCTTACCTGAAACGAAGTCTTTTCTGTAGGAAGACACAGAGCCTGTGATTTAACTTCATTTCTGAAGGGAAACACACAGCATAGTTCTCATCCATGGATCACACTCTGCTTTAGAGCAAGAAGCACGCTCTTGCTTTCTAGAGTCTCTAATACAGCAGGAAATATGAGTGTGCCCAGAAAAAAAGAACTGTGTTTCCTACACATACAGACCATATCTAGTCCACCTCTGCTTCTTAAACTGATACAAAGCAATGGTCCTCTAACATCCAATGCTTGTCTTTTGAGATGAGAAACGTGTGAGATTCATGAACGATGTAGTCGTTTGAGCTGAAAAGTTACTGCCCTTACCTGAAACGAAGTCTTGCTTGTAGGAAGACACAGAGCATTGGATTTAACTCCATTTCTGAAGGGAAACACACAGCATAGTTCTTATCCCTGGATCACACTCTGCTTTAGAGCGAGAAGCACGCTCTTGCTTACTAGAGTCTCTAAGACAGCAGAAAATCTGAGTGTGCTGAGAACAAAAGAACGGTGTTTCCTACACATACGGACCATATCTAGTCCAACTCTGCTTCTTAAGCTGATACAAAGCTCTGGTTCTCTAACATCCAATGCTTGTCAGTTAAGATGAGAAACATATGAGCTTCGTGAACGATGTAGTTCGATTGAGCCGAAAAATGACTGCCCTTACCTGAAACGAAGTCTTGCTTGTAGGAAGACACAGAGCCTGGGATTTAACTCCATTTCTGAAGGAAAACACACAGCATAGTTCTCATCCATGGATCACACTCTGCTTTAGAGCAAGAAGCATGCTCTTGCTTTCTAGAGTCTGTAAGGCAGCAGGACAGGTGAGTGTGCTGAGACCAAAGAACGGTGTTTCCTACACATACGGACCATATCTAGTCCAACTCTGCTTCTTAAACTGATACAAAGCACTGGTCCTCTAACATCCAATGCTTGTCTGTTGAGATGAGAAACGTGTGAGCTCCGTGAATGATGTAGTTCGTTTGAGCTGAAAAGTGACTGCCAATACCTGAAATGAATTCTTGCTTCTAGGAAGATACAGAGCATGGGATTGAACTCCATTTCTGAAGTGAAACACACAGCAGTGTTCTCATCCATTGATCACACTCTGCTTTAGAACAAGAAGCAGGCTCTTGCTTTCTAGGGTCGCTAAGACAGCAGGAAACGTGAGTGTGCTGAGAACAAAAGAACGGTTTTTTCCTACACATACAGACATTATATAGTCCAACTCTGCTTCTGAAACTGATACAAAGCACTGGTCCTCTAACATCCAATGCTTTTCTGTTAAGATGAGAAACGTGTGAGCTTCGTGAACGATGTAGTTCATTTGAGATGAAAAGTGACTGCCCTCACCTGAAACGAAGTCTTGCTTGTAGGAAGACACAGAGCCTGGGATTTAACTCCATTTCTGAAGGGAAACATAGAGCATAGTTCTCATCCATGGATCACACTCTGCTTTAGAGCAAGAAGCATGCTCTTGCTTTCTAGATTCTCTAAGACAGCAGGAAACATGTGTGTGCTGAGAACAAAAAACGGTGTTTCCTACACATACGGACCATATCTAGTCCAACTCTGCTTCTGAAACTGATACAAAGCACTGCTCCTCTAACATCAAATGCTTGTCTGTTAAGATGAGAAACGTGTGAGCTCCGTGAACGATGTAGTTCCTTTGAGCTGAAAAGTGACTGCCCTTAACTGAAACGAAGTCTTGCGTGTAGGAAGACACAAAGCATGGGATTTAACTTCATTTCTGAAGGGAGACACACAGCATAGTTCTCATCCATGGATCACACTCTGCTTTAGAGTAAGAAGCATGCTCTTGCTTTCTAGAGTCTCTAAGTCAGCAGGAAATCTGAATGTTCTGAGAACAAAAGAACGGTGTTTCCTACACATACGGACCATATCTAGTCCAACTCTGCTTCTTAAAATGAGACAAAGCACAGGTCCTCTAACATCCAATGCTTGTCTGTTGAGATGAGAAACGTGTGAGCTTCGTGAACGATGTAGTTCGTTTGAGCTGAAAAGTGACTGCCCTTACCTGAAACGAAGTCTTTTCTGTAGGAAGACACAGAGCCTGTGATTTAACTTCATTTCTGAAGGGAAACACACAGCATAGTTCTCATCCATGGATCACACTCTGCTTTAGAGCAAGAAGCACGCTCTTGCTTTCTAGAGTCTCTAATACAGCAGGAAATCTGAGTGTGCCCAGAAAAAAAGAACGGTGATTCCTACACATACAGACCATATCTAGTCCACCTCTGCTTCTTAAACTGATACAAAGCACTGGTCCTCTAACATCCAATGCTTGTCTGTTGAGATGAGAAACGTGTGAGATTCATGATCGATGTAGTCGTTTGAGCTGAAAAGTGACTGCCCTTACCTGAAACGAAGTCTTGCTTGTAGGAAGACACAGAGCATTGGATTTAACTCCATTTCTGAAGGGAAACACAGAGCATAGTTCTTATCCCTGGATCACACTCTGCTTTAGAGCGAGAAGCACGCTCTTGCTTACTAGAGTCTCTAAGACAGCAGAAAATCTGAGTGTGCTGAGACCAAAGAACGGTGTTTCCTACACATACGGACCATATCTAGTCCAACTCTGCTTCTTAAACTGATACAAAACACTGGTCCTCTAACATCCAATGCTTGTCTGTTGAGATGAGAAACGTGTGAGCTTCGTGAACGATTTAGTTCTTTTGAGCTGAAAAGTGACTGCCCTTAGCTGAAACGAAGTCTTGCTTGTAGTAAGACACAGAGCCTGGGATTTAACTCCATTTCTGAAGGGAAACACACAGCATAGTTCTCACCCATGGATCACACACTGCTTAACAGCAAGAAGCACGCACTTGCTTTCTAGAGTCTCTAATACAGCAGGAAATCTGGGTGTGCCCAGAAGAAAAGAACGGAGTTTCCTATACATACGGACCATATGTAGTCCAAATCTGCTTCTGAAACTGATACAAAGCTCTAGTCCTCTAACATCCAATGCTTGTCAGTTAAATTGAGAAACGTATGAGCTTCGTGAACGATGTAGTTCGATTGAGCCGAAAAATGACTGCCCTTACCTGAAACGAAGTCTTGCTTGTAGGAAGACACAGAGCCTGGGATTTAACACCATTTCTGAAGGGAAACACACAGCATAGTTCTCATCCATGGATCACACTCTGCTTTAGAGCAAGAAGCATGCTCTTGCTTTCTGGAGTCTCTAAGACAGCAGGAAATCTGAATGTTCTGAGAACAAAAGAACGGTGTTTCCTACACATACGGACCATATCTAGTCCAACTCTGCTTCTTAAACTGAGACAAAGCACAGGTCCTCTAACATCCAATGCTTTTCTGTTGAGATGAGAAACGTGTGAGCTTCGTGAACGATGTAGTTCGTTTGAGCTGAAAAGTGACTGCCCTTACCTGAAACGAAGTCTTGCTTGTAGGAAGACATAAAGCATGGGATTTAACTCTATTTCTGAAGGGAAACACACAGCATAGTTCTCATCCATGGATCACACTCTGCTTTAGAGCAAGAAGCATGCTCTTGCTTTCTAGAGTCTCTAAGACAGCAGGAAATCTGAAAGTTCTGAGAACAAAAGAACGGTGTTTCCTACACATACGGACCATATCTAGTCCAACTCTGCTTCTTAAAGTGATACAAAGCACTGGTCATCTAACATCCAATGTTTGTCTGTTGAGATAAGAAACGTGTGAGCTTCATGAACAATGTAGTTCGTTTGAGCAGAAAAGTGACTGCCATTACCTGAAAAGAAGTCTTCCTTGTAGGAAGAAACGGAGCCTGGGATTAAACTCCATTTCTGAAGCTAAACACACAGCAGTGTTCTCATCCATTGATCACACTCTGCTTTAGAACAAGAAGCACACTCTTGTTTTCTAGAGTCTCTAAGACAGCAGGAAACGTGAGTTTGCTGAGAAAAAAGAACGGTGTTTCCTACACATACAGACATTATATAGTCCAAAACTGCTTCTGAAACTGATACAAAGCACTGGTCCTCTAACATTCAATGCTTGTCTGTTAAGATGAGAAACGTGTGAGCTCAGTGAACGATGTAGTTCGTTTGAGCTGAAAAGTGACTGCCCTTACCTGAAAAGAAGTCTTCCTTGTAGGAAGACACAGAGCCTGGGATTTAACTCCATTTCTGAAGGGAAACACACAGCATAGTTCTCATCCATTTATCACACTCTGCTTTAGAGCTAGAAGCATGCTCTTGCTTTCTAGAGTCTCTAAGACAGCAGGAAACGTGAGTGTGCTGAGACCAAAGAACAGTGTTTCCTACACATACGGACCATATCTAGTCCACCTCTGCTTCTTAAACTGATACAAAGCACTGGTCCTCTAACATCCAATGCTTGTCTGTTGAGATGAGAATCGTGTGAGCTCCGTGAACGATGTAGTACCTTTGAGCTGAAAAGTGACTGCCCTTACCTGAAACGAAGTCTTGCTTGTAGGAAGACACAGAGCCTGGGATTTAACTCCATTTCTGAAGGGAAACACACAGCATAGTTCTCATCCATGGATCACACTCTGTTTTAGAGCAAGAAGTATGCTCTTGCTTTCTAGAGTCTCTAAGACAGCAGGAAAAGTTTTTGTGCGGAGAACAAAAAACGGTGTTTCCTACACATACGGACCATATCTAGTCCAACTCTGCTTCTGAAACTGATACAAAGCACTGCTCCTCTAACATCCAATGCTTGTCTGTTAAGATGAGAAACGTGTGAGCTCCGTGAACGATGTAGTTCGTTTGAGCTGAAAAGTGACTGCCCTTACCTGAAACGAAGTCTTGCGTGTAGGAAGACACAAAGCATGGGATTTAACTTCATTTCTGAAGGGAGACACACAGCATAGTTCTCATCCATGGATCACACTCTGCTTTAGAGTAAGAAGCATGCTCTTGCTTTCTAGAGTCTCTAAGACAGCAGGAAATCTGAATGTTCTGAGAACAAAAGAACGGTGTTTCCTACACATACGGACCATATCTAGTCCAACTCTGCTTCTTAAAATGAGACAAAGCACAGGTCCTCTAACATCCAATGCTTGTCTGTTGAGATGAGAAACGTGTGAGCTTCGTGAACGATGTAGTTCGTTTGAGCTGAAAAGTGACTGCCCTTACCTGAAACGAAGTCTTTTCTGTAGGAAGACACAGAGCTTGTGATTTAACTTCATTTCTGAAGGGAAACACACAGCATAGTTCTCATCCATGGATCACACTCTGCTTTAGAGCAAGAAGCACGCTCTTGCTTTCTAGAATCTCTAATACAGCAGGAAATCTCAGTGTGCCCAGAAAAAAAGAACGGTGATTCCTACACATACAGACCATATCTAGTCCACCTCTGCTTCTTAAACTGATACAAAGCACTGGTCCTCTAACATCCAATGCTTGTCTGTTGAGATGAGAAACGTGTGAGATTCATGAACGATGTAGTCGTTTGAGCTGAAAAGTGACTGCCCTTACCTGAAACGAAGTCTTGCATGTAGGAAGACACAGAGCATTGGATTTAACTCCATTTCTGAAGGGAAACACACAGCATAGTTCTTATCCCTGGATCACACTCTGCTTTAGAGCGAGAAGCACGCTCTTGCTTACTAGAGTCTCTAAGACAGCAGAAAATCTGAGTGTGCTGAGAACAAAAGAACGGTGTTTCCTACACATACGGACCATATCTAGTCCAACTCTGCTTCTTAAACTGATAGAAAACACTGGTCCTCTAACATCCAATGCTTGTCTGTTGAGATGAGAAACGTGTGAGCTTCGTGAACGATGTAGTTCTTTTGAGCTGAAAAGTGTCTGCCCTTAGCTGAAACGAAGTCTTGCTTGTAGTAAGACACAGAGCCTGGGATTTAACTCCATTTCTGAAGGGAAACACACAGCATAGTTCTCACCCATGGATCACACACTGCTTAACAGCAAGAAGCACGCACTTGCTTTCTAGAGTCTCTAATGCAGCAGGAAATCTGGGTGTGCCCAGAAGAAAAGAACGGAGTTTCCTACACATACGGACCATATGTAGTCCAAATCTGCTTCTGAAACTGATACAAAGCTCTAGGCCTCTAACATCCAATGCTTGTCAGTTAAGATGAGAAACGTATGAGCTTCGTGAACGATGTAGTTCGATTGAGCCGAAAAATGACTGCCCTTACCTGAAACGAAGTCTTGCTTGTAGGAAGACACAGAGCCTGGGATTTAACTCCATTTCTGAAGGGAAACACACAGCATAGTTCTCATCCATGGATCACACTCTGCTTTAGAGCAAGAAGCATGCTCTTGCTTTCTAGAGTCTCTATGACAGCAGGACAGGTGAGTGTGCTGAGACCAAAGAACGGTTTTTCCTACACATACGGACAATATCTAGTCCATCTCTGCTTCTTAAACTGATACAAAGCACTGGTCCTCTAACATCCAATGCTTGTCTGTTGAGATGAGAAACGTGTGAGCTCCGTGAATGACGTAGTTCGTTTGAGCTGAAAAGTGACTGCCAATACCTGAAACGAAGTCTTGCTTCTAGGAAGACACAGAGCATGGGATTGAACTCCATTTCTGAAGTGAAACACACAGCAGTGTTCTCATCCATTGATCACACTCTGATTTAGAACAAGAAGCAGGCTCTTGCTTTCTAGGGTCGCTAAGACAGCAGGAAACGTGAGTGTGCTGAGAACAAAAGAACGGTTTTTTCCTACACATACAGACATTATATAGTCCAACTCTGCTTCTGAAACTGATACAAAGCACTGGTCCTCTAACATCCAATGCTTTTCTGTTAAGATGAGAAACGTGTGAGCTTCGTGAACGATGTAGTTCCTTTGAGCTGAAAAGTGACTGCCCTTACCTGAAAAGAAGTCTTGCTTGTAGGAAGACACAGAGCCTGGGATTTAACTCCATTTATGAAGGGAAACACACAGCAGTGTTCTCATCCATGGATCACACTCTGCTTTAGAGCAAGAAGCAGGCTCTTGCTTTCTAGAGTCTCTAATACAGCAGGAAATCTGAGTGTGCCCAGAACATTAGAACGGAGTTTCCTACACATACAGACCATATGTAGTCCAAATCTGCTTCTGAAACTGATACAAATCTCTGGTCCTCTATCATCCCATGCCTGGCAGTTAAGATAAGAAACGTGTGAGCTTCATGAACAATGTAGTTTGTTTGAGCAGAACAGTGACTGCCCTTACCTGAAACGAAGTCTTCCTTGTAGGAAGACAAAGAGCCTGGGATTTAACTCCATTTCTGAAGTGAAACACACAGCAGTGTTCTCATCCATTGATCACACTCTGCTTTAGAACAAGAAGCACGCTCTTGCTTTCTAGAGTCTCTAAGACAGCAGGAAATGTGAGTGTGCTGAGAACAAAAGAACGGTGTTTCCTACACATACGGACCATATGTAGTCCAAATCTGCTTCTGAAACTGATACAAATCTCTGGTCCTCTATCATCCCATGCCTGGCAGTTAAGATAAGAAACGTGTGAGCTTCATGAACAATGTAGTTTGTTTGAGCAGAACAGTGACTGCCCTTACCTGAAACGAAGTCTTCCTTGTAGGAAGACAAAGAGCCTGGGATTTAACTCCATTTCTGAAGTGAAACACACAGCAGTGTTCTCATCCATTGATCACACTCTGCTTTAGAACAAGAAGCACGCTCTTGCTTTCTAGAGTCTCTAAGACAGCAGGAAATGTGAGTGTGCTGAGAACAAAAGAACGGTGTTTCCTACACATACGGACCATATGTAGTCCAAATCTGCTTTTGAAACTGATACAATGCACTGTTCCTCTAACATCCAATGCTGGTCAGTTAAGATGAGAAACGTGAGAGCTTCGTGAACGATGTAGTTTTTTTGAGCAGAAAAATGACTGCCCTTACCTGAAACGAAGTCTTGCTTGTAGGAAGACACAGAGCCTGGGATTTAACTCCATTTCTGAAGGGAAACACACAGCATAGTTCTCATCCATGGATCACACTCTGCTTTAGAGCAAGAAGCATGCTCTTGCTTTCTAGATTCTCTAAGACAGCAGGAAACGTGTGTGTGCTGAGAACAAAAAACGGTGTTTCCTACACATACGGACCATATCTAGTCCAACTCTGCTTCTTAAACTGATACAAAGCCCTGATCCTCTAACATCCAATGCTTGTCTGTTAAGATGAGAAACGTGTGAGCTTCTTGAACAATGTAGTTCGTTTGAGCTGAAAAGTGACAGCCCTTACCTGAAACGAAGTCTTGCTTGTAGGAAGACACAAATCCTGGGATTTAACTCCATTTCTGAAGGGAAACACACAGCATAGTTCTCATCCATGGATCACACTCTGCTTTAGAGCAAGAAGCATGCTCTTGCTTTCTAGAGTCTCTAAGACAGCAGGACAGGTGAGTGTGCTGAGACCAAAGAACGGTGTTTCCTACACATACGGACCATATCTAGTCCAACTCTGCTTCTTAAACTGATACAAAGCACTGGTCCTCTAACATCCAATGCTTGTCTGTTGAGATGAGAAACGTGTGAGCTCCGTGAATGATGAAGTTCGTTTGAGCTGAAAAGTGACTGCCAATACCTGAAACGAAGTCTTGCTTCTAGGAAGACACAGAGCATGGGATTGAACTCCATTTCTTAAGTGAAACACACAGCAGTGTTCTCATCCATTGATCACACTCTGCTTTAGAACAAGAAGCAGGCTCTTGCTTTCTAGGGTCGCTAAGACAGCAGGAAACGTGAGTGTGCTGAGAACAAAAGAACGGTTTTTTCCTACACATACAGACATTATATAGTCCAACTCTTCTTCTGAAACTGATACAAAGCACTGGTCCTCTAACATCCAATGCTTTTCTGTTAAGATGAGAAACGTGTGAGCTTCGTGAACGACGTAGTTCGTTTGAGATGAAAAGTGACTGCCCTCACCTGAAACGAAGTCTTGCTTGTAGGAAGACACAGAGCCTGGGATTTAACTCCATTTCTGAAGGGAAACATACAGCATAGTTCTCATCCATGGATCACACTCTGATTAGAGCAAGAAGCATGCGCTTGCTTTCTAGATTCTCTAAGACAGCAGGAAACGTGTGTGTGCTGAGAACAAAAAACGGTGTTTCCTACACATACGGACCATATCTAGTCCAACTCTGCTTCTTAAACTGATACAAAGCACTGCTCCTCTAACATCCAATGCTTGTCTGTTAAGATGAGAAACGTGTGAGCTCCATGAACGATGTAGTTCGTTTGAGCTGAAAAGTGACTGCCCTTACCTGAAACGAAGTCTTGCATGTAGGAAGACACAAAGCATGGGATTTAACTCCATTTCTGAAGGGAAACACACAGCATAGTTCTGATCCATGGATCACACTCTGCTTTAGAGCAAGAAGCATGCTCTTGCTTTCTAGAGTCTCTAAGACAGCAGGAAATCTGAATGTTCTGAGAACAAAAGAACGGTGTTTCCTACACATACGGACCATATCTAGTCCAACTCTGCTTCTTAAACTGATACAAAGCACTGGTCATCTAACATCCAATGTTTCTGTTGAGATAAGAAACGTGTGAGCTTCATGAACAATGTAGTTCGTTTGAGCAGAAAAGTGACTGCCATTACCTGAAAAGAAGTCTTCCTTGTAGGAAGAAACGGAGCCTGGGATTAAACTCCATTTCTGAAGTGAAACACACAGCAGTGTTCTCATCCATTGATCACACTCTGCTTTAGAACAAGAAGCACACTCTTGTTTTCTAGAGTCTCTAAGACAGCAGGAAACGTGAGTTTGCTGAGAAAAAAGAACGGTGTTTCCTACACATACAGACATTATATAGTCCAAAACTGCTTCTGAAACTGATACAAAGCACTGCTCCTCTAACATCCAATGCTTGTCTGTTAAGATGAGAAACGTGTGAGCTCCGTGAACGATGTAGTTCGTTTGAGCTGAAAAGTGACTGCCCTTACCTGAAACGAAGTCTTGCGTGTAGGAAGACACAAAGCATGGGATTTAACTTCATTTCTGAAGGGAGACACACAGCATAGTTCTCATCCATGGATCACACTCTGCTTTAGAGTAAGAAGCATGCTCTTGCTTTCTAGAGTCTCTAAGACAGCAGGAAATCTGAATGTTCTGAGAACAAAAGAACGGTGTTTCCTACACATACAGACCATATCTAGTCCAACTCTGCTTCTTAAAATGAGACAAAGCACAGGTCCTCTAACATCCAATGCTTGTCTGTTGAGATGAGAAACGTGTGAGCTTCGTGAACGATGTAGTTCGTTTGAGCTGAAAAGTGACTGCCAATACCTGAAACGAAGTCTTGCTTCTAGGAAGACACAGAGCATGGGATTGAACTCCATTTCTTAAGTGAAACACACAGCAGTGTTCTCATCCATTGATCACACTCTGCTTTAGAACAAGAAGCAGGCTCTTGCTTTCTAGTGTCGCTAAGACAGCAGGAAACGTGAGTGTGCTGAGAACAAAAGAACGGTTTTTCCTACACATACAGACATTATATAGTCCAACTCTTCTTCTGAAACTGATACAAAGCACTGGTCCTCTAACATCCAATGCTTTTCTGTTAAGATGAGAAACGTGTGAGCTTCGTGAACGATGTAGTTCGTTTGAGATGAAAAGTGACTGCCCTCACCTGAAACGAAGTCTTGCTTGTAGGAAGACACAGAGCCTGGGATTTAACTCCATTTCTGAAGGGAAACATACAGCATAGTTCTCATCCGTGGATCACACTCTGATTAGAGCAAGAAGCATGCGCTTGCTTTCTAGATTCTCTAAGACAGCAGGAAACGTGTGTGTGCTGAGAACAAAAAACGGTGTTTCCTACACATACGGACCATATCTAGTCCAACTCTGCTTCTTAAACTGATACAAAGCACTGCTCCTCTAACATCCAATGCTTGTCTGTTAAGATGAGAAACGTGTGAGCTCCGTGAACGATGTAGTTCGTTTGAGCTGAAAAGTGACTGCCCTTACCTGAAACGAAGTCTTGCATGTAGGAAGACACAAAGCATGGGATTTAACTCCATTTCTGAAGGGAAACACACAGCATAGTTCTGATCCATGGATCACACTCTGCTTTAGAGCAAGAAGCATGCTCTTGCTTTCTAGAGTCTCTAAGACAGCAGGAAATCTGAATGTTCTGAGAACAAAAGAACGGTGTTTCCTACACATACGGACCATATCTAGTCCAACTCTGCTTCTTAAACTGATACAAAGCACTGGTCATCTAACATCCAATGTTTCTGTTGAGATAAGAAACGTGTGAGCTTCATGAACAATGTAGTTCGTTTGAGCAGAAAAGTGACTGCCATTACCTGAAAAGAAGTCTTCCTTGTAGGAAGAAACGGAGCCTGGGATTAAACTCCATTTCTGAAGTGAAACACACAGCAGTGTTCTCATCCATTGATCACACTCTGCTTTAGAACAAGAAGCACACTCTTGTTTTCTAGAGTCTCTAAGACAGCAGGAAACGTGAGTTTGCTGAGAAAAAAGAACGGTGTTTCCTACACATACAGACATTATATAGTCCAAAACTGCTTCTGAAACTGATACAAAGCACTGCTCCTCTAACATCCAATGCTTGTCTGTTAAGATGAGAAACGTGTGAGCTCCGTGAACGATGTAGTTCGTTTGAGCTGAAAAGTGACTGCCCTTACCTGAAACGAAGTCTTGCGTGTAGGAAGACACAAAGCATGGGATTTAACTTCATTTCTGAAGGGAGACACACAGCATAGTTCTCATCCATGGATCACACTCTGCTTTAGAGTAAGAAGCATGCTCTTGCTTTCTAGAGTCTCTAAGACAGCAGGAAATCTGAATGTTCTGAGAACAAATGAACGGTGTTTCCTACACATACAGACCATATCTAGTCCAACTCTGCTTCTTAAAATGAGACAAAGCACAGGTCCTCTAACATCCAATGCTTGTCTGTTGAGATGAGAAACGTGTGAGCTTCGTGAACGATGTAGTTCGTTTGAGCTGAAAAGTGACTGCCAATACCTGAAACGAAGTCTTGCTTCTAGGAAGACACAGAGCATGGGATTGAACTCCATTTCTTAAGTGAAACACACAGCAGTGTTCTCATCCATTGATCACACTCTGCTTTAGAACAAGAAGCAGGCTCTTGCTTTCTAGGGTCGCTAAGACAGCAGGAAACGTGAGTGTGCTGAGAACAAAAGAACGGTTTTTTCCTACACATACAGACATTATATAGTCCAACTCTTCTTCTGAAACTGATACAAAGCACTGGTCCTCTAACATCCAATGCTTTTCTGTTAAGATGAGAAACGTGTGAGCTTCGTGAACGATGTAGTTCGTTTGAGATGAAAAGTGACTGCCCTCACCTGAAACGAAGTCTTGCTTGTAGGAAGACACAGAGCCTGGGATTTAACTCCATTTCTGAAGGGAAACATACAGCATAGTTCTCATCCGTGGATCACACTCTGATTAGAGCAAGAAGCATGCGCTTGCTTTCTAGATTCTCTAAGACAGCAGGAAACGTGTGTGTGCTGAGAACAAAAAACGGTGTTTCCTACACATACGGACCAGATCTAGTCCAACTCTGCTTCTTAAACTGATACAAAGCACTGCTCCTCTAACATCCAATGCTTGTCTGTTAAGATGAGAAACGTGTGAGCTCCGTGAACGATGTAGTTCGTTTGAGCTGAAAAGTGACTGCCCTTACCTGAAACGAAGTCTTGCATGTAGGAAGACACAAAGCATGGGATTTAACTCCATTTCTGAAGGGAAACACACAGCATAGTTCTGATCCATGGATCCCACTCTGCTTTAGAGCAAGAAGCATGCTCTTGCTTTCTAGAGTCTCTAAGACAGCAGGAAATCTGAATGTTCTGAGAACAAAAGAACGGTGTTTCCTACACATACGGACCATATCTAGTCCAACTCTGCTTCTTAAACTGATACAAAGCACTGGTCATCTAACATCCAATGTTTCTGTTGAGATAAGAAACGTGTGAGCTTCATGAACAATGTAGTTCGTTTGAGCAGAAAAGTGACTGCCATTACCTGAAAAGAAGTCTTCCTTGTAGGAAGAAACGGAGCCTGGGATTAAACTCCATTTCTGAAGTGAAACACACAGCAGTGTTCTCATCCATTGATCACACTCTGCTTTAGAACAAGAAGCACACTCTTGTTTTCTAGAGTCTCTAAGACAGCAGGAAACGTGAGTTTGCTGAGAAAAAAGAACGGTGTTTCCTACACATACAGACATTATATAGTCCAAAACTGCTTCTGAAACTGATACAAAGCACTGCTCCTCTAACATCCAATGCTTGTCTGTTAAGATGAGAAACGTGTGAGCTCCGTGAACGATGTAGTTCGTTTGAGCTGAAAAGTGACTGCCCTTACCTGAAACGAAGTCTTGCGTGTAGGAAGACACAAAGCATGGGATTTAACTTCATTTCTGAAGGGAGACACACAGCATAGTTCTCATCCATGGATCACACTCTGCTTTAGAGTAAGAAGCATGCTCTTGCTTTCTAGAGTCTCTAAGACAGCAGGAAATCTGAATGTTCTGAGAACAAAAGAACGGTGTTTCCTACACATACAGACCATATCTAGTCCAACTCTGCTTCTTAAAATGAGACAAAGCACAGGTCCTCTAACATCCAATGCTTGTCTGTTGAGATGAGAAACGTGTGAGCTTCGTGAACGATGTAGTTCGTTTGAGCTGAAAAGTGACTGCCCTTACCTGAAACGAAGTCTTTTCTGTAGGAAGACACAGAGCTTGTGATTTAACTTCATTTCTGAAGGGAAACACACAGCATAGTTCTCATCCATGGATCACACTCTGCTTTAGAGCAAGAAGCACGCTCTTGCTTTCTAGAGTCTCTAATACAGCAGGAAATCTGAGTGTGCCCAGAAAAAAAGAACGGTGATTCCTACACATACAGACCATATCTAGTCCACCTCTGCTTCTTAAACTGATATAAAGCACTGGTCCTCTAACATCCAATGCTTGTCTGTTGAGATGAGAAACGTGTGAGATTCATGAACGATGTAGTCGTTTGAGCTGAAAAGTGAATGCCCTTACCTGAAACGAAGTCTTGCTTGTAGGAAGACACAGAGCATTGGATTTAACTCCATTTCTGAAGGGAAACACACAGCATAGTTCTTATCCCTGGATCACACTCTGCTTTAGAGCGAGAAGCACGCTCTTGCTTACTAGAGTCTCTAAGACAGCAGAAAATCTGAGTGTGCTGAGAACAAAAGAACGGTGTTTCCTACACATACGGACCATATCTAGTCCAACTCTGCTTCTTAAACTGATACAAAACACTGGTCCTCTAACATCCAATGCTTGTCTGTTGAGATGAGAAACGTGTGAGCTTCGTGAACGATGTAGTTCTTTTGAGCTGAAAAGTTACTGCCCTTAGCTGAAACGAAGTCTTGCTTGTAGTAAGACACAGAGCCTGGGATTTAACTCCATTTCTGAAGGGAAACACACAGCATAGTTCTCACCCATGGATCACACACTGCTTAACAGCAAGAAGCACGCACTTGCTTTCTAGAGTCTCTAATACAGCAGGAAATCTGGGTGTGCCCAGAAGAAAAGTACGGAGTTTCCTACACATACGGACCATATGTAGTCCAAATCTGCTTCTGAAACTGATACAAAGCTCTAGTCCTCTAACATCCAATGCTTGTCAGTTAAGATGAGAAACGTATGAGCTTCGTGAACGATGTAGTTCGATTGAGCCGAAAAATGACTGCCCTTACCTGAAACGAAGTCTTGCTTGTAGGAAGACACAGAGCCTGGGATTTAACTCCATTCCTGAAGGGAAACACATAGCATAGTTCTCATCCATGGATCACACTCTGCTTTAGAGCAAGAAGCATGCTCTTGCTTTCTAGAGTCTCTAAGACAGCAGGTCAGGTGAGTGTGCTGAGACCAAAGAACGGTTTTTCCTACACATACGGACCATATCTAGTCCAACTCTGCTTCTTAAACTGATACAAAGCACTGGTCCTCTAACATCCAATGCTTGTCTGTTGAGATGAGAAACGTGTGAGCTCCGTGAATGATGTAGTTCGTTTGAGCTGAAAAGTGACTGCCAATACCTGAAACGAAGTCTTGCTTCTAGGAAGACACAGAGCATGGGATTGAACTCCATTTCTGAAGTGAAACACACAGCAGTGTTCTCATCCATTGATCACACTCTGCTTTAGAACAAGAAGCAGGCTCTTGCTTTCTAGGGTCGCTAAGACAGCAGGAAACGTGAGTGTGCTGAGAACAAAAGAACGGTTTTTTCCTACACATACAGACATTATATAGTCCAACTCTGCTTCTGAAACTGATACAAAGCACTGGTCCTCTAACATCCAATGCTTTTCTGTTAAGATGAGAAACGTGTGAGCTTCGTGAACGATGTAGTTCGTTTGAGATGAAAAGTGACTGCCCTCACCTGAAACGAAGTCTTGCTTGTAGGAAGACACAGAGCCTGGGATTTAACTCCATTTCTGAAGGGAAACATACAGCATAGTTCTCATCAATGGATCACACTCTGCTTTAGAGCAAGAAGCATGCTCTTGCTTTCTAGAGTCTCTAAGACAGCAGGACAGGTGAGTGTGCTGAGACCAAAGATCGGTTTTTCCTACACATACGGACCATATCTAGTCCAACTCTGCTTCTTAAACTGATACAAAGCACTGGTCCTGTAACATCCAATGCTTGTCTGTTGAGATGAGAAACTTGTGAGCTCCGTGAATGATGTAGTTCGTTTGAGCTGAAAAGTGACTGCCAATACCTGAAATGAAGTCTTGCTTCTAGGAAGACACAGAGCATGGGATTGAACTCCATTTCTGAAGTGAAACACACAGCAGTGTTCTCATCCATTGATCACACTCTGCTTTAGAACAAGAAGCAGGCTCTTGCTTTCTAGGGTCGCTAAGACAGCAGGAAACGTGAGTGTGCTGAGAACAAAAGAACGGTTTTTTCCTACACATACAGACATTATATAGTCCAACTCTGCTTCTGAAACTGATACAAAGCACTGGTCCTCTAACATCCAATGCTTTTCTGTTAAGATGAGAAACGTGTGAGCTTCGTGAACGATGTAGTTCGTTGGAGATGAAAAGTGACTGCCCTCACCTGAAACGAAGTCTTGCTTGTAGGAAGACACAGAGCCTGGGATTTAACTCCATTTCTGAAGGGAAACATACAGCATAGTTCTCATCCATGGATCACACTCTGCTTTAGAGCAAGAAGCATGCTCTTGCTTTCTAGATTCTCTAAGACAGCAGGAAATCTGAGTGTGCCCAGAAAAAAAGAACGGTGTTTCCTACACATACGGACCATATCTCGTCCAACTCTGCTTCTTAAACTGATACAAAGCACTGCTCCTCTAACATCCAATGCTTGTCTGTTAAGATGAGAAACGTGTGAGCTCCGTGAACGATGTAGTTCGTTTGAGCTGAAAAGTGACTGCCCTTACCTGAAACGAAGTCTTGCTTGTAGGAAGACACAAAGCATGGGATTTAACTCCATTTCTGAAGGGAAACACACAGCATAGTTCTCATCCATGGATCACACTCTGCTTTAGAGCAAGAAGCATGCTCTTGCTTTCTGGAGTCTCTAAGACACAAGGAAATCTGAATGTTCTGAGAACAAAAGAACGGTGTTTCCTACACATACGGACCATATCTAGTCCAACTCTGCTTCTTAAACTGAGACAAAGCACAGGTCCTCTAACATCCAATGCTTGTCTGTTGAGATGAGAAACGTGTGAGCTTCGTGAACGATGTAGTTCGTTTGAGCTGAAAAGTGACTGCCCTTACCTGAAACGAAGTCTTTTCTGTAGGAAGACACAGAGCCTGTGATTTAACTTCATTTCCGAAGGGAAACACACAGCATAGTTCTCATCCTTGGATCACACTCTGCTTTAGAGCAAGAAGCACGCTCTTGCTTTCTAGAGTCTCTAATACAGCAGGAAATATGAGTGTGCCCAGAAAAAAAGAACGGTGTTTCCTACACATACAGACCATATCTAGCCCACCTCTGCTTCTTAAACTGATACAAAGCACTGGTCCTCTAACATCCAATGCTTGTCTGTTGAGATGAGAAACGTGTGAGATTCATGAACGATGTAGTCCTTTGAGCTGAAAAGTGACTGCCCTTACCTGAAACGAAGTCTTGCTTGTAGGAAGACACAGAGCATTGGATTTAACTCCATTTCTGAAGGGAAACACACAGCATAGTTCTTATCCCTGGATCACACTCTGCTTTAGAGCGAGAAGCACACTCTTGCTTACTAGAGTCTCTAAGACAGCAGAAAATCTGAGTGTGCTGAGAACAAAAGAACGGTGTTTCCTACACATACGGACCATATCTAGTCCAACTCTGCTTCTTAAACTGATACAAAGCACTGGTCCTCTAACATCCAATGCTTGTCTGTTGAGATGAGAAACGTGTGAGCTTCGTGAACGATGTAGTTCTTTTGAGCTGAAAAGTGACTGACCTTAGCGGAAACGAAGTCTTGCTTGTAGTAAGACACAGAGCCTGGGATTTAACTCCATTTCTGAAGGGAAACACACAGCATAGTTCTCACCCATGGATCACACACTGCTTAACAGCAAGAAGCACGCACTTGCTTTCTAGAGTCTCTAATACAGCAGGAAATCTGGGTGTGCCCAGAAGAAAAGAACGGAGTTTCCTACACATACGGACCATATGTAGTCCAAATCTGCTTCTGAAACTGATACAAAGCTCTAGTCCTCTAACATCCAATGCTTGTCTGTTGAGATGAGAAACGTGTGAGCTCCGTGAATGATGTAGTTCGTTTGAGATGAAAAGTGACTGCCCTCACCTGAAACGAAGTCTTGCTTGTAGGAAGACACAGAGCCTGGGATTTAACTCCATTTCTGAAGGGAAACATACAGCATAGTTCTCATCAATGGATCACACTCTGCTTTAGAGCAAGAAGCATGCTCTTGCTTTCTAGAGTCTCTAAGACAGCAGGACAGGTGAGTGTGCTGAGACCAAAGATCGGTTTTTCCTACACATACGGACCATATCTAGTCCAACTCTGCTTCTTAAACTGATACAAAGCACTGGTCCTGTAACATCCAATGCTTGTCTGTTGAGATGAGAAACTTGTGAGCTCCGTGAATGATGTAGTTCGTTTGAGCTGAAAAGTGACTGCCAATACCTGAAATGAAGTCTTGCTTCTAGGAAGACACAGAGCATGGGATTGAACTCCATTTCTGAAGTGAAACACACAGCAGTGTTCTCATCCATTGATCACACTCTGCTTTAGAACAAGAAGCAGGCTCTTGCTTTCTAGGGTCGCTAAGACAGCAGGAAACGTGAGTGTGCTGAGAACAAAAGAACGGTTTTTTCCTACACATACAGACATTATATAGTCCAACTCTGCTTCTTAAAGTGATACAAAGCACTGGTCATCTAACATCCAGTGTTTGTCTGTTGAGATAAGAAACGTGTGAGCTTCATGAACAATGTAGTTCGTTTGAGCAGAAAAGTGACTGCCATAACCTGAAAAGAAGTCTTCCTTGTAGGAAGAAACGGAGCCTGGGATTAAACTCCATTTCTGAAGGCAAACACACAGCAGTGTTCTCATCCATTGATCACACTCTGCTTTAGAACAAGAAGCACACTCTTGTTTTCTAGAGTCTCTAAGACAGCAGGAAACGTGAGTTTGCTGAGAAAAAAGAACGGTGTTTCCTACACATACAGACATTATTGTAGTCCAAAACTGCTTCTGAAACTGATACAAAGCACTGGTCCTCTAACATCCAATGCTTGTCTGTTAAGATGAGAAACGTGTGAGCTCCGTGAACGATGTAGTTCGTTTGAGCTGAAAAGTGACTGCCCTTACCTGAAACGAAGTCTTGCTTGTAGGAAGACACAAAGCATGGGATTTAACTCCATTTCTGAAGGGAAACACACAGCATAGTTCTCATCCATGGATCACACTCTGCTTTAGAGCAAGAAGCATGCTCTTGCTTTCTGGAGTCTCTAAGACAGCAGGAAATCTGAATGTTCTGAGAACAAAAGAACAGTGTTTCCTACACATACGGACCATATCTAGTCCAACTCTTCTTCTTAAACTGAGACAAAGCACAGGTCCTCTAACATCCAATGCTTGTCTGTTGAGATGAGAAACGTGTGAGCTTCGTGAACGATGTAGTTCGTTTGAGCTGAAAAGTGACTGCCCTTACCTGAAACGAAGTCTTTTCTGTAGGAAGACACAGAGCCTGTTATTTAACTTCATTTCTGAAGGGAAACACACAGCATAGTTCTCATCCTTGGATCACACTCTGCTTTAGAGCAAGAAGCACGCTCTTGCTTTCTAGAGTCTCTAATACAGCAGGAAATCTGAGTGTGCCCAGAAAAAAAGAACGGTGTTTCCTACACATACAGACCATATCTAGCCCACCTCTGCTTCTTAAACTGATACAAAGCACTGGTCCTCTAACATCCAATGCTTGTCTGTTGAGATGAGAAACGTGTGAGATTCATGAACGATGTAGTCCTTTGAGCTGAAAAGTGACTGCCCTTACCTGAAACGAAGTCTTGCTTGTAGGAAGACACAGAGCATTGGATTTAACTCCATTTCTGAAGGGAAACACACAGCATAGTTCTTATCCCTGGATCACACTCTGCTTTAGAGCGAGAAGCACGCTCTTGCTTACTAGAGTCTCTAAGACAGCAGAAAATCTGAGTGTGCTGAGAACAAAAGAACGGTGTTTCCTACACATACGGACCATAACTAGTCCAACTCTGCTTCTTAAACTGATACAAAGCACTGGTCCTCTAACATCCAATGCTTGTCTGTTGAGATGAGAAACGTGTGAGCTTCGTGAACGATGTAGTTCTTTTGAGCTGAAAAGTGACTGACCTTAGCGGAAACGAAGTCTTGCTTGTAGTAAGACACAGAGCCTGGGATTTAACTCCATTTCTGAAGGGAAACACACAGCATTGTTCTCACCCATGGATCACACACTGCTTAACAGCAAGAAGCACGCACTTGCTTTCTAGAGTCTCTAATACAGCAGGAAATCTGGGTGTGCCCAGAAGAAAAGAACGGAGTTTCCTACACATACGGACCATATGTAGTCCAAATCTGCTTCTGAAACTGATACAAAGCTCTAGTCCTCTAACATCCAATGCTTGTCAGTTAAGATGAGAAACGTATGAGCTTCGTGAACGATGTAGTTCGATTGAGCCGAAAAATGACTGCCCTTACCTGAAATGAAGTCTTGCTTGTAGGAAGACACAGAGCCTGGGATTTAACTCCATTTCTGAAGGGAAACACACAGCATAGTTCTCATCCATGGATCACACTCTGCTTTAGAGCAAGAAGCATGCTCTTGCTTTCTAGAGTCTCTAAGAGAGCAGGACAGGTGAGTGTGCTGAGACCAAAGAACGGTTTTTCCTACACATACGGACCATATCTAGTCCAACTCTGCTTCTTAAACTGATACAAAGCACTGGTCCTCTAACATCCAATGCTTTTCTGTTAAGATGAGAAACGTGTGAGCTTCGTGAACGATGTAGTTCGTTGGAGATGAAAAGTGACTGCCCTCACCTGAAACGAAGTCTTGCTTGTAGGAAGACACAGAGCCTGGGATTTAACTCCATTTCTGAAGGGAAACATACAGCATAGTTCTCATCCATGGATCACACTCTGCTTTACAGCAAGAAGCATGCTCTTGCTTTCTAGATTCTCTAAGACAGCAGGAAACGTGTGTGTGCTGAGAACAAAAAACGGTGTTTCCTACACATACGGACCATATCTAGTCCAACTCTGCTTCTTAAACTGATACAAAGCACTGCTCCTCTAACATCCAATGCTTGTCTGTTAAGATGAGAAACGTGTGAGCTCCGTGAACGATGTAGTTCGTTTGAGCTGAAAAGTGACTGCCCTTACCTGAAACGAAGTCTTGCTTGTAGGAAGACATAAAGCATGGGATTTAACTCTATTTCTGAAGGGAAACACACAGCATAGTTCTCATCCATGGATCACACTCTGCTTTAGAGCAAGAAGCATGCTCTTGCTTTCTAGAGTCTCTAAGACAGCAGGAAATCTGAATGTTCTGAGAACAAAAGAACGGTGTTTCCTACACATACGGACCATATCTAGTCCAACTCTGCTTCTTAAAGTGATACAAAGCACTGGTCATCTAACATCCAGTGTTTGTCTGTTGAGATAAGAAACGTGTGAGCTTCATGAACAATGTAGTTCGTTTGAGCAGAAAAGTGACTGCCATTACCTGAAAAGAAGTCTTCCTTGTAGGAAGAAACGGAGCCTGGGATTAAACTCCATTTCTGAAGGCAAACACACAGCAGTGTTCTCATCCATTGATCACACTCTGCTTTAGAACAAGAAGCACACTCTTGTTTTCTAGAGTCTCTAAGACAGCAGGAAACGTGAGTTTGCTGAGAAAAAAGAACGGTGTTTCCTACACATACAGACATTATATAGTCCAAAACTGCTTCTGAAACTGATACAAAGCACTGGTCCTCTAACATCCAATGCTTGTCTGTTAAGATGAGAAACGTGTGAGCTTCGTGAAGGGTGTAGTTCGTTTGAGCTGAAAAGTGACTGCCCTTACCTGAAACGAAGTCTTTTCTGTAGGAAGACACAGAGCCTGGGATTTAACTCCATTTCTGAAGGGAAACACACAGCAGAGTTCTCATCCATTGATCACACTCTGCTTTAGAGCAAGAAGCACGCTCTTGCTTTCTAGAGTCTCTAATACAGCAGGAAATCGGAGTGTGCACAGAAAAAAAGAACGGTGTTTCCTAAACATACGGACCATATCTAGTCCAACTCTGCTTCTTAAACTGATACAAATCACTGGTCCTCTAACATTCAATGCTTGTCTGTTAAGATGAGAAACGTTGAGCTCAGTGAACGATGTAGTTCGTTTGAGCTAAAAAGTGACTGCCCTTACCTGAAAAGAAGTCTTCCTTGTAGGAAGACACAGAGCCTGGGATTTAACTCCATTTCTGAAGGGAAACACACAGCAGTGTTCTCATCCATTGATCACACTCTGCTTTAGAGCTAGAAGCATGCTGTTGCTTTCTAGAGTCTCTAAGACAGCAGGAAACGTGAGTGTGCTGAGACCAAAGAACAGTGTTTCCTACACATACGGACCATATCTAGTCCAACTCTGCTTCTTAAACTGATACAAAGCACTGGTCCTCTAACATCCAATGCTTGTCTGTTGAGATGAGAATCGTGTGAGCTCCGTGAACGATGTAGTTCGTTTGAGCTGAAAAGTGACTGCCCTTACCTGAAACGAAGTCTTGCTTGTAGGAAGACACAGAGCCTGGGATTTAACTCCATTTCTGAAGGGAAACACACAGCATAGTTCTCATCCATGGATCACACTCTGTTTTAGAGCAAGAAGCATGCTCTTGCTTTCTAGAGTCTCTAAGACAGCAGGAAAAGTTTGTGTGCGGAGAACAAAAAACGGTGTTTCCTACACATATGGACCATATCTAGTCCAACTCTGCTTCTTAAAGTGACACAAAGCACTGGTCCTCTAACATCCAATGCTTGTCTCTTAAGATGAGAAACGTGTGAGCTCCGTGAACGATGTAGTTCCTTTGAGCTGAAAAGTGACTGCCCTTACCTGAAAAGAAGTCTTGCTTGTAGGAAGACACAGAGCCTGGGATATAACTCCATTTAGGAAGGGAAACACACAGCAGTGTTCTCATCCATGGATCACACTCTGCTTTAGAGCAAGAAGCAAGCTCTTGCTTTCTAGAGTCTCTAATACAGCAGGAAATCTGAGTGTACCCAGAACATTAGAACGGAGTTTCCTACACATACAGACCATATGTAGTCCAAATCTGCTTCTGAAACTGATACAAATCTCTGGTCCTCTAACATCCCATGCCTGGCAGTTAAGATAAGAAACGTGTGAGCTTCATGAACAATGTAGTTTGTTTGAGCAGAACAGTGACTGCCCTTACCTGAAACGAAGTCTTCCTTCTGGGAAGACAAAGAGCCTGGGATTTAACTCCATTTCTGAAGTGAAACACACAGCAGTGTTCTCATCCATTGATCACACTCTGCTTTAGAACAAGAAGCACGCTCTTGCTTTCTAGAGTCTCTAAGACAGCAGGAAATGTGAGTGTGCTGAGAACAAAAGAACGGTGTTTCCTACACATACGGACCATATCTTGTCCAACTCTGCTTCTTAAACTGATACAAAGCACTGGTCCTCTAACATCCAATGCTTGTCTGTTGAGATGAGAAACGTGTGAGCTTCGTGAACGATGTAGTTCTTTTGAGCTGAAATGTGACTGCCGTTACCTGAAACGAAGTCTTGCTTGTAGTAAGACACAGAGCCTGGGATTTAACTCCATTTCTGAAGGGAAACACACAGCATAGTTCTCATCCATGGATCACAGTCTGCTTTAGAGCAAGAAGCATGCTCTTGCTTTCTAGAGTCTCTAAGACAGCAGGACAGGTGAGTGTGCTGAGACCAAAGAACGGTTTTTCCTACACATACGGACCATATCTAGTCCAACTCTGCTTCTTAAACTGATACAAAGCACTGGTCCTCTAACATCCAATGCTTGTCTGTTGAGATGAGAAACGTGTGAGCTCCGTGAATGACGTAGTTCGTTTGAGCTGAAAAGTGACTGCCAATACCTGAAACGAAGTCTTGCTTCTAGGAAGACACAGAGCATGGGATTGAACTCCATTTCTGAAGTGAAACACACAGCAGTGTTCTCATCCATTGATCACACTCTGCTTTAGAGCAAGAAGCAGACTCTTGCTTTCTAGGGTCGCTAAGACAGCAGGAAACGTGAGTGTGCTAAGAACAAAAGAACGGTTTTTTCCTACACATACAGACATTATATAGTCCAACTCTGCTTCTGAAACTGATACAAAGCACTGGTCCTCTAACATCCAATGCTTTTCTGTTAAGATGAGAAACGTGTGAGCTTCGTGAACGATGTAGTTCGTTGGAGATGAAAAGTGACTGCCCTCACCTGAAACGAAGTCTTGCTTGTAGGAAGATACAGAGCCTGGGATTTAACTCCATTTCTGAAGGGAAACATACAGCATAGTTCTCATCCATGGATCACACTCTGCTTTAGAGCAAGAAGCATGCTCTTGCTTTCTAGATTCTCTAAGACAGCAGGAAACGTGTGTGTGCTGAGAACAAAAAACGGTGTTTCCTACACATACGGACCATATCTAGTCCAACTCTGCTTCGTAAACTGATACAAAGCACTGCTCCTCTAACATCCAATGCTTGTCTGTTAAGATGAGAAACGTGTGAGCTCCGTGAACGATGTAGTTCGTTTGAGCTGAAAAGTGACTGCCCTTACCTGAAACGAAGTCTTGCTTGTAGGAAGACATAAAGCATGGGATTTAACTCTATTTCTGAAGGGAAACACACAGCATAGTTCTCATCCATGGATCACACTCTGCTTTAGAGCAAGAAGCATGCTCTTGCTTTCTAGAGTCTCTAAGACAGCAGGAAATCTGAATGTTCTGAGAACAAAAGAACGGTGTTTCCTACACATACGGACCATATCTAGTCCAACTCTGCTTCTTAAAGTGATACAAAGCACTGGTCATCTAACATCCAGTGTTTGTCTGTTGAGATAAGAAACGTGTGAGCTTCATGAACAATGTAGTTCGTTTGAGCAGAAAAGTGACTGCCATTACCTGAAAAGAAGTCTTCCTTGTAGGAAGAAACGGAGCCTGGGATTAAACTCCATTTCTGAAGGCAAACACACAACAGTGTTCTCATCCATTGATCACACTCTGCTTTAGAACAAGAAGCACACTCTTGTTTTCTAGAGTCTCTAAGACAGCAGGAAAGGTGAGTTTGCTGAGAAAAAAGAACGGTGTTTCCTACACATACAGACATTATATAGTCCAAAACTGCTTCTGAAACTGATACAAAGCACTGGTCCTCTAACATCCAATGCTTGTCTGTTAAGATGAGAAACGTGTGAGCTTCGTGAAGGGTGTAGTTCGTTTGAGCTGAAAAGTGACTGCCCTTACCTGAAACGAAGTCTTTTCTGTAGGAAGACACAGAGCCTGGGATTTAACTCCATTTCTGAAGGGAAACACACAGCAGAGTTCTCATCCATTGATCACACTCTGCTTTAGAGCAAGAAGCACGCTCTTGCTTTCTAGAGTCTCTAATACAGCAGGAAATCGGAGTGTGCCCAGAAAAAAAGAACGGTGTTTCCTAAACATACGGACCATATCTAGTCAAACTCTGCTTCTTAAACTGATACAAATCACTGGTCCTCTAACATTCAATGCTTGTCTGTTAAGATGAGAAACGTTGAGCTCAGTGAACGATGTAGTTCGTTTGAGCTGAAAAGTGACTGCCCTTACCTGAAAAGAAGTCTTCCTTGTAGGAAGACACAGAGCCTGGGATTTAACTCCATTTCTGAAGGGAAACACACAGCATAGTTCTCATCCATTTATCACACTCTGCTTTAGAGCTAGAAGCATGCTGTTGCTTTCTAGAGTCTCTAAGACAGCAGGAAACTTGAGTGTGCTGAGACCAAAGAACAGTGTTTCCTACACATACGGACCATATCTAGTCCAACTCTGCTTCTTAAACTGATACAAAGCACTGGTCCTCTAACATCCAATGCTTGTCTGTTGAGATGAGAATCGTGTGAGCTCCGTGAACGATGTAGTTCGTTTGAGCTGAAAAGTGACTGCCCTTACCTGAAACGAAGTCTTGCTTGTAGGAAGACACAGAGCCTGGGATTTAACTCCATTTTTGAAGGGAAACACACAGCATAGTTCTCATCCATGGATCACACTCTGTTTTAGAGCAAGAAGCATGCTCTTGCTTTCTAGAGTCTCTAAGACAGCAGGAAAAGTTTGTGTGCGGAGAACAAAAAACGGTGTTTCCTACACATATGGACCATATCTAGTCCAACTCTGCTTCTTAAAGTGACACAAAGCACTGGTCCTCTAACATCCAATGCTTGTCTCTTAAGATGAGAAACGTGTGAGCTCCGAGAACGATGTAGTTCCTTTGAGCTGAAAAGTGACTGCCCTTACCTGAAAAGAAGTCTTGCTTGTAGGAAGACACAGAGCCTGGGATTTAACTCCATTTATGAAGGGAAACACACAGCAGTGTTCTCATCCATGGATCACACTCTGCTTTAGAGCAAGAAGCAAGCTCTTGCTTTCTAGAGTCTCTAATACAGCAGGAAAACTGAGTGTACCCAGAACATTAGAACGGAGTTTCCTACACATACAGACCATATGTAGTCCAAATCTGCTTCTGAAACTGATACAAATCTCTGGTCCTCTAACATCCCATGCCTGGCAGTTAAGATAAGAAACGTGTGAGCTTCATGAACAATGTAGTTTGTTTGAGCAGAACAGTGACTGCCCTTACCTGAAACGAAGTCTTCCTTCTGGGAAGACAAAGAGCCTGGGATTTAACTCCATTTCTGAAGTGAAACACACAGCAGTGTTCTCATCCATTGATCACACTCTGCTTTAGAACAAGAAGCACGCTCTTGCTTTCTAGAGTCTCTAAGACAGCAGGAAATGTGAGTGTGCTGAGAACAAAAGAACGGTGTTTCCTACACATACGGACCATATCTTGTCCAACTCTGCTTCTTAAACTGATACAAAGCACTGGTCCTCTAACATCCAATGCTTGTCTGTTGAGATGAGAAACGTGTGAGCTTCGTGAACGATGTAGTTCTTTTGAGCTGAAAAGTGACTGCCGTTACCTGAAACGAAGTCTTGCTTGTAGTAAGACACAGAGCCTGGGATTTAACTCCATTTCTGAAGGGAAACACACAGCATAGTTCTCACCCATGGATCACACACTGCTTAAGCAAGAAGCACGCACTTGCTTTCTAGAGTCTCTAATACAGCAGGAAATCTGGGTGTGCCCAGAAGAAAAGAACGGAGTTTCCTACACATACGGACCATATGTAGTCCAAATCTGCTTCTGAAACTGATACAAAGCTCTAGTCCTCTAACATCCAATGCTTGTCAGTTAAGATGAGAAACGTATGAGCTTCGTGAACGATGTAGTTCGATTGAGCCGAAAAATGACTGCCCTTACCTGAAACGAAGTCTTGCTTGTAGGAAGACACAGAGCCTGGGATTTAACTCCATTTCTGAAGGGAAACACACAGCATAGTTCTCATCCATGGATCACACTCTGCTTTAGAGCAAGAAGCATGCTCTTGCTTTCTAGAGTCTCTAAGACAGCAGGACAGGTGAGTGTGCTGAGACCAAAGAACGGTTTTTCCTACACATACGGACCATATCTAGTCCAACTCTGCTTCTTAAACTGATACAAAGCACTGGTCCTCTAACATCCAATGCTTGTCTGTTAAGATGAGAAACGTGTGAGCTTCGTGAAGGGTGTAGTTCGTTTGAGCTGAAAAGTGACTGCCCTTACCTGAAACGAAGTCTTTTCTGTAGGAAGACACAGAGCCTGGGATTTAACTCCATTTCTGAAGGGAAACACACAGCAGAGTTCTCATCCATTGATCACACTCTGCTTTAGAGCAAGAAGCACGCTCTTGCTTTCTAGAGTCTCTAATACAGCAGGAAATCGGAGTGTGCCCAGAAAAAAAGAACGGTGTTTCCTAAACATACGGACCATATCTAGTCCAACTCTGCTTCTTAAACTGATACAAATCACTGGTCCTCTAACATTCAATGCTTGTCTGTTAAGATGAGAAACGTTGAGCTCAGTGAACGATGTAGTTCGTTTGAGCTGAAAAGTGACTGCCCTTACCTGAAAAGAAGTCTTCCTTGTAGGAAGACACAGAGCCTGGGATTTAACTCCATTTCTGAAGGGAAACACACAGCATAGTTCTCATCCATTTATCACACTCTGCTTTAGAGCTAGAAGCATGCTGTTGCTTTCTAGAGTCTCTAAGACAGCAGGAAACGTGAGTGTGCTGAGACCAAAGAACAGTGTTTCCTACACATATGGACCATATCTAGTCCAACTCTGCTTCTTAAACTGATACAAAGCACTGGTCCTCTAACATCCAATGCTTGTCTGTTGAGATGAGAATCGTGTGAGCTCCGTGAACGATGTAGTTCGTTTGAGCTGAAAAGTGACTGCCCTTACCTGAAACGAAGTCTTGCTTGTAGGAAGACACAGAGCCTGGGATTTAACTCCATTTTTGAAGGGAAACACACAGCATAGTTCTCATCCATGGATCACACTCTGTTTTAGAGCAAGAAGCATGCTCTTGCTTTCTAGAGTCTCTAAGACAGCAGGAAAAGTTTGTGTGCGGAGAACAAAAAACGGTGTTTCCTACACATATGGACCATATCTAGTCCAACTCTGCTTCTTAAAGTGACACAAAGCACTGGTCCTCTAACATCCAATGCTTGTCTCTTAAGATGAGAAACGTGTGAGCTCCGAGAACGATGTAGTTCCTTTGAGCTGAAAAGTGACTGCCCTTACCTGAAAAGAAGTCTTGCTTGTAGGAAGACACAGAGCCTGGGATTTAACTCCATTTATGAAGGGAAACACACAGCAGTGTTCTCATCCATGGATCACACTCTGCTTTAGAGCAAGAAGCAAGCTCTTGCTTTCTAGAGTCTCTAATACAGCAGGAAAACTGAGTGTACCCAGAACATTAGAACGGAGTTTCCTACACATACAGACCATATGTAGTCCAAATCTGCTTCTGAAACTGATACAAATCTCTGGTCCTCTAACATCCCATGCCTGGCAGTTAAGATAAGAAACGTGTGAGCTTCATGAACAATGTAGTTTGTTTGAGCAGAACAGTGACTGCCCTTACCTGAAACGAAGTCTTCCTTCTGGGAAGACAAAGAGCCTGGGATTTAACTCCATTTCTGAAGTGAAACACACAGCAGTGTTCTCATCCATTGATCACACTCTGCTTTAGAACAAGAAGCACGCTCTTGCTTTCTAGAGTCTCTAAGACAGCAGGAAATGTGAGTGTGCTGAGAACAAAAGAACGGTGTTTCCTACACATACGGACCATATCTTGTCCAACTCTGCTTCTTAAACTGATACAAAGCACTGGTCCTCTAACATCCAATGCTTGTCTGTTGAGATGAGAAACGTGTGAGCTTCGTGAACGATGTAGTTCTTTTGAGCTGAAAAGTGACTGCCGTTACCTGAAACGAAGTCTTGCTTGTAGTAAGACACAGAGCCTGGGATTTAACTCCATTTCTGAAGGGAAACACACAGCATAGTTCTCACCCATGGATCACACACTGCTTAGGCAAGAAGCACGCACTTGCTTTCTAGAGTCTCTAATACAGCAGGAAATCTGGGTGTGCCCAGAAGAAAAGAACGGAGTTTCCTACACATACGGACCATATGTAGTCCAAATCTGCTTCTGAAACTGATACAAAGCTCTAGTCCTCTAACATCCAATGCTTGTCAGTTAAGATGAGAAACGTATGAGCTTCGTGAACGATGTAGTTCGATTGAGCCGAAAAATGACTGCCCTTACCTGAAACGAAGTCTTGCTTGTAGGAAGACACAGAGCCTGGGATTTAACTCCATTTCTGAAGGGAAACACACAGCATAGTTCTCATCCATGGATCACACTCTGCTTTAGAGCAAGAAGCATGCTCTTGCTTTCTAGAGTCTCTAAGACAGCAGGACAGGTGAGTGTGCTGACACCAAAGAACGGTTTTTCCTACACATACGGACCATATCTAGTCCAACTCTGCTTCTTAAACTGATACAAAGCACTGGTCCTCTAACATCCAATGCTTGTCTGTTGAGATGAGAAACGTGTGAGCTCCGTGAATGACGTAGTTCGTTTGAGCTGAAAAGTGACTGCCAATACCTGAAACGAAGTCTTGCTTCTAGGAAGACACAGAGCATGGGATTGAACTCCATTTCTGAAGTGAAACACACAGCAGTGTTCTCATCCATTGATCACACTCTGCTTTAGAGCAAGAAGCAGGCTCTTGCTTTCTAGGGTCGCTAAGACAGCAGGAAACGTGAGTGTGCTGAGAACAAAAGAACGGTTTTTTCCTACACATACAGACATTATATAGTCCAACTCTGCTTCTGAAACTGATACAAAGCACTGGTCCTCTAACATCCAATGCTTTTCTGTTAAGATGAGAAACGTGTGAGCTTCGTGAACGATGTAGTTCGTTGGAGATGAAAACTGACTGCCCTCACCTGAAACGAAGTCTTGCTTGTAGGAAGATACAGAGCCTGGGATTTAACTCCATTTCTGAAGGGAAACATACAGCATAGTTCTCATCCATGGATCACACTCTGCTTTAGAGCAAGAAGCATGCTCTTGCTTTCTAGAGTCTCTAAGACAGCAGGAAAAGTTTGTGTGCGGAGAACAAAAAACGGTGTTTCCTACACATATGGACCATATCTAGTCCAACTCTGCTTCTTAAAGTGACACAAATCACTGGTCCTCTAACATCCAATGCTTGTCTCTTAAGATGAGAAACGTGTGAGCTCCGAGAACGATGTAGTTCCTTTGAGCTGAAAAGTGACTGCCCTTACCTGAAAAGAAGTCTTGCTTGTAGGAAGACACAGAGCCTGGGATTTAACTCCATTTATGAAGGGAAACACACAGCAGTGTTCTCATCCATGGATCACACTCTGCTTTAGAGCAAGAAGCAAGCTCTTGCTTTCTAGAGTCTCTAATACAGCAGGAAAACTGAGTGTACCCAGAACATTAGAACGGAGTTTCCTACACATACAGACCATATGTAGTCCAAATCTGCTTCTGAAACTGATACAAATCTCTGGTCCTCTAACATCCCATGCCTGGCAGTTAAGATAAGAAACGTGTGAGCTTCATGAACAATGTAGTTTGTTTGAGCAGAACAGTGACTGCCCTTACCTGAAACGAAGTCTTCCTTCTGGGAAGACAAAGAGCCTGGGATTTAACTCCATTTCTGAAGTGAAACACACAGCAGTGTTCTCATCCATTGATCACACTCTGCTTTAGAACAAGAAGCACGCTCTTGCTTTCTAGAGTCTCTAAGACAGCAGGAAATGTGAGTGTGCTGAGAACAAAAGAACGGTGTTTCCTACACATACGGACCATATCTTGTCCAACTCTGCTTCTTAAACTGATACAAAGCACTGGTCCTCTAACATCCAATGCTTGTCTGTTGAGATGAGAAACGTGTGAGCTTCGTGAACGATGTAGTTCTTTTGAGCTGAAAAGTGACTGCCGTTACCTGAAACGAAGTCTTGCTTGTAGTAAGACACAGAGCCTGGGATTTAACTCCATTTCTGAAGGGAAACACACAGCATAGTTCTCACCCATGGATCACACACTGCTTAAGCAAGAAGCACGCACTTGCTTTCTAGAGTCTCTAATACAGCAGGAAATCTGGGTGTGCCCAGAAGAAAAGAACGGAGTTTCCTACACATACGGACCATATGTAGTCCAAATCTGCTTCTGAAACTGATACAAAGCTCTAGTCCTCTAACATCCAATGCTTGTCAGTTAAGATGAGAAACGTATGAGCTTCGTGAACGATGTAGTTCGATTGAGCCGAAAAATGACTGCCCTTACCTGAAACGAAGTCTTGCTTGTAGGAAGACACAGAGCCTGGGATTGAACTCCATTTCTGAAGGGAAACACACAACATAGTTCTCATCCATGGATCACACTCTGCTTTAGAGCAAGAAGCATGCTCTTGCTTTCTAGAGTCTCTAAGACAGCAGGACAGGTGAGTGTGCTGAGACCAAAGAACGGTTTTTCCTACACATACGGACCATATCTAGTCCAACTCTGCTTCTTAAACTGATACAAAGCACTGGTCCTCTAACATCCAATGCTTGTCTGTTGAGATGAGAAACGTGTGAGCTCCGTGAATGACGTAGTTCGTTTGAGCTGAAAAGTGACTGCCAATACCTGAAACGAAGTCTTGCTTCTAGGAAGACACAGAGCATGGGATTGAACTCCATTTCTGAAGTGAAACACACAGCAGTGTTCTCATCCATTGATCACACTCTGCTTTAGAGCAAGAAGCAGGCTCTTGCTTTCTAGGGTCGCTAAGACAGCAGGAAACGTGAGTGTGCTGAGAACAAAAGAACGGTTTTTTCCTACACATACAGACATTATATAGTCCAACTCTGCTTCTGAAACTGATACAAAGCACTGGTCCTCTAACATCCAATGCTTTTCTGTTAAGATGAGAAACGTGTGAGCTTCGTGAACGATGTAGTTCGTTGGAGATGAAAACTGACTGCCCTCACCTGAAACGAAGTCTTGCTTGTAGGAAGATACAGAGCCTGGGATTTAACTCCATTTCTGAAGGGAAACATACAGCATAGTTCTCATCCATGGATCACACTCTGCTTTAGAGCAAGAAGCATGCTCTTGCTTTCTAGAGTCTCTAAGACAGCAGGAAATCTGAATGTTCTGAGAACAAAAGAACGGTGTTTCCTACACATACGGACCATATCTAGTCCAACTCTGCTTCTTAAAGTGATACAAAGCACTGGTCATCTAACATCCAGTGTTTGTCTGTTGAGATAAGAAACGTGTGAGCTTCATGAACAATGTAGTTCGTTTGAGCAGAAAAGTGACTGCCATTACCTGAAAAGAAGTCTTCCTTGTAGGAAGAAACGGAGCCTGGGATTAAACTCCATTTCTGAAGGCAAACACACAGCAGTGTTCTCATCCATTGATCACACTCTGCTTTAGAACAAGAAGCACACTCTTGTTTTCTAGAGTCTCTAAGACAGCAGGAAACGTGAGTTTGCTGAGAAAAAAGAACGGTGTTTCCTACACATACAGACATTATATAGTCCAAAACTGCTTCTGAAACTGATACAAAGCACTGGTCCTCTAACATCCAATGCTTGTCTGTTAAGATGAGAAACGTGTGAGCTTCGTGAAGGGTGTAGTTCGTTTGAGCTGAAAAGTGGCTGCCCTTACCTGAAACGAAGTCTTTTCTGTAGGAAGACACAGAGCCTGGGATTTAACTCCATTTCTGAAGGGAAACACACAGCATAGTTCTCATCCATTTATCACACTCTGCTTTAGAGCTAGAAGCATGCTGTTGCTTTCTAGAGTCTCTAAGACAGCAGGAAACGTGAGTGTGCTGAGACCAAAGAACAGTGTTTCCTACACATACGGACCATATCTAGTCCAACTCTGCTTCTTAAACTGATACAAAGCACTGGTCCTCTAACATCCAATGCTTGTCTGTTGAGATGAGAATCGTGTGAGCTCCGTGAACGATGTAGTTCGTTTGAGCTGAAAAGTGACTGCCCTTACCTGAAACGAAGTCTTGCTTGTAGGAAGACACAGAGCCTGGGATTTAACTCCATTTCTGAAGGGAAACACACAGCATAGTTCTCATCCATGGATCACACTCTGTTTTAGAGCAAGAAGCATGCTCTTGCTTTCTAGAGTCTCTAAGACAGCAGGAAAAGTTTGTGTGCGGAGAACAAAAAACGGTGTTTCCTACAGATATGGACCATATCTAGTCCAACTCTGCTTCTTAAAGTGACACAAAGCACTGGTCCTCTAACATCCAATGCTTGTCTCTTAAGATGAGAAACGTGTGAGCTCCGTGAACGATGTAGTTCCTTTGAGCTGAAAAGTGCCTGCCCTTACCTGAAAAGAAGTCTTGCTTGTAGGAAGACACAGAGCCTGGGATTTAACTCCATTTATGAAGGGAAACACACAGCAGTGTTCTCATCCATGGATCACACTCTGCTTTAGAGCAAGAAGCAAGCTCTTGCTTTCTAGAGTCTCTAATACAGCAGGAAATCTGAGTGTACCCAGAACATTAGAACGGAGTTTCCTACACATACAGACCATATGTAGTCCAAATCTGCTTCTGAAACTGATACAAATCTCTGGTCCTCTAACATCCCATGCCTGGCAGTTAAGATAAGAAACGTGTGAGCTTCATGAACAATGTAGTTTGTTTGAGCAGAACAGTGACTGCCCTTACCTGAAACGAAGTCTTCCTTCTGGGAAGACAAAGAGCCTGGGATTTAACTCCATTTCTGAAGTGAAACACACAGCAGTGTTCTCATCCATTGATCACACTCTGCTTTAGAACAAGAAGCAAGCTCTTGCTTTCTAGAGTCTCTAAGACAGCAGGAAATGTGAGTGTGCTGAGAACAAAAGAACGGTGTTTCCTACACATACGGACCATATCTTGTCCAACTCTGCTTCTTAAACTGATACAAAGCACTTTTCCTCTAACATCCAATGCTTGTCTGTTGAGATGAGAAACGTGTGCGCTTCGTGAACGATGTAGTTCGTTTGAGCTGAAAAGTGACTGCCCTTACCTGAAACGAAGTCTTTTCTGTAGGAAGACACAGAGCCTGGGATTTAACTCCATTTCTGAAGGGAAACACACAGCATAGTTCTCACCCATGGATCACACACTGCTTAACAGCAAGAAGCACGCACTTGCTTTCCAGAGTCTCTAATACAGCAGGAAATCTGGGTGTGCCCAGAAGAAAAGAACGGAGTTTCCTACACATACGGACCATATGTAGTCCAAATCTGCTTCTGAAACTGATACAAAGCTCTAGTCCTCTAACATCCAATGCTTGTCAGTTAAGATGAGAAACGTATGAGCTTCGTGAACGATGTAGTTCGATTGAGCCGAAAAATGACTGCCCTTACCTGAAACGAAGTCTTGCTTGTAGGAAGACACAGAGCCTGGGATTTAACTCCATTTCTGAAGGGAAACACACAGCATAGTTCTCATCCATGGATCACACTCTGCTTTAGAGCAAGAAGCATGCTCTTGCTTTCTAGAGTCTCTAAGACAGCAGGACAGGTGAGTGTGCTGAGACCAAAGAACGGTTTTTCCTACACATACGGACCATATCTAGTCCAACTCTGCTTCTTAAACTGATACAAAGCACTGGTCCTCTAACATCCAATGCTTGTCTGTTGAGATGAGAAACGTGTGAGCTCCGTGAATGACGTAGTTCGTTTGAGCTGAAAAGTGACTGCCAATACCTGAAACGAAGTCTTGCTTCTAGGAAGACACAGAGCATGGGATTGAACTCCATTTCTGAAGTGAAACACACAGCAGTGTTCTCATCCATTGATCACACTCTGCTTTAGAGCAAGAAGCAGGCTCTTGCTTTCTAGGGTCGCTAAGACAGCAGGAAACGTGAGTGTTCTGAGAACAAAAGAACGGTTTTTTCCTACACATACAGACATTATATAGTCCAACTCTGCTTCTGAAACTGATACAAAGCACTGGTCCTCTAACATCCAATGCTTTTCTGTTAAGATGAGAAACGTGTGAGCTTCGTGAACGATGTAGTTCGTTGGAGATGAAAAGTGACTGCCCTCACCTGAAACGAAGTCTTGCTTGTAGGAAGATACAGAGCCTGGGATTTAACTCCATTTCTGAAGGGAAACATACAGCATAGTTCTCATCCATGGATCACACTCTGCTTTAGAGCAAGAAGCATGCTCTTGCTTTCTAGATTCTCTAAGACAGCAGGAAACGTGTGTGTGCTGAGAACAAAAAACGGAGTTTCCTACACATACGGACCATATCTAGTCCAACTCTGCTTCTTAAACTGATACAAAGCACTGCTCCTCTAACATCCAATGCTTGTCTGTTAAGATGAGAAACGTGTGAGCTCCGTGAACGATGTAGTTCGTTTGAGCTGAAAAGTGACTGCCCTTACCTGAAACGAAGTCTTGCTTGTAGGAAGACATAAAGCATGGGATTTAACTCTATTTCTGAAGGGAAACACACAGCATAGTTCTCATCCATGGATCACACTCTGCTTTAGAGCAAGAAGCATGCTCTTGCTTTCTAGAGTCTCTAAGACAGCAGGAAATCTGAATGTTCTGAGAACAAAAGAACGGTGTTTCCTACACATACGGACCATATCTAGTCCAACTCTGCTTCTTAAAGTGATACAAAGCACTGGTCATCTAACATCCAGTGTTTGTCTGTTGAGATAAGAAACGTGTGAGCTTCATGAACAATGTAGTTCGTTTGAGCAGAAAAGTGACTGCCATTACCTGAAAAGAAGTCTTCCTTGTAGGAAGAAACGGAGCCTGGGATTAAACTCCATTTCTGAAGGCAAACACACAGCAGTGTTCTCATCCATTGATCCCACTCTGCTTTAGAACAAGAAGCAAGCTCTTGCTTTCTAGAGTCTCTAATACAGCAGGAAATCTGAGTGTACCCAGAACATTAGAACGGAGTTTCCTACACATACAGACCATATGTAGTCCAAATCTGCTTCTGAAACTGATACAAATCTCTGGTCCTCTAACATCCCATGCCTGGCAGTTAAGATAAGAAACGTGTGAGCTTCATGAACAATGTAGTTTGTTTGAGCAGAACAGTGACTGCCCTTACCTGAAACGAAGTCTTCCTTCTGGGAAGACAAAGAGCCTGGGATTTAACTCCATTTCTGAAGTGAAACACACAGCAGTGTTCTCATCCATTGATCACACTCTGCTTTAGAACAAGAAGCACGCTCTTTCTTTCTAGAGTCTCTAAGACAGCAGGAAATGTGAGTGTGCTGAGAACAAAAGAACGGTGTTTCCTACACATACGGACCATATCTTGTCCAACTCTGCTTCTTAAACTGATACAAAGCACTGGTCCTCTAACATCCAATGCTTGTCTGTTGAGATGAGAAACGTGTGAGCTTCGTGAACGATGTAGTTCTTTTGAGCTGAAAAGTGACTGCCATTACCTGAAACGAAGTCTTGCTTGTAGTAAGACACAGAGCCTGGGATTTAACTCCATTTCTGAAGGGAAACACACAGCATAGTTCTCACCCATGGATCACACACTGCTTAAGAAAGAAGCACGCACTTGCTTTCTAGAGTCTCTAATACAGCAGGAAATCTGGGTGTGCCCAGAAGAAAAGAACGGAGTTTCCTACACATACGGACCATATGTAGTCCAAATCTGCTTCTGAAACTGATACAAAGCTCTAGTCCTCTAACATCCAATGCTTGTCAGTTAAGATGAGAAACGTATGAGCTTCGTGAATGATGTAGTTCGATTGAGCCGAAAAATGACTGCCCTTACCTGAAACGAAGTCTTGCTTGTAGGAAGACACAGAGCCTGGGATTTAACTCCATTTCTGAAAGGAAACACACAGCATAGTTCTCATCCATGGATCACACTCTGCTTTAGAGCAAGAAGCATGCTCTTGCTTTCTAGAGTCTCTAAGACAGCAGGACAGGTGAGTGTGCTGAGACCAAAGAACGGTTTTTCCTACACATACGGACCATATCTAGTCCAACTCTGCTTCTTAAACTGATACAAAGCACTGGTCCTCTAACATCCAATTCTTGTCTGTTGAGATGAGAAACGTGTGAGCTCCGTGAATGATGTAGTTCCTTTGAGCTGAAAAGTGACTGCCCTTACCTGAAAAGAAGTCTTGCTTGTAGGAAGACACAGAGCCTGGGATTTAACTCCATTTATGAAGGGAAACACACAGCAGTGTTCTCATCCATGGATCACACTCTGCTTTAGAGCAAGAAGCAAGCTCTTGCTTTCTAGAGTCTCTAATACAGCAGGAAATCTGAGTGTACCCAGAACATTAGAACGGAGTTTCCTACACATACAGACCATATGTAGTCCAAATCTGCTTCTGAAACTGATACAAATCTCTGGTCCTCTAACATCCCATGCCTGGCAGTTAAGATAAGAAACGTGTGAGCTTCATGAACAATGTAGTTTGTTTGAGCAGAACAGTGACTGCCCTTACCTGAAACGAAGTCTTCCTTCTGGGAAGACAAAGAGCCTGGGATTTAACTCCATTTCTGAAGTGAAACACACAGCAGTGTTCTCATCCATTGATCACACTCTGCTTTAGAACAAGAAGCACGCTCTTTCTTTCTAGAGTCTCTAAGACAGCAGGAAATGTGAGTGTGCTGAGAACAAAAGAACGGTGTTTCCTACACATACGGACCATATCTTGTCCAACTCTGCTTCTTAAACTGATACAAAGCACTGGTCCTCTAACATCCAATGCTTGTCTGTTGAGATGAGAAACGTGTGAGCTTCGTGAACGATGTAGTTCTTTTGAGCTGAAAAGTGACTGCCATTACCTGAAACGAAGTCTTGCTTGTAGTAAGACACAGAGCCTGGGATTTAACTCCATTTCTGAAGGGAAACACACAGCATAGTTCTCACCCATGGATCACACACTGCTTAAGAAAGAAGCACGCACTTGCTTTCTAGAGTCTCTAATACAGCAGGAAATCTGGGTGTGCCCAGAAGAAAAGAACGGAGTTTCCTACACATACGGACCATATGTAGTCCAAATCTGCTTCTGAAACTGATACAAAGCTCTAGTCCTCTAACATCCAATGCTTGTCAGTTAAGATGAGAAACGTATGAGCTTCGTGAATGATGTAGTTCGATTGAGCCGAAAAATGACTGCCCTTACCTGAAACGAAGTCTTGCTTGTAGGAAGACACAGAGCCTGGGATTTAACTCCATTTCTGAAAGGAAACACACAGCATAGTTCTCATCCATGGATCACACTCTGCTTTAGAGCAAGAAGCATGCTCTTGCTTTCTAGAGTCTCTAAGACAGCAGGACAGGTGAGTGTGCTGAGACCAAAGAACGGTTTTTCCTACACATACGGACCATATCTAGTCCAACTCTGCTTCTTAAACTGATACAAAGCACTGGTCCTCTAACATCCAATTCTTGTCTGTTGAGATGAGAAACGTGTGAGCTCCGTGAATGACGTAGTTCGTTTGAGCTGAAAAGTGACTGCCAATACCTGAAACGAAGTCTTGCTTCTAGGAAGACACAGAGCATGGGATTGAACTCCATTTCTGAAGTGAAACACACAGTAGTGTTCTCATCCATTGATCACACTCTGCTTTAGAGCAAGAAGCAGGCTCTTGCTTTCTAGGGTCGCTAAGACAGCAGGAAACGTGAGTGTGCTGAGAACAAAAGAACGGTTTTTTCCTACACATACAGACATTATATAGTCCAACTCTGCTTCTGAAACTGATACAAAGCACTGGTCCTCTAACATCCAATGCTTTTCTGTTAAGATGAGAAACGTGTGAGCTTCGTGTACGATGTAGTTCGTTTGAGCTGAAAAGTGACTGCCCTTACCTGAAAAGAAGTCTTCCTTGTAGGAAGACACAGAGCCTGGGATTTAACTCCATTTCTGAAGGGAAACACACAGCATAGTTCTCATCCATTTATCACACTCTGCTTTAGAGCTAGAAGCATGCTGTTGCTTTCTAGAGTCTCTAAGACAGCAGGAAACGTGAGTGTGCTGAGACCAAAGAACAGTGTTTCCTACACATACGGACCATATCTAGTCCAACTCTGCTTCTTAAACTGATACAAAGCACTGGTCCTCTAACATCCAATGCTTGTCTGTTGAGATGAGAATCGTGTGAGCTCCGTGAACGATGTAGTTCGTTTGAGCTGAAAAGTGACTGCCCTTACCTGAAACGAAGTCTTGCTTGTAGGAAGACACAGAGCCTGGGATTTAACTCCATTTCTGAAGGGAAACACACAGCAGTGTTCTCATCCATGGATCACACTCTGTTTTAGAGCAAGAAGCATGCTCTTGCTTTCTAGAGTCTCTAAGACAGCAGGAAAAGTTTGTGTGCGGAGAACAAAAAACGGTGTTTCCTACACATATGGATCATATCTAGTCCAACTCTGCTTCTTAAAGTGACACAAAGCACTGGTCCTCTAACATCCAATGCTTGTCTCTTAAGATGAGAAACGTGTGAGCTCCGTGAACGATGTAGTTCCTTTGAGCTGAAAAGTGACTGCCCTTACCTGAAAAGAAGTCTTGCTTGTAGGAAGACACAGAGCCTGGGATTTAACTCCATTTATGAAGGGAAACACACAGCAGTGTTCTCATCCATGGATCACACTCTGCTTTAGAGCAAGAAGCAAGCTCTTGCTTTCTAGAGTCTCTAATACAGCAGGAAATCTGAGTGTACCCAGAACATTAGAACGGAGTTTCCTACACATACAGACCATATGTAGTCCAAATCTGCTTCTGAAACTGATACAAATCTCTGGTCCTCTAACATCCCATGCCTGGCAGTTAAGATAAGAAACGTGTGAGCTTCATGAACAATGTAGTTTGTTTGAGCAGAACAGTGACTGCCCTTACCTGAAACGAAGTCTTCCTTGTAGGAAGAAAAAGAGCCTGGGATTTAACTCCATTTCTGAAGTGAAACACACAGCAGTGTTCTCATCCATTGATCACACTCTGCTTTAGAACAAGAAGCACGCTCTTGCTTTCTAGAGTCTCTAAGACAGCAGGAAATGTGAGTGTGCTGAGAACCAAAGAACGGTGTTTCCTACACATACGGACCATATGTAGTCCAAATCTGCTTTTGAAACTGATACAATGCACTGTTCCTCTAACATCCAATGCTGGTCAGTTAAGATGAGAAACGTGAGAGCTTCGTGAACGATGTAGTTTTTTTGAGCAGAAAAATGACTGCCCTTACCTGAAACGAAGTCTTGCTTGTAGGAAGACACAGAGCCTGAGATTTAACTCCATTTCTGAAGGGAAACACACAGCAGAGTTCTCATCCATGGATCACACTCTGCTTTAGAGCAAGAAGCATGCTCTTGCTTTCTAGAGTCTCTAAGACAGCAGGAAATCTGAATGTTCTGAGAACAAAAGAACGGTGTTTCCTACACATACGGACCATATCTAGTCCAACTCTGCTTCTTAAAGTGATACAAAGCACTGGTCATCTAACATCCAGTGTTTGTCTGTTGAGATAAGAAACGTGTGAGCTTCATGAACAATGTAGTTCGTTTGAGCAGAAAAGTGACTGCCATTACCTGAAAAGAAGTCTTCCTTGTAGGAAGAAACGGAGCCTGGGATTAAACTCCATTTCTGAAGGCAAACACACAGCAGTGTTCTCATCCATTGATCACACTCTGCTTTAGAACAAGAAGCACACTCTTGTTTTCTAGAGTCTCTAAGACAGCAGGAAACGTGAGTTTGCTGAGAAAAAAGAACGGTGTTTCCTACACATACAGACATTATATAGTCCAAAACTGCTTCTGAAACTGATACAAAGCACTGGTCCTCTAACATCCAATGCTTGTCTGTTAAGATGAGAAACGTGTGAGCTTCGTGAAGGGTGTAGTTCGTTTGAGCTCAAAAGTGACTGCCCTTACCTGAAACGAAGTCTTTTCTGTAGGAAGACACAGAGCCTGGGATTTAACTCCATTTCTGAAGGGAAACACACAGCAGAGTTCTCATCCATTGATCACACTCTGCTTTAGAGCAAGAAGCACGCTCTTGCTTCCTAGAGTCTCTAATACAGCAGGAAATCGGAGTGTGCCCAGAAAAAAAGAACGGTGTTTCCTAAACATACGGACCATATCTAGTCCAACTCTGCTTCTTAAACTGATACAAATCACTGGTCCTCTAACATTCAATGCTTGTCTGTTAAGATGAGAAACGTTGAGCTCAGTGAACGATGTAGTTCGTTTGAGCTGAAAAGTGACTGCCCTTACCTGAAAAGAAGTCTTCCTTGTAGGAAGACACAGAGCCTGGGATTTAACTCCATTTCTGAAGGGAAACACACAGCATAGTTCTCATCCATTTATCACACTCTGCTTTAGAGCTAGAAGCATGCTGTTGCTTTCTAGAGTCTCTAAGACAGCAGGAACGTGAGTGTGCTGAGACCAAAGAACAGTGTTTCCTACACATACGGACCATATCTAGTCCAACTCTGCTTCTTAAACTGATACAAAGCACTGGTCCTCTAACATCCAATGCTTGTCTGTTGAGATGAGAATCGTGTGAGCTCCGTGAACGATGTAGTTCGTTTGAGCTGAAAAATGACTGCCCTTACCTGAAACGAAGTCTTGCTTGTAGGAAGACACAGAGCCTGGGATTTAACTCCATTTCTGAAGGGAAACACACAGCATAGTTCTCATCCATGGATCACACTCTGTTTTAGAGCAAGAAGCATGCTCTTGCTTTCTAGAGTCTCTAAGACAGCAGGAAAACTTTGTGTGCGGAGAACAAAAAACGGTGTTTCCTACACATATGGACCATATCTAGTCCAACTCTGCTTCTTAAAGTGACACAAAGCTCTGGTCCTCTAACATCCAATGCTTGTCTCTTAAGATGAGAAACGTGTGAGCTACGTGAACGATGTAGTTCCTTTGAGCTGAAAAGTGACTGCCCTTACCTGAAAAGAAGTCTTGCTTGTAGGAAGACACAGAGCCTGGGATTTAACTCCATTTATGAAGGGAAACACACAGCAGTGTTCTCATCCATGGATCACACTCTGCTTTAGAGCAAGAAGCAAGCTCTTGCTTTCTAGAGTCTCTAATACAGCAGGAAATCTGAGTGTACCCAGAACATTAGAACGGAGTTTCCTACACATACAGACCATATGTAGTCCAAATCTGCTTCTGAAACTGATACAAATCTCTGGTCCTCTAACATCCCATGCCTGGCAGTTAAGATAAGAAACGTGTGAGCTTCATGAACAATGTAGTTTGTTTGAGCAGAACAGTGACTGCCCTTACCTGAAACGAAGTCTTCCTTGTAGGAAGACAAAGAGCCTGGGATTTAACTCCATTTCTGAAGTGAAACACACAGCAGTGTTCTCATCCATTGATCACACTCTGCTTTAGAACAAGAAGCACGCTCTTGCTTTCTAGAGTCTCTAAGACAGCAGGAAATGTGAGTGTGCTGAGAACCAAAGAACGGTGTTTCCTACACATACGGACCATATGTAGTCCAAATCTGCTTTTGAAACTGATACAATGCACTGTTCCTCTAACATCCAATGCTGGTCAGTTAAGATGAGAAACGTGAGAGCTTCGTGAACGATGTAGTTTTTTTGAGCAGAAAAATGACTGCCCTTACCTGAAACGAAGTCTTGCTTGTAGGAAGACACAGAGCCTGGGATTTAACTCCATTTCTGAAGGGAAACACACAGCAGAGTTCTCATCCATGGATCACACTCTGCTTTAGAGCAAGAAGCATGCTCTTGCTTTCTAGATTCTCTAAGACAGCAGGAAACGTGAGTGTGCTGAGAACAAAAAACGGTGTTTCCTACACATACGGACCATATCTAGTCCAACTCTGCTTCTTAAACTGATACAAAGCACTGGTCCTCTAACATCCAATGCTTGTCTGTTAAGATGAGAAACGTGTGAGCTTCTTGAACAATGTAGTTCGTTTGAGCTGAAAAGTGACTGCCCTTACCTGAAACGAAGTCTTGCTTGTAGGAAGACACAAATCCTGGGATTTAACTCCATTTCTGAAGTGAAACACACAGCATAGTTCTCATCCATGGATCACACTCTGCTTTAGAGCAAGAAGCATGCTCTTGCTTTCTAGAGTCTCTAAGACAGCAGGAAATCTGAATGTTCTGAGAACAAAAGAACGGTGTTTCCTACACATACGGACCATATCTAGTCCAACGCTGCTTCTTAAACTGAGACAAAGCACAGGTCCTCTAACATCCAATGCTTGTCTGTTGAGATGAGAAACGTGTGAGCTTCGTGAACGATGTAGTTCGTTTGAGCTGAAAAGTGACTGCCCTTACCTGAAACGAAGTCTTTTCTGTAGGAAGACACAGAGCCTGGGATTTAACTCCATTTCTGAAGGGAAACACACAGCATAGTTCTCACCCATGGATCACACACTGCTTAACAGCAAGAAGCACGCACTTGCTTTCTAGAGTCTCTAATACAGCAGGAAATCTGGGTGTGCCCAGAAGAAAAGAACGGAGTTTCCTACACATACGGACCATACGTAGTCCAAATCTGCTTCTGAAACTGATACAAAGCTCTAGTCCTCTAACATCCAATGCTTGTCAGTTAAGATGAGAAACTTATGAGCTTCGTGAACGATGTAGTTCGATTGAGCCGAAAAATGACTGCCCTTACCTGAAACGAAGTCTTGCTTGTAGGAAGACACAGAGCCTGGGATTTAACTCCATTTCTGAAGGGAAACACACAGCATAGTTCTCATCCATGGATCACACTCTGCTTTAGAGCAAGAAGCATGCTCTTGCTTTCTAGAGTCTCTAAGACAGCAGGACAGGTGAGTGTGCTGAGACCAAAGAACGGTGTTTCCTACACATACGGACCATATCTAGTCCAACTCTGCTTCTTAAACTGATACAAAGCACTGGTCCTCTAACATCCAATGCTTGTCTGTTGAGATGAGAAACGTGTGAGCTCCGTGAATGATGTAGTTCGTTTGAGCTGAAAAGTGACTGCCAATACCTGAAACGAAGTCTTGCTTCTAGGAAGACACAGAGCATGGGATTGAACTCCATTTCTTAAGTGAAACACACAGCAGTGTTCTCATCCATTGATCACACTCTGCTTTAGAACAAGAAGCAGGCTCTTGCTTTCTAGGGTCGCTAAGACAGCAGGAAACGTGTGTGTGCTGAGAACAAAATCGGTGTTTCCTACACATACGGACCATATCTAGTCCAACTCTGCTTCTTAAACTGATACAAAGCACTGCTCCTCTAACATCCAATGCTTGTCTGTTAAGATGAGAAACGTGTGAGCTCCGTGAACGATGTAGTTCGTTTGAGCTGAAAAGGGACTGCCATTACATGAAACGAAGTCTTGCTTGTAGGAAGACACAAAGCATGGGATTTAACTCCATTTCTGAAGTGAAACACACAGCAGTGTTCTCATCCATTGATCGCACTCTGCTTTAGAACAAGAAGCACACTCTTGTTTTCTAGAGTCTCTAAGACAGCAGGAAACGTGAGTTTGCTGAGAAAAAAAGAACGGTGTTTCCTACACATACAGACATTATATAGTCCAAAACTGCTTCTGAAACTGATACAAAGCACTGGTCCTCTAACATCCAATGCTTGTCAGTTAAGATCCGAAACGTGTGAGCTTCATGAACAATGTAGTTTGGTTGAGCAGAAAAGTGACTGCCCTTACCTGAAACGAAGTCTTCCTTGTAGGAAGACACAGAGCCTGGGATTTAACTCCATTTCTGAAGTGAAACAGACAGCAGTGTTCTCATCCATTGATCACACTCTGCTTTAGAACAAGAAGCACGCTCTTGCTTTCTAGAGTCTCTAAGACAGCAGGAAACGTGAGTGTGCTGAGAACAAAAGAACGGTGTTTCCTACACATACGGACATTATATAGTCCAACTCTGCTTCTGAAACTGATACAAAGCACTGGTCCTCTAACATCCAATGCTTGTCTGTTAAGATGAGAAAAGTGTGAGCTTCTTGAACGATGTAGTTCGTTTGAGCTGAAAAGTGACTGCCCTTACCTGAAACGAAGTCTTGCTTGTAGGAAGACACAGAGCCTGGGATTTAACTCCATTTCTGAAGGAAAACACACAGCATAGTTCTCATCCATGGATCACACTCTGCTTTAGAGCAAGAAGCATGCTCTTGCTTTCTAGAGTCTCTAAGACAGCAGGAAACGTGAGTGTGCTGAGACCAAAGAACAGTGTTTCCTACACATACGGACCAATCTAGTCCACCTCTGCTTCTTAAACTGATACAAAGCACTGGTCCTCTAACATCCAATGCTTGTCTGTTTAGATGAGAATCGTGTGAGCTCCGTGAACGATGTAGTTCGTTTGAGCTGAAAAGTGACTGCCCTTACCTGAAACGAAGTCTTGCTTGTAGGAAGACACAGAGCCAGGGATTTAACTCCATTTCTGAAGGGAAAAACACAGCATAGTTCTCACCCATGGATCACACTCTGCTTAACAGCAAGAAGCACGCTCTTGCTTTCTAGACTCTCTAATACAGCAGGAAATCTGAGTGTGCCCAGAACAAAAGAACGGAGTTTCCTACACATACGGACCATATGTAGTCCAAATCTGCTTCTGAAACTGATACAAAGCTCTTGTCCTCTAACATCCAATGCTTGTCAGTTAAGATAAGAAACGTGTGAGCTTCATGAACAATGTAGTTTGGTTGAGCAGAAAAGTGACTGCCCTTACCTGAAACGAAGTCTTCCTTGTAGGAAGACACAGAGCCTGGGATTTAACTCCATTTCTGAAGTGAAACAGACAGCAGTGTTCTCATCCATTGATCACACTCTGCTTTAGAACAAGAAGCACGCTCTTGCTTTCTAGAGTCTCTAAGACAGCAGGAAACGTGAGTGTGCTGAGAACAAAAGAACGGTGTTTCCTACACATACGGACATTATATAGTCCAACTCTGCTTCTGAAACTGATACAAAGCACTGGTCCTCTAACATCCAATGCTTGTCTGTTAAGATGAGAAAAGTGTGAGCTTCTTGAACGATGTAGTTCGTTTGAGCTGAAAAGTGACTGCCCTTACCTGAAACGAAGTCTTGCTTGTAGGAAGACACAGAGCCTGGGATTTAACTCCATTTCTGAAGGAAAACACACAGCATAGTTCTCATCCATGGATCACACTCTGCTTTAGAGCAAGAAGCATGCTCTTGCTTTCTAGAGTCTCTAAGACAGCAGGAAACGTGAGTGTGCTGAGACCAAAGAACAGTGTTTCCTACACATACGGACCAATCTAGTCCACCTCTGCTTCTTAAACTGATACAAAGCACTGGTCCTCTAACATCCAATGCTTGTCTGTTTAGATGAGAATCGTGTGAGCTCCGTGAACGATGTAGTTCGTTTGAGCTGAAAAGTGACTGCCCTTACCTGAAACGAAGTCTTCCTTGTAGGAAGACACAGAGCCAGGGATTTAACTCCATTTCTGAAGGGAAAAACACAGCATACTTCTCACCCATGGATCACACTCTGCTTAACAGCAAGAAGCACGCACTTGCTTTCTAGAGTCTCTAATACAGCAGGAAATCTGGGTGTGCCCAGAAGAAAAGAACGGAGTTTCCTACACATACGGACCATACGTAGTCCAAATCTGCTTCTGAAACTGATACAAAGCTCTAGTCCTCTAACATCCAATGCTTGTCAGTTAAGATGAGAAACTTATGAGCTTCGTGAACGATGTAGTTCGATTGAGCCGAAAAATGACTGCCCTTACCTGAAACGAAGTCTTGCTTGTAGGAAGACACAGAGCCTGGGATTTAACTCCATTTCTGAAGGGAAACACACAGCATAGTTCTCATCCATGGATCACACTCTGCTTTAGAGCAAGAAGCATGCTCTTGCTTTCTAGAGTCTCTAAGACAGCAGGACAGGTGAGTGTGCTGAGACCAAAGAACGGTGTTTCCTACACATACGGACCATATCTAGTCCAACTCTGCTTCTTAAACTGATACAAAGCACTGGTCCTCTAACATCCAATGCTTGTCTGTTGAGATGAGAAACGTGTGAGCTCCGTGAATGATGTAGTTCGTTTGAGCTGAAAAGTGACTGCCAATACCTGAAACGAAGTCTTGCTTCTAGGAAGACACAGAGCATGGGATTGAACTCCATTTCTTAAGTGAAACACACAGCAGTGTTCTCATCCATTGATCACACTCTGCTTTAGAACAAGAAGCAGGCTCTTGCTTTCTAGGGTCGCTAAGACAGCAGGAAACGTGTGTGTGCTGAGAACAAAAACGGTGTTTCCTACACATACGGACCATATCTAGTCCAACTCTGCTTCTTAAACTGATACAAAGCACTGCTCCTCTAACATCCAATGCTTGTCTGTTAAGATGAGAAACGTGTGAGCTCCGTGAACGATGTAGTTCGTTTGAGCTGAAAAGGGACTGCCATTACATGAAACGAAGTCTTGCTTGTAGGAAGACACAAAGCATGGGATTTAACTCCATTTCTGAAGTGAAACACACAGCAGTGTTCTCATCCATTGATCGCACTCTGCTTTAGAACAAGAAGCACACTCTTGTTTTCTAGAGTCTCTAAGACAGCAGGAAACGTGAGTTTGCTGAGAAAAAAAGAACGGTGTTTCCTACACATACAGACATTATATAGTCCAAAACTGCTTCTGAAACTGATACAAAGCACTGGTCCTCTAACATCCAATGCTTGTCAGTTAAGATCCGAAACGTGTGAGCTTCATGAACAATGTAGTTTGGTTGAGCAGAAAAGTGACTGCCCTTACCTGAAACGAAGTCTTCCTTGTAGGAAGACACAGAGCCTGGGATTTAACTCCATTTCTGAAGTGAAACAGACAGCAGTGTTCTCATCCATTGATCACACTCTGCTTTAGAACAAGAAGCACGCTCTTGCTTTCTAGAGTCTCTAAGACAGCAGGAAACGTGAGTGTGCTGAGAACAAAAGAACGGTGTTTCCTACACATACGGACATTATATAGTCCAACTCTGCTTCTGAAACTGATACAAAGCACTGGTCCTCTAACATCCAATGCTTGTCTGTTAAGATGAGAAAAGTGTGAGCTTCTTGAACGATGTAGTTCGTTTGAGCTGAAAAGTGACTGCCCTTACCTGAAACGAAGTCTTGCTTGTAGGAAGACACAGAGCCTGGGATTTAACTCCATTTCTGAAGGAAAACACACAGCATAGTTCTCATCCATGGATCACACTCTGCTTTAGAGCAAGAAGCATGCTCTTGCTTTCTAGAGTCTCTAAGACAGCAGGAAACGTGAGTGTGCTGAGACCAAAGAACAGTGTTTCCTACACATACGGACCAATCTAGTCCACCTCTGCTTCTTAAACTGATACAAAGCACTGGTCCTCTAACATCCAATGCTTGTCTGTTTAGATGAGAATCGTGTGAGCTCCGTGAACGATGTAGTTCGTTTGAGCTGAAAAGTGACTGCCCTTACCTGAAACGAAGTCTTCCTTGTAGGAAGACACAGAGCCAGGGATTTAACTCCATTTCTGAAGGGAAAAACACAGCATACTTCTCACCCATGGATCACACTCTGCTTAACAGCAAGAAGCACGCTCTTGCTTTCTAGACTCTCTAATACAGCAGGAAATCTGAGTGTGCCCAGAACAAAAGAACGGAGTTTCCTACACATACGGACCATATGTAGTCCAAATCTGCTTCTGAAACTGATACAAAGCTCTTGTCCTCTAACATCCAATGCTTGTCAGTTAAGATAAGAAACGTGTGAGCTTCATGAACAATGTAGTTTGGTTGAGCAGAAAAGTGACTGCCCTTACCTGAAACGAAGTCTTCCTTGTAGGAAGACACAGAGCCTGGGATTTAACTCCATTTCTGAAGTGAAACACACAGCAGTGTTCTCATCCATTGATCACACTCTGCTTTAGAACAAGAAGCACGCTCTTGCTTTCTAGAGTCTCTAAGACAGCAGGAAACGTGAGTGTGCTGAGAACAAAAGAACGGTGTTTCCTACACATACGGACCATATCTAGTCCAACTCTGCGTCTTAAACTGATACATAGCACTGGTCCTCTAACATCCAATGCTTGTCTGTTAATATGAGAAACGTGTGAGCTCAGTGAACGATGTAGTTCGTTTGAGCTGAAAAGTGACTGGCCTTACCTGAAAGGAAGTCTTGCTTGTAGGAAGACACAGATCCTGGGATTTAACTCCATTTCTGAAGGGAAACACACAGCATAGTTCTCATCCATGTATCATACTCTGCTTTAGAGCAAGAAGCATGCTCTTGCTTTCTAGATTCTCTAAGACAGCAGGAAAAGTGTGTGTGCTGAGAACAAAAAACGGTGTTTCCTACACATACGGACCATATCTAGTCCAACTCTGCTTCTTAAACTGATACAAAGCACTGCTCCTCTAACATCCAATGCTTGTCTGTTAAGATGAGAAACGTGTGAGCTCCGTGAACGATGTAGTTCGTTTGAGCTGAAAAGTGACTGCCCTTACCTGAAACGAAGTCTTTTCTGTAGGAAGACACAGAGCCTGGGATTTAACTCCATTTCTGAAGGGAAAAACACAGCAGAGTTCTCATCCATTGATCACACTCTGCTTTAGAGCAAGAAGCACGCTCTTGCTTTCTAGAGTCTCTAATACAGCAGGAAATCGGAGTGTGCCCAGAAAAAAAGAACGGTGTTTCCTAAACATACGGACCATATCTAGTCCAACTCTGGTTCTTAAACTGATACAAAGCACTGGTCCTCTAACATTCAATGCTTGTCTGTTAAGATGAGAAACGTGTGAGCTCAGTGAACGATGTAGTTCGTTTGAGCTGAAAAGTGACTGCCCTTACCTGAAACGAAGTCTTGCTTGTAGGAAGACACAGAGCCTGGGATTTAACTCCATTTCTGAAGGAAAACACACAGCATAGATCTCATCCATGGATCACACTCTGCTTTAGAGCAAGAAGCATGCTCTTGCTTTCTAGAGTCTCTAAGACAGCAGGAAACGTGAGTGTGCTGAGACCAAAGAACAGTGTTTCCTACACATACGGACCAATCTAGTCCACCTCTGCTTCTTAAACTGATACAAAGCACTGGTCCTCTAACATCCAATGCTTGTCTGTTTAGATGAGAATCGTGTGAGCTCGTGAACGATGTAGTTCGTTTGAGCTGAAAAGTGACTGCCCTTACCTGAAACGAAGTCTTGCTTGTAGGAAGACACAGAGCCAGGGATTTAACTCCATTTCTGAAGGGAAAAACACAGCATAGTTCTCACCCATGGATCACACTCTGCTTAACAGCAAGAAGCACGCTCTTGCTTTCTAGACTCTCTAATACAGCAGGAAATCTGAGTGTGCCCAGAACAAAAGAACGGAGTTTCCTACACATACGGACCATATGTAGTCCAAATCTGCTTCTGAAACTGATACAAAGCTCTTGTCCTCTAACATCCAATGCTTGTCAGTTAAGATAAGAAACGTGTGAGCTTCATGAACAATGTAGTTTGGTTGAGCAGAAAAGTGACTGCCCTTACCTGAAACGAAGTCTTCCTTGTAGGAAGACACAGAGCCTGGGATTTAACTCCATTTCTGAAGTGAAACAGACAGCAGTGTTCTCATCCATTGATCACACTCTGCTTTAGAACAAGAAGCATGCTCTTGCTTTCTAGAGTCTCTAAGACAGCAGGAAACGTGAGTGTGCTGAGAACAAAAGAACGGTGTTTCCTACACATACGGACATTATATAGTCCAACTCTGCTTCTGAAACTGATACAAAGCACTGGTCCTCTAACATCCAATGCTTGTCTGTTAAGATGAGAAAAGTGTGAGCTTCTTGAACGATGTAGTTCGTTTGAGCTGAAAAGTGACTGCCCTTACCTGAAACGAAGTCTTGCTTGTAGGAAGACACAGAGCCTGGGATTTAACTCCATTTCTGAAGGAAAACACACAGCATAGTTCTCATCCATGGATCACACTCTGCTTTAGAGCAAGAAGCATGCTCTTGCTTTCTAGAGTCTCTAAGACAGCAGGAAACGTGAGTGTGCTGAGACCAAAGAACAGTGTTTCCTACACATACGGACCAATCTAGTCCACCTCTGCTTCTTAAACTGATACAAAGCACTGGTCCTCTAACATCCAATGCTTGTCTGTTTAGATGAGAATCGTGTGAGCTCCGTGAACGATGTAGTTCGTTTGAGCTGAAAAGTGACTGCCCTTACCTGAAACGAAGTCTTCCTTGTAGGAAGACACAGAGCCAGGGATTTAACTCCATTTCTGAAGGGAAAAACACAGCATACTTCTCACCCATGGATCACACTCTGCTTAACAGCAAGAAGCACGCTCTTGCTTTCTAGACTCTCTAATACAGCAGGAAATCTGAGTGTGCCCAGAACAAAAGAACGGAGTTTCCTACACATACGGACCATATGTAGTCCAAATCTGCTTCTGAAACTGATACAAAGCTCTTGTCCTCTAACATCCAATGCTTGTCAGTTAAGATAAGAAACGTGTGAGCTTCATGAACAATGTAGTTTGGTTGAGCAGAAAAGTGACTGCCCTTACCTGAAACGAAGTCTTCCTTGTAGGAAGACACAGAGCCTGGGATTTAACTCCATTTCTGAAGTGAAACACACAGCAGTGTTCTCATCCATTGATCACACTCTGCTTTAGAACAAGAAGCACGCTCTTGCTTTCTAGAGTCTCTAAGACAGCAGGAAACGTGAGTGTGCTGAGAACAAAAGAACGGTGTTTCCTACACATACGGACCATATCTAGTCCAACTCTGCGTCTTAAACTGATACATAGCACTGGTCCTCTAACATCCAATGCTTGTCTGTTAATATGAGAAACGTGTGAGCTCAGTGAACGATGTAGTTCGTTTGAGCTGAAAAGTGACTGGCCTTACCTGAAAGGAAGTCTTGCTTGTAGGAAGACACAGATCCTGGGATTTAACTCCATTTCTGAAGGGAAACACACAGCATAGTTCTCATCCATGTATCATACTCTGCTTTAGAGCAAGAAGCATGCTCTTGCTTTCTAGATTCTCTAAGACAGCAGGAAAAGTGTGTGTGCTGAGAACAAAAAACGGTGTTTCCTACACATACGGACCATATCTAGTCCAACTCTGCTTCTTAAACTGATACAAAGCACTGCTCCTCTAACATCCAATGCTTGTCTGTTAAGATGAGAAACGTGTGAGCTCCGTGAACGATGTAGTTCGTTTGAGCTGAAAAGTGACTGCCCTTACCTGAAACGAAGTCTTTTCTGTAGGAAGACACAGAGCCTGGTATTTAACTCCATTTCTGAAGGGAAAAACACAGCAGAGTTCTCATCCATTGATCACACTCTGCTTTAGAGCAAGAAGCACGCTCTTGGTTTCTAGAGTCTCTAATACAGCAGGAAATCGGAGTGTGCCCAGAAAAAAAGAACGGTGTTTCCTAAACATACGGACCATATCTAGTCCAACTCTGGTTCTTAAACTGATACAAAGCACTGGTCCTCTAACATTCAATGCTTGTCTGTTAAGATGAGAAACGTGTGAGCTCAGTGAACGATGTAGTTCGTTTGAGCTGAAAAGTGACTGCCCTTACCTGAAACGAAGTCTTGCTTGTAGGAAGACACAGAGCCTGGGATTTAACTCCATTTCTGAAGGAAAACACACAGCATAGATCTCATCCATGGATCACACTCTGCTTTAGAGCAAGAAGCATGCTCTTGCTTTCTAGAGTCTCTAAGACAGCAGGAAACGTGAGTGTGCTGAGACCAAAGAACAGTGTTTCCTACACATACGGACCAATCTAGTCCACCTCTGCTTCTTAAACTGATACAAAGCACTGGTCCTCTAACATCCAATGCTTGTCTGTTTAGATGAGAATCGTGTGAGCTCCGTGAACGATGTAGTTCGTTTGAGCTGAAAAGTGACTGCCCTTACCTGAAACGAAGTCTTGCTTGTAGGAAGACACAGAGCCAGGGATTTAACTCCATTTCTGAAGGGAAAAACACAGCATAGTTCTCACCCATGGATCACACTCTGCTTAACAGCAAGAAGCACGCTCTTGCTTTCTAGACTCTCTAATACAGCAGGAAATCTGAGTGTGCCCAGAACAAAAGAACGGAGTTTCCTACACATACGGACCATATGTAGTCCAAATCTGCTTCTGAAACTGATACAAAGCTCTTGTCCTCTAACATCCAATGCTTGTCAGTTAAGATAAGAAACGTGTGAGCTTCATGAACAATGTAGTTTGGTTGAGCAGAAAAGTGACTGCCCTTACCTGAAACGAAGTCTTCCTTGTAGGAAGACACAGAGCCTGGGATTTAACTCCATTTCTGAAGTGAAACAGACAGCAGTGTTCTCATCCATTGATCACACTCTGCTTTAGAACAAGAAGCACGCTCTTGCTTTCTAGAGTCTCTAAGACAGCAGGAAACGTGAGTGTGCTGAGAACAAAAGAACGGTGTTTCCTACACATACGGACATTATATAGTCCAACTCTGCTTCTGAAACTGATACAAAGCACTGGTCCTCTAACATCCAATGCTTGTCTGTTAAGATGAGAAAAGTGTGAGCTTCTTGAACGATGTAGTTCGTTTGAGCTGAAAAGTGACTGCCCTTACCTGAAACGAAGTCTTGCTTGTAGGAAGACACAGAGCCTGGGATTTAACTCCATTTCTGAAGGAAAACACACAGCATAGTTCTCATCCATGGATCACACTCTGCTTTAGAGCAAGAAGCATGCTCTTGCTTTCTAGAGTCTCTAAGACAGCAGGAAACGTGAGTGTGCTGAGACCAAAGAACAGTGTTTCCTACACATACGGACCAATCTAGTCCACCTCTGCTTCTTAAACTGATACAAAGCACTGGTCCTCTAACATCCAATGCTTGTCTGTTTAGATGAGAATCGTGTGAGCTCCGTGAACGATGTAGTTCGTTTGAGCTGAAAAGTGACTGCCCTTACCTGAAACGAAGTCTTCCTTGTAGGAAGACACAGAGCCAGGGATTTAACTCCATTTCTGAAGGGAAAAACACAGCATACTTCTCACCCATGGATCACACTCTGCTTAACAGCAAGAAGCACGCTCTTGCTTTCTAGACTCTCTAATACAGCAGGAAATCTGAGTGTGCCCAGAACAAAAGAACGGAGTTTCCTACACATACGGACCATATGTAGTCCAAATCTGCTTCTGAAACTGATACAAAGCTCTTGTCCTCTAACATCCAATGCTTGTCAGTTAAGATAAGAAACGTGTGAGCTTCATGAACAATGTAGTTTGGTTGAGCAGAAAAGTGACTGCCCTTACCTGAAACGAAGTCTTCCTTGTAGGAAGACACAGAGCCTGGGATTTAACTCCATTTCTGAAGTGAAACACACAGCAGTGTTCTCATCCATTGATCACACTCTGCTTTAGAACAAGAAGCACGCTCTTGCTTTCTAGAGTCTCTAAGACAGCAGGAAACGTGAGTGTGCTGAGAACAAAAGAACGGTGTTTCCTACACATACGGACCATATCTAGTCCAACTCTGCTTCTTAAACTGATACATAGCACTGGTCCTCTAACATCCAATGCTTGTCTGTTAATATGAGAAACGTGTGAGCTCAGTGAACGATGTAGTTCGTTTGAGCTGAAAAGTGACTGGCCTTACCTGAAAGGAAGTCTTGCTTGTAGGAAGACACAGATCCTGGGATTTAACTCCATTTCTGAAGGGAAACACACAGCATAGTTCTCATCCATGTATCATACTCTGCTTTAGAGCAAGAAGCATGCTCTTGCTTTCTAGATTCTCTAAGACAGCAGGAAAAGTGTGTGTGCTGAGAACAAAAAACGGTGTTTCCTACACATACGGACCATATCTAGTCCAACTCTGCTTCTTAAACTGATACAAAGCACTGCTCCTCTAACATCCAATGCTTGTCTGTTAAGATGAGAAACGTGTGAGCTCCGTGAACGATGTAGTTCGTTTGAACTGAAAAGTGACTGCCCTTACCTGAAACGAAGTCTTTTCTGTAGGAAGACACAGAGCCTGGGATTTAACTCCATTTCTGAAGGGAAAAACACAGCAGAGTTCTCATCCATTGATCACACTCTGCTTTAGAGCAAGAAGCACGCTCTTGCTTTCTAGAGTCTCTAATACAGCAGGAAATCGGAGTGTGACCAGAAAAAAAGAACGGTGTTTCCTAAACATACGGACCATATCTAGTCCAACTCTGGTTCTTAAACTGATACAAAGCACTGGTCCTCTAACATTCAATGCTTGTCTGTTAAGATGAGAAACGTGTGAGCTCAGTGAACGATGTAGTTCGTTTGAGCTGAAAAGTGACTGCCCTTACCTGAAACGAAGTCTTGCTTGTAGGAAGACACAGAGCCTGGGATTTAACTCCATTTCTGAAGGAAAACACACAGCATAGATCTCATCCATGGATCACACTCTGCTTTAGAGCAAGAAGCATGCTCTTGCTTTCTAGAGTCTCTAAGACAGCAGGAAACGTGAGTGTGCTGAGACCAAAGAACAGTGTTTCCTACACATACGGACCAATCTAGTCCACCTCTGCTTCTTAAACTGATACAAAGCACTGGTCCTCTAACATCCAATGCTTGTCTGTTTAGATGAGAATCGTGTGAGCTCCGTGAACGATGTAGTTCGTTTGAGCTGAAAAGTGACTGCCCTTACCTGAAACGAAGTCTTGCTTGTAGGAAGACACAGAGCCAGGGATTTAACTCCATTTCTGAAGGGAAAAACACAGCATAGTTCTCACCCATGGATCACACTCTGCTTAACAGCAAGAAGCACGCTCTTGCTTTCTAGACTCTCTAATACAGCAGGAAATCTGAGTGTGCCCAGAACAAAAGAACGGAGTTTCCTACACATACGGACCATATGTAGTCCAAATCTGCTTCTGAAACTGATACAAAGCTCTTGTCCTCTAACATCCAATGCTTGTCAGTTAAGATAAGAAACGTGTGAGCTTCATGAACAATGTAGTTTGGTTGAGCAGAAAAGTGACTGCCCTTACCTGAAACGAAGTCTTCCTTGTAGGAAGACACAGAGCCTGGGATTTAACTCCATTTCTGAAGTGAAACACACAGCAGTGTTCTCATCCATTGATCACACTCTGCTTTAGAACAAGAAGCACGCTCTTGCTTTCTAGAGTCTCTAAGACAGCAGGAAACGTGAGTGTGCTGAGAACAAAAGAACGGTGTTTCCTACACATACGGACATTATATAGTCCAACTCTGCTTCTGAAACTGATACAAAGCACTGGTCCTCTAACATCCAATGCTTGTCTGTTAAGATGAGAAAAGTGTGAGCTTCTTGAACGATGTAGTTCGTTTGAGCTGAAAAGTGACTGCCCTTACCTGAAATGAAGTCTTGCCTGTAGGAAGACACAGAGCCTGGGATTTAACTCCATTTCTGAAGGGAAACACACAGCATAGTTCTCATCCATGCATCACGCTCTGCTTTATAGCAAGAAGCACGCTCTTGCTTTCTAGAGTCTCTAATACAGCAGGAAATCTGAGTGTGCCAAGAACAAAAGAAGGTTGTTTCCTACACATACGGACCATATCTAGTCCAACTCTGCTTCTTAAACTGATACATAGCACTGGTCCTCTAACATCCAATGCTTGTCTGTTAATATGAGAAACGTGTGAGCTCAGTGAACGATGTAGTTCGTTTGAGCTGAAAAGTGACTGGCCTTACCTGAAAGGAAGTCTTGCTTGTAGGAAGACACAGAGCCTGTGATTTAACTCCATTTCTGAAGGGAAACACACAGCATAGTTCTCATCCATGTATCATACTCTGCTTTAGAGCAAGAAGCATGCTCTTGCTTTCTAGATTCTCTAAGACAGCAGGAAAAGTGTGTGTGCTGAGAACAAAAAACGGTGTTTCCTACACATACGGACCATATCTAGTCCAACTCTGCTTCTTAAACTGATACAAAGCACTGCTCCTCTAACATCCAATGCTTGTCTGTTAAGATGAGAAACGTGTGAGCTCCGTGAACGATGTAGTTCGTTTGAGCTGAAAAGTGACTGCCCTTACCTGAAACGAAGTCTTTTCTGTAGGAAGACACAGAGCCTGGTATTTAACTCCATTTCTGAAGGGAAAAACACAGCAGAGTTCTCATCCATTGATCACACTCTGCTTTAGAGCAAGAAGCATGCTCTTGCTTTCTAGAGTCTCTAAGACAGCAGGAAACGTGAGTTGCTGAGAACAAAGAACGTTGTTTCCTACACATACGGACCATATCTAGTCCATCTCTGCTTCTGAAACTGATACAAAGCACTGGTCCTCTAACATCCAATTCTTTTCTGTTCAGATGAGAAACGTGTCAGCTTCGTGAACGATGTAGTTCGTTTGAGCTGAAAAGTGACTGCCCTCACCTGAAACGAAGTCTTGCATGTAGGAAGACACAGACACTGGGATTTAACTCCATTTCTGAAGGGAAACACACAGCATAGTTCTCATCCATGGATCACACTCTGCTTTAGAGCAAGAAGCACGCACTTGCTTTCTAGAGTCTCTAATACAGCAGGAAATCTGAGTGTGCCCAGAACAAAAGAACGGTGTTTCCTACACATACGGACCATATGTAGTCCAAATCTGCTTCTGAAACTGATACAATGCACTGTTCCTCTAACATCCAATGCTTGTCAGTTAAGATGAGAAACGTGTGAGCTTCGTGAACGATGTAGTTCGCTTGAGCCGAAAAATGACTGCCCTTACCTGAAACGAAGTCTTGCTTGTAGGAAGACACAGAGCGTGGGACTTAACTCCATTTCTGAAGGAAAACACACATCTTATTTCTCATCCATGGATCACACTCTGCTTTAGAGCAAGAAGCATGCTCTTGCTTTCTAGAGTCTCTAAGACAGCAGGAAATGTGAGTGTGCAGAGAACAAAATAACGGTGTTTCCTACACATACGGACCATATCTAGTCCAACTCTGCTTCTTAAACTGATACAAAGCACTGGTCCTCTAACATCCAATGCTTGTCTGTTGAGATGAGAATCGTGTGAGCTCCGTGAACGATGTAGTTCGTTTGAGCTGAAAAGTGACTGCCCTTACCTGAAAAAAAGTCTTGCTTGTTGGAATACACAGAGCCTGGGATTTAACTCCATTTCTGAAGGGAAACACACAGCATAGTTCTCATCCATGGATCACACTCTGCTTTAGAGCAACAAGCATGCTCTTGCTTTCTAGAGTCTTTAAGACAGCAGGAAACGTGAGTGTGCTGAGAACAAAAGAACGGTGTTTCCTACACATACAGACCATATCTAGTCCAAATCTGCTTTTGAAACTAATACAAAGCTCTTGTCCTCTAACATCCAATGCTTGTCAGTTAAGATAAGAAACGTGTGAGCTTCTTGAACAATGTAGTTCGTTGGAGTAGAAAAGTGACTGCCCTTACCTGAAACGAAGTCTTCCTTGTAGGAAGACACAGCGCCTGGGATTTAACTCCATTTCTGAAGTGGAACACACAGCAGTGTTCTCATCCATTGATCACACTCTGCTTTAGAACAAGATGCACGCTCTTGATTTCTAGGGTCTCTAATACAGCAGGAAACGTGATTGTGCTGAGACCAAAGAACGGTGTTTCCTACACATACGGACCAATCTAGTCCACCTCTGCTTCTTAAACTGATACAAAGCACTGGTCCTCTAACATCCAATGCTTGTCTGTTTAGATGAGAATCGTGTGAGCTCCGTGAACGATGTAGTTCGTTTGAGCTGAAAAGTGACTGCCCTTACCTGAAACGAAGTCTTGCTTGTAGGAAGACACAGAGCCAGGGATTTAACTCCATTTCTGAAGGGAAAAACACAGCATAGTTCTCACCCATGGATCACACTCTGCTTAACAGCAAGAAGCACGCTCTTGCTTTCTAGACTCTCTAATACAGCAAGAAATCTGAGTGTACCCAGAACAAAAGAACGGAGTTTCCTACACATACGGACCATATGTAGTCCAAATCTGCTTCTGAAACTGATACAAAGCTCTTGTCCTCTAACATCCAATGCTTGTCAGTTAAGATAAGAAACGTGTGAGCTTCATGAACAATGTAGTTTGGTTGAGCAGAAAAGTGACTGCCCTTACCTGAAACGAAGTCTTCCTTGTAGGAAGACACAGAGCCTGGGATTTAACTCCATTTCTGAAGTGAAACAGACAGCAGTGTTCTCATCCATTGATCACACTCTGCTTTAGAACAAGAAGCACGCTCTTGCTTTCTAGAGTCTCTAAGACAGCAGGAAACGTGAGTGTGCTGAGAACAAAAGAACGGTGTTTCCTACACATACGGACCAATCTAGTCCACCTCTGCTTCTTAAACTGATACAAAGCACTGGTCCTCTAACATCCAATGCTTGTCTGTTTAGATGAGAATCGTGTGAGCTCCGTGAACGATGTAGTTCGTTTGAGCTGAAAAGTGACTGCCCTTACCTGAAACGAAGTCTTCCTTGTAGGAAGACACAGAGCCAGGGATTTAACTCCATTTCTGAAGGGAAAAACACAGCATACTTCTCACCCATGGATCACACTCTGCTTAACAGCAAGAAGCACGCTCTTGCTTTCTAGACTCTCTAATACAGCAGGAAATCTGAGTGTGCCCAGAACAAAAGAACGGAGTTTCCTACACATACGGACCATATGTAGTCCAAATCTGCTTCTGAAACTGATACAAAGCTCTTGTCCTCTAACATCCAATGCTTGTCAGTTAAGATAAGAAACGTGTGAGCTTCATGAACAATGTAGTTTGGTTGAGCAGAAAAGTGACTGCCCTTACCTGAAACGAAGTCTTCCTTGTAGGAAGACACAGAGCCTGGGATTTAACTCCATTTCTGAAGTGAAACACACAGCAGTGTTGTCATCCATTGATCACACTCTGCTTTAGAACAAGAAGCACACTCTTGCTTTCTAGAGTCTCTAAGACAGCAGGAAACGTGAGTGTGCTGAGAACAAAAGAACGGTGTTTCCTACACATATGGACCATATCTAGTCCAACTCTGCTTCTTAAACTGATACATAGCACTGGTCCTCTAACATCCAATGCTTGTCTGTTAATATGAGAAACGTGTGAGCTCAGTGAACGATGTAGTTCGTTTGAGCTGAAAAGTGACTGGCCTTACCTGAAAGGAAGTCTTGCTTGTAGGAAGACACAGATCCTGGGATTTAACTCCATTTCTGAAGGGAAACACACAGCATAGTTCTCATCCATGTATCATACTCTGCTTTAGAGCAAGAAGCATGCTCTTGCTTTCTAGATTCTCTAAGACAGCAGGAAAAGTGTGTGTGCTGAGAACAAAAAACGGTGTTTCCTACACATACGGACCATATCTAGTCCAACTCTGCTTCTTAAACTGATACAAAGCACTGCTCCTCTAACATCCAATGCTTGTCTGTTAAGATGAGAAACGTGTGAGCTCCGTGAACGATGTAGTTCGTTTGAGCTGAAAAGTGACTGCCCTTACCTGAAACGAAGTCTTTTCTGTAGGAAGACACAGAGCCTGGGATTTAACTCCATTTCTGAAGGGAAAAACACAGCAGAGTTCTCATCCATTGATCACACTCTGCTTTAGAGCAAGAAGCACGCTCTTGCTTTCTAGAGTCTCTAATACAGCAGGAAATCGGAGTGTGACCAGAAAAAAAGAACGGTGTTTCCTAAACATACGGACCATATCTAGTCCAACTCTGGTTCTTAAACTGATACAAAGCACTGGTCCTCTAACATTCAATGCTTGTCTGTTAAGATGAGAAACGTGTGAGCTCAGTGAACGATGTAGTTCGTTTGAGCTGAAAAGTGACTGCCCTTACCTGAAACGAAGTCTTGCTTGTAGGAAGACACAGAGCCTGGGATTTAACTCCATTTCTGAAGGAAAACACACAGCATAGATCTCATCCATGGATCACACTCTGCTTTAGAGCAAGAAGCATGCTCTTGCTTTCTAGAGTCTCTAAGACAGCAGGAAACGTGAGTGTGCTGAGACCAAAGAACAGTGTTTCCTACACATACGGACCAATCTAGTCCACCTCTGCTTCTTAAACTGATACAAAGCACTGGTCCTCTAACATCCAATGCTTGTCTGTTTAGATGAGAATCGTGTGAGCTCCGTGAACGATGTAGTTCGTTTGAGCTGAAAAGTGACTGCCCTTACCTGAAACGAAGTCTTGCTTGTAGGAAGACACAGAGCCAGGGATTTAACTCCATTTCTGAAGGGAAAAACACAGCATAGTTCTCACCCATGGATCACACTCTGCTTAACAGCAAGAAGCACGCTCTTGCAGTCTAGACTCTCTAATACAGCAGGAAATCTGAGTGTGCCCAGAACAAAAGAACGGAGTTTCCTACACATACGGACCATATGTAGTCCAAATCTGCTTCTGAAACTGATACAAAGCTCTTGTCCTCTAACATCCAATGCTTGTCAGTTAAGATAAGAAACGTGTGAGCTTCATGAACAATGTAGTTTGGTTGAGCAGAAAAGTGACTGCCCTTACCTGAAACGAAGTCTTCCTTGTAGGAAGACACAGAGCCTGGGATTTAACTCCATTTCTGAAGTGAAACAGACAGCAGTGTTCTCATCCATTGATCACACTCTGCTTTAGAACAAGAAGCACGCTCTTGCTTTCTAGAGTCTCTAAGACAGCAGGAAACGTGAGTGTGCTGAGAACAAAAGAACGGTGTTTCCTACACATACGGACATTATATAGTCCAACTCTGCTTCTGAAACTGATACAAAGCACTGGTCCTCTAACATCCAATGCTTGTCTGTTAAGATGAGAAAAGTGTGAGCTTCTTGAACGATGTAGTTCGTTTGAGCTGAAAAGTGACTGCCCTTACCTGAAACGAAGTCTTGCTTGTAGGAAGACACAGAGCCTGGGATTTAACTCCATTTCTGAAGGAAAACACACAGCATAGTTCTCATCCATGGATCACACTCTGCTTTAGAGCAAGAAGCATGCTCTTGCTTTCTAGAGTCTCTAAGACAGCAGGAAACGTGAGTGTGCTGAGACCAAAGAACAGTGTTTCCTACACATACGGACCAATCTAGTCCACCTCTGCTTCTTAAACTGATACAAAGCACTGGTCCTCTAACATCCAATGCTTGTCTGTTTAGATGAGAATCGTGTGAGCTCCGTGAACGATGTAGTTCGTTTGAGCTGAAAAGTGACTGCCCTTACCTGAAACGAAGTCTTCCTTGTAGGAAGACACAGAGCCAGGGATTTAACTCCATTTCTGAAGGGAAAAACACAGCATACTTCTCACCCATGGATCACACTCTGCTTAACAGCAAGAAGCACGCTCTTGCTTTCTAGACTCTCTAATACAGCAGGAAATCTGAGTGTGCCCAGAACAAAAGAACGGAGTTTCCTACACATACGGACCATATGTAGTCCAAATCTGCTTCTGAAACTGATACAAAGCTCTTGTCCTCTAACATCCAATGCTTGTCAGTTAAGATAAGAAACGTGTGAGCTTCATGAACAATGTAGTTTGGTTGAGCAGAAAAGTGACTGCCCTTACCTGAAACGAAGTCTTCCTTGTAGGAAGACACAGAGCCTGGGATTTAACTCCATTTCTGAAGTGAAACACACAGCAGTGTTCTCATCCATTGATCACACTCTGCTTTAGAACAAGAAGCACGCTCTTGCTTTCTAGAGTCTCTAAGACAGCAGGAAACGTGAGTGTGCTGAGAACAAAAGAACGGTGTTTCCTACACATACGGACCATATCTAGTCCAACTCTGCTTCTTAAACTGATACATAGCACTGGTCCTCTAACATCCAATGCTTGTCTGTTAATGTGAGAAACGTGTGAGCTCAGTGAACGATGTAGTTCGTTTGAGCTGAAAAGTGACTGGCCTTACCTGAAAGGAAGTCTTGCTTGTAGGAAGACACAGATCCTGGGATTTAACTCCATTTCTGAAGGGAAACACACAGCATAGTTCTCATCCATGTATCATACTCTGCTTTAGAGCAAGAAGCATGCTCTTGCTTTCTAGATTCTCTAAGACAGCAGGAAAAGTGTGTGTGCTGAGAACAAAAAACGGTGTTTCCTACACATACGGACCATATCTAGTCCAACTCTGCTTCTTAAACTGATACAAAGCACTGCTCCTCTAACATCCAATGCTTGTCTGTTAAGATGAGAAACGTGTGAGCTCCGTGAACGATGTAGTTCGTTTGAGCTGAAAAGTGACTGCCCTTACCTGAAACGAAGTCTTTTCTGTAGGAAGACACAGAGCCTGGGATTTAACTCCATTTCTGAAGGGAAAAACACAGCAGAGTTCTCATCCATTGATCACACTCTGCTTTAGAGCAAGAAGCACGCTCTTGCTTTCTAGAGTCTCTAATACAGCAGGAAATCGGAGTGTGACCAGAAAAAAAGAACGGTGTTTCCTAAACATACGGACCATATCTAGTCCAACTCTGGTTCTTAAACTGATACAAAGCACTGGTCCTCTAACATTCAATGCTTGTCTGTTAAGATGAGAAACGTGTGAGCTCAGTGAACGATGTAGTTCATTTGAGCTGAAAAGTGACTGCCCTTACCTGAAACGAAGTCTTGCTTGTAGGAAGACACAGAGCCTGGGATTTAACTCCATTTCTGAAGGAAAACACACAGCATAGATCTCATCCATGGATCACACTCTGCTTTAGAGCAAGAAGCATGCTCTTGCTTTCTAGAGTCTCTAAGACAGCAGGAAACGTGAGTGTGCTGAGACCAAAGAACAGTGTTTCCTACACATACGGACCAATCTAGTCCACCTCTGCTTCTTAAACTGATACAAAGCACTGGTCCTCTAACATCCAATGCTTGTCTGTTTAGATGAGAATCGTGTGAGCTCCGTGAACGATGTAGTTCGTTTGAGCTGAAAAGTGACTGCCCTTACCTGAAACGAAGTCTTGCTTGTAGGAAGACACAGAGCCAGGGATTTAACTCCATTTCTGAAGGGAAAAACACAGCATAGTTCTCACCCATGGATCACACTCTGCTTAACAGCAAGAAGCACGCTCTTGCTTTCTAGACTCTCTAATACAGCAGGAAATCTGAGTGTGCCCAGAACAAAAGAACGGAGTTTCCTACACATACGGACCATATGTAGTCCAAATCTGCTTCTGAAACTGATACAAAGCTCTTGTCCTCTAACATCCAATGCTTGTCAGTTAAGATAAGAAACGTGTGAGCTTCATGAACAATGTAGTTTGGTTGAGCAGAAAAGTGACTGCCCTTACCTGAAACGAAGTCTTCCTTGTAGGAAGACACAGAGCCTGGGATTTAACTCCATTTCTGAAGTGAAACACACAGCAGTGTTCTCATCCATTGATCACACTCTGCTTTAGAACAAGAAGCACGCTCTTGCTTTCTAGAGTCTCTAAGACAGCAGGAAACGTGAGTGTGCTGAGAACAAAAGAACGGTGTTTCCTACACATACGGACATTATATAGTCCAACTCTGCTTCTGAAACTGATACAAAGCACTGGTCCTCTAACATCCAATGCTTGTCTGTTAAGATGAGAAAAGTGTGAGCTTCTTGAACGATGTAGTTCGTTTGAGCTGAAAAGTGACTGCCCTTACCTGAAATGAAGTCTTGCCTGTAGGAAGACACAGAGCCTGGGATTTAACTCCATTTCTGAAGGGAAACACACAGCATAGTTCTCATCCATGCATCACGCTCTGCTTTATAGCAAGAAGCACGCTCTTGCTTTCTAGAGTCTCTAATACAGCAGGAAATCTGAGTGTGCCAAGAACAAAAGAAGGTTGTTTCCTACACATACGGACCATATCTAGTCCAACTCTGCTTCTTAAACTGATACATAGCACTGGTCCTCTAACATCCAATGCTTGTCTGTTAATATGAGAAACGTGTGAGCTCAGTGAACGATGTAGTTCGTTTGAGCTGAAAAGTGACTGGCCTTACCTGAAAGGAAGTCTTGCTTGTAGGAAGACACAGAGCCTGTGATTTAACTCCATTTCTGAAGGGAAACACACAGCATAGTTCTCATCCATGTATCATACTCTGCTTTAGAGCAAGAAGCATGCTCTTGCTTTCTAGATTCTCTAAGACAGCAGGAAAAGTGTGTGTGCTGAGAACAAAAAACGGTGTTTCCTACACATACGGACCATATCTAGTCCAACTCTGCTTCTTAAACTGATACAAAGCACTGCTCCTCTAACATCCAATGCTTGTCTGTTAAGATGAGAAACGTGTGAGCTCCGTGAACGATGTAGTTCGTTTGAGCTGAAAAGTGACTGCCCTTACCTGAAACGAAGTCTTGCTTGTAGGAAGACACAGAGCCTGGTATTTAACTCCATTTCTGAAGGGAAAAACACAGCAGAGTTCTCATCCATTGATCACACTCTGCTTTAGAGCAAGAAGCATGCTCTTGCTTTCTAGAGTCTCTAAGACAGCAGGAAACGTGAGTTGCTGAGAACAAAGAACGTTGTTTCCTACACATACGGACCATATCTAGTCCATCTCTGCTTCTGAAACTGATACAAAGCACTGGTCCTCTAACATCCAATTCTTTTCTGTTCAGATGAGAAACGTGTCAGCTTCGTGAACGATGTAGTTCGTTTGAGCTGAAAAGTGACTGCCCTCACCTGAAACGAAGTCTTGCATGTAGGAAGACACAGACACTGGGATTTAACTCCATTTCTGAAGGGAAACACACAGCATAGTTCTCATCCATGGATCACACTCTGCTTTAGAGCAAGAAGCACGCTCTTGCTTTCTAGAGTCTCTAATACAGCAGGAAATCGGAGTGTGACCAGAAAAAAAGAACGGTGTTTCCTAAACATACGGACCATATCTAGTCCAACTCTGGTTCTTAAACTGATACAAAGCACTGGTCCTCTAACATTCAATGCTTGTCTGTTAAGATGAGAAACGTGTGAGCTCAGTGAACGATGTAGTTCGTTTGAGCTGAAAAGTGACTGCCCTTACCTGAAACGAAGTCTTGCTTGTAGGAAGACACAGAGCCTGGGATTTAACTCCATTTCTGAAGGAAAACACACAGCATAGATCTCATCCATGGATCACACTCTGCTTTAGAGCAAGAAGCATGCTCTTGCTTTCTAGAGTCTCTAAGACAGCAGGAAACGTGAGTGTGCTGAGACCAAAGAACAGTGTTTCCTACACATACGGACCAATCTAGTCCACCTCTGCTTCTTAAACTGATACAAAGCACTGGTCCTCTAACATCCAATGCTTGTCTGTTTAGATGAGAATCGTGTGAGCTCCGTGAACGATGTAGTTCGTTTGAGCTGAAAAGTGACTGCCCTTACCTGAAACGAAGTCTTGCTTGTAGGAAGACACAGAGCCAGGGATTTAACTCCATTTCTGAAGGGAAAAACACAGCATAGTTCTCACCCATGGATCACACTCTGCTTAACAGCAAGAAGCACGCTCTTGCTTTCTAGACTCTCTAATACAGCAGGAAATCTGAGTGTGCCCAGAACAAAAGAACGGAGTTTCCTACACATACGGACCATATGTAGTCCAAATCTGCTTCTGAAACTGATACAAAGCTCTTGTCCTCTAACATCCAATGCTTGTCAGTTAAGATAAGAAACGTGTGAGCTTCATGAACAATGTAGTTTGGTTGAGCGGAAAAGTGACTGCCCTTACCTGAAACGAAGTCTTCCTTGTAGGAAGACACAGAGCCTGGGATTTAACTCCATTTCTGAAGTGAAACACACAGCAGTGTTCTCATCCATTGATCACACTCTGCTTTAGAACAAGAAGCACGCTCTTGCTTTCTAGAGTCTCTAAGACAGCAGGAAACGTGAGTGTGCTGAGAACAAAAGAACGGTGTTTCCTACACATACGGACATTATATAGTCCAACTCTGCTTCTGAAACTGATACAAAGCACTGGTCCTCTAACATCCAATGCTTGTCTGTTAAGATGAGAAAAGTGTGAGCTTCTTGAACGATGTAGTTCGTTTGAGCTGAAAAGTGACTGCCCTTACCTGAAATGAAGTCTTGCCTGTAGGAAGACACAGAGCCTGGGATTTAACTCCATTTCTGAAGGGAAACACACAGCATAGTTCTCATCCATGCATCACGCTCTGCTTTATAGCAAGAAGCACGCTCTTGCTTTCTAGAGTCTCTAATACAGCAGGAAATCTGAGTGTGCCAAGAACAAAAGAAGGTTGTTTCCTACACATACGGACCATATCTAGTCCAACTCTGCTTCTTAAACTGATACATAGCACTGGTCCTCTAACATCCAATGCTTGTCTGTTAATATGAGAAACGTGTGAGCTCAGTGAACGATGTAGTTCGTTTGAGCTGAAAAGTGACTGGCCTTACCTGAAAGGAAGTCTTGCTTGTAGGAAGACACAGAGCCTGTGATTTAACTCCATTTCTGAAGGGAAACACACAGCATAGTTCTCATCCATGTATCATACTCTGCTTTAGAGCAAGAAGCATGCTCTTGCTTTCTAGATTCTCTAAGACAGCAGGAAAAGTGTGTGTGCTGAGAACAAAAAACGGTGTTTCCTACACATACGGACCATATCTAGTCCAACTCTGCTTCTTAAACTGATACAAAGCACTGCTCCTCTAACATCCAATGCTTGTCTGTTAAGATGAGAAACGTGTGAGCTCCGTGAACGATGTAGTTCGTTTGAGCTGAAAAGTGACTGCCCTTACCTGAAACGAAGTCTTTTCTGTAGGAAGACACAGAGCCTGGTATTTAACTCCATTTCTGAAGGGAAAAACACAGCAGAGTTCTCATCCATTGATCACACTCTGCTTTAGAGCAAGAAGCATGCTCTTGCTTTCTAGAGTCTCTAAGACAGCAGGAAACGTGAGTTGCTGAGAACAAAGAACGTTGTTTCCTACACATACGGACCATATCTAGTCCATCTCTGCTTCTTAAACTGATACAAAGCACTGGTCCTCTAACATCCAATTCTTTTCTGTTCAGATGAGAAACGTGTCAGCTTCGTGAACGATGTAGTTCGTTTGAGCTGAAAAGTGACTGCCCTCACCTGAAACGAAGTCTTGCATGTAGGAAGACACAGACACTGGGATTTAACTCCATTTCTGAAGGGAAACACACAGCATAGTTCTCATCCATGGATCACACTCTGCTTTAGAGCAAGAAGCACGCACTTGCTTTCTAGAGTCTCTAATACAGCAGGAAATCTGAGTGTGCCCAGAACAAAAGAACGGTGTTTCCTACACATACGGACCATATGTAGTCCAAATCTGCTTCTGAAACTGATACAATGCACTGTTCCTCTAACATCCAATGCTTGTCAGTTAAGATGAGAAACGTGTGAGCTTCGTGAACGATGTAGTTCGCTTGAGCCGAAAAATGACTGCCCTTACCTGAAACGAAGTCTTGCTTGTAGGAAGACACAGAGCGTGGGACTTAACTCCATTTCTGAAGGAAAACACACATCTTATTTCTCATCCATGGATCACACTCTGCTTTAGAGCAAGAAGCATGCTCTTGCTTTCTAGAGTCTCTAAGACAGCAGGAAATGTGAGTGTGCAGAGAACAAAATAACGGTGTTTCCTACACATACGGACCATATCTAGTCCAACTCTGCTTCTTAAACTGATACAAAGCACTGGTCCTCTAACATCCAATGCTTGTCTGTTGAGATGAGAATCGTGTGAGCTCCGTGAACGATGTAGTTCGTTTGAGCTGAAAAGTGACTGCCCTTACCTGAAAAAAAGTCTTGCTTGTTGGAATACACAGAGCCTGGGATTTAACTCCATTTCTGAAGGGAAACACACAGCATAGTTCTCATCCATGGATCACACTCTGCTTTAGAGCAACAAGCATGCTCTTGCTTTCTAGAGTCTTTAAGACAGCAGGAAACGTGAGTGTGCTGAGAACAAAAGAACGGTGTTTCCTACACATACAGACCATATCTAGTCCAAATCTGCTTTTGAAACTAATACAAAGCTCTTGTCCTCTAACATCCAATGCTTGTCAGTTAAGATAAGAAACGTGTGAGCTTCTTGAACAATGTAGTTCGTTGGAGCAGAAAAGTGACTGCCCTTACCTGAAACGAAGTCTTCCTTGTAGGAAGACACAGCGCCTGGGATTTAACTCCATTTCTGAAGTGGAACACACAGCAGTGTTCTCATCCATTGATCACACTCTGCTTTAGAACAAGATGCACGCTCTTGATTTCTAGGGTCTCTAATACAGCAGGAAACGTGATTGTGCTGAGACCAAAGAACGGTGTTTCCTACACATACGGACCATATCTAGTCCAACTCTGCTTCTTAAACTGATACAAAACACTGGTCCTCTAACATCCAATGCTTGTCTGTTGAGATGAGAAACGTGTGAGCTCCGTGAATGATGTAGTTCGTTTGAGCTGAAAAGTGACTGCCCTTACCTGAAACGAAGTCTTGCTTGTAGGAAGACACAGAGCCTGGGATTTAACTCCATTTCTGAAGGGAAATACACAGCATAGTTCTCAACCCTGGATCACACTCTGGTTTAGAGCGAGAAGCACGCTCTTGCTTTCTAGAGTCTCTAAGACAGCAGGAAACATGAGTGTGCTGAGAAAAAGAACAGAGTTTCCTACACATACAGACCATATCTACACCAACTCTGCTTCTGAAACTGATACAATGCACTGTTCTTCTAACATCCAAGGCTTGTCAGTTAAGATGAGAAACGTGTGAGCTTCATGAACGATGTAGTTCGTTTGAGCCGAAAAATGACTGCCCTTACATGAAACGAAGTCTTGCTTGTAGGAAGACACAGAGCCTGTGATTTAACTCCATTTCTGAATGGAAACACACAGCATAGTTCTAATCCATGGATCACACTCTGCTTTAGAACAAGAAGCATGCTCTTGCTTTCTAGAGTCTCTAAGACATCATGAAACGTGAGTGTGCTGAGACTAAAGAACGGTGTTTCCTACACATACGGACCATATCTAGTCCAACCCTGCTTCTTAAACTGATACAAAGCACTGGTCCTCTAACATCCAATGCTTGTCTGTTAAGATTAGAAACGTGTGAGCTCCGTGAACGATGTAGTACCTTTGAGCTGAAAAGTGACTGCCCTTACCTGAAACGAAGTCTTGCTTGTAGGAAGACACAGAGCCTGGGATTTAACTCCATTTCTGAAGGGAAACACACAGCATAGTTCTCACCCATCGATCACACTCTGCTTAACAGCAAGACGTACACTCTTGCTTTCTAGAGTCTCTAATACAGCAGGAAATCTGAGTGTGCCCAGAACAAAAGAACGGAGTTTCCTACACATACAGACCATATGTAGTCCAAATCTGCTTCTGAAACTGATACAAAGCTCTGGTCCTCTAACATCCAATGCTTGTCAGTTAACATAAGAAACGTGTGAGCTTCATGAACAATGTAGTTCGTTGGAGCAGAAAAGTGACTGCCCTTACCTGAAACGAAGAATTGCTTGTAGGAAGACACAGAGCCTGGGATTTAACTCCATTTCTGAAGTGGAACACACAGCAGTGTTCTCATCCATTGATCACACTCTGCTTTAGAACAAGAAGCACGCTCTTGCTTTCTAGAGTCTCTAATACAGCAGGAAATCGGAGTGTGCCCAGAAAAAAAGAACGGTGTTTCCTAAACATACGGACCATATCTAGTCCAACTCTGCTTCTTAAACTGATACAAAGCACTGGTCCTCTAACATTCAATGCTTGTCTGTTAATATGAGAAACGTGTGAGCTCAGTGAACGATGTAGTTCGTTTGAGCTGAAAAGTGACTGCCCTTACCTGAAACGAAGTCTTGCTTGTAGGAAGACACAGAGCCTGGGATTTAACTCCATTTCTGAAGGGAAACACACAGCATAGTTCTCATCCATGGATCACACTCTGCTTTAGAGCAAGAAGCATGCTCTTGCTTTCTAGAGTCTCCAAGACAGCAGGAAACGTGAGTGTGCTGAGCCCAAAGAACAGTGTTTCCTACACATACGGACCATATCTAGTCCACCTCTGCTTCTTAAACTGATACAAAGCACTGGTCCTCTAACATCCAATGCTTGTCTGTTTAGATGAGAATCGTGTGAGCTCCGTGAACGATGTAGTTCGTTTGAGCTGAAAAGTGACTGCCCTTACCTGAAACGAAGTCTTGCTTGTAGGAGGACACAGAGCCAGGGATTTAACTCCATTTCTGAAGGGAAAAACACAGCATAGTTCTCACCCATGGATCACACTCTGCTTAACAGCAAGAAGCACGCTCTTGCTTTCTAGACTCTCTAATACAGCAGGAAATCTGAGTGTGCCCAGAACAAAAGAACGGAGTTTCCTACACATACGGACCATATGTAGTCCAAATCTGCTTCTGAAACTGATACAAAGCTCTTGTCCTCTAACATCCAATGCTTGTCAGTTACGATAAGAAACGTGTGAGCTTCATGAACAATGTAGTTTGGTTGAGCAGAAAAGTGACTGCCCTTACCTGAAACGAAGTCTTCCTTGTAGGAAGACACAGAGCCTGGGATTTAACTCCATTTCTGAAGTGAAACACACAGCAGTGTTCTCATCCATTGATCACACTCTGCTTTAGAACAAGAAGCACGCTCTTGCTTTCTAGAGTCTCTAAGACAGCAGGAAACGTGAGTGTGCTGAGAACAAAAGAACGGTGTTTCCTACACATACGGACATTATATAGTCCAACTCTGCTTCTGAAACTGATACAAAGCACTGGTCCTCTAACATCCAATGCTTGTCTGTTAAGATGAGAATAGTGTGAGCTTCTTGAACGATGTAGTTCGTTTGAGCTGAAAAGTGACTGCCCTTACCTGAAATGAAGTCTTGCCTGTAGGAAGACACAGAGCCTGGGATTTAACTCCATTTCTGAAGGGAAACACACAGCATAGTTCTCATCCATGCATCACGCTCTGCTTTATAGCAAGAAGCACGCTCTTGCTTTCTAGAGTCTCTAATACAGCAGGAAATCTGAGTGTGCCCAGAACAAAAGAACGGTGTTTCCTACACATACGGACCATATCTAGTCCAACACTGCTTCTTAAACTGATACAAAGCACTGCTCCTCTAACATCCAATGCTTGTCTGTTAAGATGAGAAACGTGTGAGCTCAGTGAACGATGTAGTTCGTTTGAGCTGAAAAGTGACTGCCCTTACCTGAAATGAAGTCTTGCCTGTAGGAAGACACAGAGCCTGGGATTTAACTCCATTTCTGAAGGGAAACACACAGCATAGTTCTCATCCATGCTTCACGCTCTGCTTTATAGCAAGAAGCACGCTCTTGCTTTCTAGAGTCTCTAATACAGCAGGAAATCTGAGTGTGGCCAGAACAAAGAACGGTGTTTCCTACACATACGGACCATATGTAGTCCAAATCTGCTTCTGAAACTGATACAATGCACTGTTCCTCTAATATCCAATGCTTGTCAGTTAAGATGAGAAACGTGAGAGCTTCGTGAACGATGTAGTTTTTTTGAGCAGAAAAATGACTGCCCTTACCTGAAACAAAGTCTTGCTTGTAGGAAGACACAGAGCGTGGGACTTAACTCCATTTCTGAAGGAAAACACACATCTTATTTCTCATCCATGGATCACACTCTGCTTTAGAGCGAGAAGCACGCTCTTGCTTTCTAGAGTCTCTAAGACAGCAGGAAATGTGAGTGTGCAGAGAACAAAATAACGGTGTTTCCTACACATACGGACCATATCTAGTCCAACTCTGCTTCTTAAACTGATACAAAGCACTGGTCCTCTAACATCCAATGCTTGTCTGTTGAGATGAGAATCGTGTGAGCTCCGTGAACGATGTAGTTCGTTTGAGCTGAAAAGTGACTGCCCTTACCTGAAAAAAAGTCTTGCTTGTTGGAATACACAGAGCCTGGGATTTAACTCCATTTCTGAAGGGAAACACACAGCATAGTTCTCATCCATGGATCACACTCTGCTTTAGAGCAACAAGCATGCTCTTGCTTTCTAGAGTCTTTAAGACAGCAGGAAACGTGAGTGTGCTGAGAACAAAAGAACGGTGTTTCCTACACATACAGACCATATCTAGTCCAAATCTGCTTTTGAAACTAATACAAAGCTCTTGTCCTCTAACATCCAATGCTTGTCAGTTAAGATAAGAAACGTGTGAGCTTCTTGAACAATGTAGTTCGTTGGAGCAGAAAAGTGACTGCCCTTACCTGAAACGAAGTCTTCCTTGTAGGAAGACACAGCGCCTGGGATTTAACTCCATTTCTGAAGTGGAACACACAGCAATGTTCTCATCCATTGATCACACTCTGCTTTAGAACAAGATGCACGCTCTTGATTTCTAGGGTCTCTAATACAGCAGGAAACGTGATTGTGCTGAGACCAAAGAACGGTGTTTCCTACACATACGGACCATATCTAGTCCAACTCTGCTTCTTAAACTGATACAAAGCACTGGTCCTCTAACATCCAATGCTTGTCTGTTGAGATGAGAAACGTGTGAGCTCCGTGAATGATGTAGTTCGTTTGAGCTGAAAAGTGACTGCCCTTACCTGAAACGAAGTCTTGCTTGTAGGAAGACACAGAGCCTGGGATTTAACTCCATTTCTGAAGGGAAATACACAGCATAGTTCTCAACCCTGGATCACACTCTGGTTTAGAGCGAGAAGCACGCTCTTGCTTTCTAGAGTCTCTAAGACAGCAGGAAACATGAGTGTGCTGAGAAAATGAACAGAGTTTCCTACACATACAGACCATATCTACACCATCTCTGCTTCTGAAACTGATACAATGCTCTGTTCTTCTAACATCCAAGGCTTGTCAGTTTAGATGAGAAACGTGTGAGCTTCATGAACGATGTAGTTCGTTTGAGCCGAAAAATGACTGCCCTTACATGAAACGAAGTCTTGCTTGTAGGAAGACACAGAGCCTGGGATTTAACTCCATTTCTGAATGGAAACACACAGCATAGTTCTAATCCATGGATCACACTCTGCTTTAGAACAAGAAGCATGCTCTTGCTTTCTAGAGTCTCTAAGACATCATGAAACGTGAGTGTGCTGAGACTAAAGAACGGTGTTTCCTACACATACGGACCATATCTAGTCCAACCCTGCTTCTTAAACTGATACAAAGCACTGGTCCTCTAACATCCAATGCTTGTCTGTTAAGATTAGAAACGTGTGAGCTCCGTGAACGATGTAGTACCTTTGAGCTGAAAAGTGACTGCCCTTACCTGAAACGAAGTCTTGCTTGTAGGAAGACACAGAGCCTGGGATTTAACTCCATTTCTGAAGGGAAACACACAGCATAGTTCTCACCCATCGATCACACTCTGCTTAACAGCAAGACGTACACTCTTGCTTTCTAGAGTCTCTAATACAGCAGGAAATCTGAGTGTGCCCAGAACAAAAGAACGGAGTTTCCTACACATACAGACCATATGTAGTCCAAATCTGCTTCTGAAACTGATACAAAGCTCTGGTCCTCTAACATCCAATGCTTGTCAGTTAACATAAGAAACGTGTGAGCTTCATGAACAATGTAGTTCGTTGGAGCAGAAAAGTGACTGCCCTTTCCTGAAACGAAGAATTGCTTGTAGGAAGACACAGAGCCTGGGATTTAACTCCATTTCTGAAGTGGAACACACAGCAGTGTTCTCATCCATTGATCACACTCTGCTTTAGAACAAGAAGCACGCTCTTGCTTTCTAGAGTCTCTAATACAGCAGGAAATCGGAGTGTGCCCAGAAAAAAAGAACGGTGTTTCCTAAACATACGGACCATATCTAGTCCAACTCTGCTTCTTAAACTGATACAAAGCACTGGTCCTCTAACATTCAATGCTTGTCTGTTAATATGAGAAACGTGTGAGCTCCGTGAACGATGTAGTTCGTTTGAGCTGAAAAGTGACTGCCCTTACGTGAAAGGAAGTCTTGCTTGTAGGAAGACACAGAGCCTGGGATTTAACTCCATTTCTGAAGGGAAACACACAGCATAGTTCTCATCCATGGATCACACTCTGCTTTAGAGCAAGAAGCATGCTCTTGCTTTCTAGACTCTCTAATACAGCAGGAAATCTGAGTGTGCCCAGAACAAAAGAACGGAGTTTCCTACACATACAGACCATATGTAGTCCAAATCTGCTGCTGAAACTGATACAAATCTCTGGTCCTCTAACATCCCATGCCTGGCAGTTAAGATAAGAAACGTGTGAGCTTCATGAACAATGTAGTTTGTTTGAGCAGAACAGTGACTGCCCTTACCTGAAACGAAGTCTTCCTTGTAGGAAGACAAAGAGCCTGGGATTTAACTCCATTTCTGAAGTGAAACACACAGCAGTGTTCTCATCCATTGATCACACTCTGCTTTAGAACAAGAAGCACGCTCTTGCTTTCTAGATTCTCTAAGACAGCAGGAAATGTGAGTGTGCTGAGAACCAAAGAACGGTGTTTCCTACACATACGGACCATATGTAGTCCAAATCTGCTTTTGAAACTGATACAATGCACTGTTCCTCTAACATCCAATGCTGGTCAGTTAAGATGAGAAACGCGAGAGCTTCGTGAACGATGTAGTTTTTTTGAGCAGAAAAATGACTGCCCTTACCTGAAACGAAGTCTTGCTTGTAGGAAGACACAGAGCCTGGGATTTAACTCCATTTCTGAAGGGAAACACACAGCAGAGTTCTCATCCATGGATCACACTCTGCTTTAGAGCAAGAAGCATGCTCTTGCTTTCTAGATTCTCTAAGACAGCAGGAAACGTGTGTGTGCTGAGAACAAAAAACGGTGTTTCCTACACATACGGACCATATCTAGTCCAACTCTGCTTCTTAAACTGATACAAAGCACTGGTCCTCTAACATCCAATGCTTGTCTGTTAAGATGAGAAACGTGTGAGCTTCTTGAACAATGTAGTTCGTTTGAGCTGAAAAGTGACTGCCCTTACCTGAAACGAAGTCTTGCTTGTAGGAAGACACAAATCCTGGGATTTAACTCCATTTCTGAAGGGAAACACACAGCATAGTTCTCATCCATGGATCACACTCTGCTTTAGAGCAAGAAGCATGCTCTTGCTTTCTAGAGTCTCTAAGACAGCAGGAAATCTGAATGTTCTGAGAACAAAAGAACGGTGTTTCCTACACATACGGACCATATCTAGTCCAACTCTGCTTCTTAAACTGAGACAAAGCACAGGTCCTCTAACATCCAATGCTTGTCTGTTGAGGTGAGAAACGTGTGAGCTTCGTGAACGATGTAGTTCGTTTGAGCTGAAATGTGACTGCCCTTACCTGAAACGAAGTCTTTTCTGTAGGAAGACACAGAGCCTGGGATTTAACTCCATTTCTGAAGGGAAACACACAGCATAGTTCTCACCCATGGATCACACACTGCTTAACAGCAAGAAGCACGCACTTGCTTTCTAGAGTCTCTAATACAGCAGGAAATCTGGGTGTGCCCAGAAGAAAAGAACGGAGTTTCCTACACATACGGACCATATGTAGTCCAAATCTGCTTCTGAAACTGATACAAAGCTCTAGTCCTCTAACATCCAATTCTTTTCTGTTCAGATGAGAAACGTGTCAGCTTCGTGAACGATGTAGTTCGTTTGAGCTGAAAAGTGACTGCCCTCACCTGAAACGAAGTCTTGCATGTAGGAAGACACAGACACTGGGATTTAACTCCATTTCTGAAGGGAAACACACAGCATAGTTCTCATCCATGGATCACACTCTGCTTTAGAGCAAGAAGCACGCACTTGCTTTCTAGAGTCTCTAATACAGCAGGAAATCTGAGTGTGCCCAGAACAAAAGAACGGTGTTTCCTACACATACGGACCATATGTAGTCCAAATCTGCTTCTGAAACTGATACAATGCACTGTTCCTCTAACATCCAATGCTTGTCAGTTAAGATGAGAAACGTGTGAGCTTCGTGAACGATGTAGTTCGCTTGAGCCGAAAAATGACTGCCCTTACCTGAAACGAAGTCTTGCTTGTAGGAAGACACAGAGCGTGGGACTTAACTCCATTTCTGAAGGAAAACACACATCTTATTTCTCATCCATGGATCACACTCTGCTTTAGAGCAAGAAGCATGCTCTTGCTTTCTAGAGTCTCTAAGACAGCAGGAAATGTGAGTGTGCAGAGAACAAAATAACGGTGTTTCCTACACATACGGACCATATCTAGTCCAACTCTGCTTCTTAAACTGATACAAAGCACTGGTCCTCTAACATCCAATGCTTGTCTGTTGAGATGAGAATCGTGTGAGCTCCGTGAACGATGTAGTTCGTTTGAGCTGAAAAGTGACTGCCCTTACCTGAAAAAAAGTCTTGCTTGTTGGAATACACAGAGCCTGGGATTTAACTCCATTTCTGAAGGGAAACACACAGCATAGTTCTCATCCATGGATCACACTCTGCTTTAGAGCAACAAGCATGCTCTTGCTTTCTAGAGTCTTTAAGACAGCAGGAAACGTGAGTGTGCTGAGAACAAAAGAACGGTGTTTCCTACACATACAGACCATATCTAGTCCAAATCTGCTTTTGAAACTAATACAAAGCTCTTGTCCTCTAACATCCAATGCTTGTCAGTTAAGATAAGAAACGTGTGAGCTTCTTGAACAATGTAGTTCGTTGGAGCAGAAAAGTGACTGCCCTTACCTGAAACGAAGTCTTCCTTGTAGGAAGACACAGCGCCTGGGATTTAACTCCATTTCTGAAGTGGAACACACAGCAGTGTTCTCATCCATTGATCACACTCTGCTTTAGAACAAGATGCACGCTCTTGATTTCTAGGGTCTCTAATACAGCAGGAAACGTGATTGTGCTGAGACCAAAGAACGGTGTTTCCTACACATACGGACCATATCTAGTCCAACTCTGCTTCTTAAACTGATACAAAGCACTGGTCCTCTAACATCCAATGCTTGTCTGTTGAGATGAGAAACGTGTGAGCTCCGTGAATGATGTAGTTCGTTTGAGCTGAAAAGTGACTGCCCTTACCTGAAACGAAGTCTTGCTTGTAGGAAGACACAGAGCCTGGGATTTAACTCCATTTCTGAAGGGAAATACACAGCATAGTTCTCAACCCTGGATCACACTCTGGTTTAGAGCGAGAAGCACGCTCTTGCTTTCTAGAGTCTCTAAGACAGCAGGAAACATGAGTGTGCTGAGAAAAAGAACAGAGTTTCCAACACATACAGACCATATCTACACCAACTCTGCTTCTGAAACTGATACAATGCACTGTTCTTCTAACATCCAAGGCTTGTCAGTTAAGATGAGAAACGTGTGAGCTTCATGAACGATGTAGTTCGTTTGAGCCGAAAAATGACTGCCCTTACATGAAACGAAGTCTTGCTTGTAGGAAGACACAGAGCCTGGGATTTAACTCCATTTCTGAATGGAAACACACAGCATAGTTCTAATCCATGGATCACACTCTGCTTTAGAACAAGAAGCATGCTCTTGCTTTCTAGAGTCTCTAAGACATCATGAAACGTGAGTGTGCTGAGCCCAAAGAACAGTGTTTCCTACACATACGGACCATATCTAGTCCACCTCTGCTTCTTAAACTGATACAAAGCACTGGTCCTCTAACATCCAATGCTTGTCTGTTTAGATGAGAATCGTGTGAGCTCCGTGAACGATGTAGTTCGTTTGAGCTGAAAAGTGACTGCCCTTACCTGAAACGAAGTCTTGCTTGTAGGAAGACACAGAGCCAGGGATTTAACTCCATTTCTGAAGGGAAAAACACAGCATAGTTCTCACCCATGGATCACACTCTGCTTAACAGCAAGAAGCACGCTCTTGCTTTCTAGACTCTCTAATACAGCAGGAAATCTGAGTGTGCCCAGAACAAAAGAACGGAGTTTCCTACACATACAGACCATATGTAGTCCAAATCTGCTTCTGAAACTGATACAAATCTCTGGTCCTCTAACATCCCATGCCTGGCAGTTAAGATAAGAAACGTGTGAGCTTCATGAACAATGTAGTTTGTTTGAGCAGAACAGTGACTGCCCTTACCTGAAACGAAGTCTTCCTTGTAGGAAGACAAAGAGCCTGGGATTTAACTCCATTTCTGAAGTGAAACACACAGCAGTGTTCTCATCCATTGATCACACTCTGCTTTAGAACAAGAAGCACGCTCTTGCTTTCTAGAGTCTCTAAGACAGCAGGAAATGTGAGTGTGCTGAGAACCAAAGAACGGTGTTTCCTACACATACGGACCATATGTAGTCCAAATCTGCTTTTGAAACTGATACAATGCACTGTTCCTCTAACATCCAATGCTGGTCAGTTAAGATGAGAAACGTGAGAGCTTCGTGAACGATGTAGTTTTTTTGAGCAGAAAAATGACTGCCCTTACCTGAAACGAAGTCTTGCTTGTAGGAAGACACAGAGCCTGGGATTTAACTCCATTTCTGAAGGGAAACACACAGCAGAGTTCTCATCCATGGATCACACTCTGCTTTAGAGCAAGAAGCCTGCTCTTGCTTTCTAGATTCTCTAAGACAGCAGGAAACGTGTGTGTGCTGAGAACAAAAAACGGTGTTTCCTACACATACGGACCATATCTAGTCCAACTCTGCTTCTTAAACTGATACAAAGCACTGGTCCTCTAACATCCAATGCTTGTCTGTTAAGATGAGAAACGTGTGAGCTTCTTGAACAATGTAGTTCGTTTGAGCTGAAAAGTGACTGCCCTTACCTGAAACGAAGTCTTGCTTGTAGGAAGACACAAATCCTGGGATTTAACTCCATTTCTGAAGGGAAACACACAGCATAGTTCTCATCCATGGATCACACTCTGCTTTAGAGCAAGAAGCATGCTCTTGCTTTCTAGAGTCTCTAAGACAGCAGGAAATCTGAATGTTCTGAGAACAAAAGAACGGTGTTTCCTACACATACGGACCATATCTAGTCCAACTCTGCTTCTTAAACTGAGACAAAGCACAGGTCCTCTAACATCCAATGCTTGTCTGTTGAGGTGAGAAACGTGTGAGCTTCGTGAACGATGTAGTTCGTTTGAGCTGAAAAGTGACTGCCCTTACCTGAAACGAAGTCTTTTCTGTAGGAAGACACAGAGCCTGGGATTTAACTCCATTTCTGAAGGGAAACACACAGCATAGTTCTCACCCATGGATCACACACTGCTTAACAGCAAGAAGCACGCACTTGCTTTCTAGAGTCTCTAATACAGCAGGAAATCTGGGTGTGCCCAGAAGAAAAGAACGGAGTTTCCTACACATACGGACCATATGTAGTCCAAATCTGCTTCTGAAACTGATACAAAGCTCTAGTCCTCTAACATCCAATGCTTGTCAGTTAAGATGAGAAACGTATGAGCTTCGTGAACGATGTAGTTCGATTGAGCGGAAAAATGACTGCCCTTACCTGAAACGAAGTCTTGCTTGTAGGAAGACACAGAGCCTGGGATTTAACTCCATTTCTGAAGGGAAACACACAGCATAGTTCTCATCCATGGATCACACTCTGCTTTAGAGCAAGAAGCATGCTCTTGCTTTCTAGAGTCTCTAAGACAGCAGGACAGGTGAGTGTGCTGAGACCAAAGAACGGTGTTTCCTACACATACGGACCATATCTGGTCCAACTCTGCTTCTTAAACTGATACAAAGCACTGGTCCTCTAACATCCAATGCTTGTCTGTTGAGATGAGAAACGTGTGAGCTCCGTGAATGATGTAGTTCGTTTGAGCTGAAAAGTGACTGCCAATACCTGAAACGAAGTCTTGCTTCTAGGAAGACACAGAGCATGGGATTGAACTCCATTTCTTAAGTGAAACACACAGCAGTGTTCTCATCCATTGATCACACTCTGCTTTAGAACAAGAAGCAGGCTCTTGCTTTCTAGGGTCGCTAAGACAGCAGGAAACGTGAGTGTGCTGAGAACAAAAGAACGGTTTTTTCCTACACATACAGACATTATATAGTCCAACTCTTCTTCTGAAACTGATACAAAGCACTGGTCCTCTAACATCCAATGCTTTTCTGTTAAGATGAGAAACGTGTGAGCTTCGTGAACGATGTAGTTCGTTTGAGATGAAAAGTGACTGCGCTCACCTGAAACGAAGTCTTGCTTGTAGGAAGACACAGAGCCTGGGATTTAACTCCATTTCTGAAGGGAAACATACAGCATAGTTCTCATCCATGGATCACACTCTGATTAGAGCAAGAAGCATGCTCTTGCTTTCTAGATTCTCTAAGACAGCAGGAAACGTGTGTGTGCTGAGAACAAAAACGGTGTTTCCTACACATACGGACCATATCTAGTCCAACTCTGCTTCTTAAACTGATACAAAGCACTGCTCCTCTACCATCCAATGCTTGTCTGTTAAGATGAGAAACGTGTGAGCTCCGTGAACGATGTAGTTCGTTTGAGCTGAAAAGGGACTGCCATTACATGAAACGAAGTCTTGCTTGTAGGAAGACACAAAGCATGGGATTTAACTCCATTTCTGAAGGGAAACACACAGCATCGTTCTCATCCATGGATCACACTCTGCTTTAGAGCAAGAAGCATGCTCTTGCTTTCTAGAGTCTCTAAGACAGCAGGAAATCTGAATGTTCTGAGAACAAAAGAACGGTGTTTCCTACACATACGGACCATATCTAGTCCAACTCTGCTTCTTAAACTGATACAAAGCACTGGTCATCTAACATCCAATGTTTCTGTTGAGATAAGAAACGTGTGAGCTTCATGAACAATGTAGTTCGTTTGAGCAGAAAAGTGACTGCCATTACCTGAAAAGAAGTCTTCCTTGTAGGAAGAAACGGAGCCTGGGATTAAACTCCATTTCTGAAGTGAAACACACAGCAGTGTTCTCATCCATTGATCGCACTCTGCTTTAGAACAAGAAGCACACTCTTGTTTTCTAGAGTCTCTAAGACAGCAGGAAACGTGAGTTTGCTGAGAAAAAAAGAACGGTGTTTCCTACACATACAGACATTATATAGTCCAAAACTGCTTCTGAAACTGATACAAAGCACTGGTCCTCTAACATCCAATGCTTGTCAGTTAAGATAAGAAACGTGTGAGCTTCATGAACAATGTAGTTTGGTTGAGCAGAAAAGTGACTGCCCTTACCTGAAACGAAGTCTTCCTTGTAGGAAGACACAGAGCCTGGGATTTAACTCCATTTCTGAAGTGAAACAGACAGCAGTGTTCTCATCCATTGATCACACTCTGCTTTAGAACAAGAAGCACGCTCTTGCTTTCTAGAGTCTCTAAGACAGCAGGAAACGTGAGTGTGCTGAGAACAAAAGAACGGTGTTTCCTACACATACGGACATTATATAGTCCAACTCTGCTTCTGAAACTGATACAAAGCACTGGTCCTCTAACATCCAATGCTTGTCTGTTAAGATGAGAAAAGTGTGAGCTTCTTGAACGATGTAGTTCGTTTGAGCTGAAAAGTGACTGCCCTTACCTGAAACGAAGTCTTGCTTGTAGGAAGACACAGAGCCTGGGATTTAACTCCATTTCTGAAGGAAAACACACAGGATAGTTCTCATCCATGGATCACACTCTGCTTTAGAGCAAGAAGCATGCTCTTGCTTTCTAGAGTCTCTAAGACAGCAGGAAACGTGAGTGTGCTGAGACCAAAGAACAGTGTTTCCTACACATACGGACCAATCTAGTCCACCTCTGCTTCTTAAACTGATACAAAGCACTGGTCCTCTAACATCCAATACTTGTCTGTTTAGATGAGAATCGTGTGAGCTCCGTGAACGATGTAGTTCGTTTGAGCTGAAAAGTGACTGCCCTTACCTGAAAAGAAGTCTTCCTTGTAGGAAGACACAGAGCCAGGGATTTAACTCCATTTCTGAAGGGAAAAACACAGCATACTTCTCACCCATGGATCACACTCTGCTTAACAGCAAGAAGCACGCTCTTGCTTTCTAGACTCTCTAATACAGCAGGAAATCTGAGTGTGCCCAGAACAAAAGAACGGAGTTTCCTACACATACGGACCATATGTAGTCCAAATCTGCTTCTGAAACTGATACAAAGCTCTTGTCCTCTAACATCCAATGCTTGTCAGTTAAGATAAGAAACGTGTGAGCTTCATGAACAATGTAGTTTGGTTGAGCAGAAAAGTGACTGCCCTTACCTGAAACGAAGTCTTCCTTGTAGGAAGACACAGAGCCTGGGATTTAACTCCATTTCTGAAGTGAAACACACAGCAGTGTTCTCATCCATTGATCACACTCTGCTTTAGAACAAGAAGCACGCTCTTGCTTTCTAGAGTCTCTAAGACAGCAGGAAACGTGAGTGTGCTGAGAACAAAAGAACGGTGTTTCCTACACATACGGACCATATCTAGTCCAACTCTGCTTCTTAAACTGATACATAGCACTGGTCCTCTAACATCCAATGCTTGTCTGTTAATATGAGAAACGTGTGAGCTCAGTGAACGATGTAGTTCGTTTGAGCTGAAAAGTGACTGGCCTTACCTGAAAGGAAGTCTTGCTTGTAGGAAGACACAGATCCTGGGATTTAACTCCATTTCTGAAGGGAAACACACAGCATAGTTCTCATCCATGTATCATACTCTGCTTTAGAGCAAGAAGCATGCTCTTGCTTTCTAGATTCTCTAAGACAGCAGGAAAAGTGTGTGTGCTGAGAACAAAAAACGGTGTTTCCTACACATACGGACCATATCTAGTCCAACTCTGCTTCTTAAACTGATACAAAGCACTGCTCCTCTAACATCCAATGCTTGTCTGTTAAGATGAGAAACGTGTGAGCTCCGTGAACGATGTAGTTCGTTTGAGCTGAAAAGTGACTGCCCTTACCTGAAACGAAGTCTTTTCTGTAGGAAGACACAGAGCCTGGGATTTAACTCCATTTCTGAAGGGAAAAACACAGCAGAGTTCTCATCCATTGATCACACTCTGCTTTATAGCAAGAAGCACGCTCTTGCTTTCTAGAGTCTCTAATACAGCAGGAAATCGGAGTGTGCCCAGAAAAAAAGAACGGTGTTTCCTAAACATACGGACCATATCTAGTCCAACTCTGGTTCTTAAACTGATACAAAGCACTGGTCCTCTAACATTCAATGCTTGTCTGTTAAGATGAGAAACGTGTGAGCTCAGTGAACGATGTAGTTCGTTTGAGCTGAAAAGTGACTGCCCTTACCTGAAACGAAGTCTTGCTTGTAGGAAGACACAGAGCCTGGGATTTAACTCCATTTCTGAAGGAAAACACACAGCATAGATCTCATCCATGGATCACACTCTGCTTTAGAGCAAGAAGCATGCTCTTGCTTTCTAGAGTCTCTAAGACAGCAGGAAACGTGAGTGTGCTGAGACCAAAGAACAGTGTTTCCTACACATACGGACCAATCTAGTCCACCTCTGCTTCTTAAACTGATACAAAGCACTGGTCCTCTAACATCAAATGCTTGTCTGTTTAGATGAGAATCGTGTGTGCTCCGTTAACGATGTAGTTCGTTTGAGCTGAAAAGTGACTGCCCTTACCTGAAACGAAGTCTTGCTTGTAGGAAGACACAGAGCCAGGGATTTAACTCCATTTCTGAAGGGAAAAACACAGCATACTTCTCACCCATGGATCACACTCTGCTTAACAGCAAGAAGCACGCTCTTGCTTTCTAGACTCTCTAATACAGCAGGAAATCTGAGTGTGCCCAGAACAAAAGAACGGAGTTTCCTACACATACGGACATTATATAGTCCAACTCTGCTTCTGAAACTGATACAAAGCACTGGTCCTCTAACATCCAATGCTTGTCTGTTAAGATGAGAAAAGTGTGAGCTTCTTGAACGATGTAGTTCGTTTGAGCTGAAAAGTGACTGCCCTTACCTGAAATGAAGTCTTGCCTGTAGGAAGACACAGAGCCTGGGATTTAACTCCATTTCTAAAGGGAAACACACAGCATAGTTCTCATCCATGCATCACGCTCTGCTTTATAGCAAGAAGCACGCTCTTGCTTTCTAGAGTCTCTAATACAGCAGGAAATCTGAGTGTGCCAAGAACAAAAGAAGGTTGTTTCCTACACATACGGACCATATCTAGTACAACTCTGCTTCTTAAACTGATACATAGCACTGGTCCTCTAACATCCAATGCTTGTCTGTTAATATGAGAAACGTGTGAGCTCAGTGAACGATGTAGTTCGTTTGAGCTGAAAAGTGACTGGCCTTACCTGAAAGGAAGTCTTGCTTGTAGGAAGACACAGAGCCTGGGATTTAACTCCATTTCTGAAGGGAAACACACAGCATAGTTCTCATCCATGTATCATACACTGCTTTAGAGCAAGAAGCATGCGCTTGCTTTCTAGATTCTCTAAGACAGCAGGAAAAGTGTGTGTGCTGAGAACAAAAAACGGTGTTTCCTACACATACGGACCATATCTAGTCCAACTCTGCTTCTTAAACTGATACAAAGCACTGCTCCTCTAACATCCAATGCTTGTCTGTTAAGATGAGAAACGTGTGAGCTCCGTGAACGATGTAGTTCGTTTGAGCTGAAAAGTGACTGCCCTTACCTGAAACGAAGTCTTTTCTGTAGGAAGACACAGAGCCTGGTATTTAACTCCATTTCTGAAGGGAAAAACACAGCAGAGTTCTCATCCATTGATCACACTCTGCTTTAGAGCAAGAATCACGCTCTTGCTTTCTAGAGTCTCTAATACAGCAGGAAATCGGAGTGTGCCCAGAAAAAAAGAACGGTGTTTCCTAAACATACGGACCATATCTAGTCCAACTCTGCTTCTTAAACTGATACAAAGCACTTGTCCTCTAACATTCAATGCTTGTCTGTTAAGATGAGAAACGTGTGAGCTCAGTGAACGATGTAGTTCGTTTGAGCTGAAAAGTGACTGCCCTTACCTGAAACGAAGTCTTGCTTGTAGGAAGACACAGATCCTGGGATTTAACTCCATTTCTGATGGGAAACACACAGCATAGTTCTCATCCATGGATCACACTCTGCTTTAGAGCAAGAAGCATGCTCTTGCTTTCTAGAGTCTCTAATACAGCAGGAAATCTGAGTGTGCCCAGAACAAAAGAAGGTTGTTTCCTACACATCCGGACCATATCTAGTCCAACTCTGCTTCTTAAACTGATACATAGCACTGGTCCTCTAACATCCAATGCTTGTCTGTTAATATGAGAAACGTGTGAGCTCAGTGAACGATGTAGTTCGTTTGAGCTGAAAAGTGACTGGCCTTACCTGAAAGGAAGTCTTGCTTGTAGGAAGACACAGAGCCTGGGATTTAACTCCATTTCTGAAGGGAAACACACAGCATAGTTCTCATCCATGTATCATACTCTGCTTTAGAGCAAGAAGCATGCTCTTGCTTTCTAGATTCTCTAAGACAGCAGGAAAAGTGTGTGTGCTGAGAACAAAAAACGGTGTTTCCTACACATACGGACCATATCTAGTCCAACTCTGCTTCTTAAACTGATACAAAGCACTGCTCCTCTAACATCCAATGCTTGTCTGTTTAGATGAGAATCGTGTGAGCTCCGTGAACGATGTAGTACGTTTGAGCTGAAAAGTGACTGCCCTTACCTGAAACGAAGTCTTGCTTGTAGGAAGACACAGAGCCAGGGATTTAACTCCATTTCTGAAGGGAAAAACACAGCATAGTTCTCACCCATGGATCACACTCTGCTTAACAGCAAGAAGCACGCTCTTGCTTTCTAGACTCTCTAATACAGCAGGAAATCTGAGTGTGCCCAGAACAAAAGAACGGAGTTTCCTACACATACGGACCATATGTAGTCCAAATCTGCTTCTGAAACTGATACAAAGCTCTTGTCCTCTAACTACCAATGCTTGTCAGTTAAGATAAGAAACGTGTGAGCTTCATGAAAAATGTAGTTTGGTTGAGCAGAAAAGTGACTGCCCTTACCTGAAACGAATTCTTCCTTGTAGGAAGACACAGAGCCTGGGATTTAACTCCTTTTCGGAAGTGAAACACACAGCAGTGTTCTCATCCATTGATCACACTCTGCTTTAGAACAAGAAGCACGCTCTTGCTTTCTAGAGTCTCTAAGACAGCAGGAAACGTGAGTGTGCTGAGAACAAAAGAACGGTGTTTCCTACACATACGGACATTATATAGTCCAACTCTGCTTCTGAAACTGATACAAAGCACTGGTCCTCTAACATCCAATGCTTGTCTGTTAAGATGAGAAAAGTGTGAGCTTCTTGAACGATGTAGTTCGTTTGAGCTGAAAAGTGACTGCCCTTACCTGAAATGAAGTCTTGCCTGTAGGAAGACACAGAGCCTGGGATTTAACTCCATTTCTGAAGGGAAACACACAGCATAGTTCTCATCCATGCATCACGCTCTGCTTTATAGCAAGAAGCACGCTCTTGCTTTCTAGAGTCTCTAATACAGCAGGAAATCTGAGTGTGCCCAGAACAAAAGAAGGGTGTTTCCTACACATACGGACCATATCTAGTCCAACTCTGCTTCTTAAACTGATACATAGCACTGGTCCTCTAACATCCAATGCTTGTGTGTTAATATGAGAAACGTGTGAGCTCAGTGAACGATGTAGTTCGTTTGAGCTGAAAAGTGACTGGCCTTACCTGAAAGGAAGTCTTGCTTGTAGGAAGACACAGAGCCTGGGATTTAACTCCATTTCTGAAGGGAAACACACAGCATAGTTCTCATCCATGTATCACACTCTGCTTTAGAGCAAGAAGCATGCTCTTGCTTTCTAGATTCTCTAAGACAGCAGGAAAAGTGTGTGTGCTGAGAACAAAAAACGGTGTTTCCTACACATACGGACCATATCTAGTCCAACTCTGCTTCTTAAACTGATACAAAGCACTGCTCCTCTAACATCCAATGCTTGTCTGTTAAGATGAGAAACGTGTGAGCTCCGTGAACGATGTAGTTCGTTTGAGCTGAAAAGTGACTGCCCTTACCTGAAACGAAGTCTTTTCTGTAGGAAGACACAGAGCCTGGTATTTAACTCCATTTCTGAAGGGAAAAACACAGCAGAGTTCTCATCCATTGATCACACTCTGCTTTAGAACAAGATGCACGCTCTTGATTTCTAGGGTCTCTAATACAGCAGGAAACGTGATTGTGCTGAGACCAAAGAACGGTGTTTCCTACACATACGGACCATATCTAGTCCAACTCTGCTTCTTAAACTGATACAAAGCACTGGTCCTCTAACATCCAATGCTTGTCTGTTGAGATGAGAAACGTGTGAGCTCCGTGAATGATGTAGTTCGTTTGAGCTGAAAAGTGACTGCCCTTACCTGAAACGAAGTCTTGCTTGTAGGAAGACACAGAGCCTGGGATTTAACTCCATTTCTGAAGGGAAATACACAGCATAGTTCTCAACCCTGGATCACACTCTGGTTTAGAGCGAGAAGCACGCTCTTGCTTTCTAGAGTCTCTAAGACAGCAGGAAACATGAGTGTGCTGAGAAAAAGAACAGAGTTTCCTACACATACAGACCATATCTACACCAACTCTGCTTCTGAAACTGATACAATGCACTGTTCTTCTAACATCCAAGGCTTGTCAGTTAGGATGAGAAACGTGTGAGCTTCATGAACGATGTAGTTCGTTTGAGCCGAAAAATGACTGCCCTTACATGAAACGAAGTCTTGCTTGTAGGAAGACACAGAGCCTGGGATTTAACTCCATTTCTGAATGGAAACACACAGCATAGTTCTAATCCATGGATCACACTCTGCTTTAGAACAAGAAGCATGCTCTTGCTTTCTAGAGTCTCTAAGACATCATGAAACGTGAGTGTGCTGAGACTAAAGAACGGTGTTTCCTACACATACGGACCATATCTAGTCCAACCCTGCTTCTTAAACTGATACAAAGCACTGGTCCTCTAACATCCAATGCTTGTCTGTTAAGATTAGAAACGTGTGAGCTCCGTGAACGATGTAGTACCTTTGAGCTGAAAAGTGACTGCCCTTACCTGAAACGAAGTCTTGCTTGTAGGAAGACACAGAGCCTGGGATTTAACTCCATTTCTGAAGGGAAACACACAGCATAGTTCTCACCCATCGATCACACTCTGCTTAACAGCAAGACGTACACTCTTGCTTTCTAGAGTCTCTAATACAGCAGGAAATCTGAGTGTGCCCAGAACAAAAGAACGGAGTTTCCTACACATACAGACCATATGTAGTCCAAATCTGCTTCTGAAACTGATACAAAGCTCTGGTCCTCTAACATCCAATGCTTGTCAGTTAACATAAGAAACGTGTGAGCTTCATGAACAATGTAGTTCGTTGGAGCAGAAAAGTGACTGCCTTTACCTGAAACGAAGAATTGCTTGTAGGAAGACACAGAGCCTGGGATTTAACTCCATTTCTGAAGTGGAACACACAGCAGTGTTCTCATCCATTGATCACACTCTGCTTTAGAACAAGAAGCACGCTCTTGCTTTCTAGAGTCTCTAATACAGCAGGAAATCGGAGTGTGCCCAGAAAAAAAGAACGGTGTGTCCTAAACATACGGACCATATCTAGTCCAACTCTGCTTCTGAAACTGATACAAAGCACTGGTCCTCTAACATTCAATGCTTGTCTGTTAATATGAGAAACGTGTGAGCTCAGTGAACGATGTAGTTCGTTTGAGCTGAAAAGTGACTGCCCTTACCTGAAACGAAGTCTTGCTTGTAGGAAGACACAGAGCCTGGGATTTAACTCCATTTCTGAAGGGAAACACACAGCATAGTTCTCATCCATGGATCACACTCTGCTTTAGAGCAAGAAGCATGCTCTTGCTTTCTAGAGTCTCTAAGACAGCAGGAAACGTGAGTGTGCTGAGCCCAAAGAACAGTGTTTCCTACACATACGGACCATATCTAGTCCACCTCTGCTTCTTAAACTGATACAAAGCACTGGTCCTCTAACATCCAATGCTTGTCTGTTTAGATGAGAATCGTGTGAGCTCCGTGAACGATGTAGTTCGTTTGAGCTGAAAAGTGACTGCCCTTACCTGAAACGAAGTCTTGCTTGTAGGAAGACACAGAGCCAGGGATTTAACTCCATTTCTGAAGGGAAAAACACAGCATAGTTCTCACCCATGGATCACACTCTGCTTAACAGCAAGAAGCACGCTCTTGCTATCTAGACTCTCTAATACAGCAGGAAATCTGAGTGTGCCCAGAACAAAAGAACGGAGTTTCCTACACATACGGACCATATGTAGTCCAAATCTGCTTCTGAAACTGATACAAAGCTCTTGTCCTCTAACATCCAATGCTTGTCAGTTAAGATAAGAAACGTGTGAGCTTCATGAACAATGTAGTTTGGTTGAGCAGAAAAGTGACTGCCCTTACCTGAAACGAAGTCTTCCTTGTAGGAAGACACAGAGCCTGGGATTTAACTCCATTTCTGAAGTGAAACACACAGCAGTGTTCTCATCCATTGATCACACTCTGCTTTAGAACAAGAAGCACGCTCTTGCTTTCTAGAGTCTCTAAGACAGCAGGAAACGTGAGTGTGCTGAGAACAAAAGAACGGTGTTTCCTACACATACGGACATTATATAGTCCAACTCTGCTTCTGAAACTGATACAAAGCACTGGTCCTCTAACATCCAATGCTTGTCTGTTAAGATGAGAATAGTGTGAGCTTCTTGAACGATGTAGTTCGTTTGAGCTGAAAAGTGACTGCCCTTACCTGAAATGAAGTCTTGCTTGTAGGAAGACACAGAGCCTGGGATTTAACTCCATTTCTGAAGGGAAACACACAGCATAGTTCTCATCCATGCTTCACGCTCTGCTTTATAGCAAGAAGCACGCTCTTGCTTTCAAGAGTCTCTAATACAGCAGGAAATCTGAGTGTGGCCAGAACAAAGAACGGTGTTTCCTACACATACGGACCATATGTAGTCCAAATCTGCTTCTGAAACTGATACAATGCACTGTTCCTCTAATATCCAATGCTTGTCAGTTAAGATGAGAAACGTGAGAGCTTCGTGAACGATGTAGTTTTTTTGAGCAGAAAAATGACTGCCCTTACCTGAAACGAAGTCTTGCTTGTAGGAAGACACAGAGCCTGGGATTTAACTCCATTTCTGAAGGGAATCACACAGCATAGTTCTCATCCATGGATCACACTCTGCTTTAGAGCGAGAAGCACGCTCTTGCTTTCTAGAGTCTCTAAGACAGCAGGAAACGTGAGTTGCTGAGAACAAAGAACGTTGTTTCCTACACATACGGACCATATCTAGTCCATCTCTGATTCTGAAACTGATACAAAGCACTGGTCCTCTAACATCCAATTCTTTTCTGTTCAGATGAGAAACGTGTCAGCTTCGTGAACGATGTAGTTCGTTTGAGCTGAAAAGTGACTGCCCTCACCTGAAACGAAGTCTTGCATGTAGGAAGACACAGACACTGGGATTTAACTCCATTTCTGAAGGGAAACACACAGCATAGTTCTCATCCATGGATCACACTCTGCTTTAGAGCAAGAAGCACGCACTTGCTTTCTAGAGTCTCTAATACAGCAGGAAATCTGAGTGTGCCCAGAACAAAAGAACGGTGTTTCCTACACATACGGACCATATGTAGTCCAAATCTGCTTCTGAAACTGATACAATGCACTGTTCCTCTAACATCCAATGCTTGTCAGTTAAGATGAGAAACGTGTGAGCTTCGTGAACGATGTAGTTCGCTTGAGCCGAAAAATGACTGCCCTTACCTGAAACGAAGTCTTGCTTGTAGGAAGACACAGAGCGTGGGACTTAACTCCATTTCTGAAGGAAAACACACATCTTATTTCTCATCCATGGATCACACTCTGCTTTAGAGCAAGAAGCATGCTCTTGCTTTCTAGAGTCTCTAAGACAGCAGGAAATGTGAGTGTGCAGAGAACAAAATAACGGTGTTTCCTACACATACGGACCATATCTAGTCCAACTCTGCTTCTTAAACTGATACAAAGCACTGGTCCTCTAACATCCAATGCTTGTCTGTTGAGATGAGAATCGTGTGAGCTCCGTGAACGATGTAGTTCGTTTGAGCTGAAAAGTGACTGCCCTTACCTGAAAAAATGTCTTGCTTGTTGGAATACACAGAGCCTGGGATTTAACTCCATTTCTGAAGGGAAACACACAGCATAGTTCTCATCCATGGATCACACTCTGCTTTAGAGCAACAAGCATGCTCTTGCTTTCTAGAGTCTTTAAGACAGCAGGAAACGTGAGTGTGCTGAGAACAAAAGAACGGTGTTTCCTACACATACAGACCATATCTAGTCCAAATCTGCTTTTGAAACTAATACAAAGCTCTTGTCCTCTAACATCCAATGCTTGTCAGTTAAGATAAGAAACGTGTGAGCTTCTTGAACAATGTAGTTCGTTGGAGCAGAAAAGTGACTGCCCTTACCTGAAACGAAGTCTTCCTTGTAGGAAGACACAGCGCCTGGGATTTAACTCCATTTCTGAAGTGGAACACACAGTAGTGTTCTCATCCATTGATCACACTCTGCTTTAGAACAAGATGCACGCTCTTGATTTCTAGGGTCTCTAATACAGCAGGAAACGTGATTGTGCTGAGACCAAAGAACGGTGTTTCCTACACATACGGACCATATCTAGTCCAACTCTGCTTCTTAAACTGATACAAAGCACTGGTCCTCTAACATCCAATGCTTGTCTGTTGAGATGAGAAACGTGTGAGCTCCGTGAATGATGTAGTTCGTTTGAGCTGAAAAGTGACTGCCCTTACCTGAAACGAAGTCTTGCTTGTAGGAAGACACAGAGCCTGGGATTTAACTCCATTTCTGAAGGGAAATACACAGCATAGTTCTCAACCCTGGATCACACTCTGGTTTAGAGCGAGAAGCACGCTCTTGCTTTCTAGAGTCTCTAAGACAGCAGGAAACATGAGTGTGCTGAGAAAAAGAACAGAGTTTCCTACACATACAGACCATATCTACACCAATCTGCTTCTGAAACTGATACAATGCACTGTTCTTCTAACATCCAAGGCTTGTCAGTTAAGATGAGAAACGTGTGAGCTTCATGAACGATGTAGTTCGTTTGAGCCGAAAAATGACTGCCCTTACATGAAACGAAGTCTTGCTTGTAGGAAGACACAGAGCCTGGGATTTAACTCCATTTCTGAATGGAAACACACAGCATAGTTCTAATCCATGGATCACACTCTGCTTTAGAACAAGAAGCATGCTCTTGCTTTCTAGAGTCTCTAAGACATCATGAAACGTGAGTGTGCTGAGACTAAAGAACGGTGTTTCCTACACATACGGACCATATCTAGTCCAACCCTGCTTCTTAAACTGATACAAAGCACTGGTCCTCTAACATCCAATGCTTGTCTGTTAAGATTAGAAACGTGTGAGCTCCGTGAACGATGTAGTACCTTTGAGCTGAAAAGTGACTGCCCTTACCTGAAACGAAGTCTTGCTTGTAGGAAGACACAGAGCCAGGGATTTAACTCCATTTCTGAAGGGAAAAACACAGCATAGTTCTCACCCATGGATCACACTCTGCTTTATAGCAAGAAGCACGCTCTTGCTTTCTAGAGTCTCTAATACAGCAGGAAATCTGAGTGTGCCCAGAACAACAGAACGGTGTTTCCTACACATACGGACCATATCTAGTCCAACACTGCTTCTTAAACTGATACAAAGCACTGCTCCTCTAACATCCAATGCTTGTCTGTTAAGATGAGAAACGTGTGAGCTCAGTGAACGATGTAGTTTTTTTGAGCAGAAAAATGACTGCCCTTACCTGAAACGAAGTCTTGCTTGTAGGAAGACACAGAGCCTGGGATTTAACTCCATTTCTGAAGGGAAACACACAGCATAGTTCTCATCCATGCTTCACGCTCTGCTTTATAGCAAGAAGCACGCTCTTGCTTTCAAGAGTCTCTAATACAGCAGGAAATCTGAGTGTGGCCAGAACAAAGAACGGTGTTTCCTACACATACGGACCATATGTAGTCCAAATCTGCTTCTGAAACTGATACAATGCACTGTTCCTCTAATATCCAATGCTTGTCAGTTAAGATGAGAAACGTGAGAGCTTCGTGAACGATGTAGTTTTTTTGAGCAGAAAAATGACTGCCCTTACCTGAAACGAAGTCTTGCTTGTAGGAAGACACAGAGCCTGGGATTTAACTCCATTTCTGAAGGGAATCACACAGCATAGTTCTCATCCATGGATCACACTCTGCTTTAGAGCGAGAAGCACGCTCTTGCTTTCTAGAGTCTCTAAGACAGCAGGAAACGTGAGTTGCTGAGAACAAAGAACGTTGTTTCCTACACATACGGACCATATCTAGTCCATCTCTGATTCTGAAACTGATACAAAGCACTGGTCCTCTAACATCCAATTCTTTTCTGTTCAGATGAGAAACGTGTCAGCTTCGTGAACGATGTAGTTCGTTTGAGCTGAAAAGTGACTGCCCTCACCTGAAACGAAGTCTTGCATGTAGGAAGACACAGACACTGGGATTTAACTCCATTTCTGAAGGGAAACACACAGCATAGTTCTCATCCATGGATCACACTCTGCTTTAGAGCAAGAAGCACGCACTTGCTTTCTAGAGTCTCTAATACAGCAGGAAATCTGAGTGTGCCCAGAACAAAAGAACGGTGTTTCCTACACATACGGACCATATGTAGTCCAAATCTGCTTCTGAAACTGATACAATGCACTGTTCCTCTAACATCCAATGCTTGTCAGTTAAGATGAGAAACGTGTGAGCTTCGTGAACGATGTAGTTCGCTTGAGCCGAAAAATGACTGCCCTTACCTGAAACGAAGTCTTGCTTGTAGGAAGACACAGAGCGTGGGACTTAACTCCATTTCTGAAGGAAAACACACATCTTATTTCTCATCCATGGATCACACTCTGCTTTAGAGCAAGAAGCATGCTCTTGCTTTCTAGAGTCTCTAAGACAGCAGGAAATGTGAGTGTGCAGAGAACAAAATAACGGTGTTTCCTACACATACGGACCATATCTAGTCCAACTCTGCTTCTTAAACTGATACAAAGCACTGGTCCTCTAACATCCAATGCTTGTCTGTTGAGATGAGAATCGTGTGAGCTCCGTGAACGATGTAGTTCGTTTGAGCTGAAAAGTGACTGCCCTTACCTGAAAAAAAGTCTTGCTTGTTGGAATACACAGAGCCTGGGATTTAACTCCATTTCTGAAGGGAAACACACAGCATAGTTCTCATCCATGGATCACACTCTGCTTTAGAGCAACAAGCATGCTCTTGCTTTCTAGAGTCTTTAAGACAGCAGGAAACGTGAGTGTGCTGAGAACAAAAGAACGGTGTTTCCTACACATACAGACCATATCTAGTCCAAATCTGCTTTTGAAACTAATACAAAGCTCTTGTCCTCTAACATCCAATGCTTGTCAGTTAAGATAAGAAACGTGTGAGCTTCTTGAACAATGTAGTTCGTTGGAGCAGAAAAGTGACTGCCCTTACCTGAAACGAAGTCTTCCTTGTAGGAAGACACAGCGCCTGGGATTTAACTCCATTTCTGAAGTGGAACACACAGTAGTGTTCTCATCCATTGATCACACTCTGCTTTAGAACAAGATGCACGCTCTTGATTTCTAGGGTCTCTAATACAGCAGGAAACGTGATTGTGCTGAGACCAAAGAACGGTGTTTCCTACACATACGGACCATATCTAGTCCAACTCTGCTTCTTAAACTGATACAAAGCACTGGTCCTCTAACATCCAATGCTTGTCTGTTGAGATGAGAAACGTGTGAGCTCCGTGAATGATGTAGTTCGTTTGAGCTGAAAAGTGACTGCCCTTACCTGAAATGAAGTCTTGCTTGTAGGAAGACACAGAGCCTGGGATTTAACTCCATTTCTGAATGGAAACACACAGCATAGTTCTAATCCATGGATCACACTCTGCTTTAGAACAAGAAGCATGCTCTTGCTTTCTAGAGTCTCTAAGACATCATGAAACGTGAGTGTGCTGAGACTAAAGAACGGTGTTTCCTACACATACGGACCATATCTAGTCCAACCCTGCTTCTTAAACTGATACAAAGCACTGCTCCTCTAACATCCAATGCTTGTCTGTTAAGATTAGAAACGTGTGAGCTCCGTGAACGATGTAGTACCTTTGAGCTGAAAAGTGACTGCCCTTACCTGAAACGAAGTCTTGCTTGTAGGAAGACACAGAGCCAGGGATTTAACTCCATTTCTGAAGGGAAAAACACAGCATAGTTCTCACCCATGGATCACACTCTGCTTAACAGCAAGAAGCACGCTCTTGCTATCTAGACTCTCTAATACAGCAGGAAATCTGAGTGTGCCCAGAACAAAAGAACGGAGTTTCCTACACATACGGACCATATGTAGTCCAAATCTGCTTCTGAAACTGATACAAAGCTCTTGTCCTCTAACATCCAATGCTTGTCAGTTAAGATAAGAAACGTGTGAGCTTCATGAACAATGTAGTTTGGTTGAGCAGAAAAGTGACTGCCCTTACCTGAAACGAAGTCTTCCTTGTAGGAAGACACAGAGCCTGGGATTTAACTCCATTTCTGAAGTGAAACACACAGCAGTGTTCTCATCCATTGATCACACTCTGCTTTAGAACAAGAAGCACGCTCTTGCTTTCTAGAGTCTCTAAGACAGCAGGAAACGTGAGTGTGCTGAGAACAAAAGAACGGTGTTTCCTACACATACGGACATTATATAGTCCAACTCTGCTTCTGAAACTGATACAAAGCACTGGTCCTCTAACATCCAATGCTTGTCTGTTAAGATGAGAATAGTGTGAGCTTCTTGAACGATGTAGTTCGTTTGAGCTGAAAAGTGACTGCCCTTACCTGAAATGAAGTCTTGCCTGTAGGAAGACACAGAGCCTGGGATTTAACTCCATTTCTGAAGGGAAACACACAGCATAGTTCTCACCCATGGATCACACTCTGCTTTATAGCAAGAAGCACGCTCTTGCTTTCTAGAGTCTCTAATACAGCAGGAAATCTGAGTGTGCCCAGAACAACAGAACGGTGTTTCCTACACATACGGACCATATCTAGTCCAACACTGCTTCTTAAACTGATACAAAGCACTGCTCCTCTAACATCCAATGCTTGTCTGTTAAGATGAGAAACGTGTGAGCTCAGTGAACGATGTAGTTTTTTTGAGCAGAAAAATGACTGCCCTTACCTGAAACGAAGTCTTGCTTGTAGGAAGACACAGAGCCTGGGATTTAACTCCATTTCTGAAGGGAAACACACAGCATAGTTCTCATCCATGCTTCACGCTCTGCTTTATAGCAAGAAGCACGCTCTTGCTTTCAAGAGTCTCTAATACAGCAGGAAATCTGAGTGTGGCCAGAACAAAGAACGGTGTTTCCTACACATACGGACCATATGTAGTCCAAATCTGCTTCTGAAACTGATACAATGCACTGTTCCTCTAATATCCAATGCTTGTCAGTTAAGATGAGAAACGTGAGAGCTTCGTGAACGATGTAGTTTTTTTGAGCAGAAAAATGACTGCCCTTACCTGAAACGAAGTCTTGCTTGTAGGAAGACACAGAGCCTGGGATTTAACTCCATTTCTGAAGGGAATCACACAGCATAGTTCTCATCCATGGATCACACTCTGCTTTAGAGCGAGAAGCACGCTCTTGCTTTCTAGAGTCTCTAAGACAGCAGGAAACGTGAGTTGCTGAGAACAAAGAACGTTGTTTCCTACACATACGGACCATATCTAGTCCATCTCTGATTCTGAAACTGATACAAAGCACTGGTCCTCTAACATCCAATTCTTTTCTGTTCAGATGAGAAACGTGTCAGCTTCGTGAACGATGTAGTTCGTTTGAGCTGAAAAGTGACTGCCCTCACCTGAAACGAAGTCTTGCATGTAGGAAGACACAGACACTGGGATTTAACTCCATTTCTGAAGGGAAACACACAGCATAGTTCTCATCCATGGATCACACTCTGCTTTAGAGCAAGAAGCACGCACTTGCTTTCTAGAGTCTCTAATACAGCAGGAAATCTGAGTGTGCCCAGAACAAAAGAACGGTGTTTCCTACACATACGGACCATATGTAGTCCAAATCTGCTTCTGAAACTGATACAATGCACTGTTCCTCTAACATCCAATGCTTGTCAGTTAAGATGAGAAACGTGTGAGCTTCGTGAACGATGTAGTTCGCTTGAGCCGAAAAATGACTGCCCTTACCTGAAACGAAGTCTTGCTTGTAGGAAGACACAGAGCGTGGGACTTAACTCCATTTCTGAAGGAAAACACACATCTTATTTCTCATCCATGGATCACACTCTGCTTTAGAGCAAGAAGCATGCTCTTGCTTTCTAGAGTCTCTAAGACAGCAGGAAATGTGAGTGTGCAGAGAACAAAATAACGGTGTTTCCTACACATACGGACCATATCTAGTCCAACTCTGCTTCTTAAACTGATACAAAGCACTGGTCCTCTAACATCCAATGCTTGTCTGTTGAGATGAGAATCGTGTGAGCTCCGTGAACGATGTAGTTCGTTTGAGCTGAAAAGTGACTGCCCTTACCTGAAAAAAAGTCTTGCTTGTTGGAATACACAGAGCCTGGGATTTAACTCCATTTCTGAAGGGAAACACACAGCATAGTTCTCATCCATGGATCACACTCTGCTTTAGAGCAACAAGCATGCTCTTGCTTTCTAGAGTCTTTAAGACAGCAGGAAACGTGAGTGTGCTGAGAACAAAAGAACGGTGTTTCCTACACATACAGACCATATCTAGTCCAAATCTGCTTTTGAAACTAAAACAAAGCTCTTGTCCTCTAACATCCAATGCTTGTCAGTTAAGATAAGAAACGTGTGAGCTTCTTGAACAATGTAGTTCGTTGGAGCAGAAAAGTGACTGCCCTTACCTGAAACGAAGTCTTCCTTGTAGGAAGACACAGCGCCTGGGATTTAACTCCATTTCTGAAGTGGAACACACAGTAGTGTTCTCATCCATTGATCACACTCTGCTTTAGAACAAGATGCACGCTCTTGATTTCTAGGGTCTCTAATACAGCAGGAAACGTGATTGTGCTGAGACCAAAGAACGGTGTTTCCTACACATACGGACCATATCTAGTCCAACTCTGCTTCTTAAACTGATACAAAGCACTGGTCCTCTAACATCCAATGCTTGTCTGTTGAGATGAGAAACGTGTGAGCTCCGTGAATGATGTAGTTCGTTTGAGCTGAAAAGTGACTGCCCTTACCTGAAACGAAGTCTTGCTTGTAGGAAGACACAGAGCCTGGGATTTAACTCCATTTCTGAATGGAAACACACAGCATAGTTCTAATCCATGGATCACACTCTGCTTTAGAACAAGAAGCATGCTCTTGCTTTCTAGAGTCTCTAAGACATCATGAAACGTGAGGGTGCTGAGACTAAAGAACGGTGTTTCCTACACATACGGACCATATCTAGTCCAACCCTGCTTCTTAAACTGATACAAAGCACTGGTCCTCTAACATCCAATGCTTGTCTGTTAAGATTAGAAACGTGTGAGCTCCGTGAACGATGTAGTACCTTTGAGCTGAAAAGTGACTGCCCTTACCTGAAACGAAGTCTTGCTTGTAGGAAGACACAGAGCCAGGGATTTAACTCCATTTCTGAAGGGAAAAACACAGCATAGTTCTCACCCATGGATCACACTCTGCTTAACAGCAAGAAGCACGCTCTTGCTATCTAGACTCTCTAATACAGCAGGAAATCTGAGTGTGCCCAGAACAAAAGAACGGAGTTTCCTACACATACGGACCATATGTAGTCCAAATCTGCTTCTGAAACTGATACAAAGCTCTTGTCCTCTAACATCCAATGCTTGTCAGTTAAGATAAGAAACGTGTGAGCTTCATGAACAATGTAGTTTGGTTGAGCAGAAAAGTGACTGCCCTTACCTGAAACGAAGTCTTCCTTGTAGGAAGACACAGAGCCTGGGATTTAACTCCATTTCTGAAGTGAAACACACAGCAGTGTTCTCATCCATTGATCACACTCTGCTTTAGAACAAGAAGCACGCTCTTGCTTTCTAGAGTCTCTAAGACAGCAGGAAACGTGAGTGTGCTGAGAACAAAAGAACGGTGTTTCCTACACATACGGACATTATATAGTCCAACTCTGCTTCTGAAACTGATACAAAGCACTGGTCCTCTAACATCCAATGCTTGTCTGTTAAGATGAGAATAGTGTGAGCTTCTTGAACGATGTAGTTCGTTTGAGCTGAAAAGTGACTGCCCTTACCTGAAATGAAGTCTTGCCTGTAGGAAGACACAGAGCCTGGGATTTAACTCCATTTCTGAAGGGAAACACACAGCATAGTTCTCATCCATGCATCACGCTCTGCTTTATAGCAAGAAGCACGCTCTTGCTTTCTAGAGTCTCTAATACAGCAGGAAATCTGAGTGTGCCCAGAACAAAAGAACGGTGTTTCCTACACATACGGACCATATCTAGTCCAACACTGCTTCTTAAACTGATACAAAGCACTGCTCCTCTAACATCCAATGCTTGTCTGTTAAGATGAGAAACGTGTGAGCTCAGTGAACGATGTAGTTCGTTTGAGCTGAAAAGTGACTGCCCTTACCTGAAATGAAGTCTTGCCTGTAGGAAGACACAGAGCCTGGGATTTAACTCCATTTCTGAAGGGAAACACACAGCATAGTTCTCATCCATGCTTCACGCTCTGCTTTATAGCAAGAAGCACGCTCTTGCTTTCAAGAGTCTCTAATACAGCAGGAAATCTGAGTGTGGCCAGAACAAAGAACGGTGTTTCCTACACATACGGACCATATGTAGTCCAAATCTGCTTCTGAAACTGATACAATGCACTGTTCCTCTAATATCCAATGCTTGTCAGTTAAGATGAGAAACGTGAGAGCTTCGTGAACGATGTAGTTTTTTTGAGCAGAAAAATGACTGCCCTTACCTGAAACGAAGTCTTGCTTGTAGGAAGACACAGAGCCTGGGATTTAACTCCATTTCTGAAGGGAATCACACAGCATAGTTCTCATCCATGGATCACACTCTGCTTTAGAGCGAGAAGCACGCTCTTCCTTTCTAGAGTCTCTAAGACAGCAGGAAATGTGAGTTGCTGAGAACAAAGAACGTTGTTTCCTACACATACGGACCATATCTAGTCCATCTCTGCTTCTGAAACTGATACAAAGCACTGGTCCTCTAACATCCAATTCTTTTCTGTTCAGATGAGAAACGTGTCAGCTTCGTGATCGATGTAGTTCGTTTGAGCTGAAAAGTGACTGCCCTCACCTGAAACGAAGTCTTGCATGTAGGAAGACACAGACACTGGGATTTAACTCCATTTCTGAAGGGAAACACACAGCATAGTTCTCATCCATGGATCACACTCTGCTTTAGAGCAAGAAGCACGCACTTGCTTTCTAGAGTCTCTAATACAGCAGGAAATCTGAGTGTGCCCAGAACAAAAGAACGGTGTTTCCTACACATACGGACCATATGTAGTCCAAATCTGCTTCTGAAACTGATACAATGCACTGTTCCTCTAACATCCAATGCTTGTCAGTTAAGATGAGAAACGTGTGAGCTTCGTGAACGATGTAGTTCGCTTGAGCCGAAAAATGACTGCCCTTACCTGAAACGAAGTCTTGCTTGTAGGAAGACACAGAGCGTGGGACTTAACTCCATTTCTGAAGGAAAACACACATCTTATTTCTCATCCATGGATCACACTCTGCTTTAGAGCAAGAAGCATGCTCTTGCTTTCTAGAGTCTCTAAGACAGCAGGAAATGTGAGTGTGCAGAGAACAAAATAACGGTGTTTCCTACACATACGGACATATCTAGTCCAACTCTGCTTCTTAAACTGATACAAAGCACTGGTCCTCTAACATCCAATGCTTGTCTGTTGAGATGAGAATCATGTGAGCTCCGTGAACGATGTAGTTCGTTTGAGCTGAAAAGTGACTGCCCTTACCTGAAAAAAAGTCTTGCTTGTTGGAATACACAGAGCCTGGGATTTAACTCCATTTCTGAAGGGAAACACACAGCATAGTTCTCATCCATGGATCACACTCTGCTTTAGAGCAACAAGCATGCTCTTGCTTTCTAGAGTCTTTAAGACAGCAGGAAACGTGAGTGTGCTGAGAACAAAAGAACGGTGTTTCCTACACATACAGACCATATCTAGTCCAAATCTGCTTTTGAAACTAATACAAAGCTCTTGTCCTCTAACATCCAATGCTTGTCAGTTAAGATAAGAAACGTGTGAGCTTCTTGAACAATGTAGTTCGTTGGAGCAGAAAAGTGACTGCCCTTACCTGAAACGAAGTCTTCCTTGTAGGAAGACACAGCGCCTGGGATTTAACTCCATTTCTGAAGTGGAACACACAGCAGTGTTCTCATCCATTGATCACACTCTGCTTTAGAACAAGATGCACGCTCTTGATTTCTAGGGTCTCTAATACAGCAGGAAACGTGATTGTGCTGAGACCAAAGAACGGTGTTTCCTACACATACGGACCATATCTAGTCCAACTCTGCTTCTTAAACTGATACAAAGCACTGATCCTCTAACATCCAATGCTTGTCTGTTGAGATGAGAAACGTGTGAGCTCCGTGAATGATGTAGTTCGTTTGAGCTGAAAAGTGACTGCCCTTACCTGAAACGAAGTCTTGCTTGTAGGAAGACACAGAGCCTGGGATTTAACTCCATTTCTGAAGGGAAATACACAGCATAGTTCTCAACCCTGGATCACACTCTGGTTTAGAGCGAGAAGCACTCTCTTGCTTTCTAGAGTCTCTAAGACAGCAGGAAACATGAGTGTGCTGAGAAAAAGAACAGAGTTTCCTACACATACAGACCATATCTACACCAACTCTGCTTCTGAAACTGATACAATGCACTGTTCTTCTAACATCCAAGGCTTGTAAGTTAAGATGAGAAACGTGTGAGCTTCATGAACGATGTAGTTCGTTTGAGCCGAAAAATAACTGCCCTTACATGAAACGAAGTCTTGCTTGTAGGAAGACACAGAGCCTGGGATTTAACTCCATTTCTGAATGGAAACACACAGCATAGTTCTAATCCATGGATCACACTCTGCTTTAGAACAAGAAGCATGCTCTTGCTTTCTAGAGTCTCTAAGACATCATGAAACGTGAGTGTGCTGAGACTAAAGAACGGTGTTTCCTACACATACGGACCATATCTAGTCCAACCCTGCTTCTTAAACTGATACAAAGCACTGGTCCTCTAACATCCAATGCTTGTCTGTTAAGATTAGAAACGTGTGAGCTCCGTGAACGATGTAGTACCTTTGAGCTGAAAAGTGACTGCCCTTACCTGAAACGAAGTCTTGCTTGTAGGAAGACACAGAGCCTGGGATTTAACTCCATTTCTGAAGGGAAACACACAGCATAGTTCTCACCCATCGATCACACTCTGCTTAACAGCAAGAAGCACGCACTTGCTTTCTAGAGTCTCTAATACAGCAGGAAATCTGAGTGTGCCCAGAACAAAAGAACGGTGTTTCCTACACATACGGACCATATGTAGTCCAAATCTGCTTCTGAAACTGATACAATGCACTGTTCCTCTAACATCCAATGCTTGTCAGTTAAGATGAGAAACGTGTGAGCTTCGTGAACGATGTAGTTCGCTTGAGCCGAAAAATGACTGCCCTTACCTGAAACGAAGTCTTGCTTGTAGGAAGACACAGAGCGTGGGACTTAACTCCATTTCTGAAGGAAAACACACATCTTATTTCTCATCCATGGATCACACTCTGCTTTAGAGCAAGAAGCATGCTCTTGCTTTCTAGAGTCTCTAAGACAGCAGGAAATGTGAGTGTGCAGAGAACAAAATAACGGTGTTTCCTACACATACGGACCATATCTAGTCCAACTCTGCTTCTTAAACTGATACAAAGCACTGGTCCTCTAACATCCAATGCTTGTCTGTTGAGATGAGAATCATGTGAGCTCCATGAACGATGTAGTTCATTTGAGCTGAAAAGTGACTGCCCTTACCTGAAAAAAAGTCTTGCTTGTTGGAATACACAGAGCCTGGGATTTAACTCCATTTCTGAAGGGAAACACACAGCATAGTTCTCATCCATGGATCACACTCTGCTTTAGAGCAACAAGCATGCTCTTGCTTTCTAGAGTCTTTAAGACAGCAGGAAACGTGAGTGTGCTGAGAACAAAAGAACGGTGTTTCCTACACATACAGACCATATCTAGTCCAAATCTGCTTTTGAAACTTATACAAAGCTCTTGTCCTCTAACATCCAATGCTTGTCAGTTAAGATAAGAAACGTGTGAGCTTCTTGAACAATGTAGTTCATTGGAGCAGAAAAGTGACTGCCCTTACCTGAAACGAAGTCTTCCTTGTAGGAAGACACAGCGCCTGGGATTTAACTCCATTTCTGAAGTGGAACACACAGCAGTGTTCTCATCCATTGATCACACTCTGCTTTAGAACAAGATGCACGCTCTTGATGTCTAGGGTCTCTAATACAGCAGGAAACGTGATTGTGCTGAGACCAAAGAACGGTGTTTCCTACACATACGGACCATATCTAGTCCAACTCTGCTTCTTAAACTGATACAAAGCACTGGTCCTCTAACATCCAATGCTTGTCTGTTGAGATGAGAAACGTGTGAGCTCCGTGAATGATGTAGTACGTTTGAGCTGAAAAGTGACTGCCCTTACCTGAAACGAAGTCTTGCTTGTAGGAAGACACAGAGCCTGGGATTTAACTCCATTTCTGAAGGGAAATACACAGCATAGTTCTCAACCCTGGATCACACTCTGGTTTAGAGCGAGAAGCACTCTCTTGCTTTCTAGAGTCTCTAAGACAGCAGGAAACATGAGTGTGCTGAGAAAAAGAACAGAGTTTCCTACACATACAGACCATATCTACACCAACTCTGCTTCTGAAACTGATACAATGCACTGTTCTTCTAACATCCAAGGCTTGTCAGTTAAGATGAGAAACGTGTGAGCTTCATGAACGATGTAGTTCGTTTGAGCCGAAAAATGACTGCCCTTACATGAAACGAAGTCTTGCTTGTAGGAAGACACAGAGCCTGGGATTTAACTCCATTTCTGAATGGAAACACACAGCATAGTTCTAATCCATGGATCACACTCTGCTTTAGAACAAGAAGCATGCTCTTGCTTTCTAGAGTCTCTAAGACATCATGAAACGTGAGTGTGCTGAGACTAAAGAACGGTGTTTCCTACACATACGGACCATATCTAGTCCAACCCTGCTTCTTAAACTGATACAAAGCACTGGTCCTCTAACATCCAATGCTTGTCTGTTAAGATTAGAAACGTGTGAGCTCCGTGAACGATGTAGTACCTTTGAGCTGAAAAGTGACTGCCCTTACCTGAAACGAAGTCTTGCTTGTAGGAAGACACAGAGCCTGGGATTTAACTCCATTTCTGAAGGGAAACACACAGCATAGTTCTCACCCATCGATCACACTCTGCTTAACAGCAAGACGTACACTCTTGCTTTCTAGAGTCTCTAATACAGCAGGAAATCTGAGTGTGCCCAGTACAAAAGAACGGTGTTTCCTACACATACAGACCATATGTAGTCCAAATCTGCTTCTGAAACTGATACAAAGCTCTGGTCCTCTAACATCCAATGCTTGTCAGTTAACATAAGAAACGTGTGAGCTTCATGAACAATGTAGTTCGTTGGAGCAGAAAAGTGACTGCCCTTACCTGAAACGAAGAATTGCTTGTAGGAAGACACAGAGCCTGGGATTTAACTCCATTTCTGAAGTGGAACACACAGCAGTGTTCTCATCCATTGATCACACTCTGCTTTAGAACAAGAAGCACGCTCTTGCTTTCTAGAGTCTCTAATACAGCAGGAAATCGGAGTGTGCCCAGAAAAAAAGAACGGTGTTTCCTAAACATACGGACCATATCTAGTCCAACTCTGCTTCTTAAACTGATACAAAGCACTGGTCCTCTAACATTCAATGCTTGTCTGTTAATATGAGAAACGTGTGAGCTCAGTGAACGATGTAGTTCGTTTGAGCTGAAAAGTGACTGCCCTTACCTGAAACGAAGTCTTGCTTGTAGGAAGACACAGAGCCTGGGATTTAACTCCATTTCTGAAGGGAAACACACAGCATAGTTCTCATCCATGGATCACACTCTGCTTTAGAGCAAGAAGCATGCTCTTGCTTTCTAGAGTCTCTAAGACAGCAGGAAACGTGAGTGTGCTGAGCCCAAAGAACAGTGTTTCCTACACATACGGACCATATCTAGTCCACCTCTGCTTCTTAAACTGATACAAAGCACTGGTCCTCTAACATCCAATGCTTGTCTGTTTAGATGAGAATCGTGTGAGCTCCGTGAACGATGTAGTTCGTTTGAGCTGAAAAGTGACTGCCCTTACCTGAAACGAAGTCTTGCTTGTAGGAAGACACAGAGCCAGGGATTTAACTCCATTTCTGAAGGGAAAAACACAGCATAGTTCTCACCCATGGATCACACTCTGCTTAACAGCAAGAAGCACGCTCTTGCTTTCTAGACTCTCTAATACAGCAGGAAATCTGAGTGTGCCCAGAACAAAAGAACGGAGTTTCCTACACATACGGACCATATGTAGTCCAAATCTGCTTCTGAAACTGATACAAAGCTCTTGTCCTCTAACATCCAATGGTTGTCATTTAAGATAAGAAACGTGTGAGCTTCATGAACAATGTAGTTTGGTTGAGCAGAAAAGTGACTGCCCTTACCTGAAACGAAGTCTTCCTTGTAGGAAGACACAGAGCCTGGGATTTAACTCCATTTCTGAAGTGAAACACACAGCAGTGTTCTCATCCATTGATCACACTCTGCTTTAGAACAAGAAGCACGCTCTTGCTTTCTAGAGTCTCTAAGACAGCAGGAAACGTGAGTGTGCTGAGAACAAAAGAACGGTGTTTCCTACACATACGGACATTATATAGTCCAACTCTGCTTCTGAAACTGATACAAAGCACTGGTCCTCTAACATCCAATGCTTGTCTGTTAAGATGAGAATAGTGTGAGCTTCTTGAACGATGTAGTTCGTTTGAGCTGAAAAGTGACTGCCCTTACCTGAAATGAAGTCTTGCCTGTAGGAAGACACAGAGCCTGGGATTTAACTCCATTTCTGAAGGGAAACACACAGCATAGTTCTCATCCATGCATCACGCTCTGCTTTATAGCAAGAAGCACGCTCTTACTTTCTAGAGTCTCTAATACAGCAGGAAATCTGAGTGTGGCCAGAACAAAGAACGGTGTTTCCTACACATACGGACCATATGTAGTCCAAATCTGCTTCTGAAACTGATACAATGCACTGTTCCTCTAATATCCAATGCTTGTCAGTTAAGATGAGAAACGTGAGAGCTTCGTGAACGATGTAGTTTTTTTGAGCAGAAAAATGACTGCCTTTACCTGAAACGAAGTCTTGCTTGTAGGAAGACACAGAGCCTGGGATTTAACTCCATTTCTGAAGGGAAACACACAGCATAGTTCTCATCCATGGATCACACTCTGCTTTAGAGCGAGAAGCACGCTCTTGCTTTCTAGAGTCTCTAAGACAGCAGGAAACGTGAGTTGCTGAGAACAAAGAACGTTGTTTCCTACACATACGGACCATATCTAGTCCATCTCTGCTTCTGAAACTGATACAAAGCACTGGTCCTCTAACATCCAATGCTTTTCTGTTCAGATGAGAAACGTGTGAGCTTCGTGAACGATGTAGTTCGTTTGAGCTGAAAAGTGACTGCCCTCACCTGAAACGAAGTCTTGCATGTAGGAAGACACAGACCCTGGGATTTAACTCCATTTCTGAAGGGAAACACACAGCATAGTTCTCATCCATGGATCACACTCTGCTCTAGAGCAAGAAGCACGCACTTGCTTTCTAGAGTCTCTAATACAGCAGGAAATCTGAGTGTGCCCAGAACAAAAGAACGGTGTTTCCTACACATACGGACCATATGTAGTCCATATCTGCTTCTGAAACTGATACAATGCACTGGTCCTCTAACATCCAATGCTTGTCTGTTGAGATGAGAAACGTGTGAGCTCAGTGAACGATGTAGTTCGTTTGAGCTGAAAAGTGACTGCCCTTACCTGAAACGAAGTCTTGCTTGTAGGAAGACATAGAGCCTGGGATTTAACTCCATTTCTGAAGGAAAACACACAGCATAGTTCTCAACCCTGGATCACACTCTGGTTTAGAGCGAGAAGCACGCTCTTGCTTTCTAGAGTCTCTAAGACAGCAGGAAACATGAGTGTGCTGAGATCATGAACAGAGTTTCCTACACATACAGACCATATCTAGACCAACTCTGCTTCTGAAACTGATACAATGCACTGTTCCTCTAACATCCAAGGCTTGTCAGTTAAGATGAGAAACGTGTGAGCTTCATGAACGATGTAGTTCGTTTGAGCCGAAAAATGACTGCCCTTACATGAAACGAAGTCTTGCTTGTAGGAAGACACAGAGCCTGGGATTTAACTCCATTTCTGAATGGAAACACACAGCATAGTTCTAATCCATGGATCACACTCTGCTTTAGAACAAGAAGCATGCTCTTGCTTTCTAGAGTCTCTAAGACATCATGAAACGTGAGTGTGCTGAGACTAAAGAACGGTGTTTCCTACACATACAGACCATATCTAGTCCAACCCTGCTTCTTAAACTGATACAAAGCACTGGTCCTCTAACATCCAATGCTTGTCTGTTAAGATTAGAAACGTGTGAGCTCCGTGAACGATGTAGTACCTTTGAGCTGAAAAGTGACTGCCCTTACCTGAAACGAAGTCTTGTTGTAGGAAGACTAGAGCCTGGGATTTAACTCCATTTCTGAAGGGAAACACACAGAATAGTTCTCACCCATCGATCACACTCTGCTTAACAGCAAGACGTACACTCTTGCTTTCTAGAGTCTCTAATACAGCAGGAAATCTGAGTGTGCCCAGAACAAAAGAACGGAGTTTCCTACACATACGGACCATATGTAGTCCAAATCTGCTTCTGAAACTGATACAATGCACTGTTCCTCTAATATCCAATGCTTGTCAGTTAAGATGAGAAACGTGAGAGCTTTGTGAACGATGTAGTTTTTTTGAGCAGAAAAATGACTGCACTTACCTGAAACGAAGTCTTGCTTGTAGGAAGACACAGCGCCTGGGATTTAACTCCATTTCTGAAGGGAAACACACAGCATAGTTCTCATCCATGGATCACACTCTGCTTTAGAGCAAGAAGCATGCTCTTGGTTTCTAGAGTCTCTAAGACAGCAGGAAACGTGAGTTGCTAAGAACAAAAAACGGTGTTTCCTACACATACGGACCATAAATAGTCCAACTCTGCTTCTTAAAGTGACACAAAGCACTGGTCCTCTAACATTAATGCTTGTCTCTTCAGATGAGAAACGTGTGAGCTCTGTGAACGATGTAGTTCCTTTGAGCTGAAAAGTGACTGCCCTTACCTGAAACGAAGTCTTGCTTGTAGGAAGACACAGAGCCAGGGATTTAACTCCATTTCTGAAGGGAAACACACAGCATAGTTCTCACCCATGGATCACACTCTGCTTAACAGCAAGAAGTACGCTCTTGCTTTCTAGACTCTCTAATACAGCAGGAAATCTGAGTGTGCCCAGAACAAAAGAATGGAGTTTCCTACACATACAGACCATATGTAGTCCAAATCTGCTTCTGAAACTGATACAAAGCTCTTGTCCTCTAACATCCAATGCTTGTCAGTTAAGATAAGAAACGTGTGAGCTTCATGAACAATGTAGTTTGGTTGAGCAGAAAAGTGACTGCCCTTACCTGAAACGAAGTCTTCCTTGTAGGAAGACACAGAGCCTGGGATTTAACTCCATTTCTGAAGTGAAACACACAGCAGTGTTCTCATCCTTGATCACACTCTGCTTTAGAACAAGAAGCACGCTCTTGCTTTCTAGAGTCTCTAAGACAGCAGGAAACGTGAGAGTGCTGAGAACAAAAGAACGGTGTTTCCTACACATACAGACATTATATAGTCCAACTCTGCTTCTGAAACTGATACAAAGCACTGGTCCTCTAACATCCAATGCTTGTCTGTTAAGATGAGAAAAGTGTGAGCTTCTTGAACGATGTAGTTCGTTTGAGCTGAAAAGTGACTGCCCTTATCTGAAATGAAGTCTTGCCTGTAGGAAGACACAGAGCCTGGGATTTAACTCCATTTCTGAAGGGAAACACACAGCATAGTTCTCATCCATGCATCACGCTCTGCTTTATAGCAAGAAGCACGCTCTTGCTTTCTAGAGTCTCTAATACAGCAGGAAATCTGAGTGTGCCCAGAACAAAAGAAGGGTGTTTCCTACAAATACGGACCATATCTAGTCCAACTCTGCTTCATAAACTGATACATAGCACTGGTCCTCTAACATCCAATGCTTGTCTGTTAATATGAGGAACGTGTGAGCTCAGTGAACGATGTAGTTCGTTTGAGCTGAAAAGTGACTGGCCTTACCTGAACGGAAGTCTTGCTTGTAGGAAGACAAAGAGCCTGGGATTTAACTCCATTTCTGAAGGGAAACACACAGCATAGTTCTCATCCATGGATCACACTCCGCTTTAGAGCAAGAAGCATGCTCTTGCTTTCTAGAGTCTCTAAGACAGCAGGAAACGTGAGTGTGCTGAGACCAAAGAACAGTGTTTCCTACACATACGGACCATATCTAGTCCACCTCTGCTTCTTAAACTGATACAAAGCACTGGTCCTCTAACATCCAATGCTTGTCTGTTTAGATGAGAATCGTGTGAGCTCCGTGAACGATGTAGTTCGTTTGAGCTGAAAAGTGACTGCCCTTACCTGAAACGAAGTCTTGCTTGTAGGAAGACACAGAGCAAGGGATTTAACTCCATTTCTGAAGGGAAAAACACAGCATAGTTCTCACCCATGGATCACACTCTGCTTAACAGCAAGAAGCACGCTCTTGCTTTCTAGACTCTCTAATACAGCAGGAAATCTGAGTGTGCCCAGAACAAAAGAACGGAGTTTCCTACACATACGGACCATATGTAGTCCAAATCTGCTTCTGAAACTGATACAAAGCTCTTGTCCTCTAACATCCAATGCTTGTCAGTTAAGATAAGAAACGTGTGAGCTTCATGAACATTGTAGTTTGGTTGAGCAGAAAAGTGACTGCCCTTACCTGAAACGAAGTCTTCCTTGTAGGAAGACACAGAGCCTGGGATTTAACTCCATTTCTGATGTGAAACACACAGCAGTGTTCTCATCCATTGATCACACTCTGCTTTAGAACAAGAAGCACGCTCTTGCTTTCTAGAGTCTCTAAGACAGCAGGAAACGTGAGTGTGCTGAGAACAAAAGAACGGTGTTTCCTACACATACGGACATTATATAGTCCAACTCTGCTTCTGAAACTGATACAAAGCACTGGTCCTCTAACATCCAATGCTTGTCTGTTAAGATGAGAAAAGTGTGAGCTTCTTGAACGATGTAGTTCGTTTGAGCTGAAAAGTGACTGCCCTTACCTGAAATGAAGTCTTGCCTGTAGGAAGACACAGAGCCTGGGATTTAACTCCATTTCTGAAGGGAAACACACAGCATAGTTCTCATCCATGCATCACGCTCTGCTTTATAGCAAGAAGCACGCTCTTGCTTTCTAGAGTCTCTAATACAGCAGGAAATCTGAGTGTGCCCAGAACAAAAGAACGGTGTTTCCTACACATACGGACCATATGTAGTCCAAATCTGCTTCTGAAACTGATACAATGCACTGTTCCTCTAATATCCAATGCTTGTCAGTTAAGATGAGAAACGTGAGAGCTTCGTGAACGATGTAGTTTTTTTGAGCAGAAAAATGACTGCCTTTACCTGAAACGAAGTCTTGCTTGTAGGAAGACACAGAGCCTGGGATTTAACTCCATTTCTGAAGGGAAACACACAGCATAGTTCTCATCCATGTATCACACTCTGCTTTAGAGCAAGAAGCATGCTCTTGCTTTCTAGAGTCTCTAAGACAGCAGGAAACGTGAGTGTGCTGAGACCAAGGAACGGTGGTTCCTACACATACAGACCATATCTAGTCCAACTCTACTTCTTAAACTGATACAAAGCACTGGTCCTCTAACATCCAATGCTTGTCTGTAGAGATGAGAAACGTGTGAGCTCCGTGAACGATGTAGTTCGTTTGAGCTGAAAAGTGACTGGCCTTACCTGAAAGGAAGTCTTGCTTGTAGGAAGACACAGAGCCTGGGATTTAACTCCATTTCTGAAGGGAAACTCACAGCATAGTTCTCATCCCTGGATCACACTCTGCTTTAGAGCGAGAAGCACGCTCTTGCTTTCTAGAGTCTCTAAGACAGCAGGAAACGTGAGTGTGCTGAGACTAAAGAACGGTGTTTCCTACACAAACAGACCATATCTAGTCCAACTCTGCTTCTTAAACTGATACAAAGCACTGGTCCTCTAACATCCGATGCTTGTCTGTTAAGATTAGAAACGTGTGAGCTCCGTGAACGATGTAGTTCCTTTGAGCTGAAAAGTGACTGCCCTTACCTGAAACGAAGTCTTGCTTGTAGGAAGACACAGAGCCAGGGATTTAACTCCATTTCTGAAGGGAAACACACAGCATAGTTCTCACCCATGGATCACACTCTGCTTAACAGCAAGAAGCACGCTCTTGCTTTCTAGACTCTCTAATACAGCAGGAAATCTGAGTGTGCCCAGAACAAAAGAACGGAGTTTCCTACACATACGGACCATATGTAGTCCAAATCTGCTTCTGAAACTGATACAAAGCTCTTGTCCTCTAACATCCAATGCTTGTCAGTTAAGATAAGAAACGTGTGAGCTTCATGAACAATGTAGTTTGGTTGAGCAGAAAAGTGACTGCCCTTACCTGAAACGAAGTCTTGCTTGTAGGAAGACACAGAGCCTGGGATTTAACTCCATTTCTGAAGGGAAAAACACAGCAGAGTTCTCATCCATTGATCACACTCTGCTTTAGAGCAAGAAGCACGCTCTTGCTTTCTAGAGTCTCTAATACAGCAGGAAATCGGAGTGTGCCCAGAAAAAAAGAACGGTGTTTCCTAAACATACGGACCATATCTAGTCCAACTCTGCTTCTTATACTGATACAAAGCACTGGCCCTCTAACATTCAATGCTTGTCTGTTAAGATGAGAAACGTGTGAGCTCAGTGAACGATGTAGTTCGTTTGAGCTGAAAAGTGACTGCCCTTACCTGAAACGAAGTCTTGCTTGTAGGAAGACACAGAGCCTGGGATTTAACTCCATTTCTGAAGGGAAACACACAGCAGTGTTCTCATCCATGGATCACACTCTGCTTTAGAGCAAGAAGCATGCTCTTGCTTTCTAGAGTCTCTAAGACAGCAGGACAGGTGAGTGTGCTGAGACCAAAGAACGGTGTTTCCTACACATACGGACCATATCTAGTCCAACTCTGCTTCTTAAACTGATACAAAGCACTGGTCCTCTAACATCCAATGCTTGTCTGTTGAGATGAGAAACGTGTGAGCTCCGTGAATGATGTAGTTCGTTTGAGCTGAAAAGTGACTGCCAATACCTGAAACGAAGTCTTGCTTCTAGGAAGACACAGAGCATGGGATTGAACTCCATTTCTGAAGTGAAACACACAGCAGTGTTCTCATCCATTGATCACACTCTGCTTTAGAACAAGAAGCACACTCTTGTTTTCTAGAGTCTCTAAGACAGCAGGAAACGTGAGTTTGCTGAGAAAAAAGAACGGTGTTTCCTACACATACAGACATTATATAGTCCAAAACTGCTTCTGAAACTGATACAAAGCACTGGTCCTCTAACATCCAATGCTTGTCTGTTAAGATGAGAAACGTGTGAGCTCCGTGAACGATGTAGTTCCTTTGAGCTGAAAAGTGACTGCCCTTACCTGAAACGAAGTCTTTTCTGTAGGAAGACACAGAGCCTGGGATTTAACTCCATTTCTGAAGGGAAACACACAGCAGAGTTCTCATCCATTGATCACACTCTGCTTTAGAGCAAGAAGCACGCTCTTGCTTTCTAGAGTCTCTAATACAGCAGGAAATCGGAGTGTGCCCAGAAAAAAAGAACGGTGTTTCCTAAACATACGGACCATATCTAGTCCAACTCTGCTTCTTATACTGATACAAAGCACTGGCCCTCTAACATTCAATGCTTGTCTGTTAAGATGAGAAACGTGTGAGCTCAGTGAACGATGTAGTTCGTTTGAGCTGAAAAGTGACTGCCCTTACCTGAAACGAAGTCTTGCTTGTAGGAAGACACAGAGCCTGGGATTTAACTCCATTTCTGAAGGGAAACACACAGCAGTGTTCTCATCCATGGATCACACTCTGCTTTAGAGCAAGAAGCATGCTCTTGCTTTCTAGAGTCTCTAAGACAGCAGGACAGGTGAGTGTGCTGAGACCAAAGAACGGTGCTTCCTACACATACGGACCATATCTAGTCCAACTCTGCTTCTTAAACTGATACAAAGCACTGGTCCTCTAACATCCAATGCTTGTCTGTTGAGATGAGAAACGTGTGAGCTCCGTGAATGATGTAGTTCGTTTGAGCTGAAAAGTGACTGCCAATACCTGAAACGAAGTCTTGCTTCTAGGAAGACACAGAGCATGGGATTGAACTCCATTTCTGAAGTGAAACACACAGCAGTGTTCTCATCCATTGATCACACTCTGCTTTAGAACAAGAAGCACACTCTTGTTTTCTAGAGTCTCTAAGACAGCAGGAAACGTGAGTTTGCTGAGAAAAAAGAACGGTGTTTCCTACACATACAGACATTATATAGTCCAAAACTGCTTCTGAAACTGATACAAAGCACTGGTCCTCTAACATCCAATGCTTGTCTGTTAAGATGAGAAACGTGTGAGCTCCGTGAACGATGTAGTTCCTTTGAGCTGAAAGTGACTGCCCTTACCTGAAACGAAGTCTTTTCTGTAGGAAGACACAGAGCCTGGGATTTAACTCCATTTCTGAAGGGAAACACACAGCAGAGTTGTCATCCATTGATCACACTCTGCTTTAGAGCAAGAAGCACGCTCTTGCTTTCTAGAATCTCTAATACAGCAGGAAATCGGAGAGTGCCCAGAAAAAAAGAACGGTGTTTCCTAAACATACGGACCATATCTAGTCCAACTCTGCTTCTTAAACTGATACAAAGCACTGGTCCTCTAACATTCAATGCTTGTCTGTTAATATGAGAAACGTGTGAGCTCAGTGAACGATGTAGTTCGTTTGAGCTGAAAAGTGACTGCCCTTACCTGAAACGAAGTCTTGCTTGTAGGAAGACACAGAGCCTGGGATTTAACTCCATTTCTGAAGGGAAACACACAGCATAGTTCTCATCCATGGATCACACTCTGCTTTAGAGCTAGAAGCATGCTCTTGCTTTCTGGAGTCTCTAAGACAGCAGGAAACGTGAGTGTGCTGAGACCAAAGAACAGTGTTTCCTACACATACGGACCATATCTAGTCCACCTCTGCTTCTTAAACTGATACAAAGCACTGGTCCTCTAACATCCAATGCTTGTCTCTTCAGATGAGAAACGTGTGAGCTCTGTGAACGATGTAGTTCCTTTGAGCTGAAAAGTGACTGCCCTTACCTGAAACGAAGTCTTGCTTGTAGGAAGACACAGAGCCAGGGATTTAACTCCATTTCTGAAGGGAAACACACAGCATAGTTCTCACCCATGGATCACACTCTGCTTAACAGCAAGAAGTACGCTCTTGCTTTCTAGACTCTCTAATACAGCAGGAAATCTGAGTGTGCCCAGAACAAAAGAATGGAGTTTCCTACACATACAGACCATATGTAGTCCAAATCTGCTTCTGAAACTGATACAAAGCTCTTGTCCTCTAACATCCAATGCTTGTCAGTTAAGATAAGAAACGTGTGAGCTTCATGAACAATGTAGTTTGGTTGAGCAGAAAAGTGACTGCCCTTACCTGAAACGAAGTCTTCCTTGTAGGAAGACACAGAGCCTGGGATTTAACTCCATTTCTGAAGTGAAACACACAGCAGTGTTCTCATCCTTGATCACACTCTGCTTTAGAACAAGAAGCACGCTCTTGCTTTCTAGAGTCTCTAAGACAGCAGGAAACGTGAGAGTGCTGAGAACAAAAGAACGGTGTTTCCTACACATACAGACATTATATAGTCCAACTCTGCTTCTGAAACTGATACAAAGCACTGGTCCTCTAACATCCAATGCTTGTCTGTTAAGATGAGAAAAGTGTGAGCTTCTTGAACGATGTAGTTCGTTTGAGCTGAAAAGTGACTGCCCTTATCTGAAATGAAGTCTTGCCTGTAGGAAGACACAGAGCCTGGGATTTAACTCCATTTCTGAAGGGAAACACACAGCATAGTTCTCATCCATGCATCACGCTCTGCTTTATAGCAAGAAGCACGCTCTTGCTTTCTAGAGTCTCTAAGACAGCAGGACAGGTGAGTGTGCTGAGACCAAAGAACGGTGCTTCCTACACATACGGACCATATCTAGTCCAACTCTGCTTCTTAAACTGATACAAAGCACTGGTCCTCTAACATCCAATGCTTGTCTGTTGAGATGAGAAACGTGTGAGCTCCGTGAATGATGTAGTTCGTTTGAGCTGAAAAGTGACTGCCAATACCTGAAACGAAGTCTTGCTTCTAGGAAGACACAGAGCATGGGATTGAACTCCATTTCTGAAGTGAAACACACAGCAGTGTTCTCATCCATTGATCACACTCTGCTTTAGAACAAGAAGCACACTCTTGTTTTCTAGAGTCTCTAAGACAGCAGGAAACGTGAGTTTGCTGAGAAAAAAGAACGGTGTTTCCTACACATACAGACATTATATAGTCCAAAACTGCTTCTGAAACTGATACAAAGCACTGGTCCTCTAACATCCAATGCTTGTCTGTTAAGATGAGAAACGTGTGAGCTCCGTGAACGATGTAGTTCCTTTGAGCTGAAAGTGACTGCCCTTACCTGAAACGAAGTCTTTTCTGTAGGAAGACACAGAGCCTGGGATTTAACTCCATTTCTGAAGGGAAACACACAGCAGAGTTGTCATCCATTGATCACACTCTGCTTTAGAGCAAGAAGCACGCTCTTGCTTTCTAGAATCTCTAATACAGCAGGAAATCGGAGAGTGCCCAGAAAAAAAGAACGGTGTTTCCTAAACATACGGACCATATCTAGTCCAACTCTGCTTCTTAAACTGATACAAAGCACTGGTCCTCTAACATTCAATGCTTGTCTGTTAATATGAGAAACGTGTGAGCTCAGTGAACGATGTAGTTCGTTTGAGCTGAAAAGTGACTGCCCTTACCTGAAACGAAGTCTTGCTTGTAGGAAGACACAGAGCCTGGGATTTAACTCCATTTCTGAAGGGAAACACACAGCATAGTTCTCATCCATGGATCACACTCTGCTTTAGAGCTAGAAGCATGCTCTTGCTTTCTGGAGTCTCTAAGACAGCAGGAAACGTGAGTGTGCTGAGACCAAAGAACAGTGTTTCCTACACATACGGACCATATCTAGTCCACCTCTGCTTCTTAAACTGATACAAAGCACTGGTCCTCTAACATCCAATGCTTGTCTCTTCAGATGAGAAACGTGTGAGCTCTGTGAACGATGTAGTTCCTTTGAGCTGAAAAGTGACTGCCCTTACCTGAAACGAAGTCTTGCTTGTAGGAAGACACAGAGCCAGGGATTTAACTCCATTTCTGAAGGGAAACACACAGCATAGTTCTCACCCATGGATCACACTCTGCTTAACAGCAAGAAGTACGCTCTTGCTTTCTAGACTCTCTAATACAGCAGGAAATCTGAGTGTGCCCAGAACAAAAGAATGGAGTTTCCTACACATACAGACCATATGTAGTCCAAATCTGCTTCTGAAACTGATACAAAGCTCTTGTCCTCTAACATCCAATGCTTGTCAGTTAAGATAAGAAACGTGTGAGCTTCATGAACAATGTAGTTTGGTTGAGCAGAAAAGTGACTGCCCTTACCTGAAACGAAGTCTTCCTTGTAGGAAGACACAGAGCCTGGGATTTAACTCCATTTCTGAAGTGAAACACACAGCAGTGTTCTCATCCTTGATCACACTCTGCTTTAGAACAAGAAGCACGCTCTTGCTTTCTAGAGTCTCTAAGACAGCAGGAAACGTGAGAGTGCTGAGAACAAAAGAACGGTGTTTCCTACACATACAGACATTATATAGTCCAACTCTGCTTCTGAAACTGATACAAAGCACTGGTCCTCTAACATCCAATGCTTGTCTGTTAAGATGAGAAAAGTGTGAGCTTCTTGAACGATGTAGTTCGTTTGAGCTGAAAAGTGACTGCCCTTATCTGAAATGAAGTCTTGCCTGTAGGAAGACACAGAGCCTGGGATTTAACTCCATTTCTGAAGGGAAACACACAGCATAGTTCTCATCCATGCATCACGCTCTGCTTTATAGCAAGAAGCACGCTCTTGCTTTCTAGAGTCTCTAATACAGCAGGAAATCTGAGTGTGCCCAGAACAAAAGAAGGGTGTTTCCTACAAATACGGACCATATCTAGTCCAACTCTGCTTCATAAACTGATACATAGCACTGGTCCTCTAACATCCAATGCTTGTCTGTTAATATGAGGAACGTGTGAGCTCAGTGAACGATGTAGTTCGTTTGAGCTGAAAAGTGACTGGCCTTACCTGAAAGGAAGTCTTGCTTGTAGGAAGACACAGAGCCTGGGATTTAACTCCATTTCTGAAGGGAAACACACAGCATAGTTCTCATCCATGTATCACACTCTGCTTTAGAGCAAGAAGCATGCTCTTGCTTTCTAGAGTCTCTAAGACAGCAGGAAAAGTGTGTGTGCTGAGAACAAAAAACGGTGTTTCCTACACATACGGACCATATCTAGTCCAACTCTGCTTCTTAAACTGATACAAAGCACTGCTCCTCTAACATCCAATGCTTGTCTGTTAAGATGAGAAACGTGTGAGCTCCGTGAACGATGTAGTTCGTTTGAGCTGAAAAGTGACTGCCCTTACCTGAAACGAAGTCTTTTCTGTAGGAAGACACAGAGCCTGGTATTTAACTCCATTTCTGAAGGGAAAAACACAGCAGAGTTCTCATCCATTGATCACACTCTGCTTTAGAGCAAGAAGCACGCTCTTGCTTTCTAGAGTCTCTAATACAGCAGGAAATCGGAGTGTGCCCAGAAAAAAAGAACGGTGTTTCCTAAACATACGGACCATATCTAGTCCAACTCTGCTTCTTAAACTGATACAAAGCACTGGTCCTCTAACATTCAATGCTTGTCTGTTAAGATGAGAAACGTGTGAGCTCAGTGAACGATGTAGTTCGTTGGAGCAGAAAAGTGACTGCCCTTACCTGAAACGAAGTATTGCTTGTAGGAAGACACAGAGCCTGGGATTTAACTCCATTTCTGAAGGGAAACACACAGCATAGTTCTCATCCATGGATCACACTCTGCTTTAGAGCAAGAAGCATGCTCTTGCTTTCTAGAGTCTCTAAGACAGCAGGAAACGTGAGTGTGCTGAGACCAAGGAACGGTGGTTCCTACACATACGGACCATATCTAGTCCAACTCTACTTCTTAAACTGATACAAAGCACTGGTCCTCTAACATCCAATGCTTGTCTGTAGAGATGAGAAACGTGTGAGCTCCGTGAACGATGTAGTTCGTTTGAGCTGAAAAGTGACTGGCCTTACCTGAAAGGAAGTCTTGCTTGTAGGAAGACACAGAGCCTGGGATTTAACTCCATTTCTGAAGGGAAACTCACAGCATAGTTCTCATCCCTGGATCACACTCTGCTTTAGAGCGAGAAGCACGCTCTTGCTTTCTAGAGTCTCTAAGACAGCAGGAAACGTGAGTGTGCTGAGACTAAAGAACGGTGTTTCCTACACAAACAGACCATATCTAGTCCAACACTGCTTCTTAAACTGATACAAAGCACTGGTCCTCTAACATCCGATGCTTGTCTGTTAAGATTAGAAACGTGTGAGCTCCGTGAACGATGTAGTTCCTTTGAGCTGAAAAGTGACTGCCCTTACCTGAAACGAAGTCTTGCTTGTAGGAAGACACAGAGCCAGGGATTTAACTCCATTTCTGAAGGGAAACACACAGCATAGTTCTCACCCATGGATCACACTCTGCTTAACAGCAAGAAGCACGCTCTTGCTTTCTAGACTCTCTAATACAGCAGGAAATCTGAGTGTGCCCAGAACAAAAGAACGGAGTTTCCTACACATACGGACCATATGTAGTCCAAATCTGCTTCTGAAACTGATACAAAGCTCTTGTCCTCTAACATCCAATGCTTGTCAGTTAAGATAAGAAACGTGTGAGCTTCATGAACAATGTAGTTTGGTTGAGCAGAAAAGTGACTGCCCTTACCTGAAACGAAGTCTTGCTTGTAGGAAGACACAGAGCCTGGGATTTAACTCCATTTCTGAAGGGAAAAACACAGCAGAGTTCTCATCCATTGATCACACTCTGCTTTAGAGCAAGAAGCACGCTCTTGCTTTCTAGAGTCTCTAATACAGCAGGAAATCGGAGTGTGCCCAGAAAAAAAGAACGGTGTTTCCTAAACATACGGACCATATCTAGTCCAACTCTGCTTCTTATACTGATACAAAGCACTGGCCCTCTAACATTCAATGCTTGTCTGTTAAGATGAGAAACGTGTGAGCTCAGTGAACGATGTAGTTCGTTTGAGCTGAAAAGTGACTGCCCTTACCTGAAACGAAGTCTTGCTTGTAGGAAGACACAGAGCCTGGGATTTAACTCCATTTCTGAAGGGAAACACACAGCAGTGTTCTCATCCATGGATCACACTCTGCTTTAGAGCAAGAAGCATGCTCTTGCTTTCTAGAGTCTCTAAGACAGCAGGACAGGTGAGTGTGCTGAGACCAAAGAACGGTGTTTCCTACACATACGGACCATATCTAGTCCAACTCTGCTTCTTAAACTGATACAAACACTGGTCCTCTAACATCCAATCCTTGTCTGTTGAGATGAGAAACGTGTGAGCTCCGTGAATGATGTAGTTCGTTTGAGCTGAAAAGTGACTGCCAATACCTGAAACGAAGTCTTGCTTCTAGGAAGACACAGAGCATGGGATTGAACTCCATTTCTGAAGTGAAACACACAGCAGTGTTCTCATCCATTGATCACACTCTGCTTTAGAACAAGAAGCACACTCTTGTTTTCTAGAGTCTCTAAGACAGCAGGAAACGTGAGTTTGCTGAGAAAAAAGAACGGTGTTTCCTACACATACAGACATTATATAGTCCAAAACTGCTTCTGAAACTGATACAAAGCACTGGTCCTCTAACATCCAATGCTTGTCTGTTAAGATGAGAAACGTGTGAGCTCCGTGAACGATGTAGTTCCTTTGAGCTGAAAAGTGACTGCCCTTACCTGAAACGAAGTCTTTTCTGAGGGAAGACACAGAGCCTGGGATTTAACTCCATTTCTGAAGGGAAACACACAGCAGAGTTCTCATCCATTGATCACACTCTGCTTTAGAGCAAGAAGCACGCTCTTGCTTTCTAGAGTCTCTAATACAGCAGGAAATCGGAGTGTGCCCAGAAAAAAAGAACGGTGTTTCCTAAACATACGGACCATATCTAGTCCAACTCTGCTTCTTATACTGATACAAAGCACTGGCCCTCTAACATTCAATGCTTGTCTGTTAAGATGAGAAACGTGTGAGCTCAGTGAACGATGTAGTTCGTTTGAGCTGAAAAGTGACTGCCCTTACCTGAAACGAAGTCTTGCTTGTAGGAAGACACAGAGCCTGGGATTTAACTCCATTTCTGAAGGGAAACACACAGCAGTGTTCTCATCCATGGATCACACTCTGCTTTAGAGCAAGAAGCATGCTCTTGCTTTCTAGAGTCTCTAAGACAGCAGGACAGGTGAGTGTGCTGAGACCAAAGAACGGTTTTTCCTACACATACAGACATTATATAGTCCAAAACTGCTTCTGAAACTGATACAAAGCACTGGTCCTCTAACATCCAATGCTTGTCTGTTAAGATGAGAAACGTGTGAGCTCCGTGAACGATGTAGTTCCTTTGAGCTGAAAAGTGACTGCCCTTACCTGAAACGAAGTCTTTTCTGTAGGAAGACACAGAGCCTGGGATTTAACTCCATTTCTGAAGGGAAACACACAGCAGAGTTCTCATCCATTGATCACACTCTGCTTTAGAGCAAGAAGCACGCTCTTGCTTTCTAGAGTCTCTAATACAGCAGGAAATCGGAGAGTGCCCAGAAAAAAAGAACGGTGTTTCCTAAACATACGGACCATATCTAGTCCAACTCTGCTTCTTAAACTGATACAAAGCACTGGTCCTCTAACATTCAATGCTTGTCTGTTAATATGAGAAACGTGTGAGCTCAGTGAACGATGTAGTTCGTTTGAGCTGAAAAGTGACTGCCCTTACCTGAAACGAAGTCTTGCTTGTAGGAAGACACAGAGCCTGGGATTTAACTCCATTTCTGAAGGGAAACACACAGCATAGTTCTCATCCATGGATCACACTCTGCTTTAGAGCTAGAAGCATGCTCTTGCTTTCTGGAGTCTCTAAGACAGCAGGAAACGTGAGTGTGCTGAGACCAAAGAACAGTGTTTCCTACACATACGGACCATATCTAGTCCACCTCTGCTTCTTAAACTGATACAAAGCACTGGTCCTCTAACATCCAATGCTTGTCTGTTGAGATGAGAATCGTGTGAGCTCCGTGAACGATGTAGTTCGTTTGAGCTGAAAAGTGACTGCCCTTACCTGAAACGAAGTCTTGCTTGTAGGAAGACACAGAGCCTGGGATTTAACTCCATTTCTGAAGGGAAACACACAGCATAGTTCTCATCCATGGATCACACTCTGCTTTAGAGCAAGAAGCATGCTCTTGCTTTCTAGAGTCTCTAAGACAGCAGGAAACGTGAGTGTGCTGAGAACAAAGAACGGTGTTTCCTACACATACAGACCATATCTAGTCCAACTCTGCTTCTTAAACTGATACAAAGCACTGGTCCTCTAACATCCGATGCTTGTCCGTTAAGATTAGAAACGTGTGAGCTCCGTCAACGATGTAGTTCCTTTGAGCTGAAAAGTGACTGCCCTTACCTGAAACGAAGTCTTGCTTGTAGGAAGACACAGAGCCAGGGATTTAACTCCATTTCTGAAGGGAAACACACAGCATAGTTCTCACCCATGGATCACACTCTGCTTAACAGCAAGAAGCACGCTCTTGCTTTCTAGACTCTCTAATACAGCAGGAAATCTGAGTGTGTCCAGAACAAAATAACGGAGTTTCCTACACATACGGACCATATGTAGTCCAACTCTGCTTCTGAAACTGATACAAAGCACTGGTCCTCTAACATCCAATGCTTGTCTGTTAAGATGAGAAAAGTGTGAGCTTCTTGAACGATGTAGTTCGTTTGAGCTGAAAAGTGACTGCCCTTACCTGAAATGAAGTCTTGCCTGTAGGAAGACACAGAGCCTGGGATTTAACTCCATTTCTGAAGGGAAACACACAGCATAGTTCTCATCCATGCATCACGCTCTGCTTTATAGCAAGAAGCACGCTCTTGCTTTCTAGAGTCTCTAATACAGCAGGAAATCTGAGTGTGCCCAGAACAAAAGAAGGGTGTTTCCTACACATACGGACCATATCTAGTCCAACTCTGCTTCTTAAACTGATACATAGCACTGGTCCTCTAACATCCAATGCTTGTCTGTTAATATGAGAAACGTGTGAGCTCAGTGAACGATGTAGTTCGTTTGAGCTGAAAAGTGACTGGCCTTACCTGAAAGGAAGTCTTGCTTGTAGGAAGACACAGAGCCTGGGATTTAACTCCATTTCTGAAGGGAAACACACAGCATAGTTCTCATCCATGTATCACACTCTGCTTTAGAGCAAGAAGCATGCTCTTGCTTTCTAGATTCTCTAAGACAGCAGGAAAAGTGTGTGTGCTGAGAACAAAAAACGGTGTTTCCTACACATACGGACCATATCTAGTCCAACTCTGCTTCTTAAACTGATACAAAGCACTGCTCCTCTAACATCCAATGCTTGTCTGTTAAGATGAGAAACGTGTGAGCTCCGTGAACGATATAGTTCCTTTGAGCTGAAAAGTGACTGCCCTTACCTGAAACGAAGTCTTTTCTGTAGGAAGACACAGAGCCTGCGATTTAACTCCATTTCTGAAGGGAAACACACAGCAGAGTTCTCATCCATTGATCACACTCTGCTTTAGAGCAAGAAGCACGCTCTTGCTTTCTAGAGTCTCTAATACAGCAGGAAATCGGAGAGTGCCCAGAAAAAAAGAACGGTGTTTCCTAAACATACGGACCATATCTAGTCCAACTCTGCTTCTTAAACTGATACAAAGCACTGGTCCTCTAACATTCAATGCTTGTCTGTTAATATGAGAAACGTGTGAGCTCAGTGAACGATGTAGTTCGTTTGAGCTGAAAAGTGACTGCCCTTACCTGAAACGAAGTCTTGCTTGTAGGAAGACACAGAGCCTGGGATTTAACTCCATTTCTGAAGGGAAACACACAGCATAGTTCTCATCCATGGATCACACTCTGCTTTAGAGCTAGAAGCATGCTCTTGCTTTCTGGAGTCTCTAAGACAGCAGGAAACGTGAGTGTGCTGAGACCAAAGAACAGTGTTTCCTACACATACGGACCATATCTAGTCCACCTCTGCTTCTTAAACTGATACAAAGCACTGGTCCTCTAACATCCAATGCTTGTCTGTTGAGATGAGAATCGTGTGAGCTCCGTGAACGATGTAGTTCGTTTGAGCTGAAAAGTGACTGCCCTTACCTGAAACGAAGTCTTGCTTGTAGGAAGACACAGAGCCTGGGATTTAACTCCATTTCTGAAGGGAAACACACAGCATAGTTCTCATCCATGGATCACACTCTGCTTTAGAGCGAGAAGCATGCTCTTGCTTTCTAGAGTCTCTAAGACAGCAGGAAACGTGAGTGTGCTGAGAACAAAGAACGGTGTTTCCTACACATACAGACCATATCTAGTCCAACTCTGCTTCTTAAACTGATACAAAGCACTGGTCCTCTAACATCCGATGCTTGTCCGTTAAGATTAGAAACGTGTGAGCTCCGTCAACGATGTAGTTCCTTTGAGCTGAAAAGTGACTGCCCTTACCTGAAACGAAGTCTTGCTTGTAGGAAGACACAGAGCCAGGGATTTAACTCCATTTCTGAAGGGAAAAACACAGCATAGTTCTCACCCATGGATCACACTCTGCTTAACAGCAAGAAGCACGCTCTTGCTTTCTAGACTCTCTAATACAGCAGGAAATCTGAGTGTGTCCAGAACAAAATAACGGAGTTTCCTACACATACGGACCATATGTAGTCCAAATCTGATTCTGAAACTGATACAAAGCTCTTGTCCTCTAACATCCAATGCTTGTCAGTTAAGATAAGAAACGTGTGAGCTTCATGAACAATGTAGTTTGGTTGAGCAGAAAAGTGACTGCCCTTACCTGAAACGAAGTCTTCCTTGTAGGAAGACACAGAGCCTGGGATTTAACTCCATTTCTGAAGTGAAACACACAGCAGTGTTCTCATCCATTGATCACACTCTGCTTTAGAACAAGAAGCACGCTCTTGCTTTCTAGAGTCTCTAAGACAGCAGGAAACGTGAGTGTGCTGAGAACAAAAGAACGGTGTTTCCTACACATACGGACATTATATAGTCCAACTCTGCTTCTGAAACTGATACAAAGCACTGGTCCTCTAACATCCAATGCTTGTCTGTTAAGATGAGAAAAGTGTGAGCTTCTTGAACGATGTAGTTCGTTTGAGCTGAAAAGTGACTGCCCTTACCTGAAATGAAGTCTTGCCTGTAGGAAGACACAGAGCCTGGGATTTAACTCCATTTCTGAAGGGAAACACACAGCATAGTTCTCATCCATGCATCACGCTCTGCTTTATAGCAAGAAGCACGCTCTTGCTTTCTAGAGTCTCTAATACAGCAGGAAATCTGAGTGTGCCCAGAACAAAAGAAGGGTGTTTCCTACACATACGGACCATATCTAGTCCAACTCTGCTTCTTAAACTGATACATAGCACTGGTCCTCTAACATCCAATGCTTGTCTGTTAATATGAGAAACGTGTGAGCTCAGTGAACGATGTAGTTCGTTTGAGCTGAAAAGTGACTGGCCTTACCTGAAAGGAAGTCTTGCTTGTAGGAAGACACAGAGCCTGGGATTTAACGCCATTTCTGAAGGGAAACACACAGCATAGTTCTCATCCATGTATCACACTCTGCTTTAGAGCAAGAAGCATGCTCTTGCTTTCTAGATTCTCTAAGACAGCAGGAAAAGTGTGTGTGCTGAGAACAAAAAACGGTGTTTCCTACACATACGGACCATATCTAGTCCAACTCTGCTTCTTAAACTGATACAAAGCACTGGTCCTCTAACATCCAATGCTTGTCTGTTAAGAGGAGAAACGTGTGAGCTCCGTGAACGATGTAGTTCGTTTGAGCTGAAAAGTGACTGCCCTTACCTGAAACGAAGTCTTTTCTGTAGGAAGACACAGAGCCTGGTATTTAACTCCATTTCTGAAGGGAAAAACACAGCAGAGTTCTCATCCATTGATCACACTCTGCTTTAGAGCAAGAAGCACGCTCTTGCTTTCTAGAGTCTCTAATATAGCAGGAAATCGGAGTGTGCCCAGAAAAAAAAAACGGTGTTTCCTAAACATACGGACCATATCTAGTCCAACTCTGCTTCTTAAACTGATACAAAGCACTGGTCCTCTAACATTCAATGCTTGTCTGTTAAGATGAGAAACGTGTGAGCTCAGTGAACGATGTAGTTCGTTTGAGCTGAAAAGTGACTGCCCTTACCTGAAACGAAGTCTTGCTTGTAGGAAGACACAGAGCCTGGGATTTAACTCCATTTCTGATGGGAAACACACAGCATAGTTCTCATCCATGGATCACACTCTGCTTTAGAGCAAGAAGCATGCTCTTGCTTTCTAGAGTCTCTAAGACAGCAGGAAACGTGAGTGTGCTGAGACCAAAGAACAGTGTTTCCTACACATACGGACCAATCTAGTCCACCTCTGCTTCTTAAACTGATACAAAGCACTGGTCCTCTAACATCCAATGCTTGTCTGTTTAGATGAGAATCGTGTGAGCTCCGTGAATGATGTAGTTCGTTTGAGCAGAAAAGTGACTGCCCTTACCTGAAACGAACTCTTGCTTGTAGGAAGACACAGAGCCTGGGATTTAACTCCATTTCTGAAGGGAAGAACACAGCATAGTTCTCACCCATGGATCACACTCTGCTTAACAGCAAGAAGCACGCTCTTGCTTTCTAGACTCTCTAATACAGCAGGAAATCTGAGTGTGCCCAGAACAAAAGAACGGAGTTTCCTACACATACGGACCATATGCAGTCCAAATCTGCTTCTGAAACTGATACAAAGCTCTTGTCCTCTAACATCCAATGCTTGTCAGTTAAGATAAGAAACGTGTGAGCTTCATGAACAATGTAGTTTGGTTGAGCAGAAAAGTGACTGCCCTTACCTGAAACGAAGTCTTCCTTGTAGGAAGACACAGAGCCTGGGATTTAACTCCATTTCTGAAGTGAAACACACAGCAGTGTTCTCATCCATTGATCACACTCTGCTTTAGAACAAGAAGCACGCTCTTGCTTTCTAGAGTCTCTAAGACAGCAGGAAACGTGAGTGTGCTGAGAACAAAAGAACGGTGTTTCCTACACATACGGACATTATATAGTCCAACTCTGCTTCTGAAACTGATACAAAGCACTGGTCCTCTAACATCCAATGCTTGTCTGTTAAGATGAGAAAAGTGTGAGCTTCTTGAAAGATGTAGTTCGTTTGAGCTGAAAAGTGACTGCCCTTACCTGAAATGAAGTCTTGCCTGTAGGAAGACACAGAGCCTGGGATTTAACTCCATTTCTGAAGGGAAACACACAGCATAGTTCTCATCCATACATCACGCTCTGCTTTATAGCAAGAAGCACGCTCTTGCTTTCTAGAGTCTCTAATACAGCAGGAAATCTGAGTGTGCCCAGAACAAAAGAAGGGTGTTTCCTACACATACGGACCATATCTAGTCCAACTCTGCTTCTTAAACTGATACATAGCACTGGTCCTCTGACATCCAATGCTTGTCTGTTAATATGAGAAACGTGTGAGCTCATTGAACGATGTAGTTCGTTTGAGCTGAAAAGTGACTGGCCTTACCTGAAAGGAAGTCTTGCTTGTAGGAAGACACAGAGCCTGGGATTTAACTCCATTTCTGAAGGGAAACATACAGCATAGTTCTCATCCATGTATCATACTCTGCTTTAGAGCAAGAAGCATGCTCTTGCTTTCTAGATTCTCTAAGACAGCAGGAAAAGTGTGTGTGCTGAGAACAAAAAACGGTGTTTCCTACACATACGGACCATATCTAGTCCAACTCTGCTTCTTAAACTGATACAAAGCACTGCTCCTCTAACATCCAAAGCTTGTCTGTTAAGATGAGAAACGTGTGAGCTCCGTGAACGAAGTAGTTCCTTTGAGCTGAAAAGTGACTGCCCTTACCTGAAACGAAGTCTTTTCTGTAGGAAGACACAGAGCCTGGGATTTAACTCCATTTCTGAAGGGAAAAACACAGCAGAGTTCTCATCCATTGATCACACTCTGCTTTAGAGCAAGAAGCACGCTCTTGCTTTCTAGAGTCTCTAATACAGCAGGAAATCGGAGTGTGCCCAGAAAAAAAGAACGGTGTTTCCTAAACATACGGACCATATCTAGTCCAACTCTGCTTCTTAAACTGATACAAAGCACTGGTCCTCTAACATTCAATGCTTGTCTGTTAAGATGAGAAACGTGTGAGCTCAGTGAACGATGTAGTTCGTTTGAGCTGAAAAGTGACTGCCCTTACCTGAAACGAAGTCTTGCTTTTAGGAAGACACAGAGCCTGGGATTTAACTCCATTTCTGAAGGGAAACACACAGCATAGTTCTCATCCATGGATCACACTCTGCTTTAGAGCAAGAAGCATGCTCTTGCTTTCTAGAGTCTCTAAGACAGCAGGAAACGTGAGTGTGCTGAGACCAAAGAACAGTGTTTCCTACACATACGGACCAATCTAGTCCACCTCTGCTTCTTAAACTGATACAAAGCACTGGTCCACTAACATCCAATGCTTGTCTGTTTAGATGAGAATCGTGTGAGCTCCGTGAACGATGTAGTTCGTTTGAGCTGAAAAGTGACTGCCCTTACCTGAAACGAAGTCTTGCTTGTAGGAAGACACAGAGCCAGGGATTTAACTCCATTTCTGAAGGGAAAAACACAGCATAGTTCTCACCCATGGATCACACTCTGCTTAACAGCAAGAAGCACGCTCTTGCTTTCTAGACTCTCTAATACAGCAGGAAATCTGAGTGTGCCCAGAACAAAAGAACGGAGTTTCCTACACATACGGACCATATGTAGTCCAAATCTGCTTCTGAAACTGATACAAAGCTCTTGTCCTCTAACATCCAATGGTTGTCATTTAAGATAAGAAACGTGTGAGCTTCATGAACAATGTAGTTTGGTTGAGCAGAAAAGTGACTGCCCTTACCTGAAACGAAGTCTTCCTTGTAGGATGACACAGAGCCTGGGATTTAACTCCATTTCTGAAGTGAATCACACAGCAGTGTTCTCATCCATTGATCACACTCTGCTTTAGAACAAGAAGCACGCTCTTGCTTTCTAGAGTCTCTAAGACAGCAGGAAACGTGAGTGTGCTGAGAACAAAAGAACGGTGTTTCCTACACATACGGACATTATATAGTCCAACTCTGCTTCTGAAATTGATACAAAGCACTGGTCCTCTAACATCCAATGCTTGTCTGTTAAGATGAGAAAAGTGTGAGCTTCGTGAACGATGTAGTTCGTTTGAGCTGAAAAGTGACTCCCCTTACCTGAAATGAAGTCTTGCCTGTAGGAAGACACAGAGCCTGGGATTTAACTCCATTTCTGAAGGGAAACACACAGCATAGTTCTCATCCATGCATCACGCTCTGCTTTATAGCAAGAAGCAAGCTCTTGCTTTCTAGAGTCTCTAATACAGCAGGAAATCTGAGTGTGCCCAGAACAAAAGAAGGGTGTTTCCTACACATACGGACCATATCTAGTCCAACTCTGCTTCTTAAACTGATACATAGCACTGGTCCTCTAACATCCAATGCTTGTCTGTTAATATGAGAAACGTGTGAGCTCAGTGAACGATGTAGTTCGTTTGAGCTGAAAAGTGACTGGCCTTACCTGAAAGGAAGTCTTGCTTGTAGGAAGACACAGAGCCTGGGATTTAACTCCATTTCTGAAGGGAAACACACAGCATAGTTCTCATCCATGTATCACACTCTGCTTTAGAGCAAGAAGCATGCTCTTGCTTTCTAGATTCTCTAAGACAGCAGGAAAAGTGTGTGTGCTGAGAACAAAAAACGGTGTTTCCTACACATACGGACCATATCTAGTCCAACACTGCTTCTTAAACTGATACAAAGCACTGCTCCTCTAACATCCAATGCTTGTCTGTTAAGATGAGAAACGTGTGAGCTCCGGGAACGATGTAGTTCGTTTGAGCTGAAAAGTGACTGCCCTTACCTGAAACGAAGTCTTTTCTGTAGGAAGACACAGAGCCTGGGATTTAACTCCATTTCTGAAGGGAAAAACACAGCAGAGTTCTCATCCATTGATCACACTCTGCTTTAGAGCAAGAAGCACGCTCTTGCTTTCTAGAGTCTCTAATACAGCAGGAAATCGGAGTGTGCCCAGAAAAAAAGAACGGTGTCTCCTAAACATATGGACCATATCTAGTCCAACTCTGCTTCTTAAACTGATACAAAGCACTGGTCCTCTAACATTCAATGCTTGTCTGTTAAGATGAGAAACGTGTGAGCTCAGTGAACGATGTAGTTCGTTTGAGCTGAAAAGTGACTGCCCTTACCTGAAACGAAGTCTTGTTTGTAGGAAGACACAGAGCCTGGGATTTAACTCCATTTCTGAAGGGAAACAGACAGCATAGTTCTCATCCATGGATCACACTCTGCTTTAGAGCAAGAAGCATCCTCTTGCTTTCTAGAGTCTCTAAGACAGCAGGAAACGTGAGTGTGCTGAGACCAAAGAACAGTGTTTCCTACACATACGGACCAATCTAGTCCACCTCTGCTTCTTAAACTGATACAAAGCACTGGTCCTCTAACATCCAATGCTTGTCTGTTTAGATGAGAATCGTGTGAGCTCCGTGAACGATGTAGTTCGTTTGAGCTGAAAAGTGACTGCCCTTACCTGAAACGAAGTCTTGCTTGTAGGAAGACACAGAGCCAGGGATTTAACTCCATTTCTGAAGGGAAAAACACAGCATACTTCTCACCCATGGATCACACTCTGCTTAACAGCAAGAAGCACGCTCTTGCTTTCTAGACTCTCTAATACAGCAGGAAATCTGAGTGTGCCCAGAACAAAAGAACGGAGTTTCCTACACATACGGACCATATGTAGTCCAAATCTGCTTCTGAAACTGATACAAAGCTCTTGTCCTCTAACATCCAATGGTTGTCATTTAAGATAAGAAACGTGTGAGCTTCATGAACAATGTAGTTTGGTTGAGGAGAAAAGTGACTGCCCTTACCTGAAACGAAGTCTTCCCTGTAGGAAGACACAGAGCCTGGGATTTAACTCCATTTCTGAAGTGAAACACACAGCAGTGTTCTCATCCATTGATCACACTCTGCTTTAGAACAAGAAGCACGCTCTTGCTTTCTAGAGTCTCTAAGACAGCAGGAAACGTGAGTGTGCTGAGAACAAAAGAACGGTGTTTCCTACACATACGGACATTATATAGTCCAACTCTGCTTCTGAAATTGATACAAAGCACTGGTCCTCTAACATCCAATGCTTGTCTGTTAAGATGAGAAAAGTGTGAGCTTCTTGAACGATGTAGTTCGTTTGAGCTGAAAAGTGACTGCCCTTACCTGAAATGAAGTCTTGCCTGTAGGAAGACACAGAGCCTGGGATTTAACTCCATTTCTGAAGGGAAACACACAGCATAGTTCTCATCCATGCATCACGCTCTGCTTTATAGCAAGAAGCAAGCTCTTGCTTTCTAGAGTCTCTAATACAGCAGGAAATCTGAGTGTGCCCAGAACAAAAGAAGGGTGTTTCCTACACATACGGACCATATCTAGTCCAACCCTGCTTCTTAAACTGATACATAGCACTGGTCCTCTAACATCCAATGCTTGTCTGTCAATATGAGAAATGTGTGAGCTCAGTGAACGATGTAGTTCGTTTGAGCTGAAAAGTGACTGGCCTTACCTGAAAGGAAGTCTTGCTTGTAGGAAGACACAGAGCCTGGGATTTAACTCCATTTCTGAAGGGAAACACACAGCATAGTTCTCATCCATGTATCACACTCTGCTTTAGAGCAAGAAGCATGCTCTTGCTTTCTAGATTCTCTAAGACAGCAGGAAAAGTGTGTGTGCTGAGAACAAAAAACGGTGTTTCCTACACATACGGACCATATCTAGTCCAACACTGCTTCTTAAACTGATACAAAGCACTGCTCCTCTAACATCCAATGCTTGTCTGTTAAGATGAGAAACGTGTGAGCTCCGTGAACGATGTAGTTCGTTTGAGCTGAAAAGTGACTGCCCTTACCTGAAACGAAGTCTTGCTTGTAGGAAGACACAGAGCCAGTGATTTAACTCCATTTCTGAAGGGAAAAACACAGCATACTTCTCACCCATGGATCACACTCTGCTTAACAGCAAGAAGCACGCTCTTGCTTTCTAGACTCTCTAATACAGCAGGAAATCTGAGTGTGCCCAGAACAAAAGAACGGAGTTTCCTACACATACGGACCATATGTAGTCCAAATCTGCTTCTGAAACTGATACAAAGCTCTTGTCCTCTAACATCCAATGGTTGTCATTTAAGATAAGAAACGTGTGAGCTTCATGAACAATGTAGTTTGGTTGAGCAGAAAAGTGACTGCCCTTACCTGAAACGAAGTCTTCCTTGTAGGAAGACACAGAGCCTGGGATTTAACTCCATTTCTGAAGTGAAACACACAGCAGTGTTCTCATCCATTGATCACACTCTGCTTTAGAACAAGAAGCACGCTCTTGCTTTCTAGAGTCTCTAAGACAGCAGGAAACGTGAGTGTGCTGAGAACAAAAGAACGGTGTTTCCTACACATACGGACATTATATAGTCCAACTCTGCTTCTGAAATTGATACAAAGCACTGGTCCTCTAACATCCAATGCTTGTCTGTTAAGATGAGAAAAGTGTGAGCTTCTTGAACGATGTAGTTCGTTTGAGCTGAAAAGTGACTGCCCTTACCTGAAATGAAGTCTTGCCTGTAGGAAGACACAGAGCCTGGGATTTAACTCCATTTCTGAAGGGAAACACACAGCATAGTTCTCATCCATGCATCACGCTCTGCTTTATAGCAAGAAGCAAGCTCTTGCTTTCTAGAGTCTCTAATACAGCAGGAAATCTGAGTGTGCCCAGAACAAAAGAAGGGTGTTTCCTACACATACGGACCATATCTAGTCCAACTCTGCTTCTTAAACTGATACATAGCACTGGTCCTCTAACATCCAATGCTTGTCTGTTAATATGAGAAACGTGTGAGCTCAGTGAACGATGTAGTTCGTTTGAGCTGAAAAGTGACTGGCCTTACCTGAAAGGAAGTCTTGCTTGTAGGAAGACACAGAGCCTGGGATTTAACTCCATTTCTGAAGGGAAACACACAGCATAGTTCTCATCCATGTATCACACTCTGCTTTAGAGCAAGAAGCATGCTCTTGCTTTCTAGATTCTCTAAGACAGCAGGAAAAGTGTGTGTGCTGAGAACAAAAAACGGTGTTTCCTACACATACGGACCATATCTAGTCCAACACTGCTTCTTAAACTGATACAAAGCACTGCTCCTCTAACATCCAATGCTTGTCTGTTAAGATGAGAAACGTGTGAGCTCCGGGAACGATGTAGTTCGTTTGAGCTGAAAAGTGACTGCCCTTACCTGAAACGAAGTCTTTTCTGTAGGAAGACACAGAGCCTGGGATTTAACTCCATTTCTGAAGGGAAAAACACAGCAGAGTTCTCATCCATTGATCACACTCTGCTTTAGAGCAAGAAGCACGCTCTTGCTTTCTAGAGTCTCTAATACAGCAGGAAATCGGAGTGTGCCCAGAAAAAAAGAACGGTGTCTCCTAAACATATGGACCATATCTAGTCCAACTCTGCTTCTTAAACTGATACAAAGCACTGGTCCTCTAACATTCAATGCTTGTCTCTTAAGATGAGAAACGTGTGAGCTCAGTGAACGATGTAGTTCGTTTGAGCTGAAAAGTGACTGCCCTTACCTGAAACGAAGTCTTGTTTGTAGGAAGACACAGAGCCTGGGATTTAACTCCATTTCTGAAGGGAAACAGACAGCATAGTTCTCATCCATGGATCACACTCTGCTTTAGAGCAAGAAGCATCCTCTTGCTTTCTAGAGTCTCTAAGACAGCAGGAAACGTGAGTGTGCTGAGACCAAAGAACAGTGTTTCCTACACATACGGACCAATCTAGTCCACCTCTGCTTCTTAAACTGATACAAAGCACTGGTCCTCTAACATCCAATGCTTGTCTGTTTAGATGAGAATCGTGTGAGCTCCGTGAACGATGTAGTTCGTTTGAGCTGAAAAGTGACTGCCCTTACCTGAAACGAAGTCTTGCTTGTAGGAAGACACAGAGCCAGGGATTTAACTCCATTTCTGAAGGGAAAAACACAGCATACTTCTCACCCATGGATCACACTCTGCTTAACAGCAAGAAGCACGCTCTTGCTTTCTAGACTCTCTAATACAGCAGGAAATCTGAGTGTGCCCAGAACAAAAGAACGGAGTTTCCTACACATACGGACCATATGTAGTCCAAATCTGCTTCTGAAACTGATACAAAGCTCTTGTCCTCTAACATCCAATGGTTGTCATTTAAGATAAGAAACGTGTGAGCTTCATGAACAATGTAGTTTGGTTGAGGAGAAAAGTGACTGCCCTTACCTGAAACGAAGTCTTCCCTGTAGGAAGACACAGAGCCTGGGATTTAACTCCATTTCTGAAGTGAAACACACAGCAGTGTTCTCATCCATTGATCACACTCTGCTTTAGAACAAGAAGCACGCTCTTGCTTTCTAGAGTCTCTAAGACAGCAGGAAACGTGAGTGTGCTGAGAACAAAAGAACGGTGTTTCCTACACATACGGACATTATATAGTCCAACTCTGCTTCTGAAATTGATACAAAGCACTGGTCCTCTAACATCCAATGCTTGTCTGTTAAGATGAGAAAAGTGTGAGCTTCTTGAACGATGTAGTTCGTTTGAGCTGAAAAGTGACTGCCCTTACCTGAAATGAAGTCTTGCCTGTAGGAAGACACAGAGCCTGGGATTTAACTCCATTTCTGAAGGGAAACACACAGCATAGTTCTCATCCATGCATCACGCTCTGCTTTATAGCAAGAAGCAAGCTCTTGCTTTCTAGAGTCTCTAATACAGCAGGAAATCTGAGTGTGCCCAGAACAAAAGAAGGGTGTTTCCTACACATACGGACCATATCTAGTCCAACACTGCTTCTTAAACTGATACAAAGCACTGCTCCTCTAACATCCAATGCTTGTCTGTTAAGATGAGAAACGTGTGAGCTCCGTGAACGATGTAGTTCGTTTGAGCTGAAAAGTGACTGCCCTTACCTGAAACGAAGTCTTGCTTGTAGGAAGACACAGAGCCAGTGATTTAACTCCATTTCTGAAGGGAAAAACACAGCATACTTCTCACCCATGGATCACACTCTGCTTAACAGCAAGAAGCACGCTCTTGCTTTCTAGACTCTCTAATACAGCAGGAAATCTGAGTGTGCCCAGAACAAAAGAACGGAGTTTCCTACACATACGGACCATATGTAGTCCAAATCTGCTTCTGAAACTGATACAAAGCTCTTGTCCTCTAACATCCAATGGTTGTCATTTAAGATAAGAAACGTGTGAGCTTCATGAACAATGTAGTTTGGTTGAGCAGAAAAGTGACTGCCCTTACCTGAAACGAAGTCTTCCTTGTAGGAAGACACAGAGCCTGGGATTTAACTCCATTTCTGAAGTGAAACACACAGCAGTGTTCTCATCCATTGATCACACTCTGCTTTAGAACAAGAAGCACGCTCTTGCTTTCTAGAGTCTCTAAGACAGCAGGAAACGTGAGTGTGCTGAGAACAAAAGAACGGTGTTTCCTACACATACGGACATTATATAGTCCAACTCTGCTTCTGAAATTGATACAAAGCACTGGTCCTCTAACATCCAATGCTTGTCTGTTAAGATGAGAAAAGTGTGAGCTTCTTGAACGATGTAGTTCGTTTGAGCTGAAAAGTGACTGCCCTTACCTGAAATGAAGTCTTGCCTGTAGGAAGACACAGAGCCTGGGATTTAACTCCATTTCTGAAGGGAAACACACAGCATAGTTCTCATCCATGCATCACGCTCTGCTTTATAGCAAGAAGCAAGCTCTTGCTTTCTAGAGTCTCTAATACAGCAGGAAATCTGAGTGTGCCCAGAACAAAAGAAGGGTGTTTCCTACACATACGGACCATATCTAGTCCAACTCTGCTTCTTAAACTGATACATAGCACTGGTCCTCTAACATCCAATGCTTGTCTGTTAATATGAGAAACGTGTGAGCTCAGTGAACGATGTAGTTCGTTTGAGCTGAAAAGTGACTGGCCTTACCTGAAAGGAAGTCTTGCTTGTAGGAAGACACAGAGCCTGGGATTTAACTCCATTTCTGAAGGGAAACACACAGCATAGTTCTCATCCATGTATCACACTCTGCTTTAGAGCAAGAAGCATGCTCTTGCTTTCTAGATTCTCTAAGACAGCAGGAAAAGTGTGTGTGCTGAGAACAAAAAACGGTGTTTCCTACACATACGGACCATATCTAGTCCAACACTGCTTCTTAAACTGATACAAAGCACTGCTCCTCTAACATCCAATGCTTGTCTGTTAAGATGAGAAACGTGTGAGCTCCGGGAACGATGTAGTTCGTTTGAGCTGAAAAGTGACTGCCCTTACCTGAAACGAAGTCTTTTCTGTAGGAAGACACAGAGCCTGGGATTTAACTCCATTTCTGAAGGGAAAAACACAGCAGAGTTCTCATCCATTGATCACACTCTGCTTTAGAGCAAGAAGCACGCTCTTGCTTTCTAGAGTCTCTAATACAGCAGGAAATCGGAGTGTGCCCAGAAAAAAAGAACGGTGTCTCCTAAACATATGGACCATATCTAGTCCAACTCTGCTTCTTAAACTGATACAAAGCACTGGTCCTCTAACATTCAATGCTTGTCTGTTAAGATGAGAAACGTGTGAGCTCAGTGAACGATGTAGTTCGTTTGAGCTGAAAAGTGACTGCCCTTACCTGAAACGAAGTCTTGTTTGTAGGAAGACACAGAGCCTGGGATTTAACTCCATTTCTGAAGGGAAACAGACAGCATAGTTCTCATCCATGGATCACACTCTGCTTTAGAGCAAGAAGCATCCTCTTGCTTTCTAGAGTCTCTAAGACAGCAGGAAACGTGAGTGTGCTGAGACCAAAGAACAGTGTTTCCTACACATACGGACCAATCTAGTCCACCTCTGCTTCTTAAACTGATACAAAGCACTGGTCCTCTAACATCCAATGCTTGTCTGTTTAGATGAGAATCGTGTGAGCTCCGTGAACGATGTAGTTCGTTTGAGCTGAAAAGTGACTGCCCTTACCTGAAACGAAGTCTTGCTTGTAGGAAGACACAGAGCCAGGGATTTAACTCCATTTCTGAAGGGAAAAACACAGCATACTTCTCACCCATGGATCACACTCTGCTTAACAGCAAGAAGCACGCTCTTGCTTTCTAGACTCTCTAATACAGCAGGAAATCTGAGTGTGCCCAGAACAAAAGAACGGAGTTTCCTACACATACGGACCATATGTAGTCCAAATCTGCTTCTGAAACTGATACAAAGCTCTTGTCCTCTAACATCCAATGCTTGTCAGTTAAGATAAGAAACGTGTGAGCTTCATGAACAATGTAGTTTGGTTGAGCAGAAAAGTGACTGCCCTTACCTGAAACGAAGTCTTCCTTGTAGGAAGACACAGAGCCTGGGATTTAACTCCATTTCTGAAGTGAAACACACAGCAGTGTTCTCATCCATTGATCACACTCTGCTTTAGAACAAGAAGCACGCTCTTGCTTTCTAGAGTCTCTAATAAAGCAGGAAATCGGAGTGTGCCCAGAAAAAAAGAACGGTGTTTCCTAAACATATGGACCATATCTAGTCCAACTCTGCTTCTTAAACTGATACAAAGCACTGGTCCTCTAACATTCAATGCTTGTCTGTTAAGATGAGAAACGTGAGAGCTTCGTGAACGATGTAGTTTTTTTGAGCAGAAAAATGACTGCCCTTACCTGAAACGAAGTCTTGCTTGTAGGAAGACACAGAGCCTGGGATTTAACTCCATTTCTGAAGGGAAACACACAGCATAGTTCTCATCCTTGGATCACACTCTGCTTTAGAACAAGAAGCATGCTCTTGCTTTCTAGAGTCTCTAAGACAGCAGGAAACGTGAGTGTGCTGAGACCAAAGAACAGTGTTTCCTACACATACGGACCAATCTAGTCCACCTCTGCTTCTTAAACTGATACAAAGCACTGGTCCTCTAACATCCAATGCTTGTCTGTTTAGATGAGAATCGTGTGAGCTCCGTGAACGATGTAGTTCGTTTGAGCTGAAAAGTGACTGCCCTTACCTGAAACGAAGTCTTGCTTGTAGGAAGACACAGAGCCAGGGATTTAACTCCATTTCTGAAGGGAAAAACACACCATAGTTCTCACCCATGGATCACACTCTGCTTAACAGCAAGAAGCACGCTCTTGCTTTCTAGACTCTCTAATACAGCAGGAAATCTGAGTGTGCCCAGAACAAAAGAACGGAGTTTCCTACACATACGGACCATATGTAGTCCAAATCTGCTTCTGAAACTGATACAAAGCTCTTGTCCTCTAACATCCAATGCTTGTCAGTTAAGATAAGAAACGTGTGAGCTTCATGAACAATGTAGTTTGGTTGAGCAGAAAAGTGACTGCCCTTACCTGAAACGAAGTCTTCCTTGTAGGAAGACACAGAGCCTGGGATTTAACTCCATTTCTGAAGTGAAACACACAGCAGTGTTCTCATCCATTGATCACACTCTGCTTTAGAACAAGAAGCACGCTCTTGCTTTCTAGAGTCTCTAAGACAGCAGGAAACGTGAGTGTGCTGAGAACAAAAGAACGGTGTTTCCTACACGTACGGACAATATATAGTCCAACTCTGCTTCTGAAATTGATACAAAGCACTGGTCCTCTAACATCCAATGCTTGTCTGTTAAGATGAGAAAAGTGTGAGCTTCTTGAACGATGTAGTTCGTTTGAGCTGAAAAGTGACTGCCCTTACCTGAAATGAAGTCTTGCCTGTAGGAAGACACAGAGCCTGGGATTTAACTCCATTTCTGAAGGGAAACACACAGCATAGTTCTCATCCATGCATCACGCTCTGCTTTATAGCAAGAAGCACGCTCTTGCTTTCTAGAGTCTCTAATACAGCAGGAAATCTGAGTGTGCCCAGAACAAAAGAAGGGTGTTTCCTACACATACGGACCATATCTAGTCCAACTCTGCTTCTTAAACTGATACATAGCACTGGTCCTCTAACATCCAATGCTTGTCTGTTAATATGAGAAACGTGTGAGCTCAGTGAACGATGTAGTTCGTTTGAGCTGAAAAGTGACTGGCCTTACCTGAAAGGAAGTCTTGCTTGTAGGAAGACACAGAGCCTGGGATTTAACGCCATTTCTGAAGGGAAACACACAGCATAGTTCTCATCCATGTATCACACTCTGCTTTAAAGCAAGAAGCATTCTCTTGCTTTCTAGATTCTCTAAGACAGCAGGAAAAGTGTGTGTGCTGAGAACAAAAAACGGTGTTTCCTACACATACGGGCCATATCTAGTCCAACACTGCTTCTTAAACTGATACAAAGCACTGCTCCTCTAACATCCAATGCTTGTCTGTTAAGATGAGAAACGTGCGAGCTACGGGAACGATGTAGTTCGTTTGAGCTGAAAAGTGACTGCCCTTACCTGAAACGAAGTCTTTTCTGTAGGAAGACACAGAGCCTGGGATTTAACTCCATTTCTGAAGGGAAAAACACAGCAGAGTTCTCATCCATTGATCACACTCTGCTTTAGAGCAAGAAGCACGCTCTTGCTTTCTAGAGTCTCTAATACAGCAGGAAATCGGAGTGTGCCCAGAAAAAAAGAACGGTGTTTCCTACACATACGGACCATATGTAGTCCAAATCTGCTTCTGAAACTGATACAATGCACTGTTCCTCTAATATCCAATGCTTGTCAGTTAAGATGAGAAACGTGTGAGCTCAGTGAACGATGTAGTTCGTTTGAGCTGAAAAGTGACTGCCCTTACCTGAAACGAAGTCTTGCTTGTAGGAAGACACAGAGCCTGGGATTTAACTCCATTTCTGAAGGGAAACACACAGCATAGTTCTCATCCATGGATCACACTCTGCTTTAGAGCAAGAAGCATGCTCTTGCTTTCTAGAGTCTCTAAGACAGCAGGAAACGTGAGTGTGCTGAGACCAAAGAACAGTGTTTCCTACACATATGGACCAATCTAGTCCACCTCTGCTTCTTAAACTGATACAAAGCACTGGTCCTCTAACATCCAATGCTTGTCTGTTTAGATGAGAATCGTGTGAGCTCCGTGAACGATGTGGTTCGTTTGAGCTGAAAAGTGACTGCCCTTACCTGAAACGAAGTCTTGCTTGTAGGAAGACACAGAGCCAGGGATTTAACTCCATTTCTGAAGGGAAAAACACAGCATAGTTCTCACCCATGGATCACACTCTGCTTAACAGCAAGAAGCACGCTCTTGCTTTCTAGACTCTCTAATACAGCAGGAAATCTGAGTGTGCCCAGAACAAAAGAACGGAGTTTCCTACACATACGGACCATATGTAGTCCAAATCTGCTTCTGAAACTGATACAAAGCTCTTGTCTTCTAACATCCAATGCTTGTCAGTTAAGATAAGAAACGTGTGAGCTTCATGAACAATGTAGTTTGGTTGAGCAGAAAAGTGACTGCCCTTACCTGAAACGAAGTCTTCCTTGTAGGAAGACACAGAGCCTGGGATTTAACTCCATTTCTGAAGGGAAAAACACAGCAGTGTTCTCATCCATTGATCACACTCTGCTTTAGAACAAGAAGCACGCTCTTGCTTTCTAGAGTCTCTAAGACAGCAGGAAACGTGAGTGTGCTGAGAACAAAAGAACGGTGTTTCCTACACGTACGGACATTATATAGTCCAACTCTGCTTCTGAAATTGATACAAAGCACTGGTCCTCTAACATCCAATGCTTGTCTGTTAAGATGAGAAAAGTGTGAGCTTCTTGAACGATGTAGTTCGTTTGAGCTGAAAAGTGACTGCCCTTACCTGAAACGAAGTCTTGCTTGTAGGAAGACACAGAGCCTGGGATTTAACTCCATTTCTGAAGGGAAACACACAGCATAGTTCTCATCCATGGATCACACTCTGCTTTAGAGCAAGAAGCATGCTCTTGCTTTCTAGAGTCTCTAAGACAGCAGGAAACGTGAGTGTGCTGAGACCAAAGAACAGTGTTTCCTACACATATGGACCAATCTAGTCCACCTCTGCTTCTTAAACTGATACAAAGCACTGGTCCTCTAACATCCAATGCTTGTCTGTTTAGATGAGAATCGTGTGAGCTCCGTGAACGATGTGGTTCGTTTGAGCTGAAAAGTGACTGCCCTTACCTGAAACGAAGTCTTGCTTGTAGGAAGACACAGAGCCAGGGATTTAACTCCATTTCTGAAGGGAAAAACACAGCATAGTTCTCACCCATGGATCACACTCTGCTTAACAGCAAGAAGCACGCTCTTGCTTTCTAGACTCTCTAATACAGCAGGAAATCTGAGTGTGCCCAGAACAAAAGAACGGAGTTTCCTACACATACGGACCATATGTAGTCCAAATCTGCTTCTGAAACTGATACAAAGCTCTTGTCCTCTAACATCCAATGCTTGTCAGTTAAGATAAGAAACGTGTGAGCTTCATGAACAATGTAGTTTGGTTGAGCAGAAAAGTGACTGCCCTTACCTGAAACGAAGTCTTCCTTGTAGGAAGACACAGAGCCTGGGATTTAACTCCATTTCTGAAGTGAAACACACAGCAGTGTTCTCATCCATTGATCACACTCTGCTTTAGAACAAGAAGCACGCTCTTGCTTTCTAGAGTCTCTAAGACAGCAGGAAACGTGAGTGTGCTGAGAACAAAAGAACGGTGTTTCCTACACATACGGACATTATATAGTCCAACTCTGCTTCTGAAACTGATACAAAGCACTGGTCCTCTAACATCCAATGCTTGTCTGTTAAGATGAGAAAAGTGTGAGCTTCTTGAACGATGTAGTTCGTTTGAGCTGAAAAGTGACTGCCCTTACCTGAAATGAAGTCTTGCCTGTAGGATGACACAGAGCCTGGGATTTAACTCCATTTCTGAAGGGAAACACACAGCATAGTTCTCATCCATGCATCACGCTCTGCTTTATAGCAAGAAGCACGCTCTTGCTTTCTAGAGTCTCTAATACAGCAGGAAATCTGAGTGTGCCCAGAACAAAAGAAGGGTGTTTCCTACACATACGGACCATATCTAGTCCAACTCTGCTTCTTAAACTGATACATAGCACTGGTCCTCTAACATCCAATGCTTGTCTGTTAATATGAGAAACGTGTGAGCTCAGTGAACGATGTAGTTCGTTTGAGCTGAAAAGTGACTGGCCTTACCTGAAAGGAAGTCTTGCTTGTAGGAAGACACAGAGCCTGGGATTTAACTCCATTTCTGAAGGGAAACACACAGCATAGTTCTCATCCATGTATCACACTCTGCTTTAGAGCAAGAAGCATGCTCTTGCTTTCTAGATTCTCTAAGACAGCAGGAAAAGTGTGTGTGCTGAGAACAAAAAACGGTGTTTCCTACACATACGGACCATATCTAGTCCAACTCTGCTTCTTAAACTGATACAAAGCACTGCTCCTCTAACATCCAATGCTTGTCTGTTAAGATGAGAAACGTGTGAGCTACGTGAACGATGTAGTTCGTTTGAGCTGAAAAGTGACTGCCCTTACCTGAAACGAAGTCTTTTGTGTAGGAAGACACAGAGCCTGGTATTTAACTCCATTTCTGAAGGGAAAAACACAGCAGAGTTCTCATCCATTGATCACACTCTGCTTTAGAGCAAGAAGCACGCTCTTGCTTTCTAGAGTCTCTAATACAGCAGGAAATCGGAGTGTGCCCAGAAAACAAAAACGGTGTTTCCTAAACATACGGACCATATCTAGTCCAACTCTGCTTCTTAATCTGATACAAAGCACTGGTCCTCTAACATTCAATGCTTGTCTGTTAAGATGAGAAACGTGTGAGCTCAGTGAACGATGTAGTTCGTTTGAGCTGAAAAGTGACTGCCCTAACCTGAAATGAAGTCTTGCCTGTAGGAAGACACAGAGCCTGGGATTTAACTCCATTTCTGATGGGAAACACACAGCATAGTTCTCATCCATGGATCACACTCTGCTTTAGAGCGAGAAGCACGCTCTTGCTTTCTAGAGTCTCTAAGACAGCAGGAAACGTGAGTTGCTGAGAACAAAGAACGTTGTTTCCTACACATACGGACCATATCTAGTCCATCTCTGCTTCTGAAACTGATACAAAGCACTGGTCCTCTAACATCCAATGCTTTTCTGTTCAGATGAGAAACGTGTGAGCTTCGTGAACGATGTAGTTCGTTTGAGCTGAAAAGTGACTGCCCTCACCTGAAACGAAGTCTTACATGTAGGAAGACACAGACCCTGGGATTTAACTCCATTTCTGAAGGGAAACACACAGCATAGTTCTCATCCTTGGATCACACTCTGCTTTAGAACAAGAAGCATGCTCTTGCTTTCTAGAGTCTCTAAGACAGCAGGAAACGTGAGTGTGCTGAGACCAAAGAACAGTGTTTCCTACACATACGGACCAATCTAGTCCACCTCTGCTTCTTAAACTGATACAAAGCACTGGTCCTCTAACATCCAAAGCTTGTCTGTTTAGATGAGAATCGTGTGAGCTCCGTGAACGATGTAGTTCGTTTGAGCTGAAAAGTGACTGCCCTTACCTGAAACGAAGTCTTGCTTGTAGGAAGACACAGAGCCAGGGATTTAACTCCATTTCTGAAGGGAAAAACACAGCATAGTTCTCACCCATGGATCACACTCTGCTTAACAGCAAGAAGCACGCTCTTGCTTTCTAGACTCTCTAATACAGCAGGAAATCTGAGTGTGCCCAGAACAAAAGAACGGAGTTTCCTACACATACGGACCATATGTAGTCCAAATCTGCTTCTGAAACTGATACAAAGCTCTTGTCCTCTAACATCCAATGCTTGTCAGTTAAGATAAGAAACGTGTGAGCTTCATGAACAATGTAGTTTGGTTGAGCAGAAAAGTGACTGCCCTTACCTGAAACGAAGTCTTCCTTGTAGGAAGACACAGAGCCTGGGATTTAACTCCATTTCTGAAGTGAAACACACAGCAGTATTCTCATCCATTGATCACACTCTGCTTTAGAACAAGAAGCACGCTCTTGCTTTCTAGAGTCTCTAAGACAGCAGGAAACGTGAGTGTGCTGAGAACAAAAGAACGGTGTTTCCTACACGTACGGACATTATATAGTCCAACTCTGCTTCTGAAATTGATACAAAGCACTGGTCCTCTAACATCCAATGCTTGTCTGTTAAGATGAGAAAAGTGTGAGCTTCTTGAACGATGTAGTTCGTTTGAGCTGAAAAGTGACTGCCCTTACCTGAAATGAAGTCTTGCCTGTAGGAAGACACAGAGCCTGGGATTTAACTCCATTTCTGAAGGGAAACACACAGCATAGTTCTCATCCATGCATCACGCTCTGCTTTATAGCAAGAAGCACGCTCTTGCTTTCTAGAGTCTCTAATACAGCAGGAAATCTGAGTGTGCCCAGAACAAAAGAAGGGTGTTTCCTACACATACGGACCATATCTAGTCCAACTCTGCTTCTTAAACTGATACATAGCACTGGTCCTCTAACATCCAATGCTTGTCTGTTAATATGAGAAACGTGTGAGCTCAGTGAACGATGTAGTTCGTTTGAGCTGAAAAGTGACTGGCCTTACCTGAAAGGAAGTCTTGCTTGTAGGAAGACACAGAGCCTGGGTTTTAACTCCATTTCTGAAGGGAAACACACAGCATAGTTCTCATCCATGTATCACACTCTGCTTTAGAGCAAGAAGCATGCTCTTGCTTTCTAGATTCTCTAAGACAGCAGGAAAAGTGTGTGTGCTGAGAACAAAAAACGGTGTTTCCTACACATACGGACCATATCTAGTCCAACACTGCTTCTTAAACTGATACAAAGCACTGCTCCTCTAACATCCAATGCTTGTCTGTTAAGATGAGAAACGTGCGAGCTACGGGAACGATGTAGTTCGTTTGAGCTGAAAAGTGACTGCCCTTACCTGAAACGAAGTCTTTTCTGTAGGAAGACACAGAGCCTGGGATTTAACTCCATTTCTGAAGGGAAAAACACAGCAGAGTTCTCATCCATTGATCACACTCTGCTTTAGAGCAAGAAGCACGCTCTTGCTTTCTAGAGTCTCTAATACAGCAGGAAATCGGAGTGTGCCCAGAAAAAAAGAACGGTGTTTCCTACACATACGGACCATATGTAGTCCAAATCTGCTTCTGAAACTGATACAATGCACTGTTCCTCTAATATCCAATGCTTGTCAGTTAAGATGAGAAACGTGTGAGCTCAGTGAACGATGTAGTTCGTTTGAGCTGAAAAGTGACTGCCCTTACCTGAAACGAAGTCTTGCTTGTAGGAAGACACAGAGCCTGGGATTTAACTCCATTTCTGAAGGGAAACACACAGCATAGTTCTCATCCATGGATCACACTCTGCTTTAGAGCAAGAAGCATGCTCTTGCTTTCTAGAGTCTCTAAGACAGCAGGAAACGTGAGTGTGCTGAGACCAAAGAACAGTGTTTCCTACACATATGGACCAATCTAGTCCACCTCTGCTTCTTAAACTGATACAAAGCACTGGTCCTCTAACATCCAATGCTTGTCTGTTTAGATGAGAATCGTGTGAGCTCCGTGAACGACGTGGTTCGTTTGAGCTGAAAAGTGACTGCCCTTACCTGAAACGAAGTCTTGCTTGTAGGAAGACACAGAGCCAGGGATTTAACTCCATTTCTGAAGGGAAAAACACAGCATAGTTCTCACCCATGGATCACACTCTGCTTAACAGCAAGAAGCACGCTCTTGCTTTCTAGACTCTCTAATACAGCAGGAAATCTGAGTGTGCCCAGAACAAAAGAATGGAGTTTCCTACACATACGGACCATATGTAGTCCAAATCTGCTTCTGAAACTGATACAAAGCTCTTGTCCTCTAACATCCAATGCTTGTCAGTTAAGATAAGAAACATGTGAGCTTCATGAACAATGTAGTTTGGTAGAGCAGAAAAGTGACTGCCCTTACCTGAAACGAAGTCTTCCTTGTAGGAAGACACAGAGCCTGGGATTTAACTCCATTTCTGAAGTGAAACACACAGCAGTGTTCTCATCCATTGATCACACTCTGCTTTAGAACAAGAAGCACGCTCTTGCTTTCTAGAGTCTCTAAGACAGCAGGAAACGTGAGTGTGCTGAGAACAAAAGAACGGTGTTTCCTACACATACGGACATTATATAGTCCAACTCTGCTTCTGAAACTGATACAAAGCACTGGTCCTCTAACATCCAATGCTTGTCTGTTAAGATGAGAAAAGTGTGAGCTTCTTGAACGATGTAGTTCGTTTGAGCTGAAAAGTGACTGCCCTTACCTGAAATGAAGTCTTGCCTGTAGGAAGACATAGAGCCTGGGATTTAACTCCATTTCTGAAGGGAAACACACAGCATAGTTCTCATCCATGCATCACGCTCTGCTTTATAGCAAGAAGCACGCTCTTGCTTTCTAGAGTCTCTAATACAGCAGGAAATCTGAGTGTGCCCAGAACAAAAGAAGGGTGTTTCCTACACATACGGACCATATCTAGTCCAACTCTGCTTCTTAAACTGATACATAGCACTGGTCCTCTAACATCCAATGCTTGTCTGTTAATATGAGAAACGTGTGAGCTCAGTGAACCATGTAGTACGTTTGAGCTGAAAAGTGACTGGCCTTACCTGAAAGGAAGTCTTGCTTGTAGGAAGACACAGAGCCTGGGATTTAACTCCATTTCTGAAGGGAAACACACAGCATAGTTCTCATCCATGGATCACACTCTGCTTTAGAGCAAGAAGCATGCTCTTGCTTTCTACAGTCTCTAAGACAGCAGGAACGTGAGTGTGCTGAGACCAAAGAACAGTGTTTCCTACACATACGGACCAATCTAGTCCACCTCTGCTTCTTAAACTGATACAAAGCACTGGTCCTCTAACATCCAATGCTTGTCTGTTTAGATGAGAATCGTGTGAGCTCCGTGAACGATGTAGTTCGTTTGAGCTGAAAAGTGACTGCCCTTACCTGAAACGAAGTCTTGCTTGTAGGAAGACACAGAGCCAGGGATTTAACTCCATTTCTGAAGGGAAAAACACAGCATACTTCTCACCCATGGATCACACTCTGCTTAACAGCAAGAAGCACGCTCTTGCTTTCTAGACTCTCTAATACAGCAGGAAATCTGAGTGTGCCCAGAACAAAAGAACGGAGTTTCCTACACATACGGACCATATGTAGTCCAAATCTGCTTCTGAAACTGATACAAAGCTCTTGTCCTCTAACATCCAATGCTTGTCAGTTAATATAAGAAACGTGTGAGCTTCATGAACAATGTAGTTTGGTTGAGCAGAAAAGTGACTGCCCTTACCTGAAAAGAAGTCTTCCTTGTAGGAAGACACAGAGCCTGGGATTTAACTCCATTTCTGAAGTGAAACACACAGCAGTGTTCTCATCCATTGATCACACTCTGCTTTAGAACAAGAAGCACGCTCTTGCTTTCTAGAGTCTCTAAGACAGCAGGAAACGTGAGTGTGCTGAGAACAAAAGAACGGTGTTTCCTACACATACGGACATTATGTAGTCCAACTCTGCTTCTGAAACTGATACAAAGCACTGGTCCTCTAACATCCAATGCTTGTCTGTTAAGATGAGAAAAGTGTGAGCTTCTTGAACGATGTAGTTCGTTTGAACTGAAAAGTGACTGCCCTTACCTGAAATGAAGTCTTGCCTGTAGGAAGACACAGAGCCTGGGATTTAACTCCATTTCTGAAGGGAAACACACAGCATAGTTCTCATCCATTGATCACACTCTGCTTTAGAACAAGAAGCACGCTCTTGCTTTCTAGAATCTCTAATAAAGCAGGAAATCGGAGTGTGCCCAGAAAAAAAGAACGGTGTTTCCTAAACATATGGACCATATCTAGTCCAACTCTGCTTCTTAAACTGATACATAGCACTGGTCCTCTAACATCCAATGCTTGTCTGTTAATATGAGAAACGTGTGAGCTCAGTGAACCATGTAGTACGTTTGAGCTGAAAAGTGACTGGCCTTACCTGAAAGGAAGTCTTGCTTGTAGGAAGACACAGAGCCTGGGATTTAACTCCATTTCTGAAGGGAAACACACAGCATAGTTCTCATCCATGGATCACACTCTGCTTTAGAGCAAGAAGCATGCTCTTGCTTTCTACAGTCTCTAAGACAGCAGGAACGTGAGTGTGCTGAGACCAAAGAACAGTGTTTCCTACACATACGGACCAATCTAGTCCACCTCTGCTTCTTAAACTGATACAAAGCACTGGTCCTCTAACATCCAATGCTTGTCTGTTTAGATGAGAATCGTGTGAGCTCCGTGAACGATGTAGTTCGTTTGAGCTGAAAAGTGACTGCCCTTACCTGAAACGAAGTCTTGCTTGTAGGAAGACACAGAGCCAGGGATTTAACTCCATTTCTGAAGGGAAAAACACAGCATACTTCTCACCCATGGATCACACTCTGCTTAACAGCAAGAAGCACGCTCTTGCTTTCTAGACTCTCTAATACAGCAGGAAATCTGAGTGTGCCCAGAACAAAAGAACGGAGTTTCCTACACATACGGACCATATGTAGTCCAAATCTGCTTCTGAAACTGATACAAAGCTCTTGTCCTCTAACATCCAATGCTTGTCAGTTAATATAAGAAACGTGTGAGCTTCATGAACAATGTAGTTTGGTTGAGCAGAAAAGTGACTGCCCTTACCTGAAAAGAAGTCTTCCTTGTAGGAAGACACAGAGCCTGGGATTTAACTCCATTTCTGAAGTGAAACACACAGCAGTGTTCTCATCCATTGATCACACTCTGCTTTAGAACAAGAAGCACGCTCTTGCTTTCTAGAGTCTCTAAGACAGCAGGAAACGTGAGTGTGCTGAGAACAAAAGAACGGTGTTTCCTACACATACGGACATTATGTAGTCCAACTCTGCTTCTGAAACTGATACAAAGCACTGGTCCTCTAACATCCAATGCTTGTCTGTTAAGATGAGAAAAGTGTGAGCTTCTTGAACGATGTAGTTCGTTTGAACTGAAAAGTGACTGCCCTTACCTGAAATGAAGTCTTGCCTGTAGGAAGACACAGAGCCTGGGATTTAACTCCATTTCTGAAGGGAAACACACAGCATAGTTCTCATCCATTGATCACACTCTGCTTTAGAACAAGAAGCACGCTCTTGCTTTCTAGAATCTCTAATAAAGCAGGAAATCGGAGTGTGCCCAGAAAAAAAGAACGGTGTTTCCTAAACATATGGACCATATCTAGTCCAACTCTGCTTCTTAAACTGATACATAGCACTGGTCCTCTAACATCCAATGCTTGTCTGTTAATATGAGAAACGTGTGAGCTCAGTGAACCATGTAGTACGTTTGAGCTGAAAAGTGACTGGCCTTACCTGAAAGGAAGTCTTGCTTGTAGGAAGACACAGAGCCTGGGATTTAACTCCATTTCTGAAGGGAAACACACAGCATAGTTCTCATCCATGGATCACACTCTGCTTTAGAGCAAGAAGCATGCTCTTGCTTTCTACAGTCTCTAAGACAGCAGGAACGTGAGTGTGCTGAGACCAAAGAACAGTGTTTCCTACACATACGGACCAATCTAGTCCACCTCTGCTTCTTAAACTGATACAAAGCACTGGTCCTCTAACATCCAATGCTTGTCTGTTTAGATGAGAATCGTGTGAGCTCCGTGAACGATGTAGTTCGTTTGAGCTGAAAAGTGACTGCCCTTACCTGAAACGAAGTCTTGCTTGTAGGAAGACACAGAGCCAGGGATTTAACTCCATTTCTGAAGGGAAAAACACAGCATACTTCTCACCCATGGATCACACTCTGCTTAACAGCAAGAAGCACGCTCTTGCTTTCTAGACTCTCTAATACAGCAGGAAATCTGAGTGTGCCCAGAACAAAAGAACGGAGTTTCCTACACATACGGACCATATGTAGTCCAAATCTGCTTCTGAAACTGATACAAAGCTCTTGTCCTCTAACATCCAATGCTTGTCAGTTAATATAAGAAACGTGTGAGCTTCATGAACAATGTAGTTTGGTTGAGCAGAAAAGTGACTGCCCTTACCTGAAAAGAAGTCTTCCTTGTAGGAAGACACAGAGCCTGGGATTTAACTCCATTTCTGAAGTGAAACACACAGCAGTGTTCTCATCCATTGATCACACTCTGCTTTAGAACAAGAAGCACGCTCTTCCTTTCTAGAGTCTCTAAGACAGCAGGAAACGTGAGTGTGCTGAGAACAAAAGAACGGTGTTTCCTACACATACGGACATTATGTAGTCCAACTCTGCTTCTGAAACTGATACAAAGCACTGGTCCTCTAACATCCAATGCTTGTCTGTTAAGATGAGAAAAGTGTGAGCTTCTTGAACGATGTAGTTCGTTTGAACTGAAAAGTGACTGCCCTTACCTGAAATGAAGTCTTGCCTGTAGGAAGACACAGAGCCTGGGATTTAACTCCATTTCTGAAGGGAAACACACAGCATAGTTCTCATCCATTGATCACACTCTGCTTTAGAACAAGAAGCACGCTCTTGCTTTCTAGAATCTCTAATAAAGCAGGAAATCGGAGTGTGCCCAGAAAAAAAGAACGGTGTTTCCTAAACATATGGACCATATCTAGTCCAACTCTGCTTCTTAAACTGATACAAAGCACTGGTCCTCTAACATTCAATGCTTGTCTGTTAAGATGAGAAACGTGTGAGCTCAGTGAACGATGTAGTTCGTTTGAGCTGAAAAGTGACTGGCCTTACCTGAAAGGAAGTCTTGCTTGTAGGAAGACACAGAGCCTGGGATTTAACTCCATTTCTGAAGGGAAACACACAGCATAGTTCTCATCCATGGATCACACTCTGCTTTAGAGCAAGAAGCATGCTCTTGCTTTCTAGAGTCTCTAAGACAGCAGGAAACGTGAGTGTGCTGAGACCAAAGAACAGTGTTTCCTACACATACGGACCAATCTAGTCCACCTCTGCTTCTTAAACTGATACAAAGCACTGGTCCTCTAACATCCAATGCTTGTCTGTTTAGATGAGAATCGTGTGAGCTCCGTGAACGATGTAGTTCGTTTGAGCTGAAAAGTGACTGCCCTTACCTGAAACGAAGTCTTGCTTGTAGGAAGACACAGAGCCAGGGATTTAACTCCATTTCTGAAGGGAAAAACACAGCATAGTTCTCACCCATGGATCACACTCTGCTTAACAGCAAGAAGCACGCTCTTGCTTTCTAGACTCTCTAATACAGCAGGAAATCTGAGTGTGCCCAGAACAAAAGAACGGAGTTTCCTACACATACGGACCATATGTAGTCCAAATCTGCTTCTGAAACTGATACAAAGCTCTTGTCCTCTAACATCCAATGCTTGTCAGTTAAGATAAGAAACGTGTGAGCTTCATGAACAATGTAGTTTGGTTGAGCAGAAAAGTGACTGCCCTTACCTGAAAAGAAGTCTTCCTTGTAGGAAGACACAGAGCCTGGGATTTAACTCCATTTCTGAAGTGAAACACACAGCAGTGTTCTCATCCATTGATCACACTCTGCTTTAGAACAAGAAGCACGCTCTTGCTTTCTAGATTCTCTAAGATAGCAGGAAACGTGAGTGTGCTGAGAACAAAAGAACAGTGTTTCCTACACATACGGACATTATATAGACCAACTCTGCTTCTGAAACTGATACAAAGCACTGGTCCTCTAACATCCAATGCTTGTCTGTTAAGATGAGAATAGTGTGAGCTTCTTGAACGATGTAGTTCGTTTGAGCTGAAAAGTGACTGCCCTTACCTGAAACGAAGTCTTTTCTGTAGGAAGACACAGAGCCTGGGATTTAACTCCATTTCTGAAGGGAAAAACACAGCAGAGTTCTCATCCATTGATCACACTCTGCTTTAGAGCAAGAAGCACGCTCTTGCTTTCTAGAGTCTCTAATACAGCAGGAAATCGGAGTGTGCCCAGAAAAAAAGAACGGTGTTTCCTACACATACGGACCATATGTAGTCCAAATCTGCTTCTGAAACTGATACAATGCACTGTTCCTCTAATATCCAATGCTTGTCAGTTAAGATGAGAAACGTGTGAGCTCAGTGAACGATGTAGTTCGTTTGAGATGAAAAGTGACTGCCCTTACCTGAAAGGAAGTCTTGCTTGTAGGAAGACACAGAGCCTGGGATTTAACTCCATTTCTGAAGGGAAACACACAGCATAGTTCTCATCCATGGATCACACTCTGCTTTAGAGCAAGAAGCATGCTCTTGCTTTCTAGAGTCTCTAAGACAGCAGGAAACGTGAGTGTGCTGAGAACAAAGAACAGTGTTTCCTACACATACGGACCAATCTAGTCCACCTCTGCTTCTTAAACTGATACAAAGCACTGGTCCTCTAACATCCAATGCTTGTCTGTTTAGATGAGAATCGTGTGAGCTCCGTGAACGATGTAGTTCGTTTGAGCTGAAAAGTGACTGCCCTTACCTGAAACGAAGTCTTGCTTGTAGGAAGACACAGAGCCAGGGATTTAACTCCATTTCTGAAGGGAAAAACACAGCATAGTTCTCACCCATGGATCACACTCTGCTTAACAGCAAGAAGCACGCTCTTGCTTTCTAGACTCTCTAATACAGCAGGAAATCTGAGTGTGCCCAGAACAAAAGAACGGAGTTTCCTACACATACGGACCATATGTAGTCCAAATCTGCTTCTGAAACTGATACAAAGCTCTTGTCCTCTAACATCCAATGCTTGTCAGTTAAGATAAGAAACGTGTGAGCTTCATGAACAATGTAGTTTGGTTGAGCAGAAAAGTGACTGCCCTTACCTGAAACGAAGTCTTCCTTGTAGGAAGACACAGAGCCTGGGATTTAACTCCATTTCTGAAGTGAAACACACAGCAGTGTTCTCATCCATTGATCACACTCTGCTTTAGAACAAGAAGCACGCTCTTGCTTTCTAGAATCTCTAAGATAGCAGGAAACGTGAGTGTGCTGAGAACAAAAGAACAGTGTTTCCTACACATACGGACATTATATAGACCAACTCTGCTTCTGAAACTGATACAAAGCACTGGTCCTCTAACACCCAATGCTTGTCTGTTAAGATGAGAATAGTGTGAGCTTCTTGAACGATGTAGTTCGTTTGAGCTGAAAAGTGACTGCCCTTACCTGAAATGAAGTCTTGCCTGTAGGAAGACACAGAGCCTGGGATTTAACTCTATTTCTGAAGGGAAACACACAGCATAGTTCTCATCCATGCTTCACGCTCTGCTTTATAGCAAGAACCACGCTCTTGCTTTCTAGAGTCTCTAATACAGCAGGAAATCTGAGTGTGGCCAGAACAAAGAACGGTGTTTCCTACACATACGGACCATATGTAGTCCAAATCTGCTTCTGAAACTGATACAATGCACTGTTCCTCTAATATCCAATGCTTGTCAGTTAAGATGAGAAACGTGAGAGCTTCGTGAACGATGTAGTTTTTTTGAGCAGAAAAATGACTGCCCTTACCTGAAACGAAGTCTTGCTTGTAGGAAGACACAGAGCCTGGGATTTAACTCCATTTCTGAAGGGAAACACACAGCATAGTTCTCATCCATGGGTCACACTCTGCTTTAGAGCGAGAAGCACGCTCTTGCTTTCTAGAGTCTCTAAGACAGCAGGAAACGTGAGTTGCTGAGAACAAAGAACGTTGTTTCCTACACATACGGACCATATCTAGTCCATCTCTGCTTCTGAAACTGATACAAAGCACTGGTCCTCTAACATCCAATGCTTTTCTGTTCAGATGAGAAACGTGTGAGCTTCGTGAACGATGTAGTTCGTTTGAGCTGAAAAGTGACTGCCCTCACCTGAAACGAAGTCTTGCATGTAGGAAGACAGAGACCCTGGGATTTAACTCCATTTCTGAAGGGAAACACACAGCATAGTTCTCATCCTTGGATCACACTCTGCTTTAGAGCAAGAAGCACGCACTTGCTTTCTAGAGTCTCTAATACAGCAGGAAATCTGAGTGTGCCCAGAACAAAAGAACGGTATTTCCTACACATACGGACCATATGTAGTCCAAATCTGCTTCTGAAACTGATACAATGCACTGTTCCTCTAACATCCAATGCTTGTCAGTTAAGATGAGAAACGTGTGAGCTTCGTGAACGATGTAGTTCGCTTGAGCCTAAAAATGACTGCCCTTACCTGAAACGAAGTCTTGCTTGTAGGAAGACACAGAGCGTGGGATTTAACTCCATTTCTGAAGGAAAACACACATCATAGTTCTCATCCATTGATCACACTCTGCTTTAGAGCAAGAAGCATGCTCTTGCTTTCTAGAGTCTCTAAGACAGCAGGAAACGTGAGTGTGCAGAGAACAAAATAACGGTGTTTCCTACACATACGGACCATATCTAGTCCAACTCTGCTTCTTAAACTGATACAAAGCACTGGTCCTCTAACATCCAATGCTTGTCTGTTGAGATGAGAATCGTGTGAGCTCCGTGAACGATGTAGTTCGTTTGAGCTGAAAAGTGACTGCCCTTACCTGAAATGAAGTCTTGCCTGTAGGAAGACACAGAGCCTGGGATTTAACTCCATTTCTGAAGGGAAACACACAGCATAGTTCTCATCCATTGATCACACTCTGCTTTAGAACAAGAAGCACGCTCTTGCTTTCTAGAATCTCTAATAAAGCAGGAAATCGGAGTGTGCCCAGAAAAAAAGAACGGTGTTTCCTAAACATATGGACCATATCTAGTCCAACTCTGCTTCTTAAACTGATACAAAGCACTGGTCCTCTAACATTCAATGCTTGTCTGTTAAGATGAGAATCGTGTGAGCTCCGTGAACGATGTAGTTCGTTTGAGCTGAAAAGTGACTGCCCTTACCTGAAACGAAGTCTTGCTTGTAGGAAGACACAGAGCCAGGGATTTAACTCCATTTCTGAAGGGAAAAACACAGCATAGTTCTCACCCATGGATCACACTCTGCTTAACAGCAAGAAGCACGCTCTTGCTTTCTAGACTCTCTAATACAGCAGGAAATCTGAGTGTGCCCAGAACAAAAGAACGGAGTTTCCTACACATACGGACCATATGTAGTCCAAATCTGCTTCTGAAACTGATACAAAGCTCTTGTCCTCTAACATCCAATGCTTGTCAGTTAAGATAAGAAACGTGTGAGCTTCATGAACAATGTAGTTTGGTTGAGCAGAAAAGTGACTGCCCTTACCTGAAAAGAAGTCTTCCTTGTAGGAAGACACAGAGCCTGGGATTTAACTCCATTTCTGAAGTGAAACACACAGCAGTGTTCTCATCCATTGATCACACTCTGCTTTAGAACAAGAAGCACGCTCTTGCTTTCTAGATTCTCTAAGATAGCAGGAAACGTGAGTGTGCTGAGAACAAAAGAACAGTGTTTCCTACACATACGGACATTATATAGACCAACTCTGCTTCTGAAACTGATACAAAGCACTGGTCCTCTAACATCCAATGCTTGTCTGTTAAGATGAGAATAGTGTGAGCTTCTTGAACGATGTAGTTCGTTTGAGCTGAAAAGTGACTGCCCTTACCTGAAACGAAGTCTTTTCTGTAGGAAGACACAGAGCCTGGGATTTAACTCCATTTCTGAAGGGAAAAACACAGCAGAGTTCTCATCCATTGATCACACTCTGCTTTAGAGCAAGAAGCACGCTCTTGCTTTCTAGAGTCTCTAATACAGCAGGAAATCGGAGTGTGCCCAGAAAAAAAGAACGGTGTTTCCTACACATACGGACCATATGTAGTCCAAATCTGCTTCTGAAACTGATACAATGCACTGTTCCTCTAATATCCAATGCTTGTCAGTTAAGATGAGAAACGTGTGAGCTCAGTGAACGATGTAGTTCGTTTGAGATGAAAAGTGACTGCCCTTACCTGAAAGGAAGTCTTGCTTGTAGGAAGACACAGAGCCTGGGATTTAACTCCATTTCTGAAGGGAAACACACAGCATAGTTCTCATCCATGGATCACACTCTGCTTTAGAGCAAGAAGCATGCTCTTGCTTTCTAGAGTCTCTAAGACAGCAGGAAACGTGAGTGTGCTGAGAACAAAGAACAGTGTTTCCTACACATACGGACCAATCTAGTCCACCTCTGCTTCTTAAACTGATACAAAGCACTGGTCCTCTAACATCCAATGCTTGTCTGTTTAGATGAGAATCGTGTGAGCTCCGTGAACGATGTAGTTCGTTTGAGCTGAAAAGTGACTGCCCTTACCTGAAACGAAGTCTTGCTTGTAGGAAGACACAGAGCCAGGGATTTAACTCCATTTCTGAAGGGAAAAACACAGCATAGTTCTCACCCATGGATCACACTCTGCTTAACAGCAAGAAGCACGCTCTTGCTTTCTAGACTCTCTAATACAGCAGGAAATCTGAGTGTGCCCAGAACAAAAGAACGGAGTTTCCTACACATACGGACCATATGTAGTCCAAATCTGCTTCTGAAACTGATACAAAGCTCTTGTCCTCTAACATCCAATGCTTGTCAGTTAAGATAAGAAACGTGTGAGCTTCATGAACAATGTAGTTTGGTTGAGCAGAAAAGTGACTGCCCTTACCTGAAACGAAGTCTTCCTTGTAGGAAGACACAGAGCCTGGGATTTAACTCCATTTCTGAAGTGAAACACACAGCAGTGTTCTCATCCATTGATCACACTCTGCTTTAGAACAAGAAGCACGCTCTTGCTTTCTAGAATCTCTAAGATAGCAGGAAACGTGAGTGTGCTGAGAACAAAAGAACAGTGTTTCCTACACATACGGACATTATATAGACCAACTCTGCTTCTGAAACTGATACAAAGCACTGGTCCTCTAACACCCAATGCTTGTCTGTTAAGATGAGAATAGTGTGAGCTTCTTGAACGATGTAGTTCGTTTGAGCTGAAAAGTGACTGCCCTTACCTGAAATGAAGTCTTGCCTGTAGGAAGACACAGAGCCTGGGATTTAACTCTATTTCTGAAGGGAAACACACAGCATAGTTCTCATCCATGCTTCACGCTCTGCTTTATAGCAAGAACCACGCTCTTGCTTTCTAGAGTCTCTAATACAGCAGGAAATCTGAGTGTGGCCAGAACAAAGAACGGTGTTTCCTACACATACGGACCATATGTAGTCCAAATCTGCTTCTGAAACTGATACAATGCACTGTTCCTCTAATATCCAATGCTTGTCAGTTAAGATGAGAAACGTGAGAGCTTCGTGAACGATGTAGTTTTTTTGAGCAGAAAAATGACTGCCCTTACCTGAAACGAAGTCTTGCTTGTAGGAAGACACAGAGCCTGGGATTTAACTCCATTTCTGAAGGGAAACACACAGCATAGTTCTCATCCATGGGTCACACTCTGCTTTAGAGCGAGAAGCACGCTCTTGCTTTCTAGAGTCTCTAAGACAGCAGGAAACGTGAGTTGCTGAGAACAAAGAACGTTGTTTCCTACACATACGGACCATATCTAGTCCATCTCTGCTTCTGAAACTGATACAAAGCACTGGTCCTCTAACATCCAATGCTTTTCTGTTCAGATGAGAAACGTGTGAGCTTCGTGAACGATGTAGTTCGTTTGAGCTGAAAAGTGACTGCCCTCACCTGAAACGAAGTCTTGCATGTAGGAAGACAGAGACCCTGGGATTTAACTCCATTTCTGAAGGGAAACACACAGCATAGTTCTCATCCTTGGATCACACTCTGCTTTAGAGCAAGAAGCACGCACTTGCTTTCTAGAGTCTCTAATACAGCAGGAAATCTGAGTGTGCCCAGAACAAAAGAACGGTATTTCCTACACATACGGACCATATGTAGTCCAAATCTGCTTCTGAAACTGATACAATGCACTGTTCCTCTAACATCCAATGCTTGTCAGTTAAGATGAGAAACGTGTGAGCTTCGTGAACGATGTAGTTCGCTTGAGCCTAAAAATGACTGCCCTTACCTGAAACGAAGTCTTGCTTGTAGGAAGACACAGAGCGTGGGATTTAACTCCATTTCTGAAGGAAAACACACATCATAGTTCTCATCCATTGATCACACTCTGCTTTAGAGCAAGAAGCATGCTCTTGCTTTCTAGAGTCTCTAAGACAGCAGGAAACGTGAGTGTGCAGAGAACAAAATAACGGTGTTTCCTACACATACGGACCATATCTAGTCCAACTCTGCTTCTTAAACTGATACAAAGCACTGGTCCTCTAACATCCAATGCTTGTCTGTTGAGATGAGAATCGTGTGAGCTCCGTGAACGATGTAGTTCGTTTGAGCTGAAAAGTGACTGCCCTTACCTGAAATGAAGTCTTGCCTGTAGGAAGACACAGAGCCTGGGATTTAACTCCATTTCTGAAGGGAAACACACAGCATAGTTCTCATCCATTGATCACACTCTGCTTTAGAACAAGAAGCACGCTCTTGCTTTCTAGAATCTCTAATAAAGCAGGAAATCGGAGTGTGCCCAGAAAAAAAGAACGGTGTTTCCTAAACATATGGACCATATCTAGTCCAACTCTGCTTCTTAAACTGATACAAAGCACTGGTCCTCTAACATTCAATGCTTGTCTGTTAAGATGAGAATCGTGTGAGCTCCGTGAACGATGTAGTTCGTTTGAGCTGAAAAGTGACTGCCCTTACCTGAAACGAAGTCTTGCTTGTAGGAAGACACAGAGCCAGGGATTTAACTCCATTTCTGAAGGGAAAAACACAGCATAGTTCTCACCCATGGATCACACTCTGCTTAACAGCAAGAAGCACGCTCTTGCTTTCTAGACTCTCTAATACAGCAGGAAATCTGAGTGTGCCCAGAACAAAAGAACGGAGTTTCCTACACATACGGACCATATGTAGTCCAAATCTGCTTCTGAAACTGATACAAAGCTCTTGTCCTCTAACATCCAATGCTTGTCAGTTAAGATAAGAAACGTGTGAGCTTCATGAACAATGTAGTTTGGTTGAGCAGAAAAGTGACTGCCCTTACCTGAAAAGAAGTCTTCCTTGTAGGAAGACACAGAGCCTGGGATTTAACTCCATTTCTGAAGTGAAACACACAGCAGTGTTCTCATCCATTGATCACACTCTGCTTTAGAACAAGAAGCACGCTCTTGCTTTCTAGATTCTCTAAGATAGCAGGAAACGTGAGTGTGCTGAGAACAAAAGAACAGTGTTTCCTACACATACGGACATTATATAGACCAACTCTGCTTCTGAAACTGATACAAAGCACTGGTCCTCTAACATCCAATGCTTGTCTGTTAAGATGAGAATAGTGTGAGCTTCTTGAACGATGTAGTTCGTTTGAGCTGAAAAGTGACTGCCCTTACCTGAAACGAAGTCTTTTCTGTAGGAAGACACAGAGCCTGGGATTTAACTCCATTTCTGAAGGGAAAAACACAGCAGAGTTCTCATCCATTGATCACACTCTGCTTTAGAGCAAGAAGCACGCTCTTGCTTTCTAGAGTCTCTAATACAGCAGGAAATCGGAGTGTGCCCAGAAAAAAAGAACGGTGTTTCCTACACATACGGACCATATGTAGTCCAAATCTGCTTCTGAAACTGATACAATGCACTGTTCCTCTAATATCCAATGCTTGTCAGTTAAGATGAGAAACGTGTGAGCTCAGTGAACGATGTAGTTCGTTTGAGATGAAAAGTGACTGCCCTTACCTGAAAGGAAGTCTTGCTTGTAGGAAGACACAGAGCCTGGGATTTAACTCCATTTCTGAAGGGAAACACACAGCATAGTTCTCATCCATGGATCACACTCTGCTTTAGAGCAAGAAGCATGCTCTTGCTTTCTAGAGTCTCTAAGACAGCAGGAAACGTGAGTGTGCTGAGACCAAAGAACAGTGTTTCCTACACATACGGACCAATCTAGTCCACCTCTGCTTCTTAAACTGATACAAAGCACTGGTCCTCTAACATCCAATGCTTGTCTGTTTAGATGAGAATCGTGTGAGCTCCGTGAACGATGTAGTTCGTTTGAGCTGAAAAGTGACTGCCCTTACCGGAAACGAAGTCTTGCTTGTAGGAAGACACAGAGCCAGGGATTTAACTCCATTTCTGAAGGGAAAAACACAGCATAGTTCTCACCCATGGATCACACTCTGCTTAACAGCAAGAAGCACGCTCTTGCTTTCTAGACTCTCTAATACAGCAGGAAATCTGAGTGTGCCCAGAACAAAAGAACGGAGTTTCCTACACATACGGACCATATGTAGTCCAAATCTGCTTCTGAAACTGATACAAAGCTCTTGTCCTCTAACATCCAATGCTTGTCAGTTAAGATAAGAAACGTGTGAGCTTCATGAACAATGTAGTTTGGTTGAGCAGAAAAGTGACTGCCCTTACCTGAAACGAAGTCTTCCTTGTAGGAAGACACAGAGCCTGGGATTTAACTCCATTTCTGAAGTGAAACACACAGCAGTGTTCTCATCCATTGATCACACTCTGCTTTAGAACAAGAAGCACGCTCTTGCTTTCTAGATTCTCTAAGATAGCAGGAAACGTGAGTGTGCTGAGAACAAAAGAACAGTGTTTCCTACACATACGGACATTATATAGACCAACTCTGCTTCTGAAACTGATACAAAGCACTGGTCCTCTAACATCCAATGCTTGTCTGTTAAGATGAGAATAGTGTGAGCTTCTTGAACGATGTAGTTCGTTTGAGCTGAAAAGTGACTGCCCTTACCTGAAATGAAGTCTTGCCTGTAGGAAGACACAGAGCCTGGGATTTAACTCTATTTCTGAAGGGAAACACACAGCATAGTTCTCATCCATGCTTCACGCTCTGCTTTATAGCAAGAACCACGCTCTTGCTTTCTAGAGTCTCTAATACAGCAGGAAATCTGAGTGTGGCCAGAACAAAGAACGGTGTTTCCTACACATACGGACCATATCTAGTCCATCTCTGCTTCTGAAACTGATACAAAGCACTGGTCCTCTAACATCCAATGCTTTTCTGTTCAGATGAGAAACGTGTGAGCTTCGTGAACGATGTAGTTCGTTTGAGCTGAAAAGTGACTGCCCTCACCTGAAACGAAGTCTTGCATGTAGGTAGACAGAGACCCTGGGATTTAACTCCATTTCTGAAGGGAAACACACAGCATAGTTCTCATCCTTGGATCACACTCTGCTTTAGAGCAAGAAGCACGCACTTGCTTTCTAGAGTCTCTAATACAGCAGGAAATCTGAGTGTGCCCAGAACAAAAGAACGGTGTTTCCTACACATACGGACCATATGTAGTCAAAATCTGCTTCTGAAACTGATACAATGCACTGTTCCTCTAACATCCAATGCTTGTCAGTTAAGATGAGAAACGTGTGAGCTTCGTGAACGATGTAGTTCGCTTGAGCCTAAAAATGACTGCCCTTACCTGAAACGAAGTCTTGCTTGTAGGAAGACACAGAGCGTGGGATTTAACTCCATTTCTGAAGGAAAACATACATCATAGTTCTCATCCATTGATCACACTCTGCTTTAGAGCAAGAAGCATGCTCTTGCTTTCTAGAGTCTCTAAGACAGCAGGAAACGTGAGTGTGCAGAGAACAAAATAACGGTGTTTCCTACACATACGGACCATATCTAGTCCAACTCTGCTTCTTAAACTGATACAAAGCACTGGTCCTCTAACATCCAATGCTTGTCTGTTGAGATGAGAATCGTGTGAGCTCCGTGAACGATGTAGTTCGTTTGAGCTGAAAAGTGACTGCCCTTACCTGAAAAAAAGTCTTGCTTGTTGGAATACACAGAGCCTGGGATTTAACTCCATTTCTGAAGGGAAACACACAGCATAGTTCTCATCCATGGATCACACTCTGCTTTAGAGCAAGAAGCATGCTCTTGCTTTCTAGAGTCTCTAAGACAGCAGGAAACGTGAGTGTGCTGAGAACAAAAGAACGGTGTTTCCTACACATACAGACCATATCTAGTCCAAATCTGCTTCTGAAACTGATACAAAGCTCTTGTCCTCTAACATCCAATGCTTGTCAGTTAAGATAAGAAACGTGTGAGCTTCTTGAACAATGTAGTTCGTTGGAGCAGAAAAGTGACTGCCCTTACCTGAAACGAAGTCTTCCTTGTAGGAAGACACAGCGCCTGGGATTTAACTCCATTTCTGAAGTGGAACACACAGCAGTGTTCTCATCCATTGATCACACACTGCTTTAGAACAAGAATCACGCTCTTGATTTCTAGGGTCTCTAATACAGCAGGAAACGTGATTGTGCTGAGACCAAAGAACGGTGTTTCCTACACATACGGACCATATCTAGTCCAACTCTGCTTATTAAACTGATACAAAGCACTGGTCCTCTAACATCCAATGCTTGTCTGTTGAGATGAGAAACGTGTGAGCTCCGTGAACGATGTAGTTCGTTTGAGCTGAAAAGTGACTGCCCTTACCTGAAACGAAGTCTTGCTTGTAGGAAGACACAGAGCCTGGGATCTAACTCCATTTCTGAAGGGAAATACACAGCATAGTTCTCAACCCTGGATCACACTCTGGTTTAGATCGAGAAGCACGCTCTTGCTTTCTAGAGTCTCTAAGACAGCAGGAAACATGAGTGTGCTGAGAAAAAGAACAGAGTTTCCTACACATACAGACCATATCTACACCAACTCTGCTTCTGAAACTGATACAATGCACTGTTCCTCTAACATCCAAGGCTTGTCAGTTAAGATGAGAAACGTGTGAGCTTCATGAACGATGTAGTTCGTTTGAGCCGAAAAATGACTGCCCTTACATGAAACGAAGTCTTGCTTGTAGGAAGACACAGAGCCTGGGATTTAACTCCATTTCTGAATGGAAACACACAGCATAGTTCTAATCCATGGATCACACTCTGCTTTAGAACAAGAAGCATGCTCTTGCTTTCTAGAGTCTCTAAGACAGCAGGAAACGTGAGTGTGCTGAGACTAAAGAACGGTGTTTCCTACACATACGGACCATATCTAGTCCAACCCTGCTTCTTAAACTGATACAAAGCACTGGTCCTCTAACATCCAATGCTTGTCTGTTAAGATTAGAAACGTGGGAGCTCCGTGAACGATGTAGTACCTTTGAGCTGAAAAGTGACTGCCCTTACCTGAAACGAAGTCTTGCTTGTAGGAAGACACAGAGCCTGGGATTTAACTCCATTTCTGAAGGGAAACACACAGCATAGTTCTCACCCATCGATCACACTCTGCTTAACAGCAAGACGTACACTCTTGCTTTCTAGAGTCTCTAATACAGCAGGAAATCTGAGTGTGCCCAGAACAAAAGAACGGAGTTTCCTACACATACAGACCATATGTAGTTAAATCTGCTTTTGAAACTGATACAAAGCTCTGGTCCTCTAACATCCAATGCTTGTCAGTTAAGATGAGAAACGTGTGAGCTTCGTGAACGATGTAGTTCGCTTGAGCCGAAAAATGACTGCCCTTACCTGAAACGAAGTCTTGCTTGTAGGAAGACACAGAGCGTGGGATTTAACTCCATTTCTGAAGGAAAACACACATCATAGTTCTCATCCATTGATCACACTCTGCTTTAGAGCAAGAAGCATGCTCTTGCTTTCTAGAGTCTCTAAGACAGCAGGAAACGTGAGTGTGCAGAGAACAAAATAACGGTGTTTCCTACACATACGGACCATATCTAGTCCAACTCTGCTTCTTAAACTGATACAAAGCACTGGTCCTCTAACATCCAATGCTTGTCTTTTGAGATGAGAATCGTGTGAGCTCCGTGAACGATGTAGTTCGTTTGAGCTGAAAAGTGACTGCCCTTACCTGAAAAAAAGTCTTGCTTGTTGGAATACACAGAGCCTGGATTTAACTCCATTTCTGAAGGGAAACACACAGCATAGTTCTCATCCATGGATCACACTCTGCTTTAGAGCAAGAAGCATGCTCTTGCTTTCTAGAGTCTCTAAGACAGCAGGAAACGTGAGTGTGCTGAGAACAAAAGAACGGTGTTTCCTACACATACAGACCATATCTAGTCCAAATCTGCTTCTGAAACTGATACAAAGCTCTTGTCCTCTAACATCCAATGCTTGTCAGTTAAGATAAGAAACGTGTGAGCTTCTTGAACAATGTAGTTCGTTGGATCAGAAAAGTGACTGCCCTTACCTGAAACGAAGTCTTCCTTGTAGGAAGACACAGCGCCTGGGATTTAACTCCATTTCTGAAGGGAAATACACAGCATAGTTCTCAACCCTGGATCACACTCTGGTTTAGATCGAGAAGCACGCTCTTGCTTTCTAGAGTCTCTAAGACAGCAGGAAACATGAGTGTGCTGAGAAAAAGAACAGAGTTTCCTACACATACAGACCATATCTACACCAACTCTGCTTCTGAAACTGATACAATGCACTGTTCCTCTAACATCCAAGGCTTTTCAGTTAAGATGAGAAACGTGTGAGCTTCATGAACGATGTAGTTTGTTTGAGCCGAAAAATGACTGCCCTTACATGAAACGAAGTCTTGCTTGTAGGAAGACACAGAGCCTGGGATTTAACTCCATTTCTGAATGGAAACACAAAGCATAGTTCTAATCCATGGATCACACTCTGCTTTAGAACAAGAAGCATGCTCTTGCTTTCTAGAGTCTCTAAGACATCATGAAACGTGAGTGTGCTGAGACTAAAGAACGGTGTTTCCTACACATACGGACCATATCTAGTCCAACCCTGCTTCTTAAACTGATACAAAGCACTGGTCCTCTAACATCCAATGCTTGTCTGTTAAGATTAGAAACGTGGGAGCTCCATGAACGATGTAGTACCTTTGCGCTGAAAAGTGACTGCCCTTACCTGAAACGAAGTCTTGCTTGTAGGAAGACACAGAGCCTGGGATTTAACTCCATTTCTGAAGGGAAACACACAGCATAGTTCTCACCCATCGATCACACTCTGCTTAACAGCAAGACGTACACTCTTGCTTTCTAGAGTCTCTAATACAGCAGGAAATCTGAGTGTGCCCAGAACAAAAGAACGGAGTTTCCTACACATACAGACCATATGTAGTTAAATCTGCTTCTGAAACTGATACAAAGCTCTGGTCCTCTAACATCCAATGCTTGTCAGTTAACATAAGAAACGTGTGAGCTTCATGAACAATGTAGTTCGTTGGAGCAGAAAAGTGACTGCCCTTACCTGAAACGAAGTATTGCTTGTAGGAAGACAGAGAGCCTGGGATTTAACTCCATTTCTGAAGTGGAACACACAGCAGTGTTCTCATCCATTGATCACACTCTGCTTTAGAACAAGAAGCACGCTCTTGCTTTCTAGAGTCTCTAATACAGCAGGAAATCGGAGTGTGCCCAGAAAAAAAGAACGGTGTTTCCTAAAAATACAGACCATATCTAGTCCAACTCTGCTTCTTAAACTGATACAAAGCACTGGTCCTCTAACATTCAATGCTTGTCTGTTAAGATGAGAAACGTGTGAGCTCAGTGAACGATGTAGTTCGTTTGAGCTGAAAAGTGACTGCCCTTACCTGAAACGAAGTCTTGCTTGTAGGAAGACACAGAGCCTGGGATTTAACTCCATTTCTGAAGGGAAACACACAGCATAGTTCTCATCCATGGATCACACTCTGCTTTAGAGCAAGAAGCATGCTCTTGCTTTCTAGAGTCTCTAAGACGGCAGGAAACGTGAGTGTGCTGAGACCAAAGAACAGTGTTTCCTACACATACGGACCAATCTAGTCCACCTCTGCTTCTTAAACTGATACAAAGCACTGGTCCTCTAACATCCAATGCTTGTCTGTTTAGATGAGAATCGTGTGAGCTCCGTGAACGATGTAGTTCATTTGAGCTGAAAAGTGACTGCCCTTACCTGAAACGAAGTCTTGCTTGTAGGAAGACACAGAGCCAGGGATTTAACTCCATTTCTGAAGGGAAAAACACAGCATACTTCTCACCCATGGATCACACTCTGCTTAACAGCAAGAAGCACGCTCTTGCTTTCTAGACTCTCTAATACAGCAGGAAATCTGAGTGTGCCCAGAACAAAAGAACGGAGTTTCCTACACATACAGACCATATGTAGTCCAAATCTGCTTTTGAAACTGATACAAAGCTCTTGTCCTCTAACATCCAATGCTTGTCAGTTAAGATAAGAAACGTGTGAGCTTCATGAACAATGTAGTTTGGTTGAGCAGAAAAGTGACTGCCCTTACCTGAAACGAAGTCTTGCTTGTAGGAAGACACAGAGCCTGGGATTTAACTCCATTTCTGAAGGGAAACACACAGCATAATTCTCACCCATGGATCACGCTCTGCTTTACAGCAAGAAGCACGCTCTTGCTTTCTAGAGTCTCCAATACAGCAGGAAATCTGAGTGTGGCCAGAACAAAGAACGGTGTTTCCTACACATACCGACCATATCTAGTCCAAATCTGCTTCTGAAACTGATACAATGCACTGTTCCTCTAATATCCAATGCTTGTCAGTTAAGATGAGAAACGTGAGAGCTTCGTGAACTATGTAGTATTTTTGAGCAGAAAAATGACTGCCCTTACCTGAAACGAAGTCTTGCTTGTAGGAAGACACAGAGCCTGGGATTTAACTCCATTTCTGAAGTTAAACACACAGCATAGTTCTCATCCATGGATCACACTCTGCTTTAGAGCGAGAAGCACGCTCTTGCTTTCTAGAGTCTCTAATACAGCAGGAAACGTGAGTTGCTGAGAACAAAGAACGTTGTTTCCTACACATACGGACCATATCTAGTCCATCTCTGCTTCTGAAACTGATACAAAGCACTGGTCCTCTAACATCCAATGCTTTTCTGTTCAGATGAGAAACGTGTGAGCTTCGTGAACGATGTAGTTCGTTTGAGCTGAAAAGTGACTGCCCTCACCTGAAACGAAGTCTTGCATGTAGGAAGACAGAGACCCTGGGATTTAACTCCATTTCTGAAGGGAAACACACAGCATAGTTCTCATCCTTGGATCACATTCTGCTTTAGAGCAAGAAGCACGCACTTGCTTTCTAGAGTCTCTAATACAGCAGGAAATCTGAGTGTGCCCAGAACAAAAGAACGGAGTTTCCTACACATACAGACCATATGTAGTTAAATCTGCTTCTGAAACTGATACAAAGCTCTGGTCCTCTAACATCCAATGCTTGTCAGTTAACATAAGAAACGTGTGAGCTTCATGAACAATGTAGTTCTTTGGAGCAGAAAAGTGACTGCCCTTACCTGAAACGAAGTATTGCTTGTAGGAAGACACAGAGCCTGGGATTTAACTCCATTTCTGAAGTGGAACACACAGCAGTGTTCTCATCCATTGATCACACTCTGCTTTAGAACAAGAAGCACGCTCTTGCTTTCTAGAGTCTCTAATACAGCAGGAAATCGGAGTGTGCCCAGAAAAAAAGAACGGTGTTTCCTAAAAATACGGACCATATCTAGTCCAACTCTGCTTCTTAAACTGATACAAAGCACTGGTCCTCTAACATTCAATGCTTGTCTGTTAAGATGAGAAACGTGTGAGCTCAGTGAACGATGTAGTTCGTTTGAGCTGAAAAGTGACTGCCCTTACCTGAAACGAAGTCTTGCTTGTAGGAAGACACAGAGCCTGGGATTTAACTCCATTTCTGAAGGGAAACACACAGCATAGTTCTCATCCATGGATCACACTCTGCTTTAGAGCAAGAAGCATGCTCTTGCTTTCTAGAGTCTCTAAGAAGGCAGGAAACGTGAGTGTGCTGAGACCAAAGAACAGTGTTTCCTACACATACGGACCAATCTAGTCCACCTCTGCTTCTTAAACTGATACAAAGCACTGGTCCTCTAACATCCAATGCTTGTCTGTTTAGATGAGAATCGTGTGAGCTCCGTGAACGATGTAGTTCGTTTGAGCTGAAAAGTGACTGCCCTTACCTGAAACGAAGTCTTGCTTGTAGGAAGACACAGAGCCAGGGATTTAACTCCATTTCTGAAGGGAAAAACACAGCATACTTCTCACCCATGGATCACACTCTGCTTAACAGCAAGAAGCACGCTCTTGCTTTCTAGACTCTCTAATACAGCAGGAAATCTGAGTGTGCCCAGAACAAAAGAACGGAGTTTCCTACACATATGGACCATATGTAGTCCAAATCTGCTTTTGAAACTGATACAAAGCTCTTGTCCTCTAACATCCAATGCTTGTCAGTTAAGATAAGAAACGTGTGAGCTTCATGAACAATGTAGTTTGGTTGAGCAGAAAAGTGACTGCCCTTACCTGAAACGAAGTCTGGCTTGTAGGAAGACACAGAGCCTGGGATTTAACTCCATTTCTGAAGGGAAACACACAGCATAATTCTCACCCATGGATCACCCTCTGCTTTACAGCAAGAAGCACGCTCTTGCTTTCTAGAGTCTCCAATACAGCAGGAAATCTGAGTGTGGCCAGAACAAAGAACGGTGTTTCCTACACATACCGACCATATCTACTCCAAATCTGCTTCTGAAACTGATACAATGCATTGTTCCTCTAATATCCAATGCTTGTCAGTTAAGATGAGAAACGTGAGAGCTTCGTGAACTATGTAGTATTTTTGAGCAGAAAAATGACTGCCCTTACCTGAAACGAAGTCTTGCTTGTAGGAAGACACAGAGCCTGGGATTTAACTCCATTTCTGAAGTTAAACACACAGCATAGTTCTCATCCATGGATCACACTCTGCTTTAGAGCGAGAAGCACGCTCTTGCTTTCTAGAGTCTCTAATACAGCAGGAAACGTGAGTTGCTGAGAACAAAGAACGTTGTTTCCTACACATACGGACCATATCTAGTCCATCTCTGCTTCTGAAACTGATACAAAGCACTGGTCCTCTAACATCCAATGCTTTTCTGTTCAGATGAGAAACGTGTGAGCTTCGTGAACGATGTAGTTCGTTTGAGCTGAAAAGTGACTGCCCTCACCTGAAACGAAGTCTTGCATGTAGGAAGACAGAGACCCTGGGATTTAACTCCATTTCTGAAGGGAAACACACAGCATAGTTCTCATCCTTGGATCACATTCTGCTTTAGAGCAAGAAGCACGCACTTGCTTTCTAGAGTCTCTAATACAGCAGGAAATCTGAGTGTGCCCACAACAAAAGAACGGTGTTTCCTACACATACGGACCATATGTAGTCCAAATTTGCTTCTGAAACTGATACAATGCACTGTTCCTCTAACATCCAATGCTTGTCAGTTAAGATGAGAAACGTGTGAGCTTCGTGAACGATGTAGTTCGCTTGAGCCGAAAAATGACTGCCCTTACCTGAAACGAAGTCTTGCTTGTAGGAAGACACAGAGCGTGGGATTTAACTCCATTTCTGAAGGAAAACACACATCATAGTTCTCATCCATTGATCACACTCTGCTTTAGAGCAAGAAGCATGCTCTTGCTTTCTAGAGTCTCTAAGACAGCAGGAAACGTGAGTGTGCAGAGAACAAAATAACGGTGTTTCCTACACATACGGACCATATCTAGTCCAACTCTGCTTCTTAAACTGATACAAAGCACTGGTCCTCTAACATCCAATGCTTGTCTGTTGAGATGAGAATCGTGTGAGCTCCGTGAACGATGTAGTTCGTTTGAGCTGAAAAGTGACTGCCCTTACCTGAAAAAAAGTCTTGCTTGTTGGAATACAGAGAGCCTGGGATTTAACTCCATTTCTGAAGGGAAACACACAGCATAGTTCTCATCCATGGATCACACTCTGCTTTAGAGCAAGAAGCATGCTCTTGCTTTCTAGAGTCTCTAAGACAGCAGGAAACGTGAGTGTGCTGAGAACAAAAGAACGGTGTTTCCTACACATACAGACCATATCTAGTCCAAATCTGCTTCTGAAACTGATACAAAGCTCTTGTCTTCTAACATCCAATGCTTGTCAGTTAAGATAAGAAACGTGTGAGCTTCTTGAACAATGTAGTTCGTTGGAGCAGAAAAGTGACTGCCCTTACCTGAAACGAAGTCTTCCTTGTAGGAAGACACAGCGCCTGGGATTTAACTCCATTTCTGAAGGGAAAAACACAGCAGTGTTCTCATCCATTGATCACACTCTGCTTTAGAACAAGAAGCACGCTCTTGATTTCTAGGGTCTCTAATACAGCAGGAAACGTGATTGTGCTGAGACCAAAGAACGGTGTTTCCTACACATACGGACCATATCTAGTCCAACTCTGCTTATTAAACTGATACAAAGCACTGGTCCTCTAACATCCAATGCTTGTCTGTTGAGATGAGAAACGTGTGAGCTCCGTGAACGATGTAGTTCGTTTGAGCTGAAAAGTGACTGCCCTTACCTGAAACGAAGTCTTGCTTGTAGGAAGACACAGAGCCTGGGATCTAACTCCATTTCTGAAGGGAAATACACAGCATAGTTCTCAACCCTGGATCACACTCTGGTTTAGATCGAGAAGCACGCTCTTGCTTTCTAGAGTCTCTAAGACAGCAGGAAACATGAGTGTGCTGAGAAAAAGAACAGAGTTTCCTACACATACAGACCATATCTACACCAACTCTGCTTCTGAAACTGATACAATGCACTGTTCCTCTAACATCCAAGGCTTGTCAGTTAAGATGAGAAACGTGTGAGCTTCATGAACGATGTAGTTCGTTTGAGCCGAAAAATGACTGCCCTTACATGAAACGAAGTCTTGCTTGTAGGAAGACACAGAGCCTGGGATTTAACTCCATTTCTGAATGGAAACACACAGCATAGTTCTAATCCATGGATCACACTCTGCTTTAGAACAAGAAGCATGCTCTTGCTTTCTAGAGTCTCTAAGACATCATGAAACGTGAGTGTGCTGAGACTAAAGAACGGTGTTTCCTACACATACGGACCATATCTAGTCCAACCCTGCTTCTTAAACTGATACAAAGCACTGGTCCTCTAACATCCAATGCTTGTCTGTTAAGATTAGAAACGTGGGAGCTCCGTGAACGATGTAGTACCTTTGAGCTGAAAAGTGACTGCCCTTACCTGAAACGAAGTCTTGCTTGTAGGAAGACACAGAGCCTGGGATTTAACTCCATTTCTGAAGGGAAAAACACAGCATAGTTCTCACCCATGGATCACACTCTGCTTAACAGCAAGAAGCACGCTCTTGCTTTCTAGACTCTCTAATACAGCAGGAAATCTGAGTGTGCCCAGAACAAAAGAACGGAGTTTCCTACACATACGGACCATATGTAGTCCAAATCTGCTTCTGAAACTGATACAAAGCTCTTGTCCTCTAACATCCAATGCTTGTCAGTTAAGATAAGAAACGTGTGAGCTTCATGAACAATGTAGTTTGGTTGAGCAGAAAAGTGACTGCCCTTACCTGAAACGAAGTCTTCCTTGTAGGAAGACACAGAGCCTGGGATTTAACTCCATTTCTGAAGTGAAACACACAGCAGTGTTCTCATCCATTGATCACACTCTGCTTTAGAACAAGAAGCACGCTCTTGCTTTCTAGAGTCTCTAATACAGCAGGAAACGTGATTGTGCTGAGACCAAAGAACGGTGTTTCCTACACATACGGACCATATCTAGTCCAACTCTGCTTATTAAACTGATACAAAGCACTGGTCCTCTAACATCCAATGCTTGTCTGTTAAGGTGAGAAACGTGTGAGCTTCATGAAAGATGTAGTTCGTTTGAGCTGAAAAGTGACTGCCCTTACCTGAAACGAAGTCTTGCCTGTAGGAAGACACAGAGCCTGGGATTTAACACCATTTCTGAAGTAAAACATACAGCAGTGTTCTCATCCATGGATCACACTCTGCGTTAGAACAAGAAGCACGCTCTTGCTTTCTAGAGTCTCTAAGACAGCAGGAAACGTGAGTGTGCTGAGAACAAAGAACAGTGTTTCCTACACATACAGACATTATATAGTCCAACTCTGCTTCTGAAACTGATACAAAGCACTGGTCCTCTAACATCCAATGCTTTTCTGTTAAGATGAGAAACGTGCGAGCTTCGTGAACGATGTAGTTCGTTTGAGCTGAAAAGTGACTGCCCTTACCTGAAACGAAGTCTTGCATGTAGGAAGACACAGAAACTGGGATTTAACTCCATTTATGAAGGGAAACACACAGCATAGTTCTCATCCATGGATCACACTCTGCTTTATAGCAAGAAGCACGCTCTTGCTTTCTATAGTCTCTAAGACAGCAGGAAACGTGAGTGTGCTGAGACCAAAGAATGGTGGTTCCTACACATACGGACCATATCTAGTCCAACTCTGCTTCTTAAACTGATACAAAACACTGGTCCTCTAACATCCAATGCTTGTCTGTTGAGATGAGAAACGTGTGAGCTCCGTGAACGATGTAGTTCCTTTGAGCTGAAAAGTGACTGCCCTTACCTGAAACGAAGTCTTGCTTGTAGGAAGACACAGAGCCTGGGATTTAACTCCATTTTTGTAGGGAAACACACAGCATAGTTCACATCCATGGATCTCACTCTGCTTTAGAGCGAGAAGCATGCTCTTCCTTTCTAGAGTCTCTAAGACAGCAGGAAACGTGAGTGTGCTGAGAACAAAGAAGGGTGTTTCCTACCCATACAGACCATATCTAGTCCAAATCTGCTTCTGAAACTGATACCAAGGAACGGGTTCTCTAACATCCAATGCTTGTCTGTTAAGATTAGAAACGTGTGAGCTCCGTGAACGATGTAGTTCCTTTGAGTTGAAAAGTGACTGCCATTACCTGAAACGAAGGCTTGCTTGTAGGAAGACACAGAACCAGGGATTTAACTCTATTTCTGAAGGGAAACAGACAGCATCGTTCTCATCCATGCATCACGCTCTGCTTTATAGCAAGAAGCACGCTCTTGCTTTCTAGAGTCTCTAATACAGCAGGAAATCTGAGCGTGCCCAGAACAAAAGAAGGGTGTTTCCTACACATACGGACCATATGTACTCCAAATCTGCTTCTGAAACTGATACAATGCACTGGTCCTCTAACATCCAATGCTTGGCAGTTAAGATGAGAAACGTGTGAGCTCAGTGAACGATGTAGTTCGTTTGAGCTGAAAAGTGACTGCCCTTACCTAAAATGTAGTCTTGCTTGTAGGAAGACACAGAGCCTGGGATTTAACTCCATTTCTGAAGGGAAACACACAGCATAGTTCTCATCCATGTATCACACTCTGCTTTAGAGCAAGAAGCATGCTCTTGTTTTCTAGAGTCTCTAAGACAGCCGGAAACGTGAGTGTGCTGAGACCAAAGAACGGTGGTTCCTACACATACAGACCATATCTAGTCCAACTCTGCTTCTTAAACTGATACAAAGCACTGGTCCTCTAACATCCAGTGCTTGTCTGTAGAGATGAGAAACGTGTGAGCTCCGTGAACGATGTAGTTCGTTTTAGCCGAAAAATGACTGCCCTTACATGAAATGAAGTCTTGCTTGTAGGGTTCACAGAGCATGGGATTTAACTCCATTTCTGAAGGGAAACACACAGCATAGTGCTCACCCATGGATCACACTCTGCTTAACAGCAAGAAGTACACTCTTGCTTTCTAGAATCTCTAATACAGCAGGAAATCTGAGTGTGCCCAGAACAAAAGAACGGAGTTTCCTACACATACAGACCATATGTAGTCCAAATCTGCTTCTGAAACTGATACAAAGCTCTGGTCCTCTATCATCCAATGCTTGTCAGTTAAGATGAGGAACGTTTGGGCTCCGTGAACGATGTAGTTCGTTTGAGCCGAAAAATGACTGCCCTTACCTGAAACGAAGTCTTGCTTGTAGGAAGACACAGAGCCTGGGATTTAACTCCATTTCTGAAGGGAAACACACAGCATAGTTCTCATCCATGGATCACACTCTGCTTTAGAGCAAGAAGCATGCTCTTGCTTCTAGAGTCTCTAAGACAGCAGGAAACGTGAGTGTCCTGAGAACAAAAGAACGGTGTTTCCTACACATACGGACCATATCTAGTCCAACTCTGCTTCTGAAACTGATACAAAGCACTGGTCCTCTAACATCCAATGCTTTTCTGTTGAGATGAGAATCGTGTGAGCTCCGTGAACGATGTAGTTCGTTTGAGCTGAAAAGTGACTGCCCTTACCTGTACGAAGTCTTGCTTGTAGGAAGACACAGAGCCTGGGATTTAACTCCATTTCTGTAGGGAAACACACAGCATAGTTCACATCCATGGATCACACTCTGCTTTAGAGCGAGAAGCATGCTCTTCCTTTCTAGAGTCTCTAAGACAGCAGGAAACGTGAGTGTGCTGAGAACAAAGAAGGGTGTTTCCTACACATACAGACCATATCTAGTCCAAATCTGCTTCTGAAACTGATACCAAGGCACTGGTTCTCTAACATCCAATGCTTGTCTGTTAAGATTAGAAACGTGTGAGCTCCGTGAATGATGTAGTTCCTTTGAGTTGAAAAGTTACTGCCATTACCTGAAACGAAGGCTTGCTTGTAGGAAGACACAGAGCCAGGGATTTAACTCTATTTCTGAAGTGAAACACACAGCATAGTTCTCATCCATGCATCACGCTCTGCTTTATAGCAAGAAGCACGCTCTTGCTTTCTAGAGTCTCTAATACAGCAGGAAATCTGAGCGTGCCCAGAACAAAAGAAGGGTGTTTCCTACAAATACGGACCATATGTAGTCCAAATCTGCTTCTGAAACTGATACATTGCACTGGTCCTCTAACATCCAATGCTTGTCAGTTAAGATGAGAAACGTGTGAGCTCAGTGAACGATGTAGTTCGTTTGAGCTGAAAAGTGACTGCCTTTACCTGAAATGAAGTCTTACTTGTAGGAAGACACAGAGCCTGGGATTTAACTCCATTTCTGAAGGGAAACACACAGCATAGTTCTCATCCATGATCACACTCTGCTTTAGAGCAAGAAGCATGCTCTTGCTTTCTAGAGTCCCTAAGACAGCAGGAAACGTGAGTGTGCTGAGACCAAAGAATGGTGGTTCCTACACATACGGACCATATCTAGTCCAACTCTGCTTCTTAAACTGATACAAAACACTGGTCCTCTAACATCCAATGCTTGTCTGTTGAGATGAGAAACGTGTGAGCTCCGTGAACGATGTAGTTCCTTTGAGCTGAAAAGTGACTGCCCTTACCTGAAACGAAGTCTTGCTTGTAGGAAGACACAGAGCCTGGGATTTAACTCCATTTTTGTAGGGAAACACACAGCATAGTTCACATCCATGGATCTCACTCTGCTTTAGAGCGAGAAGCATGCTCTTCCTTTCTAGAGTCTCTAAGACAGCAGGAAACGTGAGTGTGCTGAGAACAAAGAAGGGTGTTTCCTACCCATACAGACCATATCTAGTCCAAATCTGCTTCTGAAACTGATACCAAGGAACGGGTTCTCTAACATCCAATGCTTGTCTGTTAAGATTAGAAACGTGTGAGCTCCGTGAACGATGTAGTTCCTTTGAGTTGAAAAGTGACTGCCATTACCTGAAACGAAGGCTTGCTTGTAGGAAGACACAGAACCAGGGATTTAACTCTATTTCTGAAGGGAAACACACAGCATAGTTCTCATCCATGCATCACGCTCTGCTTTATAGCAAGAAGCACGCTCTTGCTTTCTAGAGTCTCTAATACAGCAGGAAATCTGAGCGTGCCCAGAACAAAAGAAGGGTGTTTCCTACACATACGGACCATATGTACTCCAAATCTGCTTCTGAAACTGATACAATGCACTGGTCCTCTAACATCCAATGCTTGGCAGTTAAGATGAGAAACGTGTGAGCTCAGTGAACGATGTAGTTCGTTTGAGCTGAAAAGTGACTGCCCTTACCTGAAATGTAGTCTTGCTTGTAGGAAGACACAGAGCCTGGGATTTAACTCCATTTCTGAAGGGAAACACACAGCATAGTTCTCATCCATGTATCACACTCTGCTTTAGAGCAAGAAGCATGCTCTTGTTTTCTAGAGTCTCTAAGACAGCCGGAAACGTGAGTGTGCTGAGACCAAAGAATGGTGGTTCCTACACATACAGACCATATCTAGTCCAACTCTGCTTCTTAAACTGATACAAAGCACTGGTCCTCTAACATCCAGTGCTTGTCTGTAGAGATGAGAAACGTGTGAGCTCCGTGAACGATGTAGTTCGTTTTAGCCGAAAAATGACTGCCCTTACATGAAATGAAGTCTTGCTTGTAGGGTTCACAGAGCATGGGATTTAACTCCATTTCTGAAGGGAAACACACAGCATAGTGCTCACCCATGGATCACACTCTGCTTAACAGCAAGAAGTACACTCTTGCTTTCTAGAATCTCTAATACAGCAGGAAATCTGAGTGTACCCAGAACAAAAGAACGGAGTTTCCTACACATACAGACCATATGTAGTCCAAATCTGCTTCTGAAACTGATACAAAGCTCTGGTCCTCTATCATCCAATGCTTGTCAGTTAAGATGAGGAACGTTTGGGCTCCGTGAACGATGTAGTTCGTTTGAGCCGAAAAATGACTGCCCTTACCTGAAACGAAGTCTTGCTTGTAGGAAGACACAGAGCCTGGGATTTAACTCCATTTCTGAAGGGAAACACACAGCATAGTTCTCATCCATGGATCACACTCTGCTTTAGAGCAAGAAGCATGCTCTTGCTTCTAGAGTCTCTAAGACAGCAGGAAACGTGAGTGTCCTGAGAACAAAAGAACGGTGTTTCCTACACATACGGACCATATCTAGTCCAACTCTGCTTCTTAAACTGATACAAAGCACTGGTCCTCTAACATCCAATGCTTTTCTGTTGAGATGAGAATCGTGTGAGCTCCGTGAACGATGTAGTTCGTTTGAGCTGAAAAGTGACTGCCCTTACCTGTACGAAGTCTTGCTTGTAGGAAGACACAGAGCCTGGGATTTAACTCCATTTCTGTAGGGAAACACACAGCATAGTTCACATCCATGGATCACACTCTGCTTTAGAGCGAGAAGCATGCTCTTCCTTTCTAGAGTCTCTAAGACAGCAGGAAACGTGAGTGTGCTGAGAACAAAGAAGGGTGTTTCCTACACATACAGACCATATCTAGTCCAAATCTGCTTCTGAAACTGATACCAAGGCACTGGTTCTCTAACATCCAATGCTTGTCTGTTAAGATTAGAAACGTGTGAGCTCCGTGAATGATGTAGTTCCTTTGAGTTGAAAAGTTACTGCCATTACCTGAAACGAAGGCTTGCTTGTAGGAAGACACAGAGCCAGGGATTTAACTCTATTTCTGAAGGGAAACACACAGCATAGTTCTCATCCATGCATCACGCTCTGCTTTATAGCAAGAAGCACGCTCTTGCTTTCTAGAGTCTCTAATACAGCAGGAAATCTGAGCGTGCCCAGAACAAAAGAAGGGTGTTTCCTACAAATACGGACCATATGTAGTCCAAATCTGCTTCTGAAACTGATACATTGCACTGGTCCTCTAACATCCAATGCTTGTCAGTTAAGATGAGAAACGTGTGAGCTCAGTGAACGATGTAGTTCGTTTGAGCTGAAAAGTGACTGCCTTTACCTGAAATGAAGTCTTGCTTGTAGGAAGACACAGAGCCTGGGATTTAACTCCATTTCTGAAGGGAAACACACAGCATAGTTCTCATCCATGATCACACTCTGCTTTAGAGCAAGAAGCATGCTCTTGCTTTCTAGAGTCCCTAAGACAGCAGGAAACGTGAGTGTGCTGAGACCAAAGAATGGTGGTTCCTACACATACGGACCATATCTAGTCCAACTCTGCTTCTTAAACTGATACAAAACACTGGTCCTCTAACATCCAATGCTTGTCTGTTGAGATGAGAAACGTGTGAGCTCCGTGAACGATGTAGTTCCTTTGAGCTGAAAAGTGACTGCCCTTACCTGAAACGAAGTCTTGCTTGTAGGAAGACACAGAGCCTGGGATTTAACTCCATTTTTGTAGGGAAACACACAGCATAGTTCACATCCATGGATCTCACTCTGCTTTAGAGCGAGAAGCATGCTCTTCCTTTCTAGAGTCTCTAAGACAGCAGGAAACGTGAGTGTGCTGAGAACAAAGAAGGGTGTTTCCTACCCATACAGACCATATCTAGTCCAAATCTGCTTCTGAAACTGATACCAAGGAACGGGTTCTCTAACATCCAATGCTTGTCTGTTAAGATTAGAAACGTGTGAGCTCCGTGAACGATGTAGTTCCTTTGAGTTGAAAAGTGACTGCCATTACCTGAAACGAAGGCTTGCTTGTAGGAAGACACAGAACCAGGGATTTAACTCTATTTCTGAAGGGAAACACACAGCATAGTTCTCATCCATGCATCACGCTCTGCTTTATAGCAAGAAGCACGCTCTTGCTTTCTAGAGTCTCTAATACAGCAGGAAATCTGAGCGTGCCCAGAACAAAAGAAGGGTGTTTCCTACACATACGGACCATATGTACTCCAAATCTGCTTCTGAAACTGATACAATGCACTGGTCCTCTAACATCCAATGCTTGGCAGTTAAGATGAGAAACGTGTGAGCTCAGTGAACGATGTAGTTCGTTTGAGCTGAAAAGTGACTGCCCTTACCTGAAATGTAGTCTTGCTTGTAGGAAGACACAGAGCCTGGGATTTAACTCCATTTCTGAAGGGAAACACACAGCATAGTTCTCATCCATGTATCACACTCTGCTTTAGAGCAAGAAGCATGCTCTTGTTTTCTAGAGTCTCTAAGACAGCCGGAAACGTGAGTGTGCTGAGACCAAGGAACGGTGGTTCCTACACATACAGACCATATCTAGTCCAACTCTGCTTCTTAAACTGATACAAAGCACTGGTCCTCTAACATCCAGTGCTTGTCTGTAGAGATGAGAAACGTGTGAGCTCCGTGAACGATGTAGTTCGTTTTAGCCGAAAAATGACTGCCCTTACATGAAATGAAGTCTTGCTTGTAGGGTTCACAGAGCATGGGATTTAACTCCATTTCTGAAGGGAAACACACAGCATAGTGCTCACCCATGGATCACACTCTGCTTAACAGCAAGAAGTACACTCTTGCTTTCTAGAATCTCTAATACAGCAGGAAATCTGAGTGTGCCCAGAACAAAAGAACGGAGTTTCCTACACATACAGACCATATGTAGTCCAAATCTGCTTCTGAAACTGATACAAAGCTCTGGTCCTCTATCATCCAATGCTTGTCAGTTAAGATGAGGAACGTTTGGGCTCCGTGAACGATGTAGTTCGTTTGAGCCGAAAAATGACTGCCCTTACCTGAAACGAAGTCTTGCTTGTAGGAAGACACAGAGCCTGGGATTTAACTCCATTTCTGAAGGGAAACACACAGCATAGTTCTCATCCATGGATCACACTCTGCTTTAGAGCAAGAAGCATGCTCTTGCTTCTAGAGTCTCTAAGACAGCAGGAAACGTGAGTGTCCTGAGAACAAAAGAACGGTGTTTCCTACACATACGGACCATATCTAGTCCAACTCTGCTTCTTAAACTGATACAAAGCACTGGTCCTCTAACATCCAATGCTTTTCTGTTGAGATGAGAATCGTGTGAGCTCCGTGAACGATGTAGTTCGTTTGAGCTGAAAAGTGACTGCCCTTACCTGTACGAAGTCTTGCTTGTAGGAAGACACAGAGCCTGGGATTTAACTCCATTTCTGTAGGGAAACACACAGCATAGTTCACATCCATGGATCACACTCTGCTTTAGAGCGAGAAGCATGCTCTTCCTTTCTAGAGTCTCTAAGACAGCAGGAAACGTGAGTGTGCTGAGAACAAAGAAGGGTGTTTCCTACACATACAGACCATATCTAGTCCAAATCTGCTTCTGAAACTGATACCAAGGCACTGGTTCTCTAACATCCAATGCTTGTCTGTTAAGATTAGAAACGTGTGAGCTCCGTGAATGATGTAGTTCCTTTGAGTTGAAAAGTTACTGCCATTACCTGAAACGAAGGCTTGCTTGTAGGAAGACACAGAGCCAGGGATTTAACTCTATTTCTGAAGTGAAACACACAGCATAGTTCTCATCCATGCATCACGCTCTGCTTTATAGCAAGAAGCACGCTCTTGCTTTCTAGAGTCTCTAATACAGCAGGAAATCTGAGCGTGCCCAGAACAAAAGAAGGGTGTTTCCTACAAATACGGACCATATGTAGTCCAAATCTGCTTCTGAAACTGATACATTGCACTGGTCCTCTAACATCCAATGCTTGTCAGTTAAGATGAGAATCGTGTGAGCTCAGTGAACGATGTAGTTCGTTTGAGCTGAAAAGTGACTGCCTTTACCTGAAATGAAGTCTTGCTTGTAGGAAGACACAGAGCCTGGGATTTAACTCCATTTCTGAAGGGAAACACACAGCATAGTTCTCATCCATGATCACACTCTGCTTTAGAGCAAGAAGCATGCTCTTGCTTTCTAGAGTCCCTAAGACAGCAGGAAACGTGAGTGTGCTGAGACCAAAGAATGGTGGTTCCTACACATACGGACCATATCTAGTCCAACTCTGCTTCTTAAACTGATACAAAACACTGGTCCTCTAACATCCAATGCTTGTCTGTTGAGATGAGAAACGTGTGAGCTCCGTGAACGATGTAGTTCCTTTGAGCTGAAGAGTGACTGCCCTTACCTTAAACGAAGTCTTGCTTGTAGGAAGACACAGAGCCTGGGATTTAACTCCATTTATGAAAGGAAACACACAGCATAGTTCTCATCCCTGGATCACACTCTGCTTTAGAGAGAGAAGCACGCTCTTTCTTTCTAGAGTCTCTAAGACAGCAGGAAACGTGAGTGTGCTGAGAACAAAGAACAGTGTTTCCTACACATACAGACATTATATAGTCCAACTCTGCTTCCGAAACTGATACAAAGCACTGGTCCTCTAACATCCAATGCTTTTCTGTTAAGATGAGAAACGTGTGAGCTTCGTGAACGATGTAGTTCGTTTGAGCTGAAAAGTGACTCCCCTTACCTGAAACGAAGTCTTGCATGTAGGAAGACACAGACCCTGGGATTTAACTCCATTTCTGAAGGGAAACACACAGCATAGTTCTCATCCATGGATCACACTCTGCTTTAGAGCAAGAAGCACGCTCTTGCTTTCTATAGTCTCTAACACAGCAGGAAATCTGAGTGTGCCCAGAACAAAAGAACGGTGTTTCCTACACATACGGACCATATGTAATCCAAATCTGCTTCTGAAACTGATACAATGCACTGTTCCTATAACATCCAATGCTTGTCAGTTAAGATGAGAAACGTGTGAGCTTCGTGAACGATGTAGTTCGTTTGAGCCGAAAAATGACTGCCCTTACCTGAAACGAAGTCTTGCTTGTAGGAAGACACAGAGCCTGGGATTTAACTCCATTTCTGAAGGGAAACATACAGCAGTGTTCTCATCCATTGATCACACTCTGCTTTAGAACAAGAAGCACGCTCTTGCTTTCTAGATTCTCTAAGACAGCAGGAAACGTGAGTTTGCTGTGAACAAAAGAACGGTGTTTCCTACACATATGGACCATATCTAGTCCAACTCTGCTTCTTAAACTGATACAAAGCACTGGTCCTCTAACATCCAATGCTTGTCTGTTAAGATGAGAAACGTGTGAGCTCCGTGAACGATGTAGTTCCTTTGAGCTGAAAAGTGACTGCCCTTACCTGAAATGAAGTCTTGCTTGTAGGGTTCACAGAGCCTGGGATTTAACTCCAATTCTGAAGGGAAACACACAGCATAGTTCTCATCCATGGATCACACTCTGTTTTAGAGCAAGAAGCATGCTCTTGCTTTCTAGAGTCTCTAAGACAGCAGGAAAAGTTTGTGTGCGGAGAACAAAAAACGGTGTTTCCTACACATACGGACCATATCTAGTCCAACTCTGCTTCTTAAACTGATACAAAGCACTGGTCCTCTAACATCCAATGCTTGTCTGTTAAGATGAGAAACGTGTGAGCTCCGTGAACGATGTAGTTTCTTTGAGCTGAAAAGTGAGTGCTCTTACCTGAAACGAAGTCTTTCTTGTAGGAAGACACAGAGCCAGGGATTTAACTCCATTTCTGAAGGGAAACACACAGCATGGTTCTCCCCCATGGATCACACTCTGCTTAACAGCAAAAAGCACGCTCTTGCTTTATAGAGTCTCTAATACAGCAGGAAATCTGAGTGTGCCCAGAACAAAAGAACGGAGTTTCCTACACATACAGACCATATGTAGTCCAAATCTGCTTCTGAAACTGATACAAAGCTCTGGTCCTCTATCATCCAATGCTTGTCAGTTAAGATGAGGAACGTGTGAGCTCCTTGAACGATGTAGTTCGTTTGAGCCGAATAATGACTGCCCTTACCTGAAACGAAGTCTTGCTTGTAGGAAGACACAGAGCCTGGGATTTAACTCCATTTCTGAAGGGAAACACACAGCATAGTTCTCATCCATGGAACACACTCTGCTTTAGAGCGAGAAGCATGCTCTTGCTTTCTAGAGTCTCTAAGACAGCAGGAAACGTGAGTGTGCTGAGAACAAAGAACAGTGTTTCCTACACATACGGACCATATGTAGTCCAACTCTGCTTCTTAACCTGATACACAGCACTAGTCCTCTAACATCCAATGCTTGTCTGTTGAGATGAGAATCGTGTGAGCTCCGTGAACGATGTAGTTCGTTTGAGCAGAAAAGTGACTGCCCTTAACTGAAAAGAAGTCTTCCTTGTAGGAAGACACAGAGCCTGGGATTTAACTCCATTTCTGAAGTGAAACACACAGCAGTGTTCTCATCCATTGATCACACTCTGCTTTAGAACGAGAAGCACGCTCTTGCTTTCTAGAGTCTCTAAGACAGCAGGAAACGTGAGTGTGCTGAGAACAAAAGAATGGTGTTTCCTACACATACGGACCATATGTAGTCCAAATCTGCTTCTGAAACTGATATAAAGCACTGGTCCTCTAACATCCAATGCTTGTCAGTTAAGATGAGAAACGTGTGAGCTCAGTGAATGATGTAGTTCGTTTGAGCTGAAACGTGACTGCCCTTACCTGAAACGAAGTCTTGCTTGTAGGAAGACACAGAGCCTGGGATTTAACTCCATTTCTGAAGGGAAACACACAGCATAGTTCTCACCCATGGATCACACTCTGCTTAACAGCAAGAAGTACACTCTTGCTTTCTAGAATCTCTAATACAGCAGGAAATCTGAGTGTGCCCAGAACAAAAGAACGGAGTTTCCTACACATACAGACCATATGTAGTCCAAATCTGCTTCTGAAACTGATACAAAGCTCTGGTCCTCTATCATCCAATGCTTGTCAGTTAAGATGAGGAACGTTTGAGCTCCGTGAACGATGTAGTTCGTTTGAGCCGAAAAATGACTGCCCTTACCTGAAACGAAGTCTTGCTTGTAGGAAGACACAGAGCCTGGGATTTAACTCCATTTCTGAAGGGAAACACACAGCATAGTTCTCATCCATGGATCACACTCTGCTTTAGAGCAAGAAGCATGCTCTTGCTTTCTAGAGTCTCTAAGACAGCAGGAAACGTGAGTGTCCTGAGAACAAAAGAACGGTGTTTCCTACACATACGGACCATATCTAGTCCAACTCTGCTTCTTAAACTGATACAAAGCACTGGTCCTCTAACATCCAATGCTTTTCTGTTGAGATGAGAATCGTGTGAGCTCCGTGAATGATGTAGTTCGTTTGAGCTGAAAAGTGACTGCCCTTACCTGTACGAAGTCTTGCTTGTAGGAAGACACAGAGCCTGGGATTTAACTCCATTTCTGTAGGGAAACACACAGCATAGTTCACATCCATGGATCACACTCTGCTTTGGAGCGAGAAGCATGCTCTTCCTTTCTAGAGTCTCTAAGACAGCAGGAAACGTGAGTGTGCTGAGAACAAAGAAGGGTGTTTCCTACACATACAGACCATATCTAGTCCAAATCTGCTTCGGAAACTGATACCAAGGCACTGGTTCTCTAACATCCAATGCTTGTCTGTTAAGATTAGAAACGTGTGAGCTCCGTGAATGATGTAGTTCCTTTGAGTTGAAAAGTGACTGCCATTACCTGAAACGAAGGCTTGCTTGTAGGAAGACACAGAGCCAGGGATTTAACTCTATTTCTGAAGGGAAACACACAGCATAGTTCTCATCCATGCATCACGCTCTGCTTTATAGCAAGAAGCACGCTCTTGCTTTCTAGAGTCTCTAATACAGCAGGAAATCTGAGCGTGCCCAGAACAAAAGAAGGGTGTTTCCTACAAATACGGACCATATGTAGTCCAAATCTGCTTCTGAAACTGATACATTGCACTGGTCCTCTAACATCCAATGCTTGGCAGTTAAGATGAGAAACGTGTGAGCTCAGTGAACGATGTAGTTCGTTTGAGCTGAAAAGTGACTGCCCTTACCTGAAATGAAGTCTTGCTTGTAGGAAGACACAGAGCCTGGGATTTAACTCCATTTCTGAAGGGAAACACACAGCATAGTTCTCATCCATGATCACACTCTGCTTTAGAGCAAGAAGCATGCTCTTGCTTTCTAGAGTCTCTAAGACAGTAGGAAACGTGAGTGTGCTGAGACCAAAGAATGGTGGTTCCTACACATACGGACCATATCTAGTCCAACTCTGCTTCTTAAACTGATACAAAACACTGGTCCTCTAACATTCAATGCTTGTCTGTTGAGATGAGAAACGTGTGAGCTCCGTGAACGATGTAGTTCCTTTGAGCTGAAAAGTGACTGCCCTTACCTTAAACGAAGTCTTGCATGTAGGAAGACACAGAGCCTGGGATTTAACTCCATTTATGAAAGGAAACACGCAGCATAGTTCTCATCCCTGGATCACACTCTGCTTTAGAGAGAGAAGCACGCTCTTTCTTTCTAGAGTCTCTAAGACAGCAGGAAAATGAGTGTGCTGAGAACAAAGAACAGTGTTTCCTACACATACAGACATTATATAGTCCAACTCTGCTTCCGAAACTGATACAAAGCACTGGTCCTCTAACATCCAATGCTTTTCTGTTAAGATGAGAAACGTGTGAGCTTCATGAACGATGTAGTTCCTTTGAGCTGAAAAGTGACTCCCCTTACCTGAAACGAAGTCTTGCATGTAGGAAGACACAGACCCTGGGATTTAACTCCATTTCTGAAGGGAAACACACAGCATAGTTCTCATCCATGGATCACACTCTGCTTTAGAGCAAGAAGCACGCTCTTGCTTTCTATAGTCTCTAACACAGCAGGAAATCTGAGTGTGCCCAGAACAAAAGAACAGTGTTTCCTACACATACGGACCATATGTAATCCAAATCTGCTTCTGAAACTGATACAATGCACTGTTCCTATAACATCCAATGCTTGTCAGTTAAGATGAGAAACGTGTGAGCTTCCTGAACGATGTAGTTCGTTTGAGCCGAAAAATGACTGCCCTTACCTGAAACGAAGTCTTGCTTGTAGGAAGACACAGAGCCTGGGATTTAACTCCATTTCTGAAGGGAAACACACAGCATAGTTCTCATCCATGGATCACACTCTGCTTTAGAGCGAGAAGCACGCTCTTGCTTTCTAGAGTCTCTAAGACAGCAGGAAAAGTGAGTGTGCTGAGAACAAAGAACAGTGTTTCCTACACATACAGACCATATCTAGTCCAACTCTGCTTCTGAAACTGATACAAAGCACTGGTCCTCTAACATCCAATGCTTGTCTGTTAAGATTAGAAACGTGTGAGCTCCGTGAACGATGTAGTTCCTTTGAGCTGAAAAGTGACTGCCCTTACCTGAAATGAAGTCTTGCTTGTAGGGTTCACAGAGCCTGGGATTTAACTCCATTTCTGAAGGGAAACACACAGCATAGTTCTCATCCATGGATCACACTCTGCTTTAGAGCAAGAAGCATGCTCTTGCTTTCTAGAGTCTCTAAGACAGCAGGAAAAGTTTGTGTGCGGAGAACAAAAAATGGTGTTTCCTACACATACGGACCATATCTAGTCCAACTCTGCTTCTTAAACTGATACAAAGCACTGGTCCTCTAACATCCAATGCTTGTCTGTTAAGATGAGAAACGTGTGAGCTCCGTGAACGATGTAGTTTCTTTGAGCTGAAAAGTGAAGGTCTTACCTGAAACGAAGTCTTTCTTGTAGGAAGACACAGAGCCAGGGATTTAACTCCATTTCTGAAGGGAAACACACAGCATAGTTCTCCCCCATGGATCACACTCTGCTTAACAGCAAAAAGCACGCTCTTGCTTTATAGAGTCTCTAATACAGCAGGAAATCTGAGTGTGCCCAGAACAAAAGAACGGAGTTTCCTACACATACAGACCATATGTAGTCCAAATCTGCTTCTGAAACTGATACAAAGCTCTGGTCCTCTATCATCCAATGCTTGTCAGTTAAGATGAGGAACGTGTGAGCTCCTTGAACGATGTAGTTCGTTTGAGCCGAATAATGACTGCCCTTACCTGAAACGAAGTCTTGCTTGTAGGAAGACACAGAGCCTGGGATTTAACTCCATTTCTGAAGGGAAACACACAGCATAGTTCTCATCCATGGAACACACTCTGCTTTAGAGCGAGAAGCATGCTCTTGCTTTCTAGAGTCTCTAAGACAGCAGGAAACGTGAGTGTGCTGAGAACAAAGAACAGTGTTTCCTACACATACGGACCATATGTAGTCCAACTCTGCTTCTTAACCTGATACACAGCACTAGTCCTCTAACATCCAATGCTTGTCTGTTGAGATGAGAATCGTGTGAGCTCCGTGAACGATGTAGTTCGTTTGAGCAGAAAAGTGACTGCCCTTAACTGAAAAGAAGTCTTCCTTGTAGGAAGACACAGAGCCTGGGATTTAACTCCATTTCTGAAGTGAAACACACAGCAGTGTTCTCATCCATTGATCACACTCTGCTTTAGAACGAGAAGCACGCTCTTGCTTTCTAGAGTCTCTAAGACAGCAGGAAACGTGAGTGTGCTGAGAACAAAAGAATGGTGTTTCCTACACATACGGACCATATGTAGTCCAAATCTGCTTCTGAAACTGATATAAAGCACTGGTCCTCTAACATCCAATGCTTGTCAGTTAAGATGAGAAACGTGTGAGCTCAGTGAATGATGTAGTTCGTTTGAGCTGAAACGTGACTGCCCTTACCTGAAACGAAGTCTTGCTTGTAGGAAGACACAGAGCCTGGGATTTAACTCCATTTCTGAAGGGAAACACACAGCATAGTTCTCACCCATGGATCACACTCTGCTTAACAGCAAGAAGTACACTCTTGCTTTCTAGAATCTCTAATACAGCAGGAAATCTGAGTGTGCCCAGAACAAAAGAACGGAGTTTCCTACACATACAGACCATATGTAGTCCAAATCTGCTTCTGAAACTGATACAAAGCTCTGGTCCTCTATCATCCAATGCTTGTCAGTTAAGATGAGGAACGTTTGAGCTCCGTGAACGATGTAGTTCGTTTGAGCCGAAAAATGACTGCCCTTACCTGAAACGAAGTCTTGCTTGTAGGAAGACACAGAGCCTGGGATTTAACTCCATTTCTGAAGGGAAACACACAGCATAGTTCTCATCCATGGATCACACTCTGCTTTAGAGCGAGAAGCATGCTCTTGCTTTCTAGAGTCTCTAAGACAGCAGGAAACGTGAGTGTCCTGAGAACAAAAGAACGGTGTTTCCTACACATACGGACCATATCTAGTCCAACTCTGCTTCTTAAACTGATACAAAGCACTGGTCCTCTAACATCCAATGCTTTTCTGTTGAGATGAGAATCGTGTGAGCTCCGTGAATGATGTAGTTCGTTTGAGCTGAAAAGTGACTGCCCTTACCTGTACGAAGTCTTGCTTGTAGGAAGACACAGAGCCTGGGATTTAACTCCATTTCTGTAGGGAAACACACAGCATAGTTCACATCCATGGATCACACTCTGCTTTGGAGCGAGAAGCATGCTCTTCCTTTCTAGAGTCTCTAAGACAGCAGGAAACGTGAGTGTGCTGAGAACAAAGAAGGGTGTTTCCTACACATACAGACCATATCTAGTCCAAATCTGCTTCGGAAACTGATACCAAGGCACTGGTTCTCTAACATCCAATGCTTGTCTGTTAAGATTAGAAACGTGTGAGCTCCGTGAATGATGTAGTTCCTTTGAGTTGAAAAGTGACTGCCATTACCTGAAACGAAGGCTTGCTTGTAGGAAGACACAGAGCCAGGGATTTAACTCTATTTCTGAAGGGAAACACACAGCATAGTTCTCATCCATGCATCACGCTCTGCTTTATAGCAAGAAGCACGCTCTTGCTTTCTAGAGTCTCTAATACAGCAGGAAATCTGAGCGTGCCCAGAACAAAAGAAGGGTGTTTCCTACAAATACGGACCATATGTAGTCCAAATCTGCTTCTGAAACTGATACATTGCACTGGTCCTCTAACATCCAATGCTTGGCAGTTAAGATGAGAAACGTGTGAGCTCAGTGAACGATGTAGTTCGTTTGAGCTGAAAAGTGACTGCCCTTACCTGAAATGAAGTCTTGCTTGTAGGAAGACACAGAGCCTGGGATTTAACTCCATTTCTGAAGGGAAACACACAGCATAGTTCTCATCCATGATCACACTCTGCTTTAGAGCAAGAAGCATGCTCTTGCTTTCTAGAGTCTCTAAGACAGTAGGAAACGTGAGTGTGCTGAGACCAAAGAATGGTGGTTCCTACACATACGGACCATATCTAGTCCAACTCTGCTTCTTAAACTGATACAAAACACTGGTCCTCTAACATTCAATGCTTGTCTGTTGAGATGAGAAACGTGTGAGCTCCGTGAACGATGTAGTTCCTTTGAGCTGAAAAGTGACTGCCCTTACCTTAAACGAAGTCTTGCATGTAGGAAGACACAGAGCCTGGGATTTAACTCCATTTATGAAAGGAAACACACAGCATAGTTCTCATCCCTGGATCACACTCTGCTTTAGAGAGAGAAGCACGCTCTTTCTTTCTAGAGTCTCTAAGACAGCAGGAAAATGAGTGTGCTGAGAACAAAGAACAGTGTTTCCTACACATACAGACATTATATAGTCCAACTCTGCTTCCGAAACTGATACAAAGCACTGGTCCTCTAACATCCAATGCTATTCTGTTAAGATGAGAAACGTGTGAGCTTCATGAACGATGTAGTTCGTTTGAGATGAAAAGTGACTCCCCTTACCTGAAACGAAGTCTTGCATGTAGGAAGACACAGACCCTGGGATTTAACTCCATTTCTGAAGGGAAACACACAGCATAGTTCTCATCCATGGATCACACTCTGCTTTAGAGCAAGAAGCACGCTCTTGCTTTCTATAGTCTCTAACACATCAGGAAATCTGAGTGTGCCCAGAACAAAAGAACAGTGTTTCCTACACATACGGACCATATGTAATCCAAATCTGCTTCTGAAACTGATACAATGCACTGTTCCTATAACATCCAATGCTTGTCAGTTAAGATGAGAAACGTGTGAGCTTCCTGAACGATGTAGTTCGTTTGAGCCGAAAAATGACTGCCCTTACCTGAAACGAAGTCTTGCTTGTAGGAAGACACAGAGCCTGGGATTTAACTCCATTTCTGAAGGGAAACACACAGCATAGTTCTCATCCATGGATCACACTCTGCTTTAGAGCGAGAAGCACGCTCTTGCTTTCTAGAGTCTCTAAGACAGCAGGAAAAGTGAGTGTGCTGAGAACAAAGAACAGTGTTTCCTACACATACAGACCATATCTAGTCCAACTCTGCTTCTGAAACTGATACAAAGCACTGGTCCTCTAACATCCAATGTTTGTCTGTTAAGATTAGAAACGTGTGAGCTCCGTGAACGATGTAGTTCCTTTGAGCTGAAAAGTGACTGCCCTTACCTGAAATGAAGTCTTGCTTGTAGGGTTCACAGAGCCTGGGATTTAACTCCAATTCTGAAGGGAAACACACAGCATAGTTCTCATCCATGGATCACACTCTGTTTTAGAGCAAGAAGCATGCTCTTGCTTTCTAGAGTCTCTAAGACAGCAGGAAAAGTTTGTGTGCGGAGAACAAAAAACGGTGTTTCCTACACATACGGACCATATCTAGTCCAACTCTGCTTCTTAAACTGATACAAAGCACTGGTCCTCTAACATCCAATGCTTGTCTGTTAAGATGAGAAACGTGTGAGCTCCGTGAACGATGTAGTTTCTTTGAGCTGAAAAGTGAGTGCTCTTACCTGAAACGAAGTCTTTCTTGTAGGAAGACACAGAGCCAGGGATTTAACTCCATTTCTGAAGGGAAACACACAGCATGGTTCTCCCCCATGGATCACACTCTGCTTAACAGCAAAAAGCACGCTCTTGCTTTATAGAGTCTCTAATACAGCAGGAAATCTGAGTGTGCCCAGAACAAAAGAACGGAGTTTCCTACACATACAGACCATATGTAGTCCAAATCTGCTTCTGAAACTGATACAAAGCTCTGGTCCTCTATCATCCAATGCTTGTCAGTTAAGATGAGGAACGTGTGAGCTCCTTGAACGATGTAGTTCGTTTGAGCCGAATAATGACTGCCCTTACCTGAAACGAAGTCTTGCTTGTAGGAAGACACAGAGCCTGGGATTTAACTCCATTTCTGAAGGGAAACACACAGCATAGTTCTCATCCATGGAACACACTCTGCTTTAGAGCGAGAAGCATGCTCTTGCTTTCTAGAGTCTCTAAGACAGCAGGAAACGTGAGTGTGCTGAGAACAAAGAACAGTGTTTCCTACACATACGGACCATATGTAGTCCAACTCTGCTTCTTAACCTGATACACAGCACTAGTCCTCTAACATCCAATGCTTGTCTGTTGAGATGAGAATCGTGTGAGCTCCGTGAACGATGTAGTTCGTTTGAGCAGAAAAGTGACTGCCCTTAACTGAAAAGAAGTCTTCCTTGTAGGAAGACACAGAGCCTGGGATTTAACTCCATTTCTGAAGTGAAACACACAGCAGTGTTCTCATCCATTGATCACACTCTGCTTTAGAACGAGAAGCACGCTCTTGCTTTCTAGAGTCTCTAAGACAGCAGGAAACGTGAGTGTGCTGAGAACAAAAGAATGGTGTTTCCTACACATACGGACCATATGTAGTCCAAATCTGCTTCTGAAACTGATATAAAGCACTGGTCCTCTAACATCCAATGCTTGTCAGTTAAGATGAGAAACGTGTGAGCTCAGTGAATGATGTAGTTCGTTTGAGCTGAAACGTGACTGCCCTTACCTGAAACGAAGTCTTGCTTGTAGGAAGACACAGAGCCTGGGATTTAACTCCATTTCTGAAGGGAAACACACAGCATAGTTCTCACCCATGGATCACACTCTGCTTAACAGCAAGAAGTACACTCTTGCTTTCTAGAATCTCTAATACAGCAGGAAATCTGAGTGTGCCCAGAACAAAAGAACGGAGTTTCCTACACATACAGACCATATGTAGTCCAAATCTGCTTCTGAAACTGATACAAAGCTCTGGTCCTCTATCATCCAATGCTTGTCAGTTAAGATGAGGAACGTTTGAGCTCCGTGAACGATGTAGTTCGTTTGAGCCGAAAAATGACTGCCCTTACCTGAAACGAAGTCTTGCTTGTAGGAAGACACAGAGCCTGGGATTTAACTCCATTTCTGAAGGGAAACACACAGCATAGTTCTCATCCATGGATCACACTCTGCTTTAGAGCAAGAAGCATGCTCTTGCTTTCTAGAGTCTCTAAGACAGCAGGAAACGTGAGTGTCCTGAGAACAAAAGAACGGTGTTTCCTACACATACGGACCATATCTAGTCCAACTCTGCTTCTTAAACTGATACAAAGCACTGGTCCTCTAACATCCAATGCTTTTCTGTTGAGATGAGAATCGTGTGAGCTCCGTGAATGATGTAGTTCGTTTGAGCTGAAAAGTGACTGCCCTTACCTGTACGAAGTCTTGCTTGTAGGAAGACACAGAGCCTGGGATTTAACTCCATTTCTGTAGGGAAACACACAGCATAGTTCACATCCATGGATCACACTCTGCTTTGGAGCGAGAAGCATGCTCTTCCTTTCTAGAGTCTCTAAGACAGCAGGAAACGTGAGTGTGCTGAGAACAAAGAAGGGTGTTTCCTACACATACAGACCATATCTAGTCCAAATCTGCTTCGGAAACTGATACCAAGGCACTGGTTCTCTAACATCCAATGCTTGTCTGTTAAGATTAGAAACGTGTGAGCTCCGTGAATGATGTAGTTCCTTTGAGTTGAAAAGTGACTGCCATTACCTGAAACGAAGGCTTGCTTGTAGGAAGACACAGAGCCAGGGATTTAACTCTATTTCTGAAGGGAAACACACAGCATAGTTCTCATCCATGCATCACGCTCTGCTTTATAGCAAGAAGCACGCTCTTGCTTTCTAGAGTCTCTAATACAGCAGGAAATCTGAGCGTGCCCAGAACAAAAGAAGGGTGTTTCCTACAAATACGGACCATATGTAGTCCAAATCTGCTTCTGAAACTGATACATTGCACTGGTCCTCTAACATCCAATGCTTGGCAGTTAAGATGAGAAACGTGTGAGCTCAGTGAACGATGTAGTTCGTTTGAGCTGAAAAGTGACTGCCCTTACCTGAAATGAAGTCTTGCTTGTAGGAAGACACAGAGCCTGGGATTTAACTCCATTTCTGAAGGGAAACACACAGCATAGTTCTCATCCATGATCACACTCTGCTTTAGAGCAAGAAGCATGCTCTTGCTTTCTAGAGTCTCTAAGACAGTAGGAAACGTGAGTGTGCTGAGACCAAAGAATGGTGGTTCCTACACATACGGACCATATCTAGTCCAACTCTGCTTCTTAAACTGATACAAAACACTGGTCCTCTAACATTCAATGCTTGTCTGTTGAGATGAGAAACGTGTGAGCTCCGTGAACGATGTAGTTCCTTTGAGCTGAAAAGTGACTGCCCTTACCTTAAACGAAGTCTTGCATGTAGGAAGACACAGAGCCTGGGATTTAACTCCATTTATGAAAGGAAACACGCAGCATAGTTCTCATCCCTGGATCACACTCTGCTTTAGAGAGAGAAGCACGCTCTTTCTTTCTAGAGTCTCTAAGACAGCAGGAAAATGAGTGTGCTGAGAACAAAGAACAGTGTTTCCTACACATACAGACATTATATAGTCCAACTCTGCTTCCGAAACTGATACAAAGCACTGGTCCTCTAACATCCAATGCTTTTCTGTTAAGATGAGAAACGTGTGAGCTTCATGAACGATGTAGTTCGTTTGAGCTGAAAAGTGACTCCCCTTACCTGAAACGAAGTCTTGCATGTAGGAAGACACAGACCCTGGGATTTAACTCCATTTCTGAAGGGAAACACACAGCATAGTTCTCATCCATGGATCACACTCTGCTTTAGAGCAAGAAGCACGCTCTTGCTTTCTATAGTCTCTAACACAGCAGGAAATCTGAGTGTGCCCAGAACAAAAGAACAGTGTTTCCTACACATACGGACCATATGTAATCCAAATCTGCTTCTGAAACTGATACAATGCACTGTTCCTATAACATCCAATGCTTGTCAGTTAAGATGAGAAACGTGTGAGCTTCCTGAACGATGTAGTTCGTTTGAGCCGAAAAATGACTGCCCTTACCTGAAACGAAGTCTTGCTTGTAGGAAGACACAGAGCCTGGGATTTAACTCCATTTCTGAAGGGAAACACACAGCATAGTTCTCATCCATGGATCACACTCTGCTTTAGAGCGAGATGCACGCTCTTGCTTTCTAGAGTCTCTAAGACAGCAGGAAAAGTGAGTGTGCTGAGAACAAAGAACAGTGTTTCCTACACATACAGACCATATCTAGTCCAACTCTGCTTCTGAAACTGATACAAAGCACTGGTCCTCTAACATCCAATGCTTGTCTGTTAAGATTAGAAACGTGTGAGCTCCGTGAACGATGTAGTTCCTTTGAGCTGAAAAGTGACTGCCCTTACCTGAAATGAAGTCTTGCTTGTAGGGTTCACAGAGCCTGGGATTTAACTCCATTTCTGAAGGGAAACACACAGCATAGTTCTCATCCATGGATCACACTCTGCTTTAGAGCAAGAAGCATGCTCTTGCTTTCTAGAGTCTCTAAGACAGCAGGAAATGTTTGTGTGCGGAGAACAAAAAATGGTGTTTCCTACACATACGGACCATATCTAGTCCAACTCTGCTTCTTAAACTGATACAAAGCACTGGTCCTCTAACATCCAATGCTTGTCTGTTAAGATGAGAAACGTGTGAGCTCCGTGAACGATGTAGTTTCTTTGAGCTGAAAAGTGAAGGTCTTACCTGAAACGAAGTCTTTCTTGTAGGAAGACACAGAGCCAGGGATTTAACTCCATTTCTGAAGGGAAACACACAGCATAGTTCTCCCCCATGGATCACACTCTGCTTAACAGAAAAAAGCACGCTCTTGCTTTATAGAGTCTCTAATACAGCAGGAAATCTGAGTGTGCCCAGAACAAAAGAACGGAGTTTCCTACACATACAGACCATATGTAGTCCAAATCTGCTTCTGAAACTGATACAAAGCTCTGGTCCTCTATCATCCAATGCTTGTCAGTTAAGATGAGGAACGTGTGAGCTCCTTGAACGATGTAGTTCGTTTGAGCCGAATAATGACTGCCCTTACCTGAAACGAAGTCTTGCTTGTAGGAAGACACAGAGCCTGGGATTTAACTCCATTTCTGAAGGGAAACACACAGCATAGTTCTCATCCATGGAACACACTCTGCTTTAGAGCGAGAAGCATGCTCTTGCTTTCTAGAGTCTCTAAGACAGCAGGAAACGTGAGTGTGCTGAGAACAAAGAACAGTGTTTCCTACACATACGGACCATATGTAGTCCAACTCTGCTTCTTAACCTGATACACAGCACTAGTCCTCTAACATCCAATGCTTGTCTGTTGAGATGAGAATCGTGTGAGCTCCGTGAACGATGTAGTTCGTTTGAGCAGAAAAGTGACTGCCCTTAACTGAAAAGAAGTCTTCCTTGTAGGAAGACACAGAGCCTGGGATTTAACTCCATTTCTGAAGTGAAACACACAGCAGTGTTCTCATCCATTGATCACACTCTGCTTTAGAACGAGAAGCACGCTCTTGCTTTCTAGAGTCTCTAAGACAGCAGGAAACGTGAGTGTGCTGAGAACAAAAGAATGGTGTTTCCTACACATACGGACCATATGTAGTCCAAATCTGCTTCTGAAACTGATATAAAGCACTGGTCCTCTAACATCCAATGCTTGTCAGTTAAGATGAGAAACGTGTGAGCTCAGTGAATGATGTAGTTCGTTTGAGCTGAAACGTGACTGCCCTTACCTGAAACGAAGTCTTGCTTGTAGGAAGACACAGAGCCTGGGATTTAACTCCATTTCTGAAGGGAAACACACAGCATAGTTCTCACCCATGGATCACACTCTGCTTAACAGCAAGAAGTACACTCTTGCTTTCTAGAATCTCTAATACAGCAGGAATTCTGAGTGTGCCCAGAACAAAAGAACGGAGTTTCCTACACATACAGACCATATGTAGTCCAAATCTGCTTCTGAAACTGATACAAAGCTCTGGTCCTCTATCATCCAATGCTTGTCAGTTAAGATGAGGAACGTTTGAGCTCCGTGAACGATGTAGTTCGTTTGAGCCGAAAAATGACTGCCCTTACCTGAAACGAAGTCTTGCTTGTAGGAAGACACAGAGCCTGGGATTTAACTCCATTTCTGAAGGGAAACACACAGCATAGTTCTCATCCATGGATCACACTCTGCTTTAGAGCAAGAAGCATGCTCTTGCTTTCTAGAGTCTCTAAGACAGCAGGAAACGTGAGTGTCCTGAGAACAAAAGAACGGTGTTTCCTACACATACGGACCATATCTAGTCCAACTCTGCTTCTTAAACTGATACAAAGCACTGGTCCTCTAACATCCAATGCTTTTCTGTTGAGATGAGAATCGTGTGAGCTCCGTGAATGATGTAGTTCGTTTGAGCTGAAAAGTGACTGCCCTTACCTGTACGAAGTCTTGCTTGTAGGAAGACACAGAGCCTGGGATTTAACTCCATTTCTGTAGGGAAACACACAGCATAGTTCACATCCATGGATCACACTCTGCTTTGGTGCGAGAAGCATGCTCTTCCTTTCTAGAGTCTCTAAGACAGCAGGAAACGTGAGTGTGCTGAGAACAAAGAAGGGTGTTTCCTACACATACAGACCATATCTAGTCCAAATCTGCTTCGGAAACTGATACCAAGGCACTGGTTCTCTAACATCCAATGCTTGTCTGTTAAGATTAGAAACGTGTGAGCTCCGTGAATGATGTAGTTCCTTTGAGTTGAAAAGTGACTGCCATTACCTGAAACGAAGGCTTGCTTGTAGGAAGACACAGAGCCAGGGATTTAACTCTATTTCTGAAGGGAAACACACAGCATAGTTCTCATCCATGCATCACGCTCTGCTTTATAGCAAGAAGCACGCTCTTGCTTTCTAGAGTCTCTAATACAGCAGGAAATCTGAGCGTGCCCAGAACAAAAGAAGGGTGTTTCCTACAAATACGGACCATATGTAGTCCAAATCTGCTTCTGATACTGATACATTGCACTGGTCCTCTAACATCCAATGCTTGGCAGTTAAGATGAGAAACGTGTGAGCTCAGTGAACGATGTAGTTCGTTTGAGCTGAAAAGTGACTGCCCTTACCTGAAATGAAGTCTTGCTTGTAGGAAGACACAGAGCCTGGGATTTAACTCCATTTCTGAAGGGAAACACACAGCATAGTTCTCATCCATGATCACACTCTGCTTTAGAGCAAGAAGCATGCTCTTGCTTTCTAGAGTCTCTAAGACAGTAGGAAACGTGAGTGTGCTGAGACCAAAGAATGGTGGTTCCTACACATACGGACCATATCTAGTCCAACTCTGCTTCTTAAACTGATACAAAACACTGGTCCTCTAACATTCAATGCTTGTCTGTTGAGATGAGAAACGTGTGAGCTCCGTGAACGATGTAGTTCCTTTGAGCTGAAAAGTGACTGCCCTTACCTTAAACGAAGTCTTGCATGTAGGAAGACACAGAGCCTGGGATTTAACTCCATTTATGAAAGGAAACACACAGCATAGTTCTCATCCCTGGATCACACTCTGCTTTAGAGAGAGAAGCACGCTCTTTCTTTCTAGAGTCTCTAAGACAGCAGGAAAATGAGTGTGCTGAGAACAAAGAACAGTGTTTCCTACACATACAGACATTATATAGTCCAACTCTGCTTCCGAAACTGATACAAAGCACTGGTCCTCTAACATCCAATGCTTTTCTGTTAAGATGAGAAACGTGTGAGCTTCATGAACGATGTAGTTCGTTTGAGCTGAAAAGTGACTCCCCTTACCTGAAACGAAGTCTTGCATGTAGGAAGACACAGACCCTGGGATTTAACTCCATTTCTGAAGGGAAACACACAGCATAGTTCTCATCCATGGATCACACTCTGCTTTAGAGCAAGAAGCACGCTCTTGCTTTCTATAGTCTCTAACACAGCAGGAAATCTGAGTGTGCCCAGAACAAAAGAACAGTGTTTCCTACACATACGGACCATATGTAATCCAAATCTGCTTCTGAAACTGATACAATGCACTGTTCCTATAACATCCAATGCTTGTCAGTTAAGATGAGAAACGTGTGAGCTTCCTGAACGATGTAGTTCGTTTGAGCCGAAAAATGACTGCCCTTACCTGAAACGAAGTCTTGCTTTTAGGAAGACACAGAGCCTGGGATATAACTCCATTTCTGAAGGGAAACACACAGCATAGTTCTCATCCATGGATCACACTCTGCTTTAGAGCGAGAAGCACGCTCTTGCTTTCTAGAGTCTCTAAGACAGCAGGAAAAGTGAGTGTGCTGAGAACAAAGAACAGTGTTTCCTACACATACAGACCATATCTAGTCCAACTCTGCTTCTGAAACTGATACAAAGCACTGGTCCTCTAACATCCAATGCTTGTCTGTTAAGATTAGAAACGTGTGAGCTCCGTGAACGATGTAGTTCCTTTGAGCTGAAAAGTGACTGCCCTTACCTGAAATGAAGTCTTGCTTGTAGGGTTCACAGAGCCTGGGATTTAACTCCATTTCTGAAGGGAAACACACAGCATAGTTCTCATCCATGGATCACACTCTGCTTTAGAGCAAGAAGCATGCTCTTGCTTTCTAGAGTCTCTAAGACAGCAGGAAAAGTTTGTGTGCGGAGAACAAAAAATGGTGTTTCCTACACATACGGACCATATCTAGTCCAACTCTGCTTCTTAAACTGATACAAAGCACTGGTCCTCTAACATCCAATGCTTGTCTGTTAAGATGAGAAACGTGTGAGCTCCGTGAACGATGTAGTTTCTTTGAGCTGAAAAGTGAAGGTCTTACCTGAAACGAAGTCTTTCTTGTAGGAAGACACAGAGCCAGGGATTTAACTCCATTTCTGAAGGGAAACACACAGCATAGTTCTCCCCCATGGATCACACTCTGCTTAACAGCAAAAAGCACGCTCTTGCTTTATAGAGTCTCTAATACAGCAGGAAATCTGAGTGTGCCCAGAACAAAAGAACGGAGTTTCCTACACATACAGACCATATGTAGTCCAAATCTGCTTCTGAAACTGATACAAAGCTCTGGTCCTCTATCATCCAATGCTTGTCAGTTAAGATGAGGAACGTGTGAGCTCCTTGAACGATGTAGTTCGTTTGAGCCGAATAATGACTGCCCTTACCTGAAACGAAGTCTTGCTTGTAGGAAGACACAGAGCCTGGGATTTAACTCCATTTCTGAAGGGAAACACACAGCATAGTTCTCATCCATGGAACACACTCTGCTTTAGAGCGAGAAGCATGCTCTTGCTTTCTAGAGTCTCTAAGACAGCAGGAAACGTGAGTGTGCTGAGAACAAAGAACAGTGTTTCCTACACATACGGACCATATGTAGTCCAACTCTGCTTCTTAACCTGATACACAGCACTAGTCCTCTAACATCCAATGCTTGTCTGTTGAGATGAGAATCGTGTGAGCTCTGTGAACGATGTAGTTCATTTGAGCAGAAAAGTGACTGCCCTTAACTGAAAAGAAGTCTTCCTTGTAGGAAGACACAGAGCCTGGGATTTAACTCCATTTCTGAAGTGAAACACACAGCAGTGTTCTCATCCATTGATCACACTCTGCTTTAGAACGAGAAGCACGCTCTTGCTTTCTAGAGTCTCTAAGACAGCAGGAAACGTGAGTGTGCTGAGAACAAAAGAATGGTGTTTCCTACACATACGGACCATATGTAGTCCAAATCTGCTTCTGAAACTGATATAAAGCACTGGTCCTCTAACATCCAATGCTTGTCAGTTAAGATGAGAAACGTGTGAGCTCAGTGAATGATGTAGTTCGTTTGAGCTGAAACGTGACTGCCCTTACCTGAAACGAAGTCTTGCTTGTAGGAAGACACAGAGCCTGGGATTTAACTCCATTTCTGAAGGGAAACACACAGCATAGTTCTCACCCATGGATCACACTCTGCTTAACAGCAAGAAGTACACTCTTGCTTTCTAGAATCTCTAATACAGCAGGAAATCTGAGTGTGCCCAGAACAAAAGAACGGAGTTTCCTACACATACAGACCATATGTAGTCCAAATCTGCTTCTGAAACTGATACAAAGCACTGGTCCTCTAACATCCAATGCTTGTCTGTTGAGATGAGAATCGTGTGAGCTCCGTGAACGATGTAGTCGTTTGAGCATAAAAGTGACTGCCCTTAACTGAAAAGAAGTCTTCCTTGTAGGAAGACACAGAGCCTGGGATTTAACTCCATTTCTGAAGTGAAACACACAGCAGTGTTCTCATCCATTGATCACACTCTGCTTTAGAACGAGAAGCACGCTCTTGCTTTCTAGAGTCTCTAAGACAGCAGGAAACGTGAGTGTGCTGAGAACAAAAGAATGGTGTTTCCTACACATACGGACCATATGTAGTCCAAATCTGCTTCTGAAACTGATACAAAGCACTGGTCCTCTAACATCCAATGCTTGTCTGTTAAGGTGAGAAACGTGTGAGCTTCATGAAAGATGTAGTTCGTTTGAGCTGAAAAGTGACTGCCCTTACCTGAAACGAAGTCTTGCCTGTAGGAAGACACAGAGCCTGGGATTTAACACCATTTCTGAAGTAAAACATACAGCAGTGTTCTCATCCATTGATCACACTCTGCGTTAGAACAAGAAGCACGCTCTTGCTTTCTAGAGTCTCTAAGACAGCAGGAAACGTGAGTGTGCTGAGAACAAAGAACAGTGTTTCCTACACATACAGACATTATATAGTCCAACTCTGCTTCTGAAACTGATACAAAGCACTGGTCCTCTAACATCCAGTGCTTGTCTGTAGAGATGAGAAACGTGTGAGCTCCGTGAACGATGTAGTTCGTTTTAGCCGAAAAATGACTGCCCTTACATGAAATGAAGTCTTGCTTGTAGGGTTCACAGAGCATGGGATTTAACTCCATTTCTGAAGGGAAACACACAGCATAGTGCTCACCCATGGATCACACTCTGCTTAACAGCAAGAAGTACACTCTTGCTTTCTAGAATCTCTAATACAGCAGGAAATCTGAGTGTGCCCAGAACAAAAGAACGGAGTTTCCTACACATACAGACCATATGTAGTCCAAATCTGCTTCTGAAACTGATACAAAGCTCTGGTCCTCTATCATCCAATGCTTGTCAGTTAAGATGAGGAACGTTTGGGCTCCGTGAACGATGTAGTTCGTTTGAGCCGAAAAATGACTGCCCTTACCTGAAACGAAGTCTTGCTTGTAGGAAGACACAGAGCCTGGGATTTAACTCCATTTCTGAAGGGAAACACACAGCATAGTTCTCATCCATGGATCACACTCTGCTTTAGAGCAAGAAGCATGCTCTTGCTTCTAGAGTCTCTAAGACAGCAGGAAACGTGAGTGTCCTGAGAACAAAAGAACGGTGTTTCCTACACATACGGACCATATCTAGTCCAACTCTGCTTCTTAAACTGATACAAAGCACTGGTCCTCTAACATCCAATGCTTTTCTGTTGAGATGAGAATCGTGTGAGCTCCGTGAACGATGTAGTTCGTTTGAGCTGAAAAGTGACTGCCCTTACCTGTACGAAGTCTTGCTTGTAGGAAGACACAGAGCCTGGGATTTAACTCCATTTCTGTAGGGAAACACACAGCATAGTTCACATCCATGGATCACACTCTGCTTTAGAGCGAGAAGCATGCTCTTCCTTTCTAGAGTCTCTAAGACAGCAGGAAACGTGAGTGTGCTGAGAACAAAGAAGGGTGTTTCCTACACATACAGACCATATCTAGTCCAAATCTGCTTCTGAAACTGATACCAATTCACTGGTTCTCTAACATCCAATGCTTGTCTGTTAAGATTAGAAACGTGTGAGCTCCGTGAATGATGTAGTTCCTTTGAGTTGAAAAGTTACTGCCATTACCTGAAACGAAGGCTTGCTTGTAGGAAGACACAGAGCCAGGGATTTAACTCTATTTCTGAAGGGAAACACACAGCATAGTTCTCATCCATGCATCACGCTCTGCTTTATAGCAAGAAGCACGCTCTTGCTTTCTAGAGTCTCTAATACAGCAGGAAATCTGAGTGTGCCCAGAACAAAAGAACAGTGTTTCCTACACATACGGACCATATGTAATCCAAATCTGCTTCTGAAACTGATACAATGCACTGTTCCTATAACATCCAATGCTTGTCAGTTAAGATGAGAAACGTGTGAGCTTCCTGAACGATGTAGTTCGTTTGAGCCGAAAAATGACTGCCCTTACCTGAAACGAAGTCTTGCTTGTAGGAAGACACAGAGCCTGGGATTTAACTCCATTTCTGAAGGGAAACACACAGCATAGTTCTCATCCATGGATCACACTCTGCTTTAGAGCGAGAAGCACGCTCTTGCTTTCTAGAGTCTCTAAGACAGCAGGAAAAGTGAGTGTGCTGAGAACAAAGAACAGTGTTTCCTACACATACAGACCATATCTAGTCCAACTCTGCTTCTGAAACTGATACAAAGCACTGGTCCTCTAACATCCAATGCTTGTCTGTTAAGATTAGAAACGTGTGAGCTCCGTGAACGATGTAGTTCCTTTGAGCTGAAAAGTGACTGCCCTTACCTGAAATGAAGTCTTGCTTGTAGGGTTCACAGAGCCTGGGATTTAACTCCATTTCTGAAGGGAAACACACAGCATAGTTCTCATCCATGGATCACACTCTGCTTTAGAGCAAGAAGCATGCTCTTGCTTTCTAGAGTCTCTAAGACAGCAGGAAAAGTTTGTGTGCGGAGAACAAAAAATGGTGTTTCCTACACATACGGACCATATCTAGTCCAACTCTGCTTCTTAAACTGATACAAAGCACTGGTCCTCTAACATCCAATGCTTGTCTGTTAAGATGAGAAACGTGTGAGCTCCGTGAACGATGTAGTTTCTTTGAGCTGAAAAGTGAAGGTCTTACCTGAAACGAAGTCTTTCTTGTAGGAAGACACAGAGCCAGGGATTTAACTCCATTACTGAAGGGAAACACACAGCATAGTTCTCCCCCATGGATCACACTCTGCTTAACAGCAAAAAGCACGCTCTTGCTTTATAGAGTCTCTAATACAGCAGGAAATCTGAGTGTGCCCAGAACAAAAGAACGGAGTTTCCTACACATACAGACCATATGTAGTCCAAATCTGCTTCTGAAACTGATACAAAGCTCTGGTCCTCTATCATCCAATGCTTGTCAGTTAAGATGAGGAACGTGTGAGCTCCTTGAACGATGTAGTTCGTTTGAGCCGAATAATGACTGCCCTTACCTGAAACGAAGTCTTGCTTGTAGGAAGACACAGAGCCTGGGATTTAACTCCATTTCTGAAGGGAAACACACAGCATAGTTCTCATCCATGGAACACACTCTGCTTTAGAGCGAGAAGCATGCTCTTGCTTTCTAGAGTCTCTAAGACAGCAGGAAACGTGAGTGTGCTGAGAACAAAGAACAGTGTTTCCTACACATACGGACCATATGTAGTCCAACTCTGCTTCTTAACCTGATACACAGCACTAGTCCTCTAACATCCAATGCTTGTCTGTTGAGATGAGAATCGTGTGAGCTCTGTGAACGATGTAGTTCGTTTGAGCAGAAAAGTGACTGCCCTTAACTGAAAAGAAGTCTTCCTTGTAGGAAGACACAGAGCCTGGGATTTAACTCCATTTCTGAAGTGAAACACACAGCAGTGTTCTCATCCATTGATCACACTCTGCTTTAGAACGAGAAGCACGCTCTTGCTTTCTAGAGTCTCTAAGACAGCAGGAAACGTGAGTGTGCTGAGAACAAAAGAATGGTGTTTCCTACACATACGGACCATATGTAGTCCAAATCTGCTTCTGAAACTGATATAAAGCACTGGTCCTCTAACATCCAATGCTTGTCAGTTAAGATGAGAAACGTGTGAGCTCAGTGAATGATGTAGTTCGTTTGAGCTGAAACGTGACTGCCCTTACCTGAAACGAAGTCTTGCTTGTAGGAAGACACAGAGCCTGGGATTTAACTCCATTTCTGAAGGGAAACACACAGCATAGTTCTCACCCATGGATCACACTCTGCTTAACAGCAAGAAGTACACTCTTGCTTTCTAGAATCTCTAATACAGCAGGAAATCTGAGTGTGCCCAGAACAAAAGAACGGAGTTTCCTACACATACAGACCATATGTAGTCCAAATCTGCTTCTGAAACTGATACAAAGCACTGGTCCTCTAACATCCAATGCTTGTCTGTTGAGATGAGAATCGTGTGAGCTCCGTGAACGATGTAGTCGTTTGAGCAGAAAAGTGACTGCCCTTAACTGAAAAGAAGTCTTCCTTGTAGGAAGACACAGAGCCTGGGATTTAACTCCATTTCTGAAGTGAAACACACAGCAGTGTTCTCATCCATTGATCACACTCTGCTTTAGAACGAGAAGCACGCTCTTGCTTTCTAGAGTCTCTAAGACAGCAGGAAACGTGAGTGTGCTGAGAACAAAAGAATGGTGTTTCCTACACATACGGACCATATGTAGTCCAAATCTGCTTCTGAAACTGATACAAAGCACTGGTCCTCTAACATCCAATGCTTGTCTGTTAAGGTGAGAAACGTGTGAGCTTCATGAAAGATGTAGTTCGTTTGAGCTGAAAAGTGACTGCCCTTACCTGAAACGAAGTCTTGCCTGTAGGAAGACACAGAGCCTGGGATTTAACACCATTTCTGAAGTAAAACATACAGCAGTGTTCTCATCCATTGATCACACTCTGCGTTAGAACAAGAAGCACGCTCTTGCTTTCTAGAGTCTCTAAGACAGCAGGAAACGTGAGTGTGCTGAGAACAAAGAACAGTGTTTCCTACACATACAGACATTATATAGTCCAACTCTGCTTCTGAAACTGATACAAAGCACTGGTCCTCTAACATCCAGTGCTTGTCTGTAGAGATGAGAAACGTGTGAGCTCCGTGAACGATGTAGTTCGTTTTAGCCGAAAAATGACTGCCCTTACATGAAATGAAGTCTTGCTTGTAGGGTTCACAGAGCATGGGATTTAACTCCATTTCTGAAGGGAAACACACAGCATAGTGCTCACCCATGGATCACACTCTGCTTAACAGCAAGAAGTACACTCTTGCTTTCTAGAATCTCTAATACAGCAGGAAATCTGAGTGTGCCCAGAACAAAAGAACGGAGTTTCCTACACATACAGACCATATGTAGTCCAAATCTGCTTCTGAAACTGATACAAAGCTCTGGTCCTCTATCATCCAATGCTTGTCAGTTAAGATGAGGAACGTTTGGGCTCCGTGAACGATGTAGTTCGTTTGAGCCGAAAAATGACTGCCCTTACCTGAAACGAAGTCTTGCTTGTAGGAAGACACAGAGCCTGGGATTTAACTCCATTTCTGAAGGGAAACACACAGCATAGTTCTCATCCATGGATCACACTCTGCTTTAGAGCAAGAAGCATGCTCTTGCTTCTAGAGTCTCTAAGACAGCAGGAAACGTGAGTGTCCTGAGAACAAAAGAACGGTGTTTCCTACACATACGGACCATATCTAGTCCAACTCTGCTTCTTAAACTGATACAAAGCACTGGTCCTCTAACATCCAATGCTTTTCTGTTGAGATGAGAATCGTGTGAGCTCCGTGAACGATGTAGTTCGTTTGAGCTGAAAAGTGACTGCCCTTACCTGTACGAAGTCTTGCTTGTAGGAAGACACAGAGCCTGGGATTTAACTCCATTTCTGTAGGGAAACACACAGCATAGTTCACATCCATGGATCACACTCTGCTTTAGAGCGAGAAGCATGCTCTTCCTTTCTAGAGTCTCTAAGACAGCAGGAAACGTGAGTGTGCTGAGAACAAAGAAGGGTGTTTCCTACACATACAGACCATATCTAGTCCAAATCTGCTTCTGAAACTGATACCAATTCACTGGTTCTCTAACATCCAATGCTTGTCTGTTAAGATTAGAAACGTGTGAGCTCCGTGAATGATGTAGTTCCTTTGAGTTGAAAAGTTACTGCCATTACCTGAAACGAAGGCTTGCTTGTAGGAAGACACAGAGCCAGGGATTTAACTCTATTTCTGAAGGGAAACACACAGCATAGTTCTCATCCATGCATCACGCTCTGCTTTATAGCAAGAAGCACGCTCTTGCTTTCTAGAGTCTCTAATACAGCAGGAAATCTGAGCGTGCCCAGAACAAAAGAAGGGGGTTTCCTACAAATACGGACCATATGTAGTCCAAATCTGCTTCTGAAACTGATACATTGCACTGGTCCTCTAACATCCAATGCTTGTCAGTTAAGATGAGAAACGTGTGAGCTCAGTGAACGATGTAGTTCGTTTGAGCTGAAAAGTGACTGCCTTTACCTGAAATGAAGTCTTGCTTGTAGGAAGACACAGAGCCTGGGATTTAACTCCATTTCTGAAGGGAAACACACAGCATAGTTCTCATCCATGATCACACTCTGCTTTAGAGCAAGAAGCATGCTCTTGCTTTCTAGAGTCCCTAAGACAGCAGGAAACGTGAGTGTGCTGAGACCAAAGAATGGTGGTTCCTACACATACGGACCATATCTAGTCCAACTCTGCTTCTTAAACTGATACAAAACACTGGTCCTCTAACATCCAATGCTTGTCTGTTGAGATGAGAAACGTGTGAGCTCCGTGAACGATGTAGTTCCTTTGAGCTGAAAAGTGACTGCCCTTACCTGAAACGAAGTCTTGCTTGTAGGAAGACACAGAGCCTGGGATTTAACTCCATTTTTGTAGGGAAACACACAGCATAGTTCACATCCATGGATCTCACTCTGCTTTAGAGCGAGAAGCATGCTCTTCCTTTCTAGAGACTCTAAGACAGCAGGAAACGTGAGTGTGCTGAGAACAAAGAAGGGTGTTTCCTACCCATACAGACCATATCTAGTCCAAATCTGCTTCTGAAACTGATACCAAGGAACGGGTTCTCTAACATCCAATGCTTGTCTGTTAAGATTAGAAACGTGTGAGCTCCGTGAACGATGTAGTTCCTTTGAGTTGAAAAGTGACTGCCATTACCTGAAACGAAGGCTTGCTTGTAGGAAGACACAGAACCAGGGATTTAACTCTATTTCTGAAGGGAAACACACAGCATAGTTCTCATCCATGCATCACGCTCTGCTTTATAGCAAGAAGCACGCTCTTGCTTTCTAGAGTCTCTAATACAGCAGGAAATCTGAGCGTGCCCAGAACAAAAGAAGGGTGTTTCCTACACATACGGACCATATGTACTCCAAATCTGCTTCTGAAACTGATACAATGCACTGGTCCTCTAACATCCAATGCTTGGCAGTTAAGATGAGAAACGTGTGAGCTCAGTGAACGATGTAGTTCGTTTGAGCTGAAAAGTGACTGCCCTTACCTGAAATGTAGTCTTGCTTGTAGGAAGACACAGAGCCTGGGATTTAACTCCATTTCTGAAGGGAAACACACAGCATAGTTCTCATCCATGTATCACACTCTGCTTTAGAGCAAGAAGCATGCTCTTGTTTTCTAGAGTCTCTAAGACAGCCGGAAACGTGAGTGTGCTGAGACCAAAGAACGGTGGTTCCTACACATACAGACCATATCTAGTCCAACTCTGCTTCTTAAACTGATACAAAGCACTGGTCCTCTAACATCCAGTGCTTGTCTGTAGAGATGAGAAACGTGTGAGCTCCGTGAACGATGTAGTTCGTTTTAGCCGAAAAGTGACTGCTCTTACCTGAAACGAAGTCTTTCTTGTAGGAAGACACAGAGCCAGGGATTTAACTCCATTTCTGAAGGGAAACACACTGCATAGTTCTCCCCCATGGATCACACTCTGCTTAACAGCAAAAAGCACGCTCTTGCTTTATAGAGTCTCTAATACAGCAGGAAATCTGAGTGTGCCCAGAACAAAAGAACGGAGTTTCCTACACATACAGACCATATGTAGTCCAAATCTGCTTCTGAAACTGATACAAAGCTCTGGTCCTCTATCATCCAATGCTTGTCAGTTAAGATGAGGAACGTGTGAGCTCCTTGAACGATGTAGTTCGTTTGAGCCGAATAATGACTGCCCTTACCTGAAACGAAGTCTTGCTTGTAGGAAGACACAGAGCCTGGGATTTAACTCCATTTCTGAAGGGAAACACACAGCATAGTTCTCACCCATGGATCACACTCTGCTTAACAGCAAGAAGTACACTCTTGCTTTCTAGAATCTCTAATACAGCAGGAAATCTGAGTGTGCCCAGAACAAAAGAACGGAGTTTCCTACACATACAGACCATATGTAGTCCAACTCTGCTTCTTAAACTGATACAAAGCACTGGTCCTCTAACATCCAATGCTTGTCTGTTGAGATGAGAATCGTGTGAGCTCCGTGAACGATGTAGTCGTTTGAGCAGAAAAGTGACTGCCCTTAACTGAAAAGAAGTCTTCCTTGTAGGAAGACACAGAGCCTGGGATTTAACTCCATTTCTGAAGTGAAACACACAGCAGTGTTCTCATCCATTGATCACACTCTGCTTTAGAACGAGAAGCACGCTCTTGCTTTCTAGAGTCTCTAAGACAGCAGGAAACGTGAGTGTGCTGAGAACAAAAGAATGGTGTTTCCTACACATACGGACCATATGTAGTCCAAATCTGCTTCTGAAACTGATACAAAGCACTGGTCCTCTAACATCCAATGCTTGTCTGTTAAGGTGAGAAACGTGTGAGCTTCATGAAAGATGTAGTTCGTTTGAGCTGAAAAGTGACTGCCCTTACCTGAAACGAAGTCTTGCCTGTAGGAAGACACAGAGCCTGGGATTTAACACCATTTCTGAAGTAAAACATACAGCAGTGTTCTCATCCATTGATCACACTCTGCGTTAGAACAAGAAGCACGCTCTTGCTTTCTAGAGTCTCTAAGACAGCAGGAAACGTGAGTGTGCTGAGAACAAAGAACAGTGTTTCCTACACATACAGACATTATATAGTCCAACTCTGCTTCTGAAACTGATACAAAGCACTGGTCCTCTAACATCCAGTGCTTGTCTGTAGAGATGAGAAACGTGTGAGCTCCGTGAACGATGTAGTTCGTTTTAGCCGAAAAATGACTGCCCTTACATGAAATGAAGTCTTGCTTGTAGGGTTCACAGAGCATGGGATTTAACTCCATTTCTGAAGGGAAACACACAGCATAGTGCTCACCCATGGATCACACTCTGCTTAACAGCAAGAAGTACACTCTTGCTTTCTAGAATCTCTAATACAGCAGGAAATCTGAGTGTGCCCAGAACAAAAGAACGGAGTTTCCTACACATACAGACCGTGTGTAGTCCAAATCTGCTTCTGAAACTGATACAAAGCTCTGGTCCTCTATCATCCAATGCTTGTCAGTTAAGATGAGGAACGTTTGGGCTCCGTGAACGATGTAGTTCGTTTGAGCCGAAAAATGACTGCCCTTACCTGAAACGAAGTCTTGCTTGTAGGAAGACACAGAGCCTGGGATTTAACTCCATTTCTGAAGGGAAACACACAGCATAGTTCTCATCCATGGATCACACTCTGCTTTAGAGCAAGAAGCATGCTCTTGCTTCTAGAGTCTCTAAGACAGCAGGAAACGTGAGTGTCCTGAGAACAAAAGAACGGTGTTTCCTACACATACGGACCATATCTAGTCCAACTCTGCTTCTTAAACTGATACAAAGCACTGGTCCTCTAACATCCAATGCTTTTCTGTTGAGATGAGAATCGTGTGAGCTCCGTGAACGATGTAGTTCGTTTGAGCTGAAAAGTGACTGCCCTTACCTGTACGAAGTCTTGCTTGTAGGAAGACACAGAGCCTGGGATTTAACTCCATTTCTGTAGGGAAACACACAGCATAGTTCACATCCATGGATCACACTCTGCCTTAGAGCGAGAAGCATGCTCTTCCTTTCTAGAGTCTCTAAGACAGCAGGAAACGTGAGTGTGCTGAGAACAAAGAAGGGTGTTTCCTACACATACAGACCATATCTAGTCCAAATCTGGTTCTGAAACTGATACCAATTCACTGGTTCTCTAACATCCAATGCTTGTCTGTTAAGATTAGAAACGTGTGAGCTCCGTGAATGATGTAGTTCCTTTGAGTTGAAAAGTTACTGCCATTACCTGAAACGAAGGCTTGCTTGTAGGAAGACACAGAGCCAGGGATTTAACTCTATTTCTGAAGGGAAACACACAGCATAGTTCTCATCCATGCATCACGCTCTGCTTTATAGCAAGAATCACGCTCTTGCTTTCTAGAGTCTCTAATACAGCAGGAAATCTGAGCGTGCCCAGAACAAAAGAAGGGGGTTTCCTACAAATACGGACCATATGTAGTCCAAATCTGCTTCTGAAACTGATACATTGCACTGGTCCTCTAACATCCAATGCTTGTCAGTTAAGATGAGAAACGTGTGAGCTCAGTGAACGATGTAGTTCGTTTGAGCTGAAAAGTGACTGCCTTTACCTGAAATGAAGTCTTGCTTGTAGGAAGACACAGAGCCTGGGATTTAACTCCATTTCTGAAGGGAAACACACAGCATAGTTCTCATCCATGATCACACTCTGCTTTAGAGCAAGAAGCATGCTCTTGCTTTCTAGAGTCCCTAAGACAGCAGGAAACGTGAGTGTGCTGAGACCAAAGAATGGTGGTTCCTACACATACGGACCATATCTAGTCCAACTCTGCTTCTTAAACTGATACAAAACACTGGTCCTCTAACATCCAATGCTTGTCTGTTGAGATGAGAAACGTGTGAGCTCCGTGAACGATGTAGTTCCTTTGAGCTGAAAAGTGACTGCCCTTACCTGAAACGAAGTCTTGCTTGTAGGAAGACACAGAGCCTGGGATTTAACTCCATTTTTGTAGGGAAACACACAGCATAGTTCACATCCATGGATCTCACTCTGCTTTAGAGCGAGAAGCATGCTCTTCCTTTCTAGAGTCTCTAAGACAGCAGGAAACGTGAGTGTGCTGAGAACAAAGAAGGGTGTTTCCTACCCATACAGACCATATCTAGTCCAAATCTGCTTCTGAAACTGATACCAAGGAACGGGTTCTCTAACATCCAATGCTTGTCTGTTAAGATTAGAAACGTGTGAGCTCCGTGAACGATGTAGTTCCTTTGAGTTGAAAAGTGACTGCCATTACCTGAAACGAAGGCTTGCTTGTAGGAAGACACAGAACCAGGGATTTAACTCTATTTCTGAAGGGAAACACACAGCATAGTTCTCATCCATGCATCACGCTCTGCTTTATAGCAAGAAGCACGCTCTTGCTTTCTAGAGTCTCTAATACAGCAGGAAATCTGAGCGTGCCCAGAACAAAAGAAGGGTGTTTCCTACACATACGGACCATATGTACTCCAAATCTGCTTCTGAAACTGATACAATGCACTGGTCCTCTAACATCCAATGCTTGGCAGTTAAGATGAGAAACGTGTGAGCTCAGTGAACGATGTAGTTCGTTTGAGCTGAAAAGTGACTGCCCTTACCTGAAATGTAGTCTTGCTTGTAGGAAGACACAGAGCCTGGGATTTAACTCCATTTCTGAAGGGAAACACACAGCATAGTTCTCATCCATGTATCACACTCTGCTTTAGAGCAAGAAGCATGCTCTTGTTTTCTAGAGTCTCTAAGACAGCCGGAAACGTGAGTGTGCTGAGACCAAAGAACGGTGGTTCCTACACATACAGACCATATCTAGTCCAACTCTGCTTCTTAAACTGATACAAAGCACTGGTCCTCTAACATCCAGTGCTTGTCTGTAGAGATGAGAAACGTGTGAGCTCCGTGAACGATGTAGTTCGTTTTAGCCGAAAAGTGACTGCTCTTACCTGAAACGAAGTCTTTCTTGTAGGAAGACACAGAGCCAGGGATTTAACTCCATTTCTGAAGGGAAACACACTGCATAGTTCTCCCCCATGGATCACACTCTGCTTAACAGCAAAAAGCACGCTCTTGCTTTATAGAGTCTCTAATACAGCAGGAAATCTGAGTGTGCCCAGAACAAAAGAACGGAGTTTCCTACACATACAGACCATATGTAGTCCAAATCTGCTTCTGAAACTGATACAAAGCTCTGGTCCTCTATCATCCAATGCTTGTCAGTTAAGATGAGGAACGTGTGAGCTCCTTGAACGATGTAGTTCGTTTGAGCCGAATAATGACTGCCCTTACCTGAAACGAAGTCTTGCTTGTAGGAAGACACAGAGCCTGGGATTTAACTCCATTTCTGAAGGGAAACACACAGCATAGTTCTCACCCATGGATCACACTCTGCTTAACAGCAAGAAGTACACTCTTGCTTTCTAGAATCTCTAATACAGCAGGAAATCTGAGTGTGCCCAGAACAAAAGAACGGAGTTTCCTACACATACAGACCATATGTAGTCCAACTCTGCTTCTTAAACTGATACAAAGCACTGGTCCTCTAACATCCAATGCTTGTCTGTTGAGATGAGAATCGTGTGAGCTCCGTGAACGATGTAGTCGTTTGAGCAGAAAAGTGACTGCCCTTAATTGAAAAGAAGTCTTCCTTGTAGGAAGACACAGAGCCTGGGATTTAACTCCATTTCTGAAGTGAAACACACAGCAGTGTTCTCATCCATTGATCACACTCTGCTTTAGAACGAGAAGCACGCTCTTGCTTTCTAGAGTCTCTAAGACAGCAGGAAACGTGAGTGTGCTGAGAACAAAAGAATGGTGTTTCCTACACATACGGACCATATGTAGTCCAAATCTGCTTCTGAAACTGATACAAAGCACTGGTCCTCTAACATCCAATGCTTGTCTGTTAAGGTGAGAAACGTGTGAGCTTCATGAAAGATGTAGTTCGTTTGAGCTGAAAAGTGACTGCCCTTACCTGAAACGAAGTCTTGCCTGTAGGAAGACACAGAGCCTGGGATTTAACACCATTTCTGAAGTAAAACATACAGCAGTGTTCTCATCCATTGATCACACTCTGCGTTAGAACAAGAAGCACGCTCTTGCTTTCTAGAGTCTCTAAGACAGCAGGAAACGTGAGTGTGCTGAGAACAAAGAACAGTGTTTCCTACACATACAGACATTATATAGTCCAACTCTGCTTCTGAAACTGATACAAAGCACTGGTCCTCTAACATCCAGTGCTTGTCTGTAGAGATGAGAAACGTGTGAGCTCCGTGAACGATGTAGTTCGTTTTAGCCGAAAAATGACTGCCCTTACATGAAATGAAGTCTTGCTTGTAGGGTTCACAGAGCATGGGATTTAACTCCATTTCTGAAGGGAAACACACAGCATAGTGCTCACCCATGGATCACACTCTGCTTAACAGCAAGAAGTACACTCTTGCTTTCTAGAATCTCTAATACAGCAGGAAATCTGAGTGTGCCCAGAACAAAAGAACGGAGTTTCCTACACATACAGACCATATGTAGTCCAAATCTGCTTCTGAAACTGATACAAAGCTCTGGTCCTCTATCATCCAATGCTTGTCAGTTAAGATGAGGAACGTTTGGGCTCCGTGAACGATGTAGTTCGTTTGAGCCGAAAAATGACTGCCCTTACCTGAAACGAAGTCTTGCTTGTAGGAAGACACAGAGCCTGGGATTTAACTCCATTTCTGAAGGGAAACACACAGCATAGTTCTCATCCATGGATCACACTCTGCTTTAGAGCAAGAAGCATGCTCTTGCTTCTAGAGTCTCTAAGACAGCAGGAAACGTGAGTGTCCTGAGAACAAAAGAACGGTGTTTCCTACACATACGGACCATATCTAGTCCAACTCTGCTTCTTAAACTGATACAAAGCACTGGTCCTCTAACATCCAATGCTTTTCTGTTGAGATGAGAATCGTGTGAGCTCCGTGAACGATGTAGTTCGTTTGAGCTGAAAAGTGACTGCCCTTACCTGTACGAAGTCTTGCTTGTAGGAAGACACAGAGCCTGGGATTTAACTCCATTTCTGTAGGGAAACACACAGCATAGTTCACATCCATGGATCACACTCTGCCTTAGAGCGAGAAGCATGCTCTTCCTTTCTAGAGTCTCTAAGACAGCAGGAAACGTGAGTGTGCTGAGAACAAAGAAGGGTGTTTCCTACACATACAGACCATATCTAGTCCAAATCTGCTTCTGAAACTGATACCAATTCACTGGTTCTCTAACATCCAATGCTTGTCTGTTAAGATTAGAAACGTGTGAGCTCCGTGAATGATGTAGTTCCTTTGAGTTGAAAAGTTACTGCCATTACCTGAAACGAAGGCTTGCTTGTAGGAAGACACAGAGCCAGGGATTTAACTCTATTTCTGAAGGGAAACACACAGCATAGTTCTCATCCATGCATCACGCTCTGCTTTATAGCAAGAAGCACGCTCTTGCTTTCTAGAGTCTCTAAGACAGCAGGAAACGTGAGTGTCCTGAGAACAAAAGAACGGTGTTTCCTACACATACGGACCATATCTAGTCCAACTCTGCTTCTTAAACTGATACAAAGCACTGGTCCTCTAACATCCAATGCTTTTCTGTTGAGATGAGAATCGTGTGAGCTCCGTGAACGATGTAGTTCGTTTGAGCTGAAAAGTGACTGCCCTTACCTGTACGAAGTCTTGCTTGTAGGAAGACACAGAGCCTGGGATTTAACTCCATTTCTGTAGGGAAACACACAGCATAGTTCACATCCATGGATCACACTCTGCTTTAGAGCGAGAAGCATGCTCTTCCTTTCTAGAGTCTCTAAGACAGCAGGAAACGTGAGTGTGCTGAGAACAAAGAATGGTGTTTCCTACACATACAGACCATATCTAGTCCAAATCTGCTTCTGAAACTGATACCAAGGCACTGGTTCTCTAACATCCAATGCTTGTCTGTTAAGATTAGAAATGTGTGAGCTCCGTGAATGATGTAGTTCCTTTGAGTTGAAAAGTTACTGCCATTACCTGAAACGAAGGCTTGCTTGTAGGAAGACACAGAGCCAGGGATTTAACTCTATTTCTGAAGGGAAACACACAGCATAGTTCTCATCCATGCATCACGCTCTGCTTTATAGCAAGAAGCACGCTCTTGCTTTCCAGAGTCTCTAATACAGCAGGAAATCTGAGCGTGCCCAGAACAAAAGAAGGGTGTTTCCTACAAATACGGACAATATGTAGTCCAAATCTGCTTCTGAAACTGATACATTGCACTGGTCCTCTAACATCCAATGCTTGTCAGTTAAGATGAGAAACGTGTGAGCTCAGTGAACGATGTAGTTCGTTTGAGCTGAAAAGTGACTGCCCTTACCTGAAATGAAGTCTTGCTTGTAGGAAGACACAGAGCCTGGGATTTAACTCCATTTCTGAAGGGAAACACACAGCATAGTTCTCATCCATGTATCACACTCTGCTTTAGAGCTAGAAGCATGCTCTTGCTTTCTAGAGTCTCTAAGACAGCAGGAAACGTGAGTGTGCTGAGACCAAAGAATGGTGGTTCCTACACATACGGACCATATCTAGTCCAACTCTGCTTCTTAAACTGATACAAAACACTGGTCCTCTAACATCCAATGCTTGTCTGTTGAGATGAGAAACGTGTGAGCTCCGTGAACGATGTAGTTCCTTTGAGCTGAAAAGTGACTGCCCTTACCTTAAACGAAGTCTTGCTTGTAGGAAGACACAGAGCCTGGGATTTAACTCCATTTATGAAAGGAAACACACAGCATAGTTCTCATCCCTGGATCACACTCTGCTTTAGAGAGAGAAGCACGCTCTTTCTTTCTAGAGTCTCTAAGACAGCAGGAAACGTGAGTGTGCTGAGAACAAAGAACAGTGTTTCCTACACATACAGACATTATATAGTCCAACTCTGCTTCCGAAACTGATACAAAGCACTGGTCCTCTAACATCCAATGCTTTTCTGTTAAGATGAGAAACGTGTGAGCTTCGTGAACGATGTAGTTCGTTTGAGCTGAAAAGTGACTCCCCTTACCTGAAACGAAGTCTTGCATGTAGGAAGACACAGACCCTGGGATTTAACTCCATTTCTGAAGGGAAACACACAGCATAGTTCTCATCCATGGATCACACTCTGCTTTAGAGCAAGAAGCACGCTCTTGCTTTCTATAGTCTCTAACACAGCAGGAAATCTGAGTGTGCCCAGAACAAAAGAACGGTGTTTCCTACACATACGGACCATATGTAATCCAAATCTGCTTCTGAAACTGATACAATGCACTGTTCCTATAACATCCAATGCTTGTCAGTTAAGATGAGAAACGTGTGAGCTTCGTGAACGATGTAGTTCGTTTGAGCCGAAAAATGACTGCCCTTACCTGAAACGAAGTCTTGCTTGTAGGAAGACACAGAGCCTGGGATTTAACTCCATTTCTGAAGGGAAACACACAGCATACTTCTCATCCATGGATCACACTCTGCTTTAGAGCAAGAAGCATGCTCTTTCTTTCTAGAGTCTCTAAGACAGCAGGAAACGGGAGTGTGCTGAGAACAAAAGAACGGTGTTTCCTACACACAGGACCATATCTAGTCCAACTCTGCTTCTTAAACTGATACAAAGCACTGGCCCTCTAACATTCAATGCTTGTCTGTTGAGATGAGAATCGTGTGAGCTCCGTGAACGATGTAGTTCGTTTGAGCTGAAAAGTGAATGCCCTTATCTGAAACGAAGTCTTGCTTGTAGGAAGACACAGAGCCTGGGATTTAACTCCATTTCTGAAGGGAAACACACAGCATAGTTCTCATCCATGGATCACACTCTGCTTTAGAGCGAGAAGCATGCTCTTGCTATCTAGAGTCTCTAAGACAGCAGGAAACGTGAGTGTGCTGAGAACAAAGAACGGTGTTTCCTACACATACAGACCATATCTAGTCCAAATCTGCTTCTGAAACTGATACAAAGCACTGGTCCTCTAACATCCAATGCTTGTCTGTTAAGATGAGAAACGTGCGAGCTTCATGAACGATGTAGTTCGTTTGAGCTGAAAAGTGACTGCCCTTACCTGACACGAAGTCTTGCCTCTAGGAAGACAAAGAGCCTGGGATTTAACTCCATTTCTGAAGTGGAATACACAGCAGTGTTCTCATCCATTGATCACATCTGCTTTAGAACAAGAAGCACGCTCTTGCTTTCTAGGGTCTCTAAGACAGCAGGAAACGTGAGTGTGCTGAGACCAAAGAACGGTGTTTCCTACACATACGGACCATATCTAGTCCAACTCTGCTTCTTAAACTGATACAAAGCACTGGCCCTCTAACATCCAATGCTTGTCTGTTGAGATGAGAAACGTGTGAGCTTCGTGAACGATGTAGTTCGTTTGAGTAGAAAAATGACTGAACTTACCTGAAACGAAGTCTTGCTTGTAGGAAGACTCAGAGCCTGGGATTTCACACCATTTCTGAAGTGAAACATACAGCAGTGTTCTCATCCATTGATCACACTCTGCTTTAGAACAAGAAGCACGCTCTTGCTTTCTAGATTCTCTAAGACAGCAGGAAACGTGAGTTTGCTGAGAACAAAAGAACGGTGTTTCCTACACATATGGACCATATCTAGTCCAACTCTGCTTCTTAAACTGATACAAAGCACTGGTCCTCTAACATCCAATGCTTGTCTGTTAAGATGAGAAACGTGTGAGCTCAGTGAACGATGTAGTTCGTTTGAGCTGAATAGTGACTGCCCTTACCTGAAACGAAGTCTGGCTTGTAGGAAGACACAGAGCCTGGGATTTAACTCCATTTCTGAAGGGAAACACACAGCATAGTTCTCATCCCTGGATCACACTCTGCTTTAGAGAGAGAAGCATGCTCCTTCTTTCTAGAGTCTCTAAGACAGCAGGAAACGTGAGTGTGCTGAGAACAAAGAACAGTGTTTCCTACACATACAGACATTATATAGTCCAACTCTGCTTCTGAAACTGATACAAAGCACTGGTCCTCTAACATCCAGTGCTTGTCTGTAGAGATGAGAAACGTGTGAGCTCCGTGAACGATGTAGTTCGTTTTAGCCGAAAAATGACTGCCCTTACATGAAATGAAGTCTTGCTTGTAGGGTTCACAGAGCATGGGATTTAACTCCATTTCTGAAGGGAAACACACAGCATAGTGCTCACCCATGGATCACACTCTGCTTAACAGCAAGAAGTACACTCTTGCTTTCTAGAATCTCTAATACAGCAGGAAATCTGAGTGTGCCCAGAACAAAAGAACGGAGTTTCCTACACATACAGACCATATGTAGTCCAAATCTGCTTCTGAAACTGATACAAAGCTCTGGTCCTCTATCATCCAATGCTTGTCAGTTAAGATGAGGAACGTTTGGGCTCCGTGAACGATGTAGTTCGTTTGAGCCGAAAAATGACTGCCCTTACCTGAAACGAAGTCTTGCTTGTAGGAAGACACAGAGCCTGGGATTTAACTCCATTTCTGAAGGGAAACACACAGCATAGTTCTCATCCATGGATCACACTCTGCTTTAGAGCAAGAAGCATGCTCTTGCTTCTAGAGTCTCTAAGACAGCAGGAAACGTGAGTGTCCTGAGAACAAAAGAACGGTGTTTCCTACACATACGGACCATATCTAGTCCAACTCTGCTTCTTAAACTGATACAAAGCACTGGTCCTCTAACATCCAATGCTTTTCTGTTGAGATGAGAATCGTGTGAGCTCCGTGAACGATGTAGTTCGTTTGAGCTGAAAAGTGACTGCCCTTACCTGTACGAAGTCTTGCTTGTAGGAAGACACAGAGCCTGGGATTTAACTCCATTTCTGTAGGGAAACACACAGCATAGTTCACATCCATGGATCACACTCTGCTTTAGAGCGAGAAGCATGCTCTTCCTTTCTAGAGTCTCTAAGACAGCAGGAAACGTGAGTGTGCTGAGAACAAAGAAGGGTGTTTCCTACACATACAGACCATATCTAGTCCAAATCTGCTTCTGAAACTGATACCAAGGCACTGGTTCTCTAACATCCAATGCTTGTCTGTTAAGATTAGAAACGTGTGAGCTCCGTGAATGATGTAGTTCCTTTGAGTTGAAAAGTTACTGCCATTACCTGAAACGAAGGCTTGCTTGTAGGAAGACACAGAGCCAGGGATTTAACTCTATTTCTGAAGGGAAACACACAGCATAGTTCTCATCCATGCATCACGCTCTGCTTTATAGCAAGAAGCACGCTCTTGCTTTCTAGAGTCTCTAATACAGCAGGAAATCTGAGCGTGCCCAGAACAAAAGAAGGGTGTTTCCTACAAATACGGACCATATGTAGTCCAAATCTGCTTCTGAAACTGATACATTGCACTGGTCCTCTAACATCCAATGCTTGTCAGTTAAGATGAGAAACGTGTGAGCTCAGTGAACGATGTAGTTCGTTTGAGCTGAAAAGTGACTGCCCTTACCTGAAATGAAGTCTTGCTTGTAGGAAGACACAGAGCCTGGGATTTAACTCCATTTCTGAAGGGAAACACACAGCATAGTTCTCATCCATGATCACACTCTGCTTTAGAGCAAGAAGCATGCTCTTGCTTTCTAGAGTCTCTAAGACAGCAGGAAACGTGAGTGTGCTGAGACCAAAGAATGGTGGTTCCTACACATACGGACCATATCTAGTCAAACTCTGCTTCTTAAACTGATACAAAACACTGGTCCTCTAACATCCAATGCTTGTCTGTTGAGATGAGAAACGTGTAAGCTCCGTGAACGATGTAGTTCCTTTGAGCTGAAAAGTGACTGCCCTTACCTTAAACGAAGTCTTGCTTGTAGGAAGACACAGAGCCTGGGATTTAACTCCATTTATGAAAGGAAACACACAGCATAGTTCTCATCCCTGGATCACACTCTGCTTTAGAGAGAGAAGCACGCTCTTTCTTTCTAGAGTCTCTAAGACAGCAGGAAACGTGAGTGTGCTGAGAACAAAGAACAGTGTTTCCTACACATACAGACATTATATAGTCCAACTCTGCTTCCGAAACTGATACAAAGCACTGGTCCTCTAACATCCAATGCTTTTCTGTTAAGATGAGAAACGTGTGAGCTTCGTGAACGATGTAGTTCGTTTGAGCTGAAAAGTGACTCCCCTTACCTGAAACGAAGTCTTGCATGTAGGAAGACACAGACCCTGGGATTTAACTCCATTTCTGAAGGGAAACACACAGCATAGTTCTCATCCATGGATCACACTCTGCTTTAGAGCAAGAAGCACGCTCTTGCTTTCTATAGTCTCTAACACAGCAGGAAATCTGAGTGTGCCCAGAACAAAAGAACGGTGTTTCCTACACATACGGACCATATGTAATCCAAATCTGCTTCTGAAACTGATACAATGCACTGTTCCTATAACATCCAATGCTTGTCAGTTAAGATGAGAAACGTGTGAGCTTCGTGAACGATGTAGTTCGTTTGAGCCGAAAAATGACTGCCCTTACCTGAAACGAAGTCTTGCCTCTAGGAAGACAAAGAGCCTGGGATTTAACTCCATTTCTGAAGTGGAATACACAGCAGTGTTCTCATCCATTGATCACATCTGCTTTAGAACAAGAAGCACGCTCTTGCTTTCTAGGGTCTCTAAGACAGCAGGAAACGTGAGTGTGCTGAGACCAAAGAACGGTGTTTCCTACACATACGGACCATATCTAGTCCAACTCTGCTTCTTAAACTGATACAAAGCACTGGCCCTCTAACATCCAATGCTTGTCTGTTGAGATGAGAAACGTGTGAGCTTCGTGAACGATGTAGTTCGTTTGAGTAGAAAAATGACTGAACTTACCTGAAACGAAGTCTTGCTTGTAGGAAGACTCAGAGCCTGGGATTTCACACCATTTCTGAAGTGAAACATACAGCAGTGTTCTCATCCATTGATCACACTCTGCTTTAGAACAAGAAGCACGCTCTTGCTTTCTAGATTCTCTAAGACAGCAGGAAACGTGAGTTTGCTGAGAACAAAAGAACGGTGTTTCCTACACATATGGACCATATCTAGTCCAACTCTGCTTCTTAAACTGATACAAAGCACTGGTCCTCTAACATCCAATGCTTGTCTGTTAAGATGAGAAACGTGTGAGCTCAGTGAACGATGTAGTTCGTTTGAGCTGAAAAGTGACTGCCCTTACCTGAAACGAAGTCTGGCTTGTAGGAAGACACAGAGCCTGGGATTTAACTCCATTTCTGAAGGGAAACACACAGCAGAGTTCTCATCCCTGGATCACACTCTGCTTTAGAGAGAGAAGCATGCTCCTTCTTTCTAGAGTCTCTAAGACAGCAGGAAACGTGAGTGTGCTGAGAACAAAGAACAGTGTTTCCTACACATACAGACATTATATAGTCCAACTCTGCTTCTGAAACTGATACAAAGCACTGGTCCTCTAACATCCAATGCTTGTCAGTTAAGATGAGAAACGTGTGAGCTCAGTGAATGATGTAGTTCGTTTGAGCTGAAACGTAACTGCCCTTACCTGAAACGAAGTCTTGCTTGTAGGAAGACACAGAGCCTGGGATTTAACTCCATTTCTGAAGGGAAACACACAGCATTGTTCTCACCCATGGATCACACTCTGCTTAACAGCAAGAAGTACACTCTTGCTTTCTAGAATCTCTAATACAGCAGGAAATCTGAGTGTGCCCAGAACAAAAGAACGGAGTTTCCTACACATACAGACCATATGTAGTCCAAATCTGCTTCTGAAACTGATACAAAGCTCTGGTCCTCTATCATCCAATGCTTGTCAGTTAAGATGAGGAACGTTTGAGCTCCGTGAACGATGTAGTTCGTTTGAGCCGAAAAATGACTGCCCTTACCTGAAACGAAGTCTTGCTTGTAGGAAGACACAGAGCCTGGGATTTAACTCCATTTCTGAAGGGAAACACACAGCATAGTTCTCATCCATGGATCACACTCTGCTTTAGAGCAAGAAGCATGCTCTTGCTTTCTAGAGTCTCTAAGACAGCAGGAAACGTGAGTGTCCTGAGAACAAAAGAACGGTGTTTCCTACACATACGGACCATATCTAGTCCAACTCTGCTTCTTAAACTGATACAAAGCACTGGTCCTCTAACATCCAATGCTTTTCTGTTGAGATGAGAATCGTGTGAGCTCCGTGAATGATGTAGTTCGTTTGAGCTGAAAAGTGACTGCCCTTACCTGTACGAAGTCTTGCTTGTAGGAAGACACAGAGCCTGGGATTTAACTCCATTTCTGTAGGGAAACACACAGCATAGTTCTCATCCCTGGATCACACTCTGCTTTAGAGAGAGAAGCACGCTCTTTCTTTCTAGAGTCTCTAAGACAGCAGGAAAATGAGTGTGCTGAGAACAAAGAACAGTGTTTCCTACACATACAGACATTATATAGTCCAACTCTGCTTCCGAAACTGATACAAAGCACTGGTCCTCTAACATCCAATGCTTTTCTGTTAAGATGAGAAACGTGTGAGCTTCATGAACGATGTAGTTCGTTTGAGCTGAAAAGTGACTCCCCTTACCTGAAACGAAGTCTTGCATGTAGGAAGACACAGACCCTGGGATTTAACTCCATTTCTGAAGGGAAACACACAGCATAGTTCTCATCCATGGATCACACTCTGCTTTAGAGCAAGAAGCACGCTCTTGCTTTCTATAGTCTCTAACACAGCAGGAAATCTGAGTGTGCCCAGAACAAAAGAACGGTGTTTCCTACACATACGGACCATATGTAATCCAAATCTGCTTCTGAAACTGATACAATGCACTGTTCCTATAACATCCAATGCTTGTCAGTTAAGATGAGAAACGTGTGAGCTTCGTGAACGATGTAGTTCGTTTGAGCCGAAAAATGACTGCCCTTACCTGAAACGAAGTCTTGCTTGTAGGAAGACACAGAGCCTGGGATTTAACTCCATTTCTGAAGGGAAACACACAGCATAGTTCTCATCCATGGATCACACTCTGCTTTAGAGCAAGAAGCATGCTCTTTCTTTCTAGAGTCTCTAAGACAGCAGGAAACGGGAGTGTGCTGAGAACAAAAGAACGGTGTTTCCTACACATACGGACCATATCTAGTTCAACTCTGCTTCTGAACCTGAAACAAACCAGAGGTCCACTAACATCCTATCCTTGTCAGTTAAGATGAGAAACGTGTGAGCATCGTGAACGATGTACTTCGTTTGAGCTGAAAAGTGACTGCCCTTACGTGAAACGAATTCTTGATGTAGGAAAACACAGAGCCTGAGATTTAACTCCATTTCTGTAGGGAAACACACAGCACACTTCTCATCCTTGAAACACTCTCTGCTTTACAGCAAGAAGCAGGCTCTTGCTTTCTAGAATCTCTAATACAGCAGGAAACATATTTGTGCTCAGAACAAATGAACTGTGTTTCCTACACAAAGGGACCATATCTAGTTCAACACTCCTTCTGAAACTGAAACAAACCACACATCATCTAACATCCAATGCTTGTCAGTTAAGGTGAGAAACGTGTGAGCATCGTGAACGATGTAGTTCGTTTGAGCTGAAAAGTGACTGCCCTTACCTGAAACGAAGTCTTGCTTATAGGAAGACACAGAGCCTGGGATTTCACTCCATTTCTGAAGGGAAACACACAGCATAGTTCTCATCCATGGATCACAATCTGCTTTAGAGCGAGAAACACGCTCTTGCTGTCTAGCGTCTCTAATACAGCTGGAAACATGATTGTGCTCAGAACAAATGAACTGGGTTTCCTACACATATGGGCCATATCTAGTTCAACAACTTTCTGAAACTGAAACAAACCACAGGTCCTCTAACATCCAATGTTGTCAGTTAAGATGAGAAACGTGTGAGCTTCGTGAACGATGTAGTTCGTTTGAGCTGTAAAGTAACTGCCCTTACCTGAACCTAAGTCTTGCTTGGAGGAAGACTCCGAGCCTGGGATTTAACTCCATTTCTGAAGTGAAACACACAGCAGAGTTCTCATCCATGGATCACACTCTGCTTTAGAGCAAGAAGCACGCTCTTGCTTTCTATAGTCTCTAATGAGTAGGAAACGTGATTGTGCTCAGAACATAAGAACGGAGTTTCCTTCACATACAGACCAGATGTATTCCAACTCTGCTTCTGAACTGATACAAAGCACTGGTCCTCTAACATCCAATGCCTGTCAGTTAAGATGAGAAACGTGTGAGCATCGTGAACGATGTATTTTGTTTGAGCTTAAAAGTGACTGCCCTTACCTCAAACGAAGTCTTGCTTATAGGAAGACACAGAGCCAGAGATTTAACTCCATTTCTGTAGGGAAACACACCGCACACTTCTCATCCATGAAACTCTCTCTGCTTTATAGCAAGAAGCAGGCTCTTGCTTTCTAGAGTCTCTAATCCAGCAGGAAAAATGATTGTGCTCAGAACAAATGAACTGTGTTTCCTACACAAAGGGACCATATCTAGTTCAACACTCCTTTTGAAACTGAAACAAACCACAGAGCCTCTAACATCCAATGCTTGTCAGTTAAGAGGAGAAACGTGTGAGCATCGTGAACGATGTAGTTCGTTTGAGCTGTAAAGTAACTGCCATTACCTGAAACTAAGTCTTGCTTGGAGGAAGACTCAGAGCCTGGGATTTAACTCCATTTCTGAAGGGAAACACACGGCAGAGTTCTCATCCTTGGCTCACAATCTGCTTTAGAGCGAGAAGCACGCTCTTACTTTCTAGAGTCTCTAATACAGCAGGAAACATGAGTGTGCTCAGAGCAAAAGAACGGTGTTTACTAAACATACGGACCATATCTAGTTCAACTCTGCTTCTGAAACTGAAACAAACCACAGGTCCACTAACATCCTATGCTTGTCAGTTAGGATGAGAAACGTGTGAGCATCGTGAACGATGTAGTTCGTTTGAGCTGAAAAGTGACTGCCCTTACCTTAAACGAATTCTTTATGCAGGAAAACACAGAGCCTGAGATTTAACTCCATTTCTGTAGGGAAAAACACTGAAAACTTCTCATCCTTGAAATACTCTCTGCTTTATAGCAAGAAGCAGGCTCTTGCTTTCTAGAGTCTCTAATACAGCAGGAAACATGATTGTGCTCAGAACAAATAAACTGTGTTTCCTACACAAAGGGACGATATCTAGTTCAACACTCCTTCTGAAACTGAAACAAACCACAGGTCATCTAACATCCAATGCTTGTCAGTTAAGGTGAGAAACGTGTGAGCATCGTGAACGATGTAGTTCGTTTGAGCTGAAAAGTGACTGCCCATATCTGAAACGAAGTCTTGCTCATAGGAAGACACAGAGCCTGGGATTTAACTCCATTTCTGAAGGGAAACACACAGCATAGTTCTCATCCATTGATCACAATCTGCTTTAGAGCGAGAAGCACGCTCTTGCTTTCTAGAGTCTCTAAAACATCAAGAAACATGATTGTGCTCAGAACAAATGAACTGAGTTTCCTACACATATGGACCATATCTAGTTCAACAACTTTCTGAAACTGAAACAAACCACAGGTCCTCTAACATCCAATGTTGTCAGTTAAGATGAGAAACGTGTGAGCTTCGTGAATGATGTAGTTCGTTTGAGCTCTAAAGTAACTGCCCTTACCTGAACCTAAGTCTTGCTTGGAGGAAGATTCAGAGCCTGGGATTTAACTCCATTTCTGAAGGGAAACACACAGCATAGTTCTCATCCATGGATCACACTCTGCTTTAGAGCAAGAAGCACGCTCTTGCTTTCTATAGGCTCTAATGAGTAGGAAACGTGATTGTGCTCAGAACATAAGAACGGTGTTTTTTCACATACAGACCATATGTATTCCAACTCTGCTTCTGAACTGATACAAAGCACTGGTCCTCTAACATCCAATGCCTGTCAGTTAAGATGAGAAACGTGTGAGCTTCGTGAACGATGTATTTTGTTTGAGCTTAAAAGTGACTGCCCTTACCTCAAACGAAGTCTTGCTTATAGGAAGACACAGAGCCAGAGATTTAACTCCATTTCTGTAGGGAAACACACCGCACACTTCTAATCCATGAAACTCTCTCTGCTTTATAGCAAGAAGCAGGCTCTTGCTTTCTAGAGTCTCTAATCCAGCAGGAAAAATGATTGTGCTCAGAACAAATGAACTGTGTTTCCTACACAAAGGGACCATATCTAGTTCAACACTCCTTTTGAAACTGAAACAAACCACAGAGCCTCTAACATCCAATGCTTGTCAGTTAAGAGGAGAAACGTGTGAGCATCGTGAACGATGTAGTTCGTTTGAGCTGTAAAGTAACTGCCATTACCTGAAACTAAGTCTTGCTTGGAGGAAGACTCAGAGCCTGGGATTTAACTCCATTTCTGAAGGGAAACACACGGCATAGTTCTCATCCATGGATCACAATCTGCTTTAGAGCGAGAAGCACGCTCTTACTTTCTAGAGTCTCTAATACAGCAGGAAACATGAGTGTGCTCAGAGCAAAAGAACGGTGTTTACTAAACATACAGACCATATCTAGTTCAACTCTGCTTCTGAAACTGAAACAAACCACAGGTCCTCTAACATCCAATGCTTGTCAGTTAAGGTGAGAAACGTGTGAGCATCGTGAACGATGTAGTTCGTTTGAGCTGAAAAGTGACTGCCCTTACGTGAAATGAATTCTTGATGTAGGAAAACACAGAGCATGAGATTTAACTCCATTTCTGTAGGGAAACACATAGCACACTTCTCATCCTTGAAACACTCTCTGCTTTATAGCAAGAAGCAGGCTCTTGCTTTCTAGAGTCTCTAATACAGCAGGAAACATATTTGTGCTCAGAATAAATGAACTGTGTTTCCTACACAAAGGGACCATATCTAGTTCAACACTCCTTCTGAAACGGAAACAAACCACACGTCATCTAACATCCAATGCTTGTCAGTTAAGGTGAGAAACGTGTGAGCATCGTGAACGATGTAGTTCGTTTGAGCTGAAAAGTGACTGCCCATATCTGAAACGAAGTCTTGCTCATAGGAAGACACAGAGCCTGGGATTTAACTCCATTTCTGAAGGGAAACACACAGCATAGTTCTCATCCATTGATCACAATCTGCTTTAGAGCGAGAAGCACGCTCTTGCTTTCTAGAGTCTCTAATACATCAAGAAACATGATTGTGCTCAGAACAAATGAACTGAGTTTCCTACACATATGGACCATATCTAGTTCAACAACTTTCTGAAACTGAAACAAACCACAGGTCCTCTAACATCCAATGTTGTCAGTTAAGATGAGAAACGTGTGAGCTTCGTGAACGATGTAGTTCGTTTCAGCTGTAAAGTAACTGCCCTTACCTGAACCTAAGTCTTGCTTGGAGGAAGATTCAGAGCCTGGGATTTAACTCCATTTCTGAAGGGAAACACACAGCAGAGTTCTCATCCATGGATCACACTCTGCTTTAGAGCAAGAAGCACGCTCTTGCTTTCTATAGTCTCTAATGAGTAGGAAACGTGATTGTGCTCAGAACATAAGAACGGAGTTTCCTTCACATACAGACCAGATGTATTCCAACTCTGCTTCTGAACTGATACAAAGCACTGGTCCTCTAACATCCAATGCCTGTCAGTTAAGATGAGAAACGTGTGAGCTTCGTGAACGATGTATTTTGTTTGAGCTTAAAAGTGACTGCCCTTACCTCAAACGAAGTCTTGCTTATAGGAAGACACAGAGCCAGAGATTTAACTCCATTTCTGTAGGGAAACACACCGCACACTTCTCATCCATGAACCTCTCTCTGCTTTATAGCAAGAAGCAGGCTCTTGCTTTCTAGAGTCTCTAATCCAGCAGGAAAAATGATTGTGCTCAGAACAAATGAACTGTGTTTCCTACACAAAGGGACCATATCTAGTTCAACACTCCTTTTGAAACTGAAACAAACCACAGAGCCTCTAACATCCAATGCTTGTCAGTTAAGAGGAGAAACGTGTGAGCATCGTGAACGATGTAGTTCGTTTGAGCTGTAAAGTAACTGCCATTACCTGAAACTAAGTCTTGCTTGGAGGAAGACTCAGAGCCTGGGATTTAACTCCATTTCTGAAGGGAAACACACGGCAGAGTTCTCATCCTTGGCTCACAATCTGCTTTAGAGCGAGAAGCACGCTCTTACTTTCTAGAGTCTCTAATACAGCAGGAAACATGAGTGTGCTCAGAGCAAAAGAACGGTGTTTACTAAACATACGGACCATATCTAGTTCAACTCTGCTTCTGAAACTGAAACAAACCACTGGTCCACTAACATCCTATGCATGTCAGTTAGGATGAGAAACGTGTGAGCATCGTGAACGATGTAGTTCGTTTGAGCTGAAAAGTGACTGCCCTTACCTTAAACGAATTCTTTATGCAGGAAAACACAGAGCCTGAGATTTAACTCCATTTCTGTAGGGAAAAACACTGAAAACTTCTCATCCTTGAAATACTCTCTGCTTTATAGCAAGAAGCAGGCTCTTGCTTTCTAGAGTCTCTAATACAGCAGGAAACATGATTGTGCTCAGAACAAATAAACTGTGTTTCCTACACAAAGGGACGATATCTAGTTCAACACTCCTTCTGAAACTGAAACAAACCACAGGTCATCTAACATCCAATGCTTGTCAGTTAAGGTGAGAAACGTGTGAGCATCGTGAACGATGTAGTTCGTTTGAGCTGAAAAGTGACTGCCCATATCTGAAACGAAGTCTTGCTCATAGGAAGACACAGAGCCTGGGATTTAACTCCATTTCTGAAGGGAAACACACAGCATAGTTCTCATCCATTGATCACAATCTGCTTTAGAGCGAGAAGCACGCTCTTGCTTTCTATAGGCTCTAATGAGTAGGAAACGTGATTGTGCTCAGAACATAAGAACGGTGTTTCCTTCACATACAGACCATATGTATTCCAACTCTGCTTCTGAAATGATACAAAGCACTGGTCCTCTAACATCCAATGCCTGTCAGTTAAGATGAGAAACGTGTGAGCTTCGTGAACGATGTATTTTGTTTGAGCTTAAAAGTGACTGCCCTTACCTCAAACGAAGTCTTGCTTATAGGAAGACACAGAGCCAGAGATTTAACTCCATTTCTGTAGGGAAACACACCGCACACTTCTAATCCATGAAACTCTCTCTGCTTTATAGCAAGAAGCAGGCTCTTGCTTTCTAGAGTCTCTAATCCAGCAGGAAAAATGATTGTGCTCAGAACAAATGAACTGTGTTTCCTACACAAAGGGACCATATCTAGTTCAACACTCCTTTTGAAACTGAAACAAACCACAGAGCCTCTAACATCCAATGCTTGTCAGTTAAGAGGAGAAACGTGTGAGCATCGTGAACGATGTAGTTCGTTTGAGCTGTAAAGTAACTGCCATTACCTGAAACTAAGTCTTGCTTGGAGGAAGACTCAGAGCCTGGGATTTAACTCCATTTCTGAAGGGAAACACACGGCATAGTTCTCATCCATGGATCACAATCTGCTTTAGAGCGAGAAGCACGCTCTTACTTTCTAGAGTCTCTAATACAGCAGGAAACATGAGTGTGCTCAGAGCAAAAGAACGGTGTTTACTAAACATACGGACCATATCTAGTTCAACTCTGCTTCTGAAACTGAAACAAACCACAGGTCCTCTAACATCCAATGCTTGTCAGTTAAGGTGAGAAACGTGTGAGCATCGTGAACGATGTAGTTCGTTTGAGCTGAAAAGTGACTGCCCTTACGTGAAATGAATTCTTGATGTAGGAAAACACAGAGCATGAGATTTAACTCCATTTCTGTAGGGAAACACATAGCACACTTCTCATCCTTGAAACACTCTCTGCTTTATAGCAAGAAGCAGGCTCTTGCTTTCTAGAGTCTCTAATACAGCAGGAAACATATTTGTGCTCAGAATAAATGAACTGTGTTTCCTACACAAAGGGACCATATCTAGTTCAACACTCCTTCTGAAACGGAAACAAACCACACGTCATCTAACATCCAATGCTTGTCAGTTAAGGTGAGAAACGTGTGAGCATCGTGAACGATGTAGTTCGTTTGAGCTGAAAAGTGACTGCCCATATCTGAAACGAAGTCTTGCTCATAGGAAGACACAGAGCCTGGGATTTAACTCCATTTCTGAAGGGAAACACACAGCATAGTTCTCATCCATTGATCACAATCTGCTTTAGAGCGAGAAGCACGCTCTTGCTTTCTAGAGTCTCTAATACATCAAGAAACATGATTGTGCTCAGAACAAATGAACTGAGTTTCCTACACATATGGACCATATCTAGTTCAACAACTTTCTGAAACTGAAACAAACCACAGGTCCTCTAACATCCAATGTTGTCAGTTAAGATGAGAAACGTGTGAGCTTCGTGAACGATGTAGTTCGTTTCAGCTGTAAAGTAACTGCCCTTACCTGAACCTAAGTCTTGCTTGGAGGAAGATTCAGAGCCTGGGATTTAACTCCATTTCTGAAGGGAAACACACAGCAGAGTTCTCATCCATGGATCACACTCTGCTTTAGAGCAAGAAGCACGCTCTTGCTTTCTAGAGTCTCTAATGAGTAGGAAACGTGATTGTGCTCAGAACATAAGAACGGTGTTTCCTTCACATACAGACCATATGTATTCCAACTCTGCTTCTGAACTGATACAAAGCACTGGTCCTCTAACATCCAATGCCTGTCAGTTAAGATGAGAAACGTGTGAGCTTCGTGAACGATGTATTTTGTTTGAGCTTAAAAGTGACTGCCCTTACCTCAAACGAAGTCTTGCTTATAGGAAGACACAGAGCCAGAGATTTAACTCCATTTCTGTAGGGAAACACACCGCACACTTCTCATCCATGAAACTCTCTCTGCTTTATAGCAAGAAGCAGGCTCTTGCTTTCTAGAGTCTCTAATCCAGCAGGAAAAATGATTGTGCTCAGAACAAATGAACTGTGTTTCCTACACAAAGGGACCATATCTAGTTCAACACTCCTTTTGAAACTGAAACAAACCACAGAGCCTCTAACATCCAATGCTTGTCAGTTAAGAGGAGAAACGTGTGAGCATCGTGAACGATGTAGTTCGTTTGAGCTGTAAAGTAACTGCCATTACCTGAAACTAAGTCTTGCTTGGAGGAAGACTCAGAGCCTGGGATTTAACTCCATTTCTGAAGGGAAACACACGGCATAGTTCTCATCCATGGATCACAATCTGCTTTAGAGCGAGAAGCACGCTCTTACTTTCTAGAGTCTCTAATACAGCAGGAAACATGAGTGTGCTCAGAGCAAAAGAACGGTGTTTACTAAACATACGGTCCACATCTAGTTCAACTCTGCTTCTGAAACTTAAACAAACCACAGGTCCACTAACATCCTATGCTTGTCAGTTAGGATGAGAAACGTGTGAGCATCGTGAACGATGTAGTTCGTTTGAGCTGAAAAGTGACTGCCCTTACCTTAAACGAATTCTTTATGCAGGAAAACACAGAGCCTGAGATTTAACTCCATTTCTGTAGGGAAAAACACTGAAAACTTCTCATCCTTGAAATACTCTCTGCTTTATAGCAAGAAGCAGGCTCTTGCTTTCTAGAGTCTCTAATACAGCAGGAAACATGATTGTGCTCAGAACAAATAAACTGTGTTTCCTACACAAAGGGACGATATCTAGTTCAACACTCCTTCTGAAACTGAAACAAACCACAGGTCATCTAACATCCAATGCTTGTCAGTTAAGGTGAGAAACGTGTGAGCATCGTGAACGATGTAGTTCGTTTGAGCTGAAAAGTGACTGCCCATATCTGAAACGAAGTCTTGCTCATAGGAAGTCACAGAGCCTGGGATTTAACTCCATTTCTGAAGGGAAACACACAGCAGAGTTCTCATCCATTGATCACAATCTGCTTTAGAGGGAGAAGCACGCTCTTACTTTCTAGAGTCTCTAATACATCAAGAAACATGATTGTGCTCAGAACAAATGAACTGAGTTTCCTACACATATGGACCATATCTAGTTCAACAACCTTCTGAAACTGAAACAAACCACAGGTCCTCTAACATCCAATGCTTGTCAGTTAAGGTGAGAAACGTGTGAGCATCGTGAACGATGTAGTTCGTTTGAGCTGAAAAGTGACTGCCCTTACGTGAAATGAATTCTTGATGTAGAAAAACACAGAGCCTGAGATTTAACTCCATTTCTGTAGGGAAACACACAGCACACTTCTCATCCTTGAAACACTCTCTGCTTTATAGCAAGAAGCAGGCTCTTGCTTTCTAGAGTCTCTAATACAGCAGGAAACATATTTGTGCTCAGAATAAATGAACTGTGTTTCCTACACAAAGGGACCATATCTAGTTCAACACTCCTTCTGAAACGGAAACAAACCACACGTCATCTAACATCCAATGCTTGTCAGTTAAGGTGAGAAACGTGTGAGCATCGTGAACGATGTAGTTCGTTTGAGCTGAAAAGTGACTGCCCTCACCTGAAACGAAGTCTTGCTTATAGGAAGACACAGAGCCTGGGATTTAACTCCATTTCTGAAGGGAAACACACAGCATAGTTCTCATCCATGGATCACAATCTGCTTTAGAGCGAGAAGCACGCTCTTGCTGTCTAGAGTCTCTAATACAGCTGGAAAAATGATTGTGCTCAGAACAAATGAACTGAGTTTCCTACACATATGGACCATATCTAGTTCAACAACTTTCTGAAACTGAAACAAACCACAGGTCCTCTAACATCCAATGTTGTCAGTTAAGATGAGAAACGTGTGAGCTTCGTGAACGATGTAGTTCGTTTGAGCTGTAAAGTAACTGCCCTTACCTGAACCTAAGTCTTGCTTGGAGGAAGATTCAGAGCCTGGGATTTAACTCCATTTCTGAAGTGAAACACACAGCAGAGTTCTCATCCATGGATCACACTCTACTTTAGAGCGAGAAGCACGCTCTTGCTTTCTATAGTCTCTAATGAGTAGGAAACGTGATTGTGCTCAGAACATAAGAACGGTGTTTCCTTCACATACAGACCATATGTATTCCAACTCTGCTTCTGAACTGATACAAAGCACTGGTCCTCTAACATCCAATGCCTGTCAGTTAAGATGAGAAACGTGTGAGCTTCGTGAACGATGTATTTTGTTTGAGCTTAAAAGTGACTGCCCTTACCTCAAACGAAGTCTTGCTTATAGGAAGACACAGAGCCAGAGATTTAACTCCATTTCTGTAGGGAAACACACCGCACACTTCTCATCCATGAAACTCTCTCTGCTTTATAGCAAGAAGCAGGCTCTTGCTTTCTAGAGTCTCTAATCCAGCAGGAAAAATGATTGTGCTCAGAACAAATGAACTGTGTTTCCTACACAAAGGGACCATATCTAGTTCAACACTCCTTTTGAAACTGAAACAAACCACAGAGCCTCTAACATCCAATGCTTGTCAGTAAAGAGAGGAAACGTGTGAGCATCGTGAACGATGTAGTTCGTTTGAGCTGTAAAGTAACTGCCATTACCTGAAACTAAGTCTTGCTTGGAGGAAGACTCAGAGCCTGGGATTTAACTCCATTTCTGAAGGGAAACACACGGCATAGTTCTCATCCTTGGATCACAATCTGCTTTAGAGCGAGAAGCACGCTCTTACTTTCTAGAGTCTCTAATACAGCAGGAAACATGAGTGTGCTCAGAGCAAAAGAACGGTGTTTACTAAACATACGGACCATATCTAGTTCAACTCTGCTTCTGAAACTGAAACAAACCACAGGTCCACTAACATCCTATGCTTGTCAGTTAGGATGAGAAACGTGTGAGCATCGTGAACGATGTAGTTCGTTTGAGCTGAAAAGTGACTGCCCTTACCTTAAACGAATTCTTTATGCAGGAAAACACAGAGCCTGAGATTTAACTCCATTTCTGTAGGGAAAAACACTGAAAACTTCTCATCCTTGAAATACTCTCTGCTTTATAGCAAGAAGCAGGCTCTTGCTTTCTAGAGTCTCTAATACAGCAGGAAACATGATTGTGCTCAGAACAAATAAACTGTGTTTCCTACACAAAGGGACGATATCTAGTTCAACACTCCTTCTGAAACTGAAACAAACCACAGGTCATCTAACATCCAATGCTTGTCAGTTAAGGTGAGAAACGTGTGAGCATCGTGAACGATGTAGTTCGTTTGAGCTGAAAAGTGACTGCCCATATCTGAAACGAAGTCTTGCTCATAGGAAGACACAGAGCCTGGGATTTAACTCCATTTCTGAAGGGAAACACACAGCAGAGTTCTCATCCATTGGTCACATTCTGCTGTAGAGCAAGAAGCACGCTCTAGCTTTGTAGAGTCTCTAATACAGAGGGAAACTTGAGGATGCTGAGAACAAAAGAAAGGTGTTTCCTACACATACGGACCATATCTAGTCCAACACTGCTTCTGAAACTGATGCAAAGCACTGGTCCTCTAACATCCAATGCTTGTCAGTTAAGGTGAGAAACGTGTGAACTACGTCAATGATGTAGGTCGTTTGAGCTGTAAAGAAAATGCCCTTACCTGAAACGAAGTCTTGCTCGTAGGAAGACTCAGAGCCTAGGATTTAACTCCATTTCTGAAATGAAACACACAGCAGAGTTCTCATCCATGGATAACACTCTGCTTTAGAGCAAAAGCACGCTCTTGCTTTCTAGATTCTCTAATACATCAGGAAACGTGAGTGTGCTCAGAACAAAGGAACGGTGTGTCCTACACATACGGACCATATCTAGTCCAACTCTGCTTCTGTAACTGATGCAAAGCACTGGTCCTCTAACATCCAATGCTTGTCAGTTAAGATTAGAAACTTGTGAGCTTCGTGAACAATGTAGTTCATTGTACTGAAAAGTGACTGCACTTACCTGAAACGAAGTTTTGCTTGTAGGAAGGCTCAGAGCCTGGGATATAACTCCATTTGTGATGCGAAATACACAGCAGAGTTCTCATCCATTGATGACACTCTGCTTTAGAGCAAGAAGCACGCTCTTGCTTTCTAGTGTCTCTAATGAGTAGGAAATGTGATTGTGTTCAGAACAAAACAACGGTGTTTTCTACACATAAGGACCATATCTATTCCAACTCTGCTTCTGAAACTGATACAAACCACAGGTCCTCTAACATCCAATGCTTGTCACTTAAGATGAGAAACGTGTGAGCTTCGTGAACGATGTAGTTCGTTTGAGCTTAAAAGTGACTGCCCTTACCTGAAACCAAGTCTTGCTTATAGGAAGACACAGAGCCTGGAATTTAACTTCATTTCTGAAGTTAAAAACACAGCATATTTCTCAACGATGGATCATAATCGGCTTTAGAGCGAGAAGCACTCTCCTGCTTTCTAGAGTCTCCAATACACCAGGAAACATGAGTGTGCTCAGAACAAAAGAACGGTGTTTCCTAAACATACGGACCATATCTAGTTCAACTTTCCTTCTGAAACTGAAACAAACCACAGGTCCTCTAACATCCTATGCTTGTCAGTTAAGATGAGAAACGTGTGAGCTTCGTGAACGATGTAGTTGGTTTGAGCTGAAAAGTGACTGCCCTTATCTGAAACGAAATCTTGCTTGTAGGAAGACACAGAGCCAGAGATTTACCTCCACTTCTGTAGTGAAACACACCGCACACTTCTCATCCATGAAACACTCTCTGCTTTATAGCAAGAAGCACGCTCTTGCTTTCTAGAGTCTCTAATACAGCAGGAAACGTGATTGTGCTCAGAAGAAATGAACTGTTTTTCCTACACATATGGACCATATCTAGTTCAACAACCTTCTGAAACTGAAACCAACCACAGGTCCTCTAACATCCAATGCTTGTCAGTTAAGATGAGAAACGTGTGAGCTTCTTGAACAATGTAGTTCCTTTGAGCTGTAAAGAAACTGCCCTTACCTGAAACGAAGTCTTGCTTGTAGGAAGACTCAGAGCCTGGGATTTAACTCCACTTCTGAAGGGAAACACACAGCAGAGTTCGCATCCATGAATCACACTCTGTTTTAGAGCAAGAAGCACGCTCTTGCTTTCTAGATTCTCTAATATAGCAGGAAACGTGAGTGTGCTCAGAATAAAAGAACGGTGTTTCCTCCACATACAGACCTTATCTAGTCCAACTCTGCTTCTGTAACTGATGCAAAGAACTGGTCCTCTAACATCCAATGCTTGTCAGTTAAGATTAGAAACGTGTGAGCATCGTGAACAATGTAGTTCATTGAGCTGAAAAGTGACTGCACTTAGCTGAAACGAAGTCTTGCTTGTAGGAAGACTCAGAGTCTGGGATATAACTCCATTTGTGATGTGAAATACACAGCAGAGTTCTCATCCATTGATCACACTCTGCTTTAGAGCAAAAAGCACGCTCTTGCTTTCTAGAGCCTCTAATACAGCAGAAAACATGATTGGGCTCAGAACAAATGAACTGTTTTTCATACACATATGGACCATATCTAGTTCAACAACTTTCTGAAACTGAAACAATCCACAGGTCCTCTAACATCCAATGCTAGTCAGTTAAGATGAGAAATGTGTGAACTTCGTGAACGTTGTAGTTCCTTTGGGCTGTAAAGAAACTGCCCTTACCTGAAACGAAGTCTTGGTAGTAGGAAGACACAGAACCTGAGATTTAACATCATTTCTGAAGTGAAACACACAGCAGAGTTCTCATCCATGGATCACACTCTGCTTTAGAGCAAAAGCACGCTATTTCTTTCTAGATTCTCTAACACATTAGGAAACGTGATTGTGCCCAAAATAAAGAATGGTGTTTCCTACACATACGGACCATATCTAGTCCAACTCTGCTTCTGAAACTGATACAAAGCACTGGTCCTCTAACATCCAATGCTTGTCAGTTAAGATGAGTAACCTGTGAGTTTCGTAAACGATGTAGTTCGTTTGAGCTGAAAAGTGACTGCCCTTACCTGAAATGAAATCTTGCTTATAGGAAGAAACAGAGCCTGGTATTTAACTCCATTTCTGAAGGGAAACACACAGCATAGTTTTCATCTATGGATCATAATATGCTTTAGAGCGAGAAGCATGCTCTTGCTTTCTAGAGTGTCTAAAACAGCAGAAAACGTGAGTGTGTTCAGAACAAAAGAACGGTGTTTCCTAAACATACGGACCATATCTAGTTCAACTCTGCTTCTGAAACTGAAACAAACAACAGGTCCTCTAACATCCTATGCTTGTCAGTTAATATGAGAAACGTGTGAGCTTCGTGAACGATGTAGTTCCTTTGAGCTGAAAAGTGACTGCCCTTACCTGAAACGAATTCTTGATGTAGGAAAACACAGAGCCTGAGATTTAACTCCCTTTCTGTAGGGAAACACACCGCATACTTCTTATCTTTGAAACACTCTCTGATTTATAGCAAGAAGCATGCTCTTGCTTTCTAGAGTCTCTAATACAGCAGGAAACATGATTATGCTCAGACGAAATGAACTGTGTTTCCTGCACATATGGACCATATCTAGTTCAACAACCTTCTGAAACTGAAACAAACCACAGGTCCTCTAACATCCAATGCTTGTCAGTTAAGGTGAGAAACGTGTGAACTACGTCAATGATGTAGGTCGTTTGAGCTGTAAAGAAAATGCCCTTACCTGAAACGAAGTCTTGCTCGTAGGAAGACTCAGAGCCTTGGATTTATCTCCATTTCAGAAGGGAAACACACCGCAGAGTTCTCATCCATGGATAACACTCTGCTTTAGAGCAAAAGCACGCTCTTGCTTTCTAGATTCTCTAATACATCAGGAAACGTGAGTGTGCTCAGAACAAAAGAACGGTGTTTCCTACACATACGGACCATATCTAGTCCAACTCTGCTTCTGTAACTGATGCAAAGCACTGGTCCTCTAACATCCAATGCTTGTCAGTTAAGATTAGAAACATGTGAGCTTCGTGAACAATGTAGTTCATTGAGCTGAAAAGTGACTGCACTTACCTGAAACGAAGTTTTGATTGTAGGAAGACTCAGAGCCTGGGATATAACTCCATTTGTGAACCGAAATACACAGCAGAGTTTTCATCCATTGATCACACTCTGCTTTAGAGCAAGAAGCACGCTCTAGCTTTCTAGAGTCTCTAATACAGAGGGAAACTTGAGGATGCTGAGACCAAAAGAACGGTGTTTCCTACACTTACGGACCATATCTAGTCCAATTCTGCTTCTGTTACTGATGCAAAGCACTGGTCCTCTAACATCCAATGCTTGTCAGTTAAGATTAGAAACGTGTGAGCTTCGTGAACAATGTAGTTCATTGAGTTGAAAAGGGACTGCACTTACCTGAAACGAAGTCTTGCTTGTAGGAAGACTCAGAGCCAGGAATATAACTCCATTTCTGATGCGAAATAAAAAGCAGATTTGTCATTCATTGATCACACTCTGCTTTAGAGCAAGAAGCATGCTCTTGCTTTCTAGAGTCTCTAATTAGTAGGAAATGTGAGTGGGCTCAGAACAAATGAACTGTTTTTCCAACACATATGGACCCTATCAAGTTCAACAACCTTCTAAAACTGAAACAAACCACAGGTCCTCTAGCATCCAATGCTTGTCAGTTAAGATGAGAAACGTGTGAACTTCGTGAACGATGTAGTTTGAGCTGAAAAGTGACTGCCCTTACCTGAATTGAAGTCTTGCTTATAGGAAGACACAGAGCCAGAGATTTAACTCCATTTCTGTAGGGAAACACACCGCACACTTCTCATCCATGAAACACTCTCTGTTTTATAGCAAGAAGCAGACTCCTGCTTTCTAGAGTCTCTAATACAGCAGGAAATATAATTGTGGTCAGAACAATTGAACTGTGTTTCCTACATATACGTACCATATCCTGATCAACACTACTTCTAAAACTGAAACAAACCACAGGTCCTCTAATATCCAATGCTTGTCACTTAAGATTAGAAACGTGTGAGGTTCGTGAACAATGTAGTTCATTGAGCTGAAAAGGGACTGCACTTACCTGAAACGAAGTCTTGCTTGTAGGAAGACTCAGAGCCTGGGATTTAACTCCATTTCTGAAGTGAAACACACAGCAGAGTTCTCATCCATAGATCACACTCTGCTTTAGAGCAAGAAGCACGCTCTTGCTTTCTGTAGTCTCTAATGAGTAGGAAACGTGATTGTGCTCAGAACAAAAGGACGGTGTTTCCTACACATACGGACCATATGTATTCCAACTCTGCTTATGAAACTGAAACAAAGCGCTGGTCCTCTAACATCCAATGCTTGTCAGTTAAGATGAGAAACGTGTGAGCTAAGTGAACGATGTAGTTCGTTTGAGCTGTAAAGTAAATGCCATTACCTGAAATTAAGTCTTGCTTGGAGAAAGACTCAGAGCCTGGGATTTAACTCCATTTCTGAAGGGAAACACAGCATAGTTCTTATCCATGGATCACAATCTGCTTTAGAGCGAGAAGCACGCTCTTTCTTTCTAGAGTCTCTAATACAGCAGGAAACATGAGTGTGCTCAGAGCAAAAGAACGGTGTTTACTAAATATACGGACCATATCTAGTTCAACTCTGCTTCTGAACCTGAAACAAACCAGAGGTCCACTAACATCCTATGCTTGTCATTTAAGATGAGAAACGTGTGAGCATCGTGAACGATGTACTTCGTTTGAGCTGAAAAGTGACTGCCCTTACGTGAAACGAATTCTTGATGTAGGAAAACACAGAGCCTGAGATTTAACTCCATTTCTGTAGGGAAACACACAGCACACTTCTCATCCTTGAAACACTCTCTGCTTTATAGCAAGAAGCAGGCTCTTGCTTTCTAGAGTCTCTAATACAGCAGGAAACATGATTATGCTCAGACGAAATGAACTGTGTTTCCTGCACATATGGACCATATCTAGTTCAACAACCTTCTGAAACTGAAACAAACCACAGGTCCTCTAACATCCAATGCTTGTCAGTTAAGGTGAGAAACGTGTGAACTACGTCAATGATGTAGGTCGTTTGAGCTGTAAAGAAAATGCCCTTACCTGAAACGAAGTCTTGCTCGTAGGAAGACTCAGAGCCTTGGATTTATCTCCATTTCAGAAGGGAAACACACCGCAGAGTTCTCATCCATGGATAACACTCTGCTTTAGAGCAAAAGCACGCTCTTGCTTTCTAGATTCTCTAATACATCAGGAAACGTGAGTGTGCTCAGAACAAAAGAACGGTGTTTCCTACACATACGGACCATATCTAGTCCAACTCTGCTTCTGTAACTGATGCAAAGCACTGGTCCTCTAACATCCAATGCTTGTCAGTTAAGATTAGAAACATGTGAGCTTCGTGAACAATGTAGTTCATTGAGCTGAAAAGTGACTGCACTTACCTGAAACGAAGTTTTGATTGTAGGAAGACTCAGAGCCTGGGATATAACTCCATTTGTGAACCGAAATACACAGCAGAGTTTTCATCCATTGATCACACTCTGCTTTAGAGCAAGAAGCACGCTCTAGCTTTCTAGAGTCTCTAATACAGAGGGAAACTTGAGGATGCTGAGACCAAAAGAACGGTGTTTCCTACACTTACGGACCATATCTAGTCCAATTCTGCTTCTGTTACTGATGCAAAGCACTGGTCCTCTAACATCCAATGCTTGTCAGTTAAGATTAGAAACGTGTGAGCTTCGTGAACAATGTAGTTCATTGAGTTGAAAAGGGACTGCACTTACCTGAAACGAAGTCTTGCTTGTAGGAAGACTCAGAGCCAGGAATATAACTCCATTTCTGATGCGAAATAAAAAGCAGATTTGTCATTCATTGATCACACTCTGCTTTAGAGCAAGAAGCATGCTCTTGCTTTCTAGAGTCTCTAATCAGTAGGAAATGTGAGTGGGCTCAGAACAAATGAACTGTTTTTCCTACACATATGGACCCTATCAAGTTCAACAACCTTCTAAAACTGAAACAAACCACAGGTCCTCTAGCATCCAATGCTTGTCAGTTAAGATGAGAAACGTGTGAACTTCGTGAACGATGTAGTTTGAGCTGAAAAGTGACTGCCCTTACCTGAATTGAAGTCTTGCTTATAGGAAGACACAGAGCCAGAGATTTAACTCCATTTCTGTAGGGAAACACACCGCACACTTCTCATCCATGAAACACTCTCTGTTTTATAGCAAGAAGCAGACTCTTGCTTTCTAGAGTCTCTAATACAGCAGGAAATATAATTGTGGTCAGAACAATTGAACTGTGTTTCCTACATATACGTACCATATCCTGATCAACACTACTTCTAAAACTGAAACAAACCACAGGTCCTCTAATATCCAATGCTTGTCACTTAAGATTAGAAACGTGTGAGGTTCGTGAACAATGTAGTTCATTGAGCTGAAAAGGGACTGCACTTACCTGAAACGAAGTCTTGCTTGTAGGAAGACTCAGAGCCTGGGATTTAACTCCATTTCTGAAGTGAAACACACAGCAGAGTTCTCATCCATAGATCACACTCTGCTTTAGAGCAAGAAGCACGCTCTTGCTTTCTGTAGTCTCTAATGAGTAGGAAACGTGATTGTGCTCAGAACAAAAGGACGGTGTTTCCTACACATACGGACCATATGTATTCCAACTCTGCTTATGAAACTGAAACAAAGCGCTGGTCCTCTAACATCCAATGCTTGTCAGTTAAGATGAGAAACGTGTGAGCTAAGTGAACGATGTAGTTCGTTTGAGCTGTAAAGTAAATGCCATTACCTGAAATTAAGTCTTGCTTGGAGGAAGACTCAGAGCCTGGGATTTAACTCCATTTCTGAAGGGAAACACAGCATAGTTCTTATCCATGGATCACAATCTGCTTTAGAGCGAGAAGCACGCTCTTTCTTTCTAGAGTCTCTAATACAGCAGGAAACATGAGTGTGCTCAGAGCAAAAGAACGGTGTTTACTAAATATACGGACCATATCTAGTTCAACTCTGCTTCTGAACCTGAAACAAACCAGAGGTCCACTAACATCCTATGCTTGTCAGTTAAGATGAGAAACGTGTGAGCATCGTGAACGATGTACTTCGTTTGAGCTGAAAAGTGACTGCCCTTACGTGAAACGAATTCTTGATGTAGGAAAACACAGAGCCTGAGATTTAACTCCATTTCTGTAGGGAAACACACAGCACACTTCTCATCCTTGAAACACTCTCTGCTTTATAGCAAGAAGCAGGCTCTTGCTTTCTAGAATCTCTAATACAGCAGGAAACATATTTGTGCTCAGAACAAATGAACTGTGTTTCCTACACAACGGGACCATATCTAGTTCAACACTCCTTCTGAAACTGAAACAAACCACACATCATCTAACATCCAATGCTTGTCAGTTAAGGTGAGAAACGTGTGAGCATCGTGAACGATGTAGTTCGTTTGAGCTGAAAAGTGACTGCCCTTACCTGAAACGAAGTCTTGCTTATAGGAAGACACAGAGCCTGGGATTTAACTCCATTTCTGAAGGGAAACACACAGCATAGTTCTCATCCATGGATCACAATCTGCTTTAGAGCGAGAAACACGCTCTTGCTGTCTAGCGTCTCTAATACAGCTGGAAACATGATTGTGCTCAGAACAAATGAACTGAGTTTCCTACACATATGGACCATATCTAGTTCAACAACTTTCTGAAACTGAAACAAACCACAGGTCCTCTAACATCCAATGTTGTCAGTTAAGATGAGAAACGTGTGAGCTTCGTGAACGATGTAGTTCGTTTGAGCTGTAAAGTAACTGCCCTTACCTGAACCTAAGTCTTGCTTGGAGGAAGACTCAGAGCCTGGGATTTAACTCCATTTCTGAAGTGAAACACACAGCAGAGTTCTCATCCATGGATCACACTCTGCTTTAGAGCAAGAAGCACGCTCTTGCTTTCTATAATCTCTAATGAGTAGGAAACGTGATTGTGCTCAGAACATAAGAACGGTGTTTCCTTCACATACAGACCAGATGTATTCCAACTCTGCTTCTGAACTGATACAAAGCACTGGTCCTCTAACATCCAATGCCTGTCAGTTAAGATGAGAAACGTGTGAGCTTCGTGAACGATGTATTTTGTTTGAGCTTAAAAGTGACTGCCCTTACCTCAAACGAAGTCTTGCTTATAGGAAGACACAGAGCAAGAGATTTAACTCCATTTCTGTAGGGAAACACACCGCACACTTCTCATCCATGAAACTCTCTCTGCTTTATAGCAAGAAGCAGGCTCTTGCTTTATAGAGTCTCTAATCCAGCAGGAAAAATGATTGTGCTCAGAACAAATGAACTGTGTTTCCTACACAAAGGGACCATATCTAGTTCAACACTCCTTTTGAAACTGAAACAAACCACAGAGCCTCTAACATCCAATGCTTGTCAGTTAAGAGGAGAAACGTGTGAGCTTCGTGAACGATGTAGTTCGTTTGAGCTGTAAAGTAACTGCCATTACCTGAAACTAAGTCTTGCTTGGAGGAAGACTCAGAGCCTGGGATTTAACTCCATTTCTGAAGGGAAACACACGGCATAGTTCTCATCCATGGATCACAATCTGCTTTAGAGCGAGGAGCACGCTCTTACTTTCTAGAGTCTCTAATACAGCAGGAAACATGAGTGTGCTCAGAGCAAAAGAACGGTGTTTACTAAACATACGGACCATATCTAGTTCAACTCTGCTTCTGAAACTGAAACAAACCACAGGTCCACTAACATCCTATGCTTGTCAGTTAGGATGAGAAACGTGTGAGCATCGTGAACGATGTAGTTCGTTTGAGCTGAAAAGTGACTGCCCTTACCTTAAACGAATTCTTTATGCAGGAAAGTACAGAGCCTGAGATTTAACTCCATTTCTGTAGGGAAAAACACTGAAAACTTCTCATCCTTGAAATACTCTCTGCTTTATAGCAAGAAGCAGGCTCTTGCTTTCTAGAGTCTCTAATACAGCAGGAAACATGATTGTGCTCAGAACTAATAAACTGTGTTTCCTACACAAAGGGACCATATCTAGTTCAACACTCCTTCTGAAACTGAAACAAACCACAGGTCATCTAACATCCAATGCTTGTCAGTTAAGGTGAGAAACGTGTGAGCATCGTGAACGATGTAGTTCGTTTGAGCTGAAAAGTGACTGCCCATATCTGAAACGAAGTCTTGCTCATAGGAAGACACATAGCCTGGGATTTAACTCCATTTCTGAAGGGAAACACACAGCATAGTTCTCATCCATTGATCACAATCTGCTTTAGAGCGAGAAGCACGCTCTTGCTTTCTAGAGTCTCTAATACATCAAGAAACATGATTGTGCTCAGAACAAATGAACTGAGTTTCCTACACATATGGAAAATATCTAGTTCAACAACCTTCTGAAACTGAAACAAACCACAGGTCCTCTAACATCCAATGCTTGTCAGTTAAGGTGAGAAACGTGTGAGCATCTTGAACGATGTAGTTCGTTTGAGCTGAAAAGTGACTGCCCTTACGTGAAATGAATTCTTGATGTAGGAAAACACAGAGCCTGAGATTTAACTCCATTTCTGTAGGGAAACACACAGCACACTTCTCATCCTTGAAACACTCTCTGCTTTATAGCAAGAAGCAGGCTCTTGCTTTCTAGAGTCTCTAATACAGCAGGAAACATATTTGTGCTCAGAATAAATGAACTGTGTTTCCTACACAAAGGGACCATATCTAGTTCAACACTCCTTCTGAAACTGAAACAAACCACACGTCATCTAACATCCAATGCTTGTCAGTTAAGGTGAGAAACGTGTGAGCATCGTGAACGATGTAGTTCATTTGAGCTGAAAAGTGACTGCCCTTACCTGAAACGAAGTCTTGCTTATAGGAAGACACAGAGCCTGGGATTTAACTCCATTTCTGAAGGGAAACACACAGCAGAGTTCTCATCCATGGATCACACTCTGCCCTAGAGCAAGATGCACGCTCTTGCTTTCTAGATTCTCTAATAGAGCAGGAAATTTGAGTGTGCTCAGAACAAAAGAACGGTGCCTCCTAAACATACGGACCATATCTACTTCAAATCTGATTCTTAAACTGAAACAAACCACAGGTGCTCTATCGTCCTATGCTTGTCAGTTAAGATGAGAAACGTGTGAGCTTCGTGAACAATGTAGTTCACTGAGCTGAAAAGTGACTGCCCTTACCTGAAAAGAACTCTTGCTTATAGGAAGACACAGAGCCTGGAATTTAACTTCATTTCTGAAGGGAAACACACAGTATAGTTCTCATCCATGGATCACAATAGGCTATAGAGCGAGAAGCACGCTCTTGCTTTCTAGAGTCTCTAATACAGCAGGAAACATGAGTGTACTCAGAACAAAAGATCGGTGTTTCCTAAACATACGGACCATATCTAGTTCAACTCTGATTCTGAAACTGAAACAAACCACAGGTGCTCTAACATCCTATGCTTGTCAGTTAAGATGAGAAACGTGTGAGCTTTGTGAACGATGTAGTTCGTTTGAGTTGAAAAGTGACTGCCCTTACCTGAAACGAAGTCTTGAGTATAGGAAGACACAGAGCCATAGATTTACCTCCACTTCTGTAGTGAAACATACCGCACACTTCTCATCCATGAAACACTCTCTGTTTTATAGCAAGAAGCAGGCTCTTGCTTTCTAGAGTCTCTATTACAGCAGGAAACATGATTGTGCTCAGAACAAATGAACTGTGTTTCCTACACAAAGGGACCATAAAGTTCAACACTCCTTCTGAAACTGAAACAAACCACAGGTCCTATAACATCCAATGCTTGTCAGTTAAGATGAGAAACTTGTGAGCTTCGTGAAGGATGTAGTTCGTTTGAGCTGAAAAGTGACTGCCCTTACCTGAAACGAAGTCTTGCTTGTAGGAAGACACAGACCCTGAGATTTAACTCCATTTCTGGAGGGATACACACAGCACACTTCTCATCCATGAAACACTCTCGGCTTTAGAGCAAAAGGCACGCTCTTGCATTCTAGAGTCTCTAAAACAGCAGGAAACATGAGTGTGCTCAGAACAAATGAACTGTTTTTCCTACACATATGGACCATATCTAGTTCAAAAACTTTCTGAAACTGAAACAAACCACACGTCCTCTAACATCCAATGTTGTCAGTTAAGATGAGAAACGTGTGAGCTTCGTGAACGATGTAGTTCTTTTGAGCTGTAAAGTGACTGCCCTTACCTGAACCTAAGTCTTGCTTGGAGGAAGACTCAGAGCCTGGGAATTAACTCCATTTCTGAAGGGAAACACACAGCAGAGTTCTCATCCATGGATCACAATCTGCTTTAGAGCGAGAAGCACGCTCTTGCTTTCTAGAGTCTCTAAAACAGCAGGAAACGTGATTGTGCTAACAATTGAACTGTTTTTCCTACACATACGGTCTATATCTAGTTCAGCAATCTTCTGAAACTGAAACAAACCACAGGTATTCTAACATCCAATGCTTGTCATTTAAGATGAGAAACGTTTGAACTTCGTGAACGATGTAGTTCCTTTGAGCTGTAAGAAACTGCCCTTACCTGAAACGACATCTTGCTTGTAGGAAGACTCAGAGCCTGGTATTTAACTCCATTTCTGAAGGGAAACATACAGCATAGTTCTCATCCATTGGTCACATTCTGCTGTAGAGCAAGAAGCACGCTCTAGCTTTGTAGAGTCTCTAATACAGAGGGAAACTTGAGGATGCTGAGAACAAAAGAAAGGTGTTTCCTACACATACGGACCATATCTAGTCCAACACTGCTTCTGAAACTGATGAAAAGCACTGGTCCTCTAACATCCAATGCTTGGCAGTTAAGATGAGCAACGTGTGAGCTTCGTGAACAATGTAGTTCATTGAGCTGAAAAGTGACTGCACGTACCTGAAATGAAGTCTTGCTTGTAGGAAGACTCAGAGCCTAGGATTTAACTCCATTTCTGAAATGAAACACACAGCAGAGTTCTCATCCATTGATCACACTCTGCTGTAGAGCAAGAATCACGCTCTTGCTTTCTAGAGTCATTAATACAGAGGGAAACTTGAGGATACTGAGAAAAAAAGAATGGGGTTTCCTACAGATACGGACCATATCTAGTCCAACTCTGCTCCTGAAACTGATACAAAGCACTGGTCCTCTAACATGCAAGGCTTGTCCGTTAAGATGAGAAACGTGTGAGCTTCGTGAATGATGTAATTCGTTTGAGCTGAAAAGTGACTGCCCTTACCTGAAATGAAGTATTGCTTGTAGGAAGACACAGAGCCTGAGATTTAACTCCATTTCTGAATTGAAACACACAGCAGATTTCTCATCCATGGATCACACTCTGCTTTAGAGCAAGAAGCACGCTCTTGCTTTCTAGAGTCTCTAATACAGCAGGAAACGTGATTGTGCTCAGAACAAATGAACTGTGATTCCTACACATAAGGACCATATCTAGTCCAACACTGCTTCTGTAACTGATGGAAAGCAGTGGTCCTCTAACATCTAATGCATGTCAATTAACATGAGAAACGTGTGAGCTTTGTGAACAATGTAGTTCATTGAGCTGAAAAGTGACTGCACTTACCTGAAACGAAATGTTGTTTGTAGGAAGACACAGACCCTGAGATTTAACTCCATTTCTGTTGGGAAACACACCGCACACTTCTCATCCATGAAACACTCTCTGCTTTAGAGCAAAAAGCACGCACTTGCTTTCTAGAGTCTCTAATACAGCAGGAAACGTGATTGTGCTCAGAACAAATGAACTGTGTTTCCTACACATACCGATCATATCTAGTTCAACAACCTTCTTAAACTGAAACAAACCACAGGTCCGCTAACATCCAATGCTTGTCAGTTAAGATGAGTAACGTGTGAGCTTTGTGAACAATGTAGTTCGTTTGAGCTGAAAAGTGACTGCACTTACGTGAAACGAATCTTGATTGTATGAAGACTCAGAGCCTGGGATATAACTCCACTTGTGATGCGAAATACACAGCAGAGTTCTCATCCATTGATCACACTCTGCTTTAGAGCAAGAAGCACGCTCTTGCTTTCTAGAATCTCTAATACAGCAGGAAACATGAGTGTGCTCAGAAGAAAAGAACAGTGTTTCCTAAACATACGGACCATATCTAGTTCAACTCTGCTTCTGAAACTGAAACAAACCACAGGTCCTCTAACATCCAATGCTTGTCAGTTAAGTTGAGAAAAGTGGGAGCTTCGTGAACGACGTAATTCGTTAGAGATGAAAAGTGACTGCCCATACCTGAAACTAAGTCTTGCTTGTAGGAAGACACAGAGCCTGAGATTTAACTCCATTTCTGTAGGGAAACACACCGCACACTTCTCATCTATGAAACACTTTCTGCTTTATAGCAAGTAGCACGCTCTTGCTTTCTAGAGTCTCTAATACAACAGGAATCATGATTGTGATCAGAACAAATGAATTGTGTGTCCTACACATACGGACCATATCTAGTTCAACACTCCTTCTGAAACTAAAACAAACCACATGTCCTCTAACATCCAATGCTTGTCAGTTAAGATGGGTAACGTGTGAGCTTCGTGAACGATGTAGTTTGTTTGAGCTGTAAAGTAACTGCCCTTACCTGAAACGAAGTCTTGCTTGTAGGAAGACTTAGAGCCTGGGATTTAACTCCATTTCTGCAATGAAACACACAGCAGAGTTCTCATCCATGGATCAGACTCTGCTTTAGAGAGAGAAGCACGATATTGCTTTCTAGAGTCTCTAATACAGAAGGAAACATGATTGTGCTTAGAAAAAATGAACTGTTTTTCCTACACATACGGACCAGATCTAGTTCAACAACCTTCTGAAACTGAAACAAACCACAGGTCCTCTAACATCCAATGCTTGTCAGTTAAGATGAGTAACGTGTGAGCTTCGTGAACGATGTAGTTTTTTTGAGCTGAAAAGTGACTGCCCTTACCTGAAACAAAGTCTTGCTTATAGGAAGACACACAGCCTGGGATTCAACTGCATTTCTGAGGGGAAACACAGAGCATAGTTCGCATCCATGGATCACAATATGCTTTAGAGCAAGAAGCACGCTCATGCTTTCTAGAGTCTGTAATAAAGCAGGAAAAGTGAGTGTGCTCAGAACAAAAGAACGGTGTTTCCTACACATACGGACCATATCTAGTTCAACTCTGCTTCTGAAACTGAAACAAACCACAGGTGCTCTAACATACTATGGTTGTCAGTTAAGATGAGTAACGTGTGAGATTCGTGAACAATGTAGTTCGTTTGAGCTGTAAAGAACCTGACCTTACATGAAAAGAATTCTTGCTTGTACGAAGACTCAGATCCTGGGATTTAACTCCATTTCTGAATGGAAACATACAGCAGTGTTCTCATCCATTGATCACACTCTGCTTTAGAGCGAGAAGCATGCTCTTGCTATCTAGAGTCTCTAAGACAGCAGGAAACTTTAGTGTGCTCAGAACAAAAGAACGGTGTTTCCTACACATATGGACCACATCTAGTCTAACTCTGCTTCTGTAACTGATGCAAAGCAGTGGTCCTCTCACATCTAATGCTTGTCAGTTAAGATGAGAAACGTGTGAAATACATGAACGATGTAGTTCGTTTGAGCTGTAAAGAAGCTGCCCTTACCTTAATCGAAGTCTTGCTTGTAGGAAGACTCAGATCCTGGGATTTACTCCATTTCTGAATGGAAACATACAGCAGTGTTCTCATCCATTGATTACACTCTGCTTTAGAGCGAGAAGCATGCTCTTGCTATCTAGAGTCTCTAAGACAGCAGGAAACTTTAGTGTGCTCAGAACAAAAGAACGGTGTTTCCTACACATATGGACCACATCTAGTCTAACTCTGCTTCTGTAACTGATGCAAAGCAGTGGTCCTCTATCATCTAATGCTTGGCAATTAAGAAGAGAAACGTGTGAGCTTCGTGAACAATGTAGTTCATTGAGCTGAAAAGTGACTTCACTTTCCTGAAACGAAGTGTTGATTGTAGCAAGACACAGACCCTGAGATTTAACTCCATTTCTGTAGGGAAACACACCGCACACTTCTCATCCATGAAACACTCTCTGCATTAGAGCAAAAAGCACGCTCTTGCTTTCTATAGTCTCTAATACAGCAGGAGAAGTGATTGTGCTCAGAACAAATGAACTGTGTTTCCAACACATACGGACCATATCTAGTTCAACAACCTTCTGAAACTGAAACAAACCACAGGTCCGCTAACATCCAATGCTTGTCAGTTAAGATGAGAAACGTGTGAGCTTCGTGAACGATGTAGTACGTTTGCACTGTAAAGAACCTGCCCTTACGTGAAACGAAGTCTTGCTGGTAGGAAGACTCAGATCCTGGGATTTAACTCCATTTCTGAAGGGAAACACACAGCAGAGATCTCATCCATTGATCACACTCTGCTTTAGAGCAAACAGCACGCTCTTGCTTTCTAGAGTCTCTAATACAGGAGGAAACATGAATGTGCTCAGAACAAAAGAATGGTGTTTCCTACTCATACGAACCATATCTAGTTCAACTCTGCTTCTGAAACTGAAACACACCACAGGTGCTCTAACATCATATGCTTGTCAGTTAAGATCAGAAACGTGTGAGCTTCGTGAACACTAGTTCATTTGAGCTGTAAAGAAACTGCCCTTACCTGATACGAAGTCTTGCTTGTAGGAAGACTCAGATCCTGGGATTTAACTCCATTTCTGAAGGGAAACATACAGCCGTGTTCTCATCCATTGATTACACTCTGCCTTAGAGCCAGAAGCATTCTGTTGCTATCTAGAGTCTCTAAGACAGCAGGAAACGTGAGTGTGCTGAGAACAAAAGACCGGTGTTTCCTACACATACGGACCATATCTAGTTCAACAAACTTCTGAAACTGAAACAAACCACAGGTCCGCTAACATCCAATGCTTGTCAGTTAAGATGAGAAACGTGTGAACTTCGTGAACGATGTAATTCTTTTGAGCTGTAAAGAAACTTCCCTTACCTGAAACGAAGTCTTGCTTATAGGAAGACACAGAGCCTTGGAATTAACTCCATTTCTGAAGGGAAACATACAGCAGTGTTCTCATCCATGGATCACACTCTGCTTTAGAGTGAGAATACGCACTTGATTTCTAGAGACTCTAAGACAGCAGGAAAAGTGAGTGTGCTTAGAACAAAAGAATGGTGTTTCCTACACATACGGACCATATCTAGTCCAACTCTGCTTCTGAAACTGAAACAAACCACTGGTCCTCTAAAATCCTATGCTTGTCAGTTAAGATGAGAAACGTGTGAGCTTCGTGAACACTAGTTCGTTTGAGCTGTAAAGAAACTGCCCTTACCTGAAACGAAGTCTTGCTTGTAGAAGACTCAGATCCTGGGATTTATTCCATTTCTGTAGGGAAACATACAGCAGTGTACTCATCCATTGTTTACACTCTGCTTTAGAGCGAGAAGCACGCTCTTGCTATCTAGAGTCTCTAAGACAGCAGGAAACGTGAGTGTGCTCAGAACAAAATAACGGTGTTTCCTACACACACGGACCATATCTATTCCAACTCTGCTTCTGAAACTGATACAAAGCACTGGTCCTCTAACATCTAATTCTTGTCAGTGAAGATGAGAAACCTGTGAGCTTCGTGAACGATGTAGTTTGTTTGAGCTGGAAAGTGACTGCCGTTACCTGAAACGCACTCTTGCTTCTAGGAAGACTCAGAGCCTGGGATTTAACTCCATTTCTGAAATGAAACACACAGAAGAGTTCTCATTCATTATCACACTCTGCTTTAGAGCAAGAAGCATGCTCTAGCTTTCTAGAGTCTCTAATACAGAGGGAAACTTGAGGATGCTGAGAACAAAAGAACGGTGTTTCCTACACATATGGACCATATCTAGTCCAACTCTGCTTCTGAAACTGATGCAAAGCAGTAGTCCTCTAACATCCAATGCTTGTCAGTTAAGATGAGAAACATGTGATCTTCGTGAACAATGTAGTTCATTGTGCTGAAAAGTGACTGCACTTACCTGAAACGAAGTGTTGTTTGTAGGAAGACACAGACCCTGAGATTTAACTCCATTTCTGTAGGGAAACAAACCGCACACTTCTCATCCATGAAACTCTCTCTGCTTTAGAGCAAAAAGCAGGCTCTTGCTTTCTAGAGTCTCTAATACAGCAGGAAACATGATTGTGCTCAGAGCAAATGAACTGTGTTTCCTACACATACTGACCATATCTAGTTCAACAAACTTCTGAAACTGAAACAAACCACAGGTCCGCTAACATCCAATTCTTGTCAGTTAAGATGAGAAACGTGTGAACTTCGTGAACGATGTAATTCTTTTGAGCTGTAAAGAAACTGCCCTTACCTGAAACGAAGTCTTGCTTATAGGAAGACACAGAGCCTGGGAATTAACTCCATTTCTGAAGGGAAACACACAGCATAGTTCACATCCATGGATCACACTCTGCTTTAGACCAAAAAGCACGCTCTTGCTTTCTAGAGTCTCTAATACAGCAGGAAACGTGAGTGTGCTCAGAACAAAAGAACGGTGATTCCTAAACATATGGACCATATCTAGTTCAAATCTGCTTCTGAAACTGAAACAAACCACAGGTGCTCTAAAATCCTATGCTTGTCAGTTAAGATGAGAAACGTGTGAGCTTCGTGAACACTAGTTCGTTTGAGCTGTAAAGAAACTGCCCTTACCTGAATGAAGTCTTGCTTGTAGGAAGACTCAGATCCTGGGATTTATTCCATTTCTGTAGGGAAACATACAGCAGTGTACTCATCCATTGATTACACTCTGCTTTAGAGCGAGAAGCACGCTCTTGCTATCTAGAGTCTCTAAGACAGCAGGAAACGTGAGTGTGCTCAGAACAAAAGAACGGTGTTTCCTACACATACGGACCATATCTAGTCCAACTCTCCTTCTGAAACTGATACAAAGCGCTGGTCCTCTAACATCCAAAGCTTGTCAGTTAAGCTAAGTAACGTGTGAGCTTCGTGAACAATGTAGTTCGTTTGAGCTGAAAAGTGACTCCCCTTACCTGAAACGAAGTCTTGCTTATAGGAAGACACAGAGCCTGGGATTTAACTCCATTTCGGAAGGGAAACACACAGCATAGTTCTCAACCATGGATCACAATATGCTTTAGAGCAAAAAGCAGGCTCTTGCTTTCTAGAGTCTCTAATACAGCAGGAAACGTGAGTGTGCTCAGAACAAAAGAACGGTGTTTCCTGAACATACGGACCATATCTAGTTCAACTCTGCTTCTGAAACTGAAACAAACCACTGGTCCTCTAAAATCCTATTCTTGACAGTTAAGATGAGAAACGTGTGAGCTTCGTGAACAGTAGTTCGTTTGAGCTGTAAAGAAACTGCCCTTACCTGAAACGAAGTCTTGCTTGTAGGAAGACTCAGATCCTTTGATTTATTCCATTTCTGTAGTGAAACATACAGCACTGTTCTCATCCATTGATTACACTCTGCTTTAGAGCGAGAAGCACGCTCTTGCTATCTAGAGTCTCTAAGACAGCAGGAAACGTGAGTGTGCTCAGAACAAAAGAACGGTGTTTCCTACACATACGGACCATATCTAGTCCAACTCTGCTTCTGAAACTGATACAAAGCGCTGATACTCTAACATCCAAAGCTTGTCAGTTAAGATGAGTAACGTGTGAGCTTCGTGAACGATGTAGTTCGTTTGAGCTGAAAAGTGACTCCCCTTACCTGAAACGAAGTCTTGTTTATAGGAAGACACAGAGCCTGGGATTTAACTCCATTTCTGAAGGGAAACACACAGCACAGTTCTCATTCATGGATCACAATATGCTTTAGAGCTGGAAGCACGCTCTAGCTTTCTAGAGACTATAATACCGAGGGAAACTTGAGGATGCTGAGAACAAAAGAACGGTGTTTCCTACACATACGGACCACATCTAGTCTAACTCTGCTTCTGTAACTGATGCAAAGCAGTGGTCCTCTAACATCTAATGCTTGGCAATTAAGATGAGAAACGTGTGAGCTTCGTGAACAATGTAGTTCATTGAGCTGTAAAGTGACTGCACTTTCCTGAAATGAAGTGTTGTTTGTAGCAAGACACGGACCCTGAGATTTAACTCCATTTCTGTAGGGAAACACACCGCACACTTCTCATCCATGAAACACTCTCTGCATTAGAGCAAAAAGCACGCTCTTGCTTTCTATAGTCTCTAATACAGCAGGAGAAGTGATTGTGCTCAGAACAAATGAACTGTGTTTCCAACACATACGGACCATATCTAGTTCAACAACCTTCTGAAACTGAAACAAACCACAGGTCCGCTAATATCCAATGCTTGTCAGTTAAGATGAGAAACGTGTGAACTTCGTGAACGATGTAGTACGTTTGCGCTGTAAAGAAACTGCCCTTACCTGAAATGAAGTCTTGCTTGTAGCAAGACTCAGAGCCTGGGATTTAACTCCATTTCTGAAGGGAAACACACAGCAGAGATCTCATCCTTGATCACACTCTGCTTTAGAGAAAACAGCACGCTCTTGCTTTCTAGAGTCTCTAATACAGGAGGAAACGTGATTGTGCTCAGAACAAAAGAATCGTGTTTCCTACACATACGGACCATATCTAGCTCAACTCTGCTTCTGAAACTGAAACAAACCACAGGTGCTCTAACATCCTATGCTTGTCACTTAAGATGAGAAACGTGTGAGCTTCGTGAACACTAGTTCGTTTGAGCTGTGAAGAAACTGCCCTTACCTGATACGAAGTCTTGCTTGTAGGAAGACTCAGATCCTGGGATTTAACTCCATTTCTGTAGGGAAACATACAGCAGTGTTCTCATCCATTGATTACACTCTGCCTTAGAGCGAGAAGCATTCTCTTGCTATCTAGAGTCTCTAAGACAGTAGGAAACGTGAGTGTGCTGAGAACAAAAGAACGGTGTTTCCTACACATACGAACCATATCTCTTCCAACTCTGCTTCTGAAACTGATGCAAAGCAATTGTCCTCTAACCTCCAATGCTTGTCAGTTAAGATGAGAAACGTGTGAGCTTCGTGAACAATGTAGTTCATTGAGCTGAAAATTGACTGCACTTACCTGAAACGAAGTGTTGTTTGTAGGAAGACACAGACCCTGAGATTTAACTCCATTTCTGTAGGGAAACACACCGCACACTTCTCATCCATGAAACACTCTCTGCTTTAGAGCAAAAAGCAGGCTCTTGCTTTCTAGAGTCTCTAATACAGCAGGAAACATGATTGTGCTCAGAGCAAATGAACTGTGTTTCCTACACATACAGACCATATCTAGGTCAACAAACTTCTGAAACTGAAACAAACCACAGGTCCGCTAACATCCAATGCTTGTCAGTTAAGATGAGAAACGTGTGAACTTCGTGAACGATGTAATTCTTTTGAGCTGTAAAGAAACTGCCCTTACCTGAAACGAAGTCTTGCTTATAGGAAGACACAGAGCCTGGGAATTAACTCCATTTCTGAAGGGAAACACACAGCATAGTTCACATCCATGGATCACACTCTGCTTTAGACCAAAAAGCACGCTCTTGCTTTCTAGAGTCTCTAATACAGCAGGAAACGTGAGTGTGCTCAGAACAAAAGAACGGTGATTCCTAAACATACGGACCATATCTAGTTCAAATCTGCTTCTGAAACTGAAACAAACCACAGGTGCTCTAACATCCTATGGTTGTCAGTTAAGATGAGAAACGTGTAGGCTTCATGAACAATGTAGTTTGTTTGAGCTGTAAAGAACCTGCCCTTACCTGAAACGAAGTCTTGCTGGTAGGAAGACTCAGATCCTGGGATTTAACTCCATTTCTGACGGGAATCATACAGCAGTGTTCTCATCCATTGATCACACTCTGCTTTAGAGCGAGAAGCACGCACTTGCTTTCTAGAGACTCTAAGACAGCAGGAAACGTGAGTGTGCTTAGAACAAAAGAATGGTGTTTCCTACACATATGGACCATATCTAGTCCAAATCTGCTTCTGAAACTGAAACAAACCACTGGTCCTCTAAAATCCTATGCTTGTCAGTTAAGATGAGAAATGTGTGAGCTTCGTGAACACTAGTTCGTTTGAGCTGTAAAGAAACTGCCCTTACCTGAAACGAAGTCTTGCTTGTAGGAAGACTCAGATCCTGGGATTTATTCCATTTCTGTAGGGAAACATACAGCAGTGTACTCATCCATTGATTACACTCTGCTTTAGAGCGAGAAGCACGCTCTTGCTATCTAGAGTCTCTAAGACAGCAGGAAACCTAAGTGTGCTCAGAACAAAAGAACGGTGTTTCCTACACATACGGACCATATCTAGTCCAACTCTGCTTCTGAAACTGATACAAAGCGCTGGTCCTCTAACATCCAAAGCTTGTCAGTTTAGCTGAGTAACGTGTGAGCTTCGTGAACAATGTAGTTCGTTTGAGCTGAAAAGTGACTCCCCTTACCTGAAACGAAGTCTTGCTTATAGGAAGACACAGAGCCTGGGATTTAACTCCATTTCGGAAGGGAAACACACAGCATAGTTCTCATCCATGGATCACAATATGCTTTAGAGCGAGAAGCACGCTCTTGCTTTCTAGAGTCTCTAATACAGCAGGAAACATGAGTGTGCTCAGAACAAAAGAACGGTGTTTCCTAAACATACGGATCATATCTAGTTCAACTCTGCTTCTGAAACTGAAATAAACCACAGGTGCTCTAACATCCTATGCTTGTCAGTTAAGATGAGAAACGTGTGAACTTCGTGAACGATGTAGTTTGTTTGAGCTGTAAATAAACTGCCCTAACCTGAAACGAAGTCTTGCTTGTAGGAAGATTCAGATTCTGGGATTTAAGTCCATTTCTGAAGGGAAACATACAGCAGTGTTCTCATCCATTGATTACACTCTGCCTTAGAGCGAGAAGCATTCTCTTGCTATCTAGAGTCTCTAAGACAGCAGGAAACGTGAGTGTGCTGAGAACAAAAGAACGGTGTTTCCTACACATACGGACCATATCTATTCCAACTCTGCTTCTGAAACTGATACAAAGCACTGGTCCTCTAACATCTAATTCTTGTCAGTGAAGATGAGAAACCTGTGAGCTTCGTGAACGATGTAGTTCGTTTGAGCTGGAAAGTGACTGCCCTTACCTGTATCGCAGTCTTGCTTCTAGGAAGACTCAGAGCCTGGGATTTACCTCCATTTCTGAAATGAAACACACAGAAGAGTTCTCATTCATTATCACACTCTGCTTTAGAGCAAGAAGCATGCTCTAGCTTTCTAGAGTCTCTAATACAGAGGGAAACTTGAGGATGCTGAGAACAAAAGAACGGTGATTCCTACACATATGGACCATATCTCGTCCAACTCTGCTTCTGTAACTGATGCAAAGCAGTTGTCCTCTAACATCCACTGCTTGACAGTTAAGATGAGAAACGTGTGAGCTTCGTGAGCAATGTAGTTCATTGAGCTGAAAAGTGACTGCACTTTACTGAAACGAAGTGTTGTTTGTAGCAAGACACAGACCCTGAGATTTAACTCCATTTCTGTAGGGAAACACACCGCACACTTCTCATCCATGAAACACTCTCTGCATTAGAGCAAAAAGCACGCTCTTGCTTTCTATAGTCCCTAATACAGCAGGAAACATGATTGTGCTCAGAACAAATGAATTGTGTTTCCAACACATACGGACCATATCTAGTTCAACAACCTTCTGAAACTGAAACAAACCACAGGTCCGCTAATATCCAATGCTTGTCAGTTAAGATGGGAAACGTGTGAGCTTCGTGAACACTAGTTCGTTTGAGCTGTAAAGAAACTGCCCTTACCTGAAACGAAGTCTTGCTTGTTGGAAGACTCAGATCCTGGGATTTAACTCCATTTCTGAAGGGAAACATACAGCAGTGTTCTCATCCATTGATTACACTCTGCCTTAGAGTGAGAAGCATTCTCTTGCTATCTAGAGTCTCTAAGACAGCAGGAAACGTGAGTGTGCTGAGAACAAAAGAACGGTGTTTCCTACACATACGGACCATATCTATTCCAACTCTGCTTCTGAAACTGATACAAAGCACTGGTCCTCTAACATCTAATTCTTGTCAGTGAAGATGAGAAACCTGTGAGCTTCGTGAAGGATGTAGTTCGTTTGAGCTGGAAAGTGACTGCCCTTACCTGAAACGCAGTCTTGCTTCTAGGAAGACTCAGAGCCTGGGATTTAACTCCATTTCTGAAATGAAACACACAGAAGAGTTCTCATTCATTATCACACTCTGCTTTAGAGCAAGAAGCATGCTCTAGCTTTCTAGAGTCTCTAATACAGAGGGAAACTTGAGGATGCTGAGAACAAAAGAACGGTGTTTCCTACACATATGGACCATATCTAGTCCAACTCTGCTTCTGTAACTGATGCAAAGCAGTTGTCCTCTAACATCCAATGCTTGTCAGTTAAGATGAGAAACGTGTGAGCTTCGTGAACAATGTAGTTCATTGAGCTGAAAAGTGACTGCACTTACCTGAAACGAAGTGTTGTTTGTAGGAAGACACAGACTCTGAGATTTAACTCCATTTCTGTAGGGAAACACACCGCACACTTCTCATCCATGAAACACTCTCTGCTTTAGAGCAAAAAGCAGGCTCTTGCTTTCTAGAGTCTCTAATACAGCAGGAAACATGATTGTGCTCAGAGCAAATGAACTGTGTATCCTACACATACAGACCATATCTAGTTCAACAAACTTCTAAAACTGAAACAAACCACAGGTCCGCTAACATCCAATGCTTGTCAGTTAAGATGAGAAATGTGTGAACTTCGTGAACGATGTAATTCTTTTGAGCTGTAAAGAAACTGCCCTTACCTGAAACGAAGTCTTGCTTGTAGCAAGACTCAGAGCCTGGGATTTAACTCCATTTCTGAAGGGAAACACACAGCAGAGATCTCATCCTTGATCACACTCTGCTTTAGAGCAAACAGCACGCTCTTGCTTTCTAGAGTCTCTAATACAGCAGGAAACATGATTGTGCTCAGAACAAAAGAATGGTGTTTCCTACACATACGGACCATATCTAGTTCAACTCTGCTTCTGAAACTGAAACAAACCACAGGTCCGCTAATATCCAATGCTTGTCAGTTAAGATGAGAAACGTGTGTACTTCGTGAACGATGTAGTACGTTTGCGCTGTAAAGAAACTGCCCTTACCTGAAACGAAGTCTTGCTTGTAGCAAGACTCAGAGCCTGGGATTTAACTCCATTTCTGAAGGGAAACACACAGCAGAGATCTCATCCTTGATCACACTCTGCTTTAGAGCAAACAGCACGCTCTTGCTTTCTAGAGTCTCTAATACAGCAGGAAACATGATTGTGCTCAGAACAAAAGAATGGTGTTTCCTACACATACGGACCATATCTAGTTCAACTCTGCTTCTGAAACTGAAACAAACCACAGGTCCGCTAACATCCAATGCTTGTCAGTTAAGATGAGAAACGTGTGAACTTCGTGAACGATGTAATTCTTTTGAGCTGTAAAGAAACTGCCCTTACCTGAAACGAAGTCTTGCATATAGGAAGACACAGAGCCTGGGAATTAACACCATTTCTGAAGGGAAACACACAGCATAGTTCACATCCATGGATCACACTCTGCTTTAGACCAAAAAGCACACTCTTGCTTTCTAGAGTCTCTAAGACAGCAGGAAACGTGAGTGTGCTCAGAACAAAAGAACGGTGATTCCTAAACATACGGACCATATCTAGTTCAACTCTGCTTCTGAAACTGAAACAAACCACAGGTGCTCTAACATCCTATGGTTGTCAGTTAAGATGAGAAACGTGTAGGCTTCATGAACAATGTAGTTCGTTTGAGCTGTAAAGAACCTGCCCTTACCTGAAACGAAGTCTTGCTGGTAGGAAGACTCAGATCCTGGGATTTAACTCCATTTCTGAAGGGAAACATACAGCAGTGTTCTCATCCATTGATTACACTCTGCCTTAGAGTGAGAAGCATTCTCTTGCTATCTAGAGTCTCTAAGACAGCAGGAAACGTGAGTGTGCTGAGAACAAAAGAACGGTGTTTCCTACACATACGGACCATATCTATTCCAACTCTGCTTCTGAAACTGATACAAAGCACTGGTCCTCTAACATCTAATTCTTGTCAGTGAAGATGAGAAACCTGTGAGCTTCGTGAAGGATGTAGTTCGTTTGAGCTGGAAAGTGACTGCCCTTACCTGAAACGCAGTCTTGCTTCTAGGAAGACTCAGAGCCTGGGATTTAACTCCATTTCTGAAATGAAACACACAGAAGAGTTCTCATTCATTATCACACTCTGCTTTAGAGCAAGAAGCATGCTCTAGCTTTCTAGAGTCTCTAATACAGAGGGAAACTTGAGGATGCTGAGAACAAAAGAACGGTGTTTCCTACACATATGGACCATATCTAGTCCAACTCTGCTTCTGTAACTGATGCAAAGCAGTTGTCCTCTAACATCCAATGCTTGTCAGTTAAGATGAGAAACGTGTGAGCTTCGTGAACAATGTAGTTCATTGAGCTGAAAAGTGACTGCACTTACCTGAAACGAAGTGTTGTTTGTAGGAAGACACAGACCCTGAGATTTAACTCCATTTCTGTAGGGAAACACACCGCACACTTCTCATCCATGAAACACTCTCTGCTTTAGAGCAAAAAGCAGGCTCTTGCTTTCTAGAGTCTCTAATACAGCAGGAAACATGATTGTGCTCAGAGCAAATGAACTGTGTATCCTACACATACAGACCATATCTAGTTCAACAAACTTCTAAAACTGAAACAAACCACAGGTCCGCTAACATCCAATGCTTGTCAGTTAAGATGAGAAATGTGTGAACTTCGTGAACGATGTAATTCTTTTGAGCTGTAAAGAAACTGCCCTTACCTGAAACGAAGTCTTGCTTGTAGCAAGACTCAGAGCCTGGGATTTAACTCCATTTCTGAAGGGAAACACACAGCAGAGATCTCATCCTTGATCACACTCTGCTTTAGAGCAAACAGCACGCTCTTGCTTTCTAGAGTCTCTAATACAGCAGGAAACATGATTGTGCTCAGAACAAAAGAATGGTGTTTCCTACACATACGGACCATATCTAGTTCAACTCTGCTTCTGAAACTGAAACAAACCACAGGTCCGCTAATATCCAATGCTTGTCAGTTAAGATGAGAAACGTGTGTACTTCGTGAACGATGTAGTACGTTTGCGCTGTAAAGAAACTGCCCTTACCTGAAACGAAGTCTTGCTTGTAGCAAGACTCAGAGCCTGGGATTTAACTCCATTTCTGAAGGGAAACACACAGCAGAGATCTCATCCTTGATCACACTCTGCTTTAGAGCAAACAGCACGCTCTTGCTTTCTAGAGTCTCTAATACAGCAGGAAACATGATTGTGCTCAGAACAAAAGAATGGTGTTTCCTACACATACGGACCATATCTAGTTCAACTCTGCTTCTGAAACTGAAACAAACCACAGGTCCGCTAACATCCAATGCTTGTCAGTTAAGATGAGAAACGTGTGAACTTCGTGAACGATGTAATTCTTTTGAGCTGTAAAGAAACTGCCCTTACCTGAAACGAAGTCTTGCATATAGGAAGACACAGAGCCTGGGAATTAACACCATTTCTGAAGGGAAACACACAGCATAGTTCACATCCATGGATCACACTCTGCTTTAGACCAAAAAGCACACTCTTGCTTTCTAGAGTCTCTAAGACAGCAGGAAACGTGAGTGTGCTCAGAACAAAAGAACGGTGATTCCTAAACATACGGACCATATCTAGTTCAACTCTGCTTCTGAAACTGAAACAAACCACAGGTGCTCTAACATCCTATGGTTGTCAGTTAAGATGAGAAACGTGTAGGCTTCATGAACAATGTAGTTCGTTTGAGCTGTAAAGAACCTGCCCTTACCTGAAACGAAGTCTTGCTGGTAGGAAGACTCAGATCCTGGGATTTAACTCCATTTCTGACGGGAATCATACAGCAGTGTTCTCATACATTGATCACACTCTGCTTTAGAGCGAGAAGCACGCACTTGCTTTCTAGAGACTCTAAGACAGCAGGAAACGTGAGTGTGCTCAGAACAAAAGAACGGTGTTTCCTACACATACGGACCATATCTAGTCCAACTCTGCTTCTGAAACTGATACAAAGCGCTGGTCCTCTAACATCCAAAGCTTGTCAGTTAAGATGAGTAACGTGTGAGCTTCATGAACAATGTAGTTTGTTTGAGCTGAAAAGTGACTCCCCTTACCTGAAACGAAGTCTTGCTTATAGGAAGACACAGAGACTGGGATTTAACTCCATTTCGGAAGGGAAACACACAGCATAGTTCTCATCCATGGATCACAATATGCTTTAGAGCGAGAAGCATGCCTTTGCTTTCTAGAGTCTCTAATACAGCAGGAAACGTGAGTGTGCTCAGAACAAAAGAACGGTGATTCCTAAACATACGGACCATATCTACTTCAACTCTGCTTCTGAAACTGAAACAAACCACAGGTGCTCTAACATCCTATGGTTGTCAGTTAAGATGAGAAACGTGTAGGCTTCATGAACAATGTAGTTCGTTTGAGCTGTAAAGAACCTGCCCTTACATGAAACGAAATCTTGCTGGTAGGAAGACTCAGATCCTGGGATTTAACTCCATTTCTGACGGGAATCATACAGCAGTGTTCTCATCCATTGATCACACTCTGCTTTAGAGCGAGAAGCACGCACTTGCTTTCTAGAGACTCTAGGACAGCAGGAAACGTGAGTGTGCTGAGAACAAAAGAATGGTGTTTCCTACACATACGGACCATATCTATTCCAACTCTGCTTCTGAAACTGATACAAAGCACTGGTCCTCTAACATCTAATTCTTGTCAGTGAAGATGAGAAACCTGTGAGCTTCGTGAACGATGTAGTTCGTTTGAGCTGGAAAGTGACTGCCCTTACCTGTATCGCAGTCTTGCTTCTAGGAAGACTCAGAGCCTGGGATTTACCTCCATTTCTGAAATGAAACACACAGAAGAGTTCTCATTCATTATCACACTCTGCTTTAGAGCAAGAAGCATGCTCTAGCTTTCTAGAGTCTCTAATACAGAGGGAAACTTGAGGATGCTGAGAACAAAAGAACGGTGATTCCTACACATATGGACCATATCTCGTCCAACTCTGCTTCTGTAACTGATGCAAAGCAGTTGTCCTCTAACATCCACTGCTTGACAGTTAAGATGAGAAACGTGTGAGCTTCGTGAGCAATGTAGTTCATTGAGCTGAAAAGTGACTGCACTTTACTGAAACGAAGTGTTGTTTGTAGCAAGACACAGACCCTGAGATTTAACTCCATTTCTGTAGGGAAACACACCGCACACTTCTCATCCATGAAACACTCTCTGCATTAGAGCAAAAAGCACGCTCTTGCTTTCTATAGTCCCTAATACAGCAGGAAACATGATTGTGCTCAGAACAAATGAATTGTGTTTCCAACACATACGGACCATATCTAGTTCAACAACCTTCTGAAACTGAAACAAACCACAGGTCCGCTAATATCCAATGCTTGTCAGTTAAGATGGGAAACGTGTGAGCTTCGTGAACGATGTAGTTCGTTTGAGCTGTAAAGAAACTGCCCTTACCTGAAACGAAGTCTTGCTTGTTGGAAGACTCAGATCCTGGGATTTAACTCCATTTCTGAAGGGAAACATACAGCAGTGTTCTCATCCATTGATTACACTCTGCCTTAGAGTGAGAAGCATTCTCTTGCTATCTAGAGTCTCTAAGACAGCAGGAAACGTGAGTGTGCTGAGAACAAAAGAACGGTGTTTCCTACACATACGGACCATATCTATTCCAACTCTGCTTCTGAAACTGATACAAAGCACTGGTCCTCTAACATCTAATTCTTGTCAGTGAAGATGAGAAACCTGTGAGCTTCGTGAAGGATGTAGTTCGTTTGAGCTGGAAAGTGACTGCCCTTACCTGAAACGCAGTCTTGCTTCTAGGAAGACTCAGAGCCTGGGATTTAACTCCATTTCTGAAATGAAACACACAGAAGAGTTCTCATTCATTATCACACTCTGCTTTAGAGCAAGAAGCATGCTCTAGCTTTCTAGAGTCTCTAATACAGAGGGAAACTTGAGGATGCTGAGAACAAAAGAACGGTGTTTCCTACACATATGGACCATATCTAGTCCAACTCTGCTTCTGTAACTGATGCAAAGCAGTTGTCCTCTAACATCCAATGCTTGTCAGTTAAGATGAGAAACGTGTGAGCTTCGTGAACAATGTAGTTCATTGAGCTGAAAAGTGACTGCACTTACCTGAAACGAAGTGTTGTTTGTAGGAAGACACAGACCCTGAGATTTAACTCCATTTCTGTAGGGAAACACACCGCACACTTCTCATCCATGAAACACTCTCTGCTTTAGAGCAAAAAGCAGGCTCTTGCTTTCTAGAGTCTCTAATACAGCAGGAAACATGATTGTGCTCAGAGCAAATGAACTGTGTATCCTACACATACAGACCATATCTAGTTCAACAAACTTCTAAAACTGAAACAAACCACAGGTCCGCTAACATCCAATGCTTGTCAGTTAAGATGAGAAATGTGTGAACTTCGTGAACGATGTAATTCTTTTGAGCTGTAAAGAAACTGCCCTTACCTGAAACGAAGTCTTGCTTGTAGCAAGACTCAGAGCCTGGGATTTAACTCCATTTCTGAAGGGAAACACACAGCAGAGATCTCATCCTTGATCACACTCTGCTTTAGAGCAAACAGCACGCTCTTGCTTTCTAGAGTCTCTAATACAGCAGGAAACATGATTGTGCTCAGAACAAAAGAATGGTGTTTCCTACACATACGGACCATATCTAGTTCAACTCTGCTTCTGAAACTGAAACAAACCACAGGTCCGCTAATATCCAATGCTTGTCAGTTAAGATGAGAAACGTGTGTACTTCGTGAACGATGTAGTACGTTTGCGCTGTAAAGAAACTGCCCTTACCTGAAACGAAGTCTTGCTTGTAGCAAGACTCAGAGCCTGGGATTTAACTCCATTTCTGAAGGGAAACACACAGCAGAGATCTCATCCTTGATCACACTCTGCTTTAGAGCAAACAGCACGCTCTTGCTTTCTAGAGTCTCTAATACAGCAGGAAACATGATTGTGCTCAGAACAAAAGAATGGTGTTTCCTACACATACGGACCATATCTAGTTCAACTCTGCTTCTGAAACTGAAACAAACCACAGGTCCGCTAACATCCAATGCTTGTCAGTTAAGATGAGAAACGTGTGAACTTCGTGAACGATGTAATTCTTTTGAGCTGTAAAGAAACTGCCCTTACCTGAAACGAAGTCTTGCATATAGGAAGACACAGAGCCTGGGAATTAACACCATTTCTGAAGGGAAACACACAGCATAGTTCACATCCATGGATCACACTCTGCTTTAGACCAAAAAGCACACTCTTGCTTTCTAGAGTCTCTAAGACAGCAGGAAACGTGAGTGTGCTCAGAACAAAAGAACGGTGATTCCTAAACATACGGACCATATCTAGTTCAACTCTGCTTCTGAAACTGAAACAAACCACAGGTGCTCTAACATCCTATGGTTGTCAGTTAAGATGAGAAACGTGTAGGCTTCATGAACAATGTAGTTCGTTTGAGCTGTAAAGAACCTGCCCTTACCTGAAACGAAGTCTTGCTGGTAGGAAGACTCAGATCCTGGGATTTAACTCCATTTCTGACGGGAATCATACAGCAGTGTTCTCATACATTGATCACACTCTGCTTTAGAGCGAGAAGCACGCACTTGCTTTCTAGAGACTCTAAGACAGCAGGAAACGTGAGTGTGCTGAGAACAAAAGAACGGTTTTTCCTACACATACGGACCATATCTATTCCAACTCTGCTTCTGAAACTGATGCAAAGCAGTGGTCCTCTAACATCTAATGCTTGGCAATTAAGATGAGAAACGTGTGAGCTTCGTGAACAATGTAGTTCATTGAGCTGAAAAGTGACTGCACTTTCCTGAAACGAAGTGTTGTTTGTAGCAAGACACAGACCCTGAGATTTAACTCCATTTCTGTAGGGAAACACACTGCACACTTCTCATCCATGAAACACTCTCTGCATTAGAGCAAAAAGCACGCTCTTGCTTTCTATTGTCTCTAATACAGCAGGAAACGTGATTGTGCTCAGAACAAATGAACTGTGTTTCCAACACATACGGACCATATCTAGTTCAACAACCTTCTGAAATTGAAACAAACCACAGGTCCGCTAACATCCAATGCTTGTTAGTTAAGATGAGAAACGTGTGAACTTCGTAAACGATGTAGTTCTTTTGAGCTGTAAAGAAACTGCCCTTACCTGAAACGAAGTCTTGCTTGTAGGAAGACTCAGAGCCTGGGATTTAACTCCATTTCTGAAGGGAAACACACAGCAGAGATCTCATCCATTGATTACACTCTGCTTTAGAGCAAACAGCACGCTCTTGCTTTATAGAGTCTCTAATACAGGAGGAAACGTGATTGTGCTCAGAACAAAAGAATGGTGTTTCCTACACATACGGACCATATCTAGTTCAACTCTGCTTCTGAAACTGACACAAATCACTGGTCCTCTAACATCTAATTCTTGTCAGTGAAGATGAGAAATGTGTGAGCTTCGTGAACAATGTAGTTCGTTTGAGCTGGAAAGGGACTGCCCTCACCTGAAACGAAGTCTTGATTCTAGAAAGACTCAGATCCTGGGATTTAACTCCATTTCTGAAGGGAAACATACAGAAGTGTTCTCATCCATTGATTACACTCTGCCTTAGAACGAGAAGCATTCTCTTGCTATCTAGAGTCTCTAAGACAGCAGGAAACGTGAGTGTGCTGAGAACAAAAGAACGGTGTTTCCTACACATACGGACCATATCTATTCCAACTCTGCTTCTGAAACTGATACAAAGCACTGGTCCTCTAACATCTAATTCTTGTCAGTGAAGATGAGAAACGTGTGTGCTTCATGAACAATGTAGTTCGTTTGAGCTGGAAAGGGACTGCCCTCACCTGAAACGAAGTCTTTATTCTAGGAAGACTCAGAGCCTGGGATTTAACTCCATTTCGGAAATGAAACATACAGCAGAGTTCTCATCCATGGATCACATTCTGCTTTAGAGCAAGAAGCATGCTCTTGCTTTCTAGAGTCTCTTATACATCAGGAAACATGAGTGTGCTCAGAACAAAAGAACGGTGTTTCCTACAAATTCGGAACATATCTAGTTTAACTCTGCTTCTGATACTAAAACAAACCACAGGTCCTCTAACATCCAATGCTTGTCAGTAAGATCCAAAACGTGTGAGTTTCGTGAACAATGTAGTTCGTTTGATCTGTAAAGTAACTGCCCTTATCTGAAATGAAGTCTTTATTTTAGGAAGACTCAGAGCCCTGGATTTAACTCCATTTCTGAAGTGAAACACACAGCAAAGTTCTCATCCATTGATCAAACTCTGCTTTAGAGCAAGAAGCACGCTCTTGCTTTCTAGAGGCTCTAAGACAGCATGAAACGTGAGTGTGCTGAGAACAAAAGAACGATGTTGCCTGCACATACTGACCATATGTAGTCCAAATCTGCTTCTGTAACTGATAGAAAGCACTGGTCCTCTAACATCCAATGCTTGTCAGTTAAGATGAGAAATGTGTGAGCTTCGTTAATGATGTAGTTCCTTTGAGCGATAAAGAAACTGCAATTACCTGCAAGGAAATCTTGCATGTAGGAAGACTCAGAGCCTGGGATTTAACTCCATCTGAAGTGAAACACACAGCAGAGTTCTCATCCATTGATCACACTCTGCTTTAGAGCAAGAAGCATGCTCTTGCTTTCTAGAGTCTCTAATACAGCAGGAAACATGAGTGTGCTCAGAACAAAAGAACGGTGCTTCCTACAAATACAGAACATATCTAGTTTAACTCTGCTTCTGAAACTGAAACAAACCACTGGTCCTCTAACATCTAATGCTTGTCAGGTAAGATCGGAAAAGTGTGAACTTCGTGAACGATGTAGTTTCTTTGAGCTCTAAAGAAACTGCAATTACCTGAAATGAAGTCTTGCTTGTAGGAAGACTCAGAGCCTGGGATTTAATTTCATTTCTGAAGTGAAACACACAGCAGTGTTCTCACCCATTGATCACACTCTGCTTTAGAACAAGAAGCACGCTGTTGCTTTCTAGAGTCTCTAAGACAGCAGGAAACATGAGTGTGCTGAGAACAAAAGAATGGTGTTTCCTACACACACTGACCATATCTAGTCCAACTCTGCTTCTGAAACTCATACAAAGCCCTGGTCCTCTAACATCCAAAGCTTGCCTGTTAAGATGAGAAACGTGTGAGCTTCGTGAATGATGTAGGTCGTTTGACCTGTAAAGTAACTGCCCTTACCTGAAACAAAGTCTTGCTTGTAGGAAGACACAGAGCCTGGGATTTACCTCTATTTCTGAAGGGAAACACACAGCATAGTTCTCATCCATGGATCACACTCTCCTTTAGAGCAAGAAGCATGCTGTTGCTTTCTAGAGTCTCTAATTATGCAGGAAAACTGAATGTGCTGAGAACAAAAGAACGGTGTTTCCTACAAATATGGAACATATCTAGTTTAACTCTGCTTCTGAAACTGATACAAAGCACTAGTCCTCTAACATCCAATGCTTGTCTGTTAAGATGAGAAACGTGTGAGCTTCGTGAACAATGTAGTTCTTTTGATCTGAAAAGTGACTGCCCTTACCTGAAACGAAGCATTGCTTGTAGGAAGACACAGAGCCTGGGATTGAACTCCATTTCTGAAGGGAAACACACAGCATAGTTCTCATCCATGGATCACACTCTGCTTTAGAGCAAGAAGCATGCTCTTGCTTTCTACAGACTCTAGTAAAGCAGGACAACTGAGTGTGCACAGAACAAAAGAACGGTGTTTCCTACAAATATGGGACATATCTAGTTTAACTCTGCTTCTGAAACTGAAACAAACCACAGGTCCTCTAACATCCAATGCTTGTCAGGTAACATAAAAAACGTGTGAGTTTCGTGGACGATGTAGTTTGTTTGAGCTGTAAAGTAACTGCCCTTACCTGAAATAAAGTCTTGCATGTAGGAAGACTCATAGCCTGGGATTTAACTCCATCTGAAGTGAAACACACAGCAGAGTTCTCATCCATTGATCACACTCTGCTTTAGAGCAAGAAGCATGCTTTTGCTTTCTAGAGTCTCTAATACTGCAGGAAAACTGAGTGTGCTGAGAACAAAGAACGGTGTTTCCTACACATTTGGACCTTATCTAGTCCAACTCTGCTTCTGAAACTGATACAAAGCACTGGTCCTCTAACATCCAATGCTTGTCTGTTAAGATGAGAAACGTGTGAGCTTCGTGAACGATGTAGTTCGTTTGAGCTGAAAAGTTACTGCCCTTTCCTGAAATGAAGTCTTGCTTGTAGGAAGACTCAGAGCCTGGGATTTAATTTCATTTCTGAAGTGAAACACACAGCAGTGTTCTCACCCATTGATCACACTCTGCTTTAGAACAAGAAGCACGCTGTTGCTTTCTAGAGTCTCTAAGACAGCAGGAAACATGAGTGTGCTGAGAACAAAAGAACGGTGTTTCCTACACATACTGACCATATCTATTCCAACTCTGCTTCTGAAACTCATACAAAGCCCTGGTCCTCTAACATCCAATGCTTGCCTGTAAAGATGAGAAACGTGTGAGCTTCGTGAATGATGTAGGTCGTTTGACCTGTAAAGTAACTGCCCTTCCCTGAAACGAAGTCTTGCTTGTAGGAAGACACAGAGCCTGGGATTTACCTCTATTTCTGAAGGGAAACACACAGCATAGTTCTCATCCATGGATCACACTCTGCTTTAGAGCAAGAAGCATGCTGTTGCTTTCTAGAGTCTCTAATACTGCAGGAAAACTGAATGTGCTGAGAACAAAAGAACGGTGTTTCCTACACATACGGACGTTATCTAGTCCAACTCTGCTTCTGAAACTGATACAAAGCACTGGTCCTCTAACATCCAATGCTTGTCTGTTAAGATGAGAAACGTGTGAGCTTCTTGAACAATGTAGTTCTTTTGATCTGAAAAGTGACTGCCCTTACCTGAAACGAAGCATTGCTTGTAGGAAGACACAGAGCCTGGGATTGAACTCCATTTCTGAAGGGAAACACACAGCATAGTTCTCATCCATGGATCACACTCTGCTTTAGAGCAAGAAGCATGCTCTTGCTTTCTACAGACTCTAGTAAAGCAGGACAACTGAGTGTGCACAGAACAAAAGAACGGTGTTTCCTACAAATATGGAACATATCTAGTTTAACTCTGCTTCTGAAACTGAAACAAACCACAGGTCCTCTAACATCCAATGCTTGTCAGGTAACATAAAAAACGTGTGAGTTTCGTGAACGATGTAGTTTGTTTGAGCTGTAAAGTAACTGCCCTTACCTGAAATAAAGTCTTGCATGTAGGAAGACTCATAGCCTGGGATTTAACTCCATCTGAAGTGAAACACACAGCAGAGTTCTCATCCATTGATCACACTCTGCTTTAGAGCAAGAAGCATGCTTTTGCTTTCTAGAGTCTCTAATACTGCAGGAAAACTGAGTGTGCTGAGAACAAAAGAACGGTGTTTCCTACACATTCGGACCTTATCTAGTCCAACTCTGCTTCTGAAACTGATACAAAGCACTGGTCCTCTAACATCCAATGCTTGTCTGTTAAGATGAGAAACGTGTGAGCTTCGTGAACGATGTAGTTCGTTTGAGCTGAAAAGTTACTGCCCTTTCCTGAAATGAAGTCTTGCTTGTAGGAAGACTCAGAGCCTGGGATTTAATTTCATTTCTGAAGTGAAACACACAGCAGTGTTCTCACCCATTGATCACACTCTGCTTTAGAACAAGAAGCACGCTGTTGCTTTCTAGAGTCTCTAAGACAGCAGGAAACATGAGTGTGCTGAGAACAAAAGAACGGTGTTTCCTACACATACTGACCATATCTATTCCAACTCTGCTTCTGAAACTCATACAAAGCCCTGGTCCTCTAACATCCAATGCTTGCCTGTAAAGATGAGAAACGTGTGAGCTTCGTGAATGATGTAGGTCGTTTGACCTGTAAAGTAACTGCCCTTCCCTGAAACGAAGTCTTGCTTGTAGGAAGACACAGAGCCTGGGATTTACCTCTATTTCTGAAGGGAAACACACAGCATAGTTCTCATCCATGGATCACACTCTGCTTTAGAGCAAGATGCATGCTGTTGCTTTCTAGAGTCTCTAATACTGCAGGAAAACTGAATGTGCTGAGAACAAAAGAACGGTGTTTCCTACACATACGGACGTTATCTAGTCCAACTCTGCTTCTGAAACTGATACAAAGCACTGGTCCTCTAACATCCAATGCTTGTCTGTTAAGATGAGAAACGTGTGAGCTTCTTGAACAATGTAGTTCTTTTGATCTGAAAAGTGACTGCCCTTACCTGAAACGAAGTATTGCTTGTAGGAAGACACAGAGCCTGAGATTTAACTCCATTTCTGAAGGGAAACACACAGCATAGTTCTCATCCATGGATCACACTCTGCTTTAGAGCAAGAAGCATGCTCTTGCTTTCTACAGTCTCTAATACAGCAGGAAAACTGAGTGTGCACAGAACAAAAGAACGGTGTTTCCTACAAATATGGAACATATCTAGTTTTACTCTGCTTATGAAACTGAAACAAACCACAGGTCCTCTAACATCCAATGCTTTTCAGGTAACATAAAAAACGTGTGAGTTTCGTGAACGATGTAGTTCGTTTGAGCTGTAAAGTAACTGCCCTTACCTGAAATAAAGTCTTGCATGTAGGAAGACTCATAGCCTGGGATTTAACTCCATCTGAAGTGAAACACACAGCAGAGTTCTCATCCATTGATCACACTCTGCTTTAGAGCAAGAAGCATGCTCTTGCTTTCTAGAGTCTCTAATACAGCAGGAAACCTGTGTGTGCTCAGAACAAAAGAATGGTGTTTCCTACAAATACGGAACATATCTAGTTTAACTCTGCTTCTGAAACTGAAACAAACCACAAGTCCTCTAACATCCAATGCTTGTCAGGTAAGATCTGAAATGCGTGAGCTTCCTGAACGATGTAGTTTTTTGAGCTATAAAGAAACTGCCCTTACCTGAAAGGAAGTCTTGCATGTAGGAAGCTTCAGAGCCTGGGATTTAACTCCATTTCTGAAGTGAAACACAAAGCAGAATTCTCATCTATTGATCAAACTCTGCTTTAGAGCAAGAAGCACGCTCTTGCTTTCTAGAGTCTCCAAGACAGCAGGAAATCTGAGTGTGCCAAGACCATAGAACGGTTTTTCGTACACAGACGGACCATATGTACTCCAAATCTGCTTCTGAAACTGATACAAAGTACTGGTCCTCTAACATCCAATGCTTGCCTGGTAAGATCCAAAACGTGTGAGCTTTGTGAACGATGTAGGTCGTTTGAGCTGTAAAGTAACTGCCCTTACCTGAAATGAATTCTTGCATGTAGGAAGCTTCAGAGCCTGGGATTTAACTCCATTTCTGAAGTGAAACACACAGCAGAATTCTCATCTATTGATCAAACTCTGCTTTAGAGCAAGAAGCACGCTCTTGCTTTCTAGAGTCTCTAACACAGCAAGAAACGTGAGTGTGCTGAGAACAAAAGAATGGTGTTTCCCACACATACGGACCATATCTAGTCCAAATCTGCTACTGAAACTGATACAAAGCACTGGTCCTCTAACATCCAATGCTTGTCTCTTAAGATGAGAATCGTGTTAGCTTCGTGAACGATGTAGTTCGTTTGAGCTGAAAAGTTACTTCCCTTACCTGAAACGATGGCTTGCTTGTAGGAAGACACAGAGCCTGGGATTTATCACCATTTCTGAAGGGAAACACACAGCATAGTTCTCATCCATGGATCACACTCTGCTTTAGAGCAAGAAGCATGCTCTTGCTTTCTAGAGTCTCTAATACAGCAGGAAACATGAGTGTGCTCAGAACAAATGAACGGTGTTTCCTACAAATATGGAACATATCTAGTTTAACTCTGCAACTGAAACTGAAACAAACCACAGGTCCTCTAACATCCAATGCTTGTCAGGTAAGATCTGAAACGTGTGAGCTTCGTGAACTATGTAGTTCGTTTGAGCTGAAAAGTGACTGCCCTTACCTGAAATGAAGTCTTGCTTGTAGGAAGACACAGAGCCTGGGATTTAACTCCATTTCTGAAGGGAAACACACAGCAGAGTTCTCGTCCATGGATCACACTCTGCTTTAGAGCGAGATGCACTCTCTTGCTTTATAGAGTCTCTAATACAGCAGGAAATTTGAGTGTGCCGAGACCAAAGAACGGTTTTTCCTACACAGACCAACCATATGTAGTCCAAATCTGCTTCTGAAACTGATACAAAGCACTGGTCCTCTAAAATCCAATGCTTGTCAGGTAAGATCCGAAACGTGTGAGCTTTGTGAACGATTTAGGTGTTTGAGCTGTAAAGTAACTGCCCTTACCTGAAATGAATTCTTGCATGTAGGAAGCCTCAGAGCCTGGGATTTAACTCCATTTCTGAAGTGAAACACACAGCAGAGTTCTCATTTATTGATCACGCTCTGCTTTAGAGCACGAAGCACGCTCTTGCTTTCTAGAGTCTCTAACACAGCAGGAAACGTGAGTGTGCTGAGAACAAAAGAACGGTGTTTCCTACACATACGGACCATATCTAGTCCAACTCTGCTTCTGAAACTGATACAAAGCACTGGTCCTCTAACATCCAATGCTTGTCTGTTAAGATGAGAAACGTGTGAGCTTCGTGAACGATGTAGTTCGTTTGATCTGAAAAGTGACTGCCATTACCTGAAACGAAGTCTTGCATGTAGGAAACACAGAGCCTGGGTTTTTACTCCATTTCTGAAGGGAAACACACAGCATAGTTCTCATCCATGGATCACAATCTGCTGTAGACCAAGAAGCATGCTCTTGCTTTCTACAGTCTCTAATACAGCAGGAAACCTGAGTGTGCACAGTACAGAAGAACGGTGGTTCGTACAAATATGGAACATATCTAGTTTAACTCTGCTTCTGATACTGAAACAAACCACAGGTCCTCTAACATCCAATGCTTGTCAGGTAAGATCCAAAACGTGTGAGTTTTGTGAACGATGTAGTTCCTTTGAGCTGTAAAGAAACTGCCTTTACCTGAAATGAAGTCTTGCATGTAGGAAGACTCAGAGCCTGGGATTTAACTCCATTTATGAAGTGAAACACACAGCAGAGTTCTCATCCATTGATCAAACTCTGCTTTAGAGCAAGAAGCACGCTCTTGCTTTCTAGAGGCTCTAAGACAGCATGAAACGTGAGTGTGCTGAGAACAAAAGAACGATGTTGCCTACACATACTGACCATATGTAGTCCAAATCTGCTTCTGTAACTGATAGAAAGCACTGGTCCTCTAACATCCAATGCTTGTCAGTTAAGATGACAAACGTGTGATCTTCATCAATGATGTAGTTCCTTTGAGCGATAAAGAAACTGCAATTACCTGAAAGGAAGTCTTGCGTGTAGGAAGACTCAGAGCCTGGGATTTAATTCCATTTCTTAGTGAAACGCAGAGCACTGTTCTCACCCATTGATCACACTCTGCTTTAGAACAAGAAGCACGCTCGTGCTTTCTAGTATCTCTAACACAACAGGAAACGTGAGTGTGCTGAGAACAAAAGAACGGTGTTTCCTACACATACGGACCATATCCAGTCCATCTCTGCTTCTGAAACTCATACAAACCACTGGTCCTCTCACATCCAATGCTTGTCTGTTAAGTTGAGAAACGTGTGAGCTTCGTGAACGATGTAGTTCGTTTGAGCTGAAAAGTGTCTGCCCTTACCTGAAACGAAGTCTTGCTTGTAGGAAGACACAGAGCCTGGGATTTAACTCCATTTCTAAAGGGAAACACACAGCATAGTTCTCATCCATGGATCACACTCTGCTTTAGAGCAAGAAGCATGCTGTTGCTTTCTAGAGTCTCTAATACTGCAGGAAAACTGAATGTGCTGAGAACAAAAGAACGGTGTTTCCTACACATGCGGACCTTATCTAGTCCAACTCTGCTTCTGAAATTGATACAAAGCACTGGTCCTCTAAAATCCAATGCTTGTCTGTTAAGATGAGAAACGTGTGAGCTTCGTGAACAATGTAGTTGTTTTGCTCTGAAAAGTGACTGCCCTTACCTGAAACGAAGTATTGCTTGTAGGAAGACACAGAGCCTGGGATTTAACTCCATTTCTGAAGGGAAACACACAGCATAGTTCTCATCCACGGATCACACTCTGCTTTAGAGCAAGAAGCATGTTCTTGCTTTCCACAGTCTCTAATACAGCAGGAAAACTGTGTGTGCACAAAACAAAAGAATGGTGTTTCCTACAAATATGGAACATATCTAGTTTAACTCTGCTTCTGAAACTGAAACAAACCACAGGTCCTCTAACATCCAATGCTTGTCAGGTAACATAAAAAACATGTGAGTTTCGTGAACGATGTAGTTCGTTTGAGCTGTAAAGTAACTGCCGTTACGTGAAATAAAGTCTTGCCTGTAGGAAGACTCATAGCCTGGGATTTAACTCCATCTGAAGTGAAACACACAGCAGAGTTCTCATCCATTGAACACACTCTGCTTTAGAGCAAGAAGCATGCTCTTGCTTTCTAGAGTCTCTAATACAGCAGGAAACATGTGTGTGCTCAGAACAAAAGAATGGTGTTTCCTACAAATACGGAACATATCTAGTTTAACTCTCCTTCTGAAACTGAAACAAACCACAGGTTTTCTAACATCCAATGCTTGTCAGGTAAGATCTGAAATGTGTGAGCTTCCTGAACGATGTAGTTTTTTGAGCTATAAAGAAACTGCCCTTACCTGAAAGGAAGTCTAGCATGTAGGAAGACACAGAGCCTGGGATTTAACTCCATTTCTGAAGTGAAACACACAGCAGTGTTCTCATCCATTGATCACACTCTGCTTTAGAACAAGAAGCACGCTCTTGCTTTCTAGAGTCTCTAAGACAGCAGGAAATCTGAGTGTGCCAAGACCATAGAACGGTTTTTCGTACACAGACGGACCATATGTAGTCCAAATCTGCTTCTGAAACTGATACAAAGTACTGGTCCTCTAACATCCAATGCTTGCCTCGTAAGATCCAAAACGTGTGAGCTTTGTGAACGATGTAGGTCGTTTGAGCTGTAAAGTAACTGCCCTTACCTGAAATGAATTCTTGCATGTAGGAAGCCTCAGAGCCTGGGATTTAACTCCATTTCTGAAGTAAAACACACAGCAGAATTCTCATCTATTGATCAAACTCTGCTTTAGAGCAAGAGGCACGCTCTTGCTTACTAAAGTCTCTAACACAGCAGGAAACGTGAGTGTGCTGAGAAAAAAGAATGGTGTTTCCCACACATACGGACCATATCTAGTCCAAATCTGCTACTGAAACTGATACAAAGCACTGGTCCTCTAACATCCAATGCTTGTCTCTTAAGATGAGAATCGTCTTAGCTTCGTGAACGATGTAGTTCGTTTGAGCTGAAAAGTTACTGCCCTTACCTGAAACGAAGGCTTGCTTGTAGGAAGACACAGAGCCTGGGATTTATGTCCATTTCTGAAGGGAAACACACAGCATAGTTCTCATCCATGGATCACACTCTGCTTTAGAGGAAGAAGTATGCTCTTGCTTTCTAGAGTCTCTACTACAGCAGGAAACATGAGTGTGCTCAGAACAAAAGAACGGTGTTTCCTACAAATATGGAACATATCTAGTTTTACTCTGCTTCTGAAACTGAAACAAACCACAGGTCCTCTAACATCCAATGCTTTTCAGGTAACATAAAAAACGTGTGAGTTTCGTGAACGATGTAGTTCGTTTGAGCTGTAAAGTAACTGCCCTTACCTGAAATAAAGTCTTGCATGTAGGAAGACTCATAGCCTGGGATTTAACTCCATCTGAAGTGAAACACACAGCAGAGTTCTCATCCATTGATCACACTCTGCTTTAGAGCAAGAAGCATGCTCTTGCTTTCTAGAGTCTCTAATACAGCAGGAAACATGTGTGTGCTCAGAACAAAAGAATGGTGTTTCCTACAAATACGGAACATATCTAGTTTAACTCTGCTTCTGAAACTGAAACAAACCACAGGTCCAATAACATCCAATGCTTGTCAGGTAAGATCTGAAATGTGTGAGCTTCCTGAACGATGTAGTTTTTTGAGCTATAAAGAAACTGCCCTTACCTGAAAGGAAGTCTTGCATGTAGTAAGCTTCAGAGCCTGGGATTTAACTCCATTTCTGAAGTGAAACACAAAGCAGAATTCTCATCTATTGATCAAACTCTGCTTTAGAGCAAGAAGCACGCTCTTGCTTTCTAGAGTCTCCAAGACAGCAGGAAATCTGAGTGTGCCAAGACCATAGAATGGTTTTTCGTACACAGACGGACCATATGTAGTCCAAATCTGCTTCTGAAACTGATACAAAGTACTGGTCCTCTAACATCCAATGCTTGCCTGGTAAGATCCAAAACGTGTGAGCTTTGTGAACGATGTAGGTCGTTTGAGCTGTAAAGTAACTGCCCTTACCTGAAATGAATTCTTGCATGTAGGAAGCTTCAGAGCCTGGGATTTAACTCCATTTCTGAAGGGAAACACACAGCAGAATTCTCATCTATTGATCAAACTCTGCTTTAGAGCAAGAAGCACGCTCTTGCTTTCTAGAGTCTCTAACACAGCAAGAAACGTGAGTGTGCTGAGAACAAAAGAATGGTGTTTCCCACACATACGGACCATATCTAGTCCAAATCTGCTACTGAAACTGATACAAAGCACTGGTCCTCTAACATCCAATGCTTGTCTCTTAAGATGAGAATCATGTTAGCTTCGTGAACGATGTAGTTCGTTTGATCTGAAAAGTTTCTGCCCTTACCTAAAACGAAGGCTTGCTTGTAGGAAGACACAGAGCCTGGGATTTATCACCATTTCTGAAGGGAAACACACAGCATAGTTCTCATCAATGGATCACACTCTGCTTTAGAGCAAGAAGCATGCTCTTGCTTTCTAGAGTCTCTAATACAGCAGGAAACATGAGTGTGCTCAGAACAAATGAACGGTGTTTCCTACAAATATGGAACATATCTAGTTTAACTCTGCAACTGAAACTGAAACAAACCACAGGTCCTCTAACATCCAATGCTTGTCAGGTAAGATCTGAAACGTGTGAGCTTCGTGAACTATGTAGTTCGTTTGAGCTGAAAAGTGACTGCCCTTACCTGAAACGAAGTCTTGCTTGTAGGAAGACACAGAGCCTGGGATTTAACTCCATTTCTGAAGGGAAACACACAGCAGAGTTCTCGTCCATGGATCACACTCTGCTTTAGAGCGAGATGCACTCTCTTGCTTTATAGAGTCTCTAATACAGCAGGAAATTTGAGTGTGCCGAGACCAAAGAACGGTTTTTCCTACACAGACCAACCATATGTAGTCCAAATCTGCTTCTGAAACTGATACAAAGCACTGGTCCTCTAAAATCCTATGCTTGTCAGGTAAGATCCGAAACGTGTGAGCTTTGTGAACGATTTAGGTGTTTGAGCTGTAAAGTAACTGCCCTTACCTGAAATGAATTCTTGCATGTAGGAAGCCTCAGAGCCTGGGATTTAACTCCATTTCTGAAGTAAAACACACAGCAGAGTTCTCATTTATTGATCACGCTCTGCTTTAGAGCACGAAGCACGCTCTTGCTTTCTAGAGTCTCTAACACAGCAGGAAACGTGAGTGTGCTGAGAACAAAAGAACGGTGTTTCCAACACATACGGACCATATCTAGTCCAACTCTGCTTCTGAAACTGATACAAAGCACTGGTCCTCTAACATCCAATGCTTGTCTGTTAAGATGAGAAACTTGTGAGCTTCGTGAACGATGTAGTTCGTTTGATCTGAAAAGTGACTGCCATTACCTGAAACGAAGTCTTGCATGTAGGAAGACACAGAGCCTGGGTTTTTACTCCATTTCTGAAGGGAAACACACAGCATAGTTCTCATCCATGGATCACAATCTGCTGTAGACCGAGAAGCATGCTCTTGCTTTCTACAGTCTCTAATACAGCAGGAAACCTGAGTGTGCACAGTACAAAAGAACGGTGGTTCGTACAAATATGGAACATATCTAGTTTAACTCTGCTTCTGATACTGAAACAAACCACAGGTCCTCTAACATCCAATGCTTGTCAGGTAAGATCCAAAACGTGTGAGTTTTGTGAACAATGTAGTTCGTTTGAGCTGTAAAGTAACTGCCCTTACCTGAAATGAAGTCTTGCATGTAGGAAGACTCAGAGCCTGGGATTTAACTCCATTTCTGAAGTGAAACACACAGCAGAATTCTCATCCATTGATCACACTCTGCTTTAGAGCAAGAAGCATGCTCTTGCTTTCTAGAGTCTCTAATACAGCAGGAAACATGTGTGTGCTCAGAACAAAAGAATGGTGTTTCCTACAAATAGGGAACATATCTAGTTTAACTCTGCTTCTGAAACTGAAACAAACCACAGGTCCTCTAACATCCAATGCTTGTCAGGTAAGATCTGAAATGTGTGAGCTTCCTGAACGATGTAGTTTTTTGAGCTATAAAGAAACTGCCCTTACCTGAAAGGAAGTCTTGCATGTAGTAAGCTTCAGAGCCTGGGATTTAACTCCATTTCTGAAGTGAAACACAAAGCAGAATTCTCATCTATTGATCAAACTCTGCTTTAGAGCAAGAAGCACGCTCTTGCTTTCTAGAGTCTCCAAGACACCAGGAAATCTGAGTGTGCCAAGACCATAGAACGGTTTTTCGTACACAGACGGACCATATGTAGTCCAAATCTGCTTCTGAAACTGATACAAAGTACTGGTCCTCTAACATCCAATGCTTGCCTGGTAAGATCCAAAACGTGTGAGCTTTGTGAACGATGTAGGTCGTTTGAGCTGTAAAGTAACTGCCCTTACCTGAAATGAATTCTTGCATGTAGGAAGCCTCAGAGCCTGGGATTTAACTCCATTTCTGAAGTGAAACACACAGCAGAATTCTCATCTATTGATCAAACTCTGCTTTAGAGCAAGAAGCACGCTCTTGCTTTCTAGAGTCTCTAACACAGCAAGAAACGTGAGTGTGCTGAGAACAAAAGAATGGTGTTTCCCACACATACGGACCATATCTAGTCCAAATCTGCTACTGAAACTGATACAAAGCACTGGTCCTCTAACATGCAATGCTTGTCTCTTAAGATGAGAATCGTGTTAGCTTCGTGAACGATGTAGTTCGTTTGAGCTGTAAAGTTACTGCCCTTACCTAAAACGAAGGCTTGCTTGTAGGAAGACACAGAGCCTGGGATTTATCACCATTTCTGAAGGGAAACACACAGCATAGTTCTCATCAATGGATGACACTCTGCTTTAGAGCAAGAAGCATGCTCTTGCTTTCTAGAGTCTCTAATACAGCAGGAAACATGAGTGTGCTCAGAACAAATGAACGGAGTTTCCTACAAATATGGAACATATCTAGTTTAACTCTGCAACTGAAACTGAAACAAACCACAGGTCCTCTAACATCCAATGCTTGTCAGGTAAGATCTGAAACGTGTGAGCTTCGTGAACTATGTAGTTCGTTTGAGCTGAAAAGTGACTGCCCTTACCTGAAACGAAGTCTTGCTTGTAGGAAGACACAGAGCCTGGGATTTAACTCCATTTCTGAAGGGAAACACACAGCAGAGTTCTCGTCCATGGATCACACTCTGCTTTAGAGCGAGATGCACTCTCTTGCTTTATAGAGTCTCTAATACTGCAGGAAATTTGAGTGTGCCGAGACCAAAGAACGGTTTTTCCTACACATACCAACCATATGTAGTCCAAATCTGCTTCTGAAACTGATAAAAAGCACTGGTCCTCTAAAATCCAATGCTTGTCAGGTAAGATCCGAAACGTGTGAGCTTTGTGAACGATTTAGGTGTTTGAGCTGTAAAGTAACTGCCCTTACCTGAAATGAATTCTTGCATGTAGGAAGCCTCAGAGCCTGGGATTTAACTCCATTTCTGAAGTGAAACACACAGCAGAGTTCTCATTTATTGATCACGCTCTGCTTTAGAGCACGAAGCACGCTCTTGCTTTCTAGAGTCTCTAACACAGCAGGAAACGTGAGTGTGCTGAGAACAAAAGAACGGTGTTTCCTACACATACGGACCATATCTAGTCCAACTCTGCTTCTGAAACTGATACAAAGCACTGGTCCTCTAACATCCAATGCTTGTCTGTTAAGATGAGAAACGTGTGAGCTTCGTGAACGATGTAGTTCGTTTGATCTGAAAAGTGACTGCCATTACCTGAAACGAAGTCTTGCATGTAGGAAGACACAGAGCCTGGGTTTTTACTCCATTTCTGAAGGGAAACACACAGCATAGTTCTCATCCATGGATCACAATCTGCTGTAGACCAAGAAGCATGCTCTTGCTTTCTACAGTCTCTAATACAGCAGGAAACCTGAGTGTGCACAGTACAAAAGAACGGTGGTTCGTACAAATATGGAACATATCTAGTTTAACTCTGCTTCTGATACTGAAACAAACCACAGGTCCTCTAACATCCAATGCTTGTCAGGTAAGATCCAAAACGTGTGAGTTTTGTGAACAATGTAGTTCGTTTGAGCTGTAAAGTAACTGCCCTTACCTGAAATGAAGTCTTGCATGTAGGAAGACTCAGAGCCTGGGATTTAACTCCATTTCTGAAGTGAAACACACAGCAGAATTCTCATCCATTGATCACACTCTGCTTTAGAGCAAGAAGCATGGTCTTGCTTTCTAGAGTCTCTAATACAGCAGGAAACATGTGTGTGCTCAGAACAAAAGAATGGTGTTTCCTACAAATACGGAACATATCTAGTTTAACTCTGCTTCTGAAACTGAAACAAACCACAGGTCCTCTAACATCCAATGCTTGTCAGGTAAGATCTGAAATGTGTGAGCTTCCTGAACGATGTAGTTTTTTGAGCTATAAAGAAACTGCCCTTACCTGAAAGGAAGTCTTGCATGTAGTAAGCTTCAGAGCCTGGGATTTAACTCCATTTCTGAAGTGAAACACAAAGCAGAATTCTCATCTATTGATCAAACTCTGCTTTAGAGCAAGAAGCACGCTCTTGCTTTCTAGAGTCTCCAAGACAGCAGGAAATCTGAGTGTGCCAAGGCCATAGAACTGTTTTTCGTACACAGACGGACCATATGTAGTCCAAATCTGCTTCTGAAACTGATACAAAGTACTGGTCCTCTAACATCCAATGCTTGCCTGGTAAGATCCAAAACGTGTGAGCTTTGTGAACGATTTAGGTGTTTGAGCTGTAAAGTAACTGCCCTTACCTGAAATGAATTCTTGCATGTAGGAAGCCTCAGAGCCTGGGATTTAACTCCATTTCTGAAGTGAAACACACAGCAGAATTCTCATTTATTGATCACGCTCTGCTTTAGAGCACGAAGCACGCTCTTGCTTTCTAGAGTCTCTAACACAGCAGGAAACGTGAGTGTGCTGAGAACAAAAGAACGGTGTTTCCTACACATACGGACCATATCTAGTCCAACTCTGCTTCTGAAACTGATACAAAGCACTGGTCCTCTAACATCCAATGCTTGTCTGTTAAGATGAGAAACGTGTGAGCTTCGTGAACGATGTAGTTCGTTTGATCTGAAAAGTGACTGCCATTACCTGAAACGAAGTCTTGCATGTAGGAAGACACAGAGCCTGGGTTTTTACTCCATTTCTGAAGGGAAACACACAGCATAGTTCTCATCCATGGATCACAATCTGCTGTAGACCAAGAAGCATGCTCTTGCTTTCTACAGTCGCTAATACAGCAGGAAACCTGAGTGTGCACAGTACAAAAGAACGGTGGTTCGTACAAATATGGAACATATCTAGTTTAACTCTGCTTCTGATACTGAAACAAACCACAGGTCCTCTAACATCCAATGCTTGTCAGGTAAGATCCAAAACGTGTGAGTTTCGTGAACGATGTAGTTCGTTTGAGGTGTAAAGAAACTGCCTTTACCTGAAATGAAGTCTTGCATGTAGGAAGACTCAGAGCCTGGGATTTAACTCCATTTATGAAGTGAAACACACAGCAGAGTTCTCATCCATTGATCAAACTCTGCTTTAGAGCAAGAAGCACGCTCTTGCTTTCTAGAGGCTCTAAGACAGCATGAAACGTGAGTGTGCTGAGAACAAAAGAACGATGTTGCCTACACATACTGACCATATGTAGTCCAAATCTGCTTCTGTAACTGATAGAAAGCACTGGTCCTCTAACATCCAATGCTTGTCAGTTAAGATGAGAAACGTGTGATCTTCGTCAATGATGTAGTTCCTTTGAGCGATAAAGAAACTGCAATTACCTGAAAGGAAGTCTTGCTTTTAGGAAGACTCAGAGCCTGGGATTTAATTCCATTTCTTAGTGAAACACAGAGCACTGTTCTCACCCATTGACCACACTCTGCTTTAGAACAAGAAGCACGCTCGTGCTTTCTAGTATCTCTAACACAACAGGAAACGTCAGTGTGCTGAGAAAAAAAGAACGGTGTTTCCTACACATACGGACCATATCCAGTCCATCTCTGCTTCTGAAACTCATACAAACCACTGGTCCTCTCACATCCAATGCTTGTCTGTTAAGTTGAGAAACGTGTGAGCTTCGTGAACGATGTAGTTCGTTTGAGCTGAAAAGTGACTGCCCTTACCTGAAACGAAGTCTTGCTTGTAGGAAGACACAGAGCCTGGGATTTAACTCCATTTCTAAAGGGAAACACACAGCATAGTTCTCATCCATGGATCACACTCTGCTTTAGAACAAGAAGCATGCTGTTGCTTTCTAGAGTCTCTAATACTGCAGGAAAACTGAATGTGCTGAGAACAAAAGAACAGTGTTTCCTACACATACGGACCTTATCTAGTCCAACTCTGCTTCTGAAATTGATACAAAGCACTGGTCCTCTAACATCCAATGCTTGTCTGCTAAGATGAGAAACGTGTCAGCTTCGTGAACAATGTAGTTCTTTTGATCTGAAAAGTGACTGCCCTTACCTGAAACGAAGTATTGCTTGTAGGAAGACACAGAGCCTGGGATTTAACTCCATTTCTGAAGGGAAACACACAGCATAGTTCTCATCCATGGATCACACTCTGCTTTAGAGCAAGAAGCATGTTCTTGCTATCCACAGTCTCTAATACAACAGGAAAACTGAGTGTGCACAGAACAAAAGAATGGTGTTTCCTACAAATATGGAACATATCTAGTTTAACTCTGCTTCTGAAACTGAAACAAACCACAGGTCCTCTAACATCCAATGCTTGTCAGGTAACATAAAAAACGTGTGAGTTTCGTGAACGATGTAGTTCGTTTGAGCTGTAAAGTAACTGCCCTTACCTGAAATAAAGTCTTGCATGTAGGAAGACTCAGAGCCTGGGATTTAACTCCATCTGAAGTGAAACACACAGCAGAGTTCTCATCCATTGTTCACACTCTGCTTTAGAGCAAGAAGCATGCTCTTGCTTTCTAGAGTCTCTAATACAGCAGGAAACATGTGTGTGCTCAGAACAAAAGAATGGTGTTTCCTACAAATACGGAACATATCTAGTTTAACTCTGCTTCTGAAACTGAAACAAACCACAGGTCTTCTAACATCCAATGCTTGTCAGGTAAGATCTGAAATGTGTGAGCTTCCTGAACGATGTAGTTTTTTGAGCTATAAAGAAACTGCCCTTACCTGAAAGGAAGTCTAGCTTGTAGGAAGACACAGAGCCTGGGATTTAACTCCATTTCTGAAATGAAACACACAGCAGTGTTCTCATCCTTTGATCACACTCTGCTTTAGAACAAGAAGCACGCTCTTGCTTTCTAGAGTCTCTAAGACAGCAGGTAACGTGAGTGTGCTGAGAAAAAAGAATGGTGTTTCCCACACATACGGACCATATCTAGTCCAAATCTGCTACTGAAACTGATACAAAGCACTGGTCCTCTAACATCCAATGCTTGTCTCTTAAGATGAGAATCGTCTTAGCTTCGTGAATGATGTAGTTCGTTTGAGCTGAAAAGTTACTGCCCTTACCTGAAACGAAGGCTTGCTTGTAGGAAGACACAGAGCCTGGGATTTATCTCCATTTCTGAAGGGAAACACACAGCATAGTTCTCATCCATGGATCACACTCTGCTTTAGAGCAAGAAGTATGCTCTTGCTTTCTAGAGTCTCTACTACAGCAGGAAACATGAGTGTGCTCAGAACAAAAGAACGGTGTTTCCTACAAATATGGAACATATCTAGTTTAACTCTGCATCTGAAACTGAAACAAACCACAGGTCCTCTAACATCCCATGCTTGTCAGGTAAGATCTTAAACGTGTGAGCTTCCTGAACGAAGTAGTTCGTTTGAGCTGAAAAGTGACTGCCCTTACCTGAAACGAAGTCTTGCTTGTAGGAAGACACAGAGCCTGGGATTTAACTCCATTTCTGAAGGGAAACACACAGCAGAGTTCTCGTCCATGGATCACACTCTGCTTTAGAGCGAGATGCACTCTCTTGCTTTATAGAGTCTCTAATACAGCAGGAAATTTGAGTGTGCCGAGACCAAAGAACGGTTTTTCCTACACAGACCAACCATATGTAGTCCAAATCTGCTTCTGAAACTGATACAAAGCACTGGTCCTCTAAAATCCAATGCTTGTCAGGTAAGATCCGAAACGTGTGAGCTTTGTGAACAATTAGGTCGTTTGAGCTGTAAAGTAACTGCCCTTACCTGAAATGAATTCTTGCATGTAGGAAGCCTCAGAGCCTGGGATTTAACTCCATTTCTGAAGTGAAACACACAGCAGAGTTCTCATTTATTGATCACGCTCTGCTTTAGAGCACGAAGCACGCTCTTGCTTTCAAGAGTCTCTAACACAGCAGGAAACGTGAGTGTGCTGAGAACAAAAGAACGGTGTTTCCTACACATACGGACCATATCTAGTCCAACTCTGCTTCTGAAACTGATACAAAGCACTGGTCCTCTAACATCCAATGCTTGTCTGTTAAGATGAGAAACGTGTGAGCTTCGTGAATGATGTAGGTCGTTTGACCTGTAAAGTAACTGCCCTTCCCTGAAACGAAGTCTTGCTTGTAGGAAGACACAGAGCCTGGGATTTACCTCTATTTCTGAAGGGAAACACACAGCATAGTTCTCATCCATGGATCACACTCTGCTTTAGAGCAAGAAGCATGCTGTTGCTTTCTAGAGTCTCTAACACAGCAGGAAACGTGAGTGTGCTGAGAACAAAAGAACGGTGTTTCCTACACATACGGACCATATCTAGTCCAACTCTGCTTCTGAAACTGATACAAAGCACTGGTCCTCTAACATCCAATGCTTGTCTGTTAAGATGAGAAACGTGTGAGCTTCGTGAACGATGTAGTTCGTTTGATCTGAAAAGTGACTGCCATTACCTGAAACGAAGTCTTGCATGTAGGAAGACACAGAGCCTGGGTTTTTACTCCATTTCTGAAGGGAAACACACAGCATAGTTCTCATCCATGGATCACAATCTGCTGTAGACCAAGAAGCATGCTCTTGCTTTCTACAGACTCTAATACAGCAGGAAACCTGAGTGTGCACAGTACAAAAGAACGGTGGTTCGTACAAATATGGAACATATATAGTTTAACTCTGCTTCTGATACTGAAACAAACCACAGGTACTCTAACATCCAATGCTTGTCAGGTAAGATCCAAAACGTGTGAGTTTTGTGAACGATGTAGTTCGTTTGAGCTGTAAAGAAACTGCCTTTACCTGAAATGAAGTCTTACATGTAGGAAGACTCAGAGCCTGTGATTTAACTCTATTTATGAAGTGAAACACACAGCAGAGTTCTCATCCATTGATCAAACTCTGCTTTAGAGCAAGAAGCACGCTCTTGCTTTCTAGAGGCTCTAAGACAGCATGAAACGTGAGTGTGCTGAGAACAAAAGAACAATGTTGCCTACACATACTGACCATATGTAGTCCAAATCTGCTTCTGTAACTGATAGAAAGCACTGGTCCTCTAACATCCAATGCTTGTCAGTTAAGATGAGAAACGTGTGATCTTCGTCAATGATGTAGATCCTTTGAGTGATAAAGAAACTGCAATTACCTGAAAGGAAGTCTTGCTTGTAGGAAGACTCAGAGCCTGGGATTTAACTCCATTTCTGAAGTGAAACACACAGCAGAGTTCTCATTCATTGATCACACTCAGCTTTAGAGCAAGAAGCACGCTCTTGCTTTCGAGAATCTCTAAGACAGCATGAAACTTGAGTGTGCTGAGAACAAAGAACGGTGTTTCCTACACATACGGATCATATCTAGTCCAACTCTGCTTCTGAAACTGATACAAAGCACTGGTCCTCTAACATCCAATGCTTGTCAGTTAAGATGAGAAACGTGTGAGCTTTGTGAACGATGTAGTTCATTTGAGCTGAAAAGTGACTGCCCTTACCTGTAACGAAGTCTTGCTGTAGGAAGACACAGAGTTGGGGATTTAACTCCATTTCTGAAGGGAAACACACAGAAGAGTTCTCATCCATGGATCACACTCTGGTTTAGAGCGAGATGCACACTCTTGCTTTCTAGAGTCTCTAATACAGCAGGAAACCTGAGTGTGCACAGAACAAAAGAACGGTGTTTCCTACAAATATGGAACATATCTAGTTTAACTAGCTTCTGAAACTGAAACAAACCACAGGTCCTCTAATATCCAATGCTTGTCAGGTAAGATCCGAAACGGTTGAGCTTCGCGAACGATGTAGTTCTTTTGAGCTATAAAGAAACTGCCCTTACCTGAAAGGAAGTCTTGCTTGTAGGAAGACACAGAACCTGGGATTTAATTCCATTTCTGAAGTGAAACACACAGCAGTGTTCTCATCCATTGATCACACTCTGCTTTAGAACAAGAAGCACGCTCTTGCTTTCTAGAGTCTCTAAGACAGCAGGAAATCTGAGTGTGCCGAGACAATAGAAAGTTTTTTCGTACACAGACGGACCATATGTAGTCCAAATCAGCTTCTGAAACTTATACAAAGTACTGGTCCTCTAACATCCAATGCTTGTCTGGTAAGATCCAAAACGTGTGAGCTTTGTGAACGATGTAGGTCGTTTGAGCTGTAAAGTAACTGCCCTTACCTGAAATTAATTCATGCATGTAGGAAGCTTCAGAGCCTGGGATTTAACTACATTTCTGAAGTGAAACACACAGCAGAATTCTCATCTATTGATCACGCTCTGCTTTAGAGCAAGAAGCACGCTCTTGCTTTCTAGATTCTCTAAGACAGCAGGAAACGTGAGTGTGCTGAGAACAAAAGAACGGTGTTTCCTACACATACGTACCATATCTAGTCCAACTCTGCTTCTGAAACTGATACAAAGCACTTGTCCTCTAAGATCCAATGCTTGTCTGTTAAGATGAGAAACGTGTGAGCTTCGTGAACGATGTAGTTCGTTTGATCTGAAAAGTGACTGCCCTTACCTGAAACGAAGTCTTGCTTGTAGAAAGACACAGAGCCTGGGTTTTTACTCCATTTCTGAAGGGAAACACAGAGCATAGTTCTCATCCATGGATCACAATCTGCGTTAGACCAAGAAGCATGCTCTTGCTTTCTAAATTCTCTAATACAGCAGGAAACATGAGTGTGCACAGAACAAAAGAACGGTGTTGGCTACAAATATGGAACATATCTAGTTTAACTCTGCTTCTAAAACTGAAACAAACCACAGGTCCTCTAACATCCAATCCTTGTCACGTAAGATCAAAAACGTGTGAGTTTCGTGAACGATGTAGTTCGTTTGAGCTGTAAAGTAACTGCCCTTATCTGAAATAAAGTCTTACATGTAGGAAGACTCAGAGCCTGGGATTTAGCTCCATTTCTGAAGTGAAACACACAGCAGAGTTCTCATCCATTGATCACACTCTGCTTTAGAGCAAGAAGCACGCTCTTGCTTTCTAGAGTCTCTAAGACAGCATGAAACGTGAGTGTGCTGAGAACAAAAAACGGTGTTTCCTACACATACGGACCACATCTAGTCCAACTCTGCTTCTGAAACTGATACAAAGCACTGGTCCTCTAACATCCAATGCTTGTCATTTAAGATGAGAAACGTGTGAGCTTCGTGAACGATGTAGTTCCTTTGAGCTGAAATGTTACTGCCCTTACCTGAAACGAAGTCTTGATTGTAGGAAGACACAGAGCCTGGGATTTAACTCCATTTCTGAAGGGAAACACACAGCAGAGTTCTCATCCTTGGATCACACTCTGCTTTAGAGCGAGATGCACACTCTTGCTTTCTAGAGTCTCTAATACAGCAGGAAATCTGAGTGTGCCGAGACCAAAGAATGGTTTTTCGTGCACAGACGGACCATATGTATTCCAAATCTGCTTATGAAACTGATACAAAGTACTGGTCCTCTAACATCCAATGCTTGTCTTTTAAGATGAGAATCGTGTTAGCTTCTTGAACGATGTAGTTCGTTTGAGCTGAAAAGTTACTTCCCTTACCTGAAACGAAGGCTTGCTTGTAGGAAGACACAGAGCCTGGGATTTAACTCCATTTCTGAAGGGAAACACACAGCATAGTTCTCATCCATGGATCACACTCTGCTTTGGAGCAAGAAGCATGCACTTGTTTTCTACAGTCTCTAATACAGCAGGAAACCTGAGTGTGCACAGAACAAAAGAACGGTGTTTCCTACAAATATGGAACATATCTAGTTTAACTCTGCTTCTGAAACTGAAACAAACCACAGGTCCTCTAACATCCAATGCTTGTCAAGTAAGATAAAAAACGTGTGAGTTTCGTGAACGATGTAGTTCATTTGAGCTGTAAAGTAACTGCCCTTACCTGAAATAAAGTCTTGCATGTAGGAAGTCTCATAGCCTGGGATTTAACTCCATCTGAAGTGAAACACACAGCAGAGTTCTCATCCATTGATCACACTCTGCTTTAGAGCAAGAAGCACACTCTTGCTTTATAGAGTCTCTAATACAGCAGGAAATTTGAGTGTGCCAAGACCAAAGAACGGTTTTTCCTACACAGACTAACCATATGTAGTCCAAATCTGCTTCTGAAACTGATACAAAGCACTGTTCCTCTAACATCCAATCCTTGTCAGGTAAGATCAACAACGTGTGAGTTTCGTGAACGATGTAGTTCGTTTGAGCTGTAAAGTAACTGCCCTTACCTGAAATAAAGTCCCTGGGATTTAACTCCATTTCTGAAGTGAAACACACAGCAGAGTTCTCATCCATTGATCACACTCTGCTTTAGAGCAAGAAGCACGCTCTTGCTTTCTAGAGTCTCTAAGACAGCATGAAACGTGAGTGTGCTGAGAACAAAAAACGGTGTTTCCTACACATACGGACCACATCTAGTCCAACTCTGCTTCTGAAACTGATACAAAGCACTGGTCCTCTAACATCCAATGCTTGTCAGTTAAGATGAGAAACGTGTGAGCTTCGTGAACGATGTAGTTCGTTTGAGCTGAAAAGTTACTGCCCTTACCTGAAACGAAGGCTTGCTTGTAGGAAGACACAGAGTCTGGGATTTAACTCCATTTCTGAAGGGAAACACACAGCAGAGTTCTCATCCATGGATCACACTCTGCTTTAGAGCGAGATGCACACTCTTGCTTTCTAGAGTCTCTAAAACAGCAGGAAATCTGAGTGTGCCGAGACCAAAGAATGGTTTTTCGTACACAGACGGACCATATGTAGTCCAAATCTGCTTCTGAAACTGATACAAAGTACTGGTCCTCTAACATCCAATGCTTGTCTGTTAAGATGAGAATCGTGCTAGCTTCGTGAACGATGTAGTTCGTTTGAGCAGAAAAGTTACTGCCCTAACCTGAAACGAAGGCTTGCTTGTAGGAAGACACAGAGCCTGTGATTTAGCTCCATTACTGAAGGGAAACACACAGCATAATTCTGATCCATGGATCACACTCTGCTTTAGAGCAAGAAGCATGCTCTTGCTTTCTAGAGTCTCTAATACAGCAGGAAACATGAGTGTGCTGAGAACAAAGAACGGTGTTTCCTACACATACAGACCTTATCTATTCCCACTCTGCTTCTGAAACTGATACAAAGCACTGGTCCTCTAACATGCATGCTTGTCTGTTAAGATGAGAAACGTGTGAGCTTCGTGAACGATGTAGTTCGTTTGATCTGAAAAGTGACTGCCCTTACCTGAAACGAAGTCTTGCTTGTAGGAAGACACAGAGCCTGGGTTTTAACTCCATTTCTGAAGGGAAACACACAGCATAGTTCTCATCCATGGATCACACTCTGCTTTAGAGCAAGAAGCATGCTCTTGCTTTCTACAGTCTCTAATACAGCAGGAAACCTGAGTGTGCACAGAACAAAAGAACGGTGTTTCCTACAAATATGGAACATATCTAGTTTAACTCTGCTTCTGAAACTGAAACAAACCACAGTTCCTCTAACATCCAATGCTTGTAAGGTAAGATCAAAAACGTGTGAGTTTCGTGAATGATGTAGTTCGTTTGAGCTGCAATGTAACTGCCCTACCTGAAATAAAGTCTTGCATGTAGGAAGACTCAGAGCCTGGGATTTAACTCCATTTCTGAAGTGAAACACACAGCAGAGTTCTCATCCATTGATCACACTCTGCTTTAGACCAAGAAGCACTCTCTTGCTTTCTAGAGTCTCTAAGACACCATGAAACGTGAGTGTGCTGAGAACAAAAAACGGTGTTTCCTACACATACGGACCACATCTAGTCCAACTCTCCTTCTGAAACTGATACAAAGCACTGGTCCTCTAACATCCAATGCTTGTCAGTTAAGATGAGAAACGTGTGAGCTTCGTGAACGATGTAGTTCCTTTGAGCTGAAAAGTTACTGCCCTTACCTGAAACGAAGTCTTGCTTGTAGGAAGACACAGAGCCTGGGATTTAACTCCATTACTGAAGGGAAACACACAGCAGAGTTCTCATCCTTGGATCACACTCTGCTTTAGAGCGAGATGCACACTCTTGCTTTCTAGAGTCTCTAATACAGCAGGAAATCTGAGTGTGCCGAGACCAAAGAATGGTTTTTCGTACACAGACGGACCATATGTATTCCAAATCTGCTTATGAAACTGATACAAATTACTGGTCCTCTAACATCCAATGCTTGTCTTTTAAGATGAGAATCGTGTTAGCTTCTTGAACGATGTAGTTCGTTTGAGCTGAAAAGTTACTTCCCTTACCTGAAACGAAGGCTTGCTTGTAGGAAGACACAGAGCCTGGGATTTAACTCCATTTCTGAAGGGAAACACACAGCATAGTTCTCATCCATGGATCACACTCTGCTTTGGAGCAAGAAGCATGCTCTTGTTTTCTACAGTCTCTAATGCAGCAGGAAACCTGAGTGTGCACAGAACAAAAGAACGGTGTTTCCTACAAATATGGAACATATCTAGTTTAACTCTGCTTCTGAAACCGAAACAAACCACAGGTCCTCTAACATCCAATGCTTGTCAAGTAAGATAAAAAACGTGTGAGTTTCGTGAACGATGTAGTTCATTTGAGCTGTAAAGTAACTGCCCTTACCTGAAATAAAGTCTTGCATGTAGGAAGTCTCATAGCCTGGGATTTAACTCCATCTGAAGTGAAACACACAGCAGAGTTCTCATCCATTGATCACACTCTGCTTTAGAGCAAGAAGCACACTCTTGCTTTATAGAGTCTCTAATACAGCAGGAAATTTGAGTGTGCCGAGACCAAAGAACGGTTTTTCCTACACAGACTAACCATATGTAGTCCAAATCTGCTTCTGAAACTGATACAAAGCACTGTTCCTCTAACATCCAATCCTTGTCAGGTAAGATCAAAAACGTGTGAGTTTCGTGAACGATGTAGTTCGTTTGAGCTGTAAAGTAACTGCCCTTACCTGAAATAAAGTCTTGCATGTAGGAAGACTCAGAGCCTGTGATTTAACTCCATTACTGAAGGGAAACACACAGCAGAGTTCTCATCCATTGATCACACTCTGCTTTAGAGCAAAAGCACGCTCTTGCTTTCTAGAGTCTCTAAGACAGCATGAAACGTGAGTGTGCTGAGAACAAAAAACGGTGTTTCCTACACATACGGACCACATCTAGTCCAACTCTGCTTCTGAAACTGATACAAAGCACTGGTCCTCTAACATCCAATGCTTGTCAGTTAAGATGAGAAACGTGTGAGCTTCGTGAACGATGTAGTTCGTTTGAGCTGAAAAGTTACTGCCCTTACCTGAAACGAAGGCTTGCTTGTAGGAAGACACAGAGTCTGGGATTTAACTCCATTTCTGAAGGGAAACACACAGCAGAGTTCTCATCCATGGATCACACTCTGCTTTAGAGCGAGATGCACACTCTTGCTTTCTAGAGTCTCTAAAACAGCAGGAAATCTGAGTGTGCCGAGACCAAAGAATGGTTTTTCGTACACAGACGGACCATATGTAGTCCAAATCTGCTTCTGAAACTGATACAAAGTACTGGTCCTCTAACATCCAATGCTTGTCTGTTAAGATGAGAATCGTGTTAGCTTCGTGAACGATGTAGTTCGTTTGAGCAGAAAAGTTACTGCCCTTACCTGAAACGAAGGCTTGCTTGTAGGAAGACACAGAGCCTGTGATTTAGCTCCATTACTGAAGGGAAACACACAGCATAATTCTGATCCATGGATCACACTCTGCTTTAGAGCAAGAAGCATGCTCTTGCTTTCTAGAGTCTCTAATATAGCAGGAAACATGAGTGTGCTCAGAACAAAAGAACGGTGTTTCCTACACATACAGACCTTATCTATTCCCACTCTGCTTCTGAAACTGATACAATGCACTGGTCCTCTAACATGCATGCTTGTCTGTTAAGATGAGAAACGTGTGAGCTTCGTGAACGATGTAGTTCGTTTGATCTGAAAAGTGACTGCCCTTACCTGAAACGAAGTCTTGCTTGTAGGAAGACACAGAGCCTGGGTTTTAACTCCATTTCTGAAGGGAAACACACAGCATAGTTCTCATCCATGGATCACACTCTGCTTTAGAGCAAGAAGCATGCTCTTGCTTTCTACAGTCTCTAATACAGCAGGAAACCTGAGTGTGCACAGAACAAAAGAACGGTGTTTCCTACAAATATGGAACATATCTAGTTTAACTCTGCTTCTGAAACCGAAACAAACCACAGTTCCTCTAACATCCAATGCTTGTAAGGTAAGATCAAAAACGTGTGAGTTTCGTGAAGGATGTAGTTCGTTTGAGCTGCAATGTAACTGCCCTACCTGAAATAAAGTCTTGCATGTAGGAAGACTCAGAGCCTGGGATTTAACTCCATTTCTGAAGTGAAACACACAGCAGAGTTCTCATCCATTGATCACACTCTGCTTTAGAGCAAGAAGCACGCTCTTGCTTTCTAGAGTCTCTAAGACAGCATGAAACGTGAGTGTGCTGAGAACAAAAAACGGTGTTTCCTACACAAACGGACCACATCTCGTCCAAATCTGCTTCTGAAACTGATACAAAGTACTGGTCCTCTAACATCCAATGCTTGTCTGGTAAGATCTGAAACGTGTGAGCTTTGTGAACGATGTAGGTCGTTTGAGCAGTAAAGTAACTGCCCTTACCTGAAATGAATTCATGCATATAGGAAGCCTCAGAACCTGGGATTTAACTCCATTTCTGAAATGAAACACACAGCAGAATTCTCATCTATTGATCAAACTCTGCTTTAGAGCAAGAAGCACGCTCTTGCTTTCTAGAGTCTCTAACACAGCAGGAAACGTGAGTGTGCTGAGAACAAAAGAACAGAGTTATCTACACATACGGACCATAACTAGTCCAAATCTGCTACTGAAACTGATACAAAGCACTGGTCCGCTAACATCCAATGCTTGTCTGTTAAGATGAGAATCGTGTTAGCTTCGTGAACGATGTAGTACGTTTGATCTGAAAAGTGACTGCCCTTACCTGAAACGAAGTCTTGCTTGTAGGAAGACACAGAGCCTGGGTTTTAACTCCATTTCTGAAGGGAAACACACAGCATAGTTCTCATCCATGGATCACACTCTGCTTTAGAGCAAGAAGCATGCTCTTGCTTTCTACAGTCTCTAATACAGCAGGAAACCTGAGTGTGCAGAGAACAAAAGAACAGTGTTTCCTACAAATATGGAACATATCTAGTTTAACTCTGCTTCTGAAACTGAAACAAACCACAGTTCCTCTAGCATCCAATGCTTGTCAGTTAAGATCTGAAACGTGTTAGCTTCGTGAACAATGTAGTTCCTTTGAGCTCTAAAGAAACTGCAAATACTTGAAAGGAAGTCTTGCTTGTAGGAAATCTCAGAGCCTGGGATTTAATTCCATTTCTGAAGTGAAACAAACATCAGTGTTCTCACCCATTGATCACACTCTGCTTTAGAACAAGATGCACGCTGTTGCTTTCTAGAGTCTCTAAGACAGCAGGAAATCTGAGTGTGCCGAGACAATAGAACGGTTATTCGTACACTGACGGACCATATGTAGTCCAAATCTGCTTCTGAAACTGATACAAAGTACTGGTCCTCTAACGTCCAATGCTTGTCTGGTAAGATCCAAAACGTGTGAGCTTTGTGAACGATGTAGGTCGTTTGAGCTGTAAAGTAACTGCCCTTACCTGAAATGAATTCATGCATGTAGGAAGCCTCAGAGCCTGGGATTTAACTCCATTTCTGAAGTGAAACACACAGCAGAATTCTCATCTATTGATCAAACTCTGCTTTAGAGCAAGAAGCACGCTCTTGCTTTCTAGATTCTCCAACACAGCAGGAAACCTGAGTGTGCTGAGAAAAAAAGAACGGTGTTTCCTAAACATATGGACCATATCTAGTCCAAATCTGCTAGTGAAACTGATACAAAGCACTGGTCCTCTAACATCCAATGCTTGTCTGTTAAGATGAGAATCGTGTTAGCTTCGTGAAAGATGTAGTTCGTTTGATCTGAAATGTGACTGGCCTTATCTGAAACGAAGTCTTGCTTGTAGGAAGACACAGAGCCTGGGTGTTAACTCCATTTCTGAAGGGAAACACACAGCATAGTTCTCATCCATGGATCACACTCTGCTTTAGAGCAAGAAGCATGCTCTTGCTTTCTACAGTCTCTAATACAGCAGGAAACCTGAGTGTGCACAGAACAAAAGAACGGTGTTTCCTACAAATATGGAACATATCTAGTTTAACTCTGCTTCTGAAACTGAAACAAACCACAGTTCCTCTAACATCCAATGCTTGTCAGTTAAGATCTGAAACGTGTTAGCTTCGTGAACGATGTAGTTCCTTTGAGCACTAAAGAAACTGCAAATACCTGAAAGGAAGTCTTGCTTGTAGGAAAACTCAGAGCCTGGGATTTAATTCCATTTTTGAAGTGAAACACACATCAGTGTTCTCACCCATTGATCACACTCTGCTTTAGAACAAGAAGCACGCTCTTGCTTTCTAGAGTCTCTAAGACAGCAGGAAACCTGAGTGTGCTGAGAACAAATGAACGGTGTTTCCTACACATACGGACCATATCTAGTCCAACTCTGCTTCTGAAACTCATACAAAGCACTGGTCCTCTAACATCCAATGCTTGTCTATTAAGATGAGAAACGTGTGAGCTTCGTGAATGATGTAGTTCGTTTGACCTGTAAATTAACTGCCCTTACCTGAAACGAAGTCTTGATTGTAGGAAGACACAGAGCCTGGGATTTACCTCTATTTCTGAAGGGAAACATACAGCATAGTTCTCATCCATGCATCACACTCTGCTTTAGAGCAAGAAGCACGCTCTTGCTTTCTAGAGTCTCTAAGACAGCATGAAACTTGAGTGTGCTGAGAACAAAAAACGGTGATTCCTACACATACGGACCACATCTAGTCCAACTCTGCTTCTGAAACTGATACAAAGCACTGGTCCTCTAACATTCAATGCTTGTCAGTTAAATTGAGAATCGTGTTAGCTTCATGAACGATGTAGTTCGTTTGAGCTGAAAAGTTACTGCCCTTACCTGAAACGAAGGCTTGCTTGTAGGAAGACACAGAGCCTGTGATTTAACTCCATTACTGAAGGGAAACACACAGCATAGTTCTGATCCATGGATCACACTCTGCTTTAGAGCAAGAAGCATGCTCTTGCTTTCTAGAGTCTCTAATACAGCAGGAAACATGAGTGTGCTGAGAACAAAAGAATGGTGTTTCCTACACATACGGAACATATCTAGTATAACTCTGCTTCTGATACTGAAACAAACCACAGGTACTCTAACATCCAATGCTTGTCAGGTAAGATCCGAAACGTGTGAGCTTCGTGAACGATGTAGTTCTTTTGAGGTATAAAGAAACTGCCCTTACCTGAAAGGAAGTCTTGCTTGTAGGAACACACAGAGCCTGGGATTTAACTCCATTTCTGAAGTGAAACACACAGCAGTGTTCTCATCCATTGATCACACACTGCTTTAGAACAAGAAGCACGATCTTGCTTTCTAGAGTCTCTAAGACAGCAGGAAATCTGAGTGTGCCGAGACAATAGAACGTTTTTTCGTACACTGACGGAACATATGTAGTCCAAATCTGCTTCTGAAACTGATACAAAGTACTGGTCCTCTAACATCCAATGCTTGTCTGGTAAGATCCGAAACGTGTGAGCTTTGTGAACGATGTAGGTCGTTTGAGCTGTAAAGTAACTGCCCTTACCTGAAATGAATTCATGCATGTAGGAAGCCTCAAAGCCTGGGATTTAACTCCATTTCTGAAGTGAAACACACAGCAGAATTCTCATCTATTGATCAAACTCTGCTTTAGAGCAAGAAGCACGCTCTTGCTTTCTAGAGTCTCTAACACAGCAGGAAACGTGAGAGTGCTGAGAACAAAAGAACGGTGTTTCCTACACATACGGACCATATCTAGTCCAAATCTGCTACTGAAACTGATACAAAGCACTGGTCCTCTAACATCCAATGCTTGTCTGTTAAGATGAGAATCGTGTTAGCTTCGTGAACGATGTAGTTCGTTTGATCTGAAAAGTGACTGCCCTTACCTGAAACGAAGGCTTGCTTGTAGGAAGACACAGAGCCTGGGATTTAACTCCATTTCTGAAGGGAAACACAGAGCATAGTTCTCATCCATGGATCACAATCTGCTTTAGACCAAGAAGTATGCTCTTGCTTTCTACATTCTCTAATAGAGCAGGAAACCTGAGTGTGCACAGAACAAAAGAACGGTGTTACCTACAAATATGGAACATATCTAGTTTAACTCTGCTTCTGAAACAGAAACAAACCACAGGTCCTCTAACATCCAATCCTCATCAGGTAAGATCAAAAACGTGTGAGTTTCGTGAACGATGTAGTTCTTTTGAGCTGTAAAATAACTGCCCTTACCTGAAATAAAGTCTTGCATGTAGGGAGACTCAGAGCCTGGGATTTAACTCCATTTCTGAAGTGAAACACACAGCAGAGTTCTCATCCATTGATCACACTCTGCTTTAGAGCAAGAAGCACGCTCTTGCTTTCTAGAGTCTCTAAGACAGCATGAAACGTGAGTGTGCTGAGAAAAAAAACGATGTTTCCTACACATACGGACCACATCTAGTCCAACTCTGCTTCTGAAACTGATACAAAGCACTGGTCCTCTAACATCCAATGCTTGTCAGTTAAGATGAGAAACATGTGACCTTCGTGAACGATGTAGTTCCTTTGAGCTGAAAAGTTACTGCCCTTACCTGAAACGAAGGCTTGCTTGTAGGAAGACACAGAGCCTGTGATTTAACTCCATTACTGAAGGGAAACACACAGCATAGTTCTGATCCATGGATCACACTCTGCTTTAGAGCAAGAAGCATGCTCTTGCTTTCTAGAGTCTCTAATACAGCAGGAAACTTGAGTGTGCTAAGAACAAAAGAATGGTGTTTCCTACACATACGGAACATATCTAGTTTAACTCTGCTTCTGAAACTGAAACAAACCACAGGTACTCTAACATCCAATGCTTGTCAGGTAAGATGAGAAACGTGTGAGCTTCGTGAACGATGTAGTTCTTTTGAGGTATAAAGGAACTGCCCTTACCTGAAAGGAAGTCTTGCTTGTAGGAACACACAGAGCCTGGGATTTACCTCCATTTCTGAAGTAAATCACACAACAGTGTTCTAATCCATTGATCACACTCTGCTTTAGAACAAGAAGCACGATCTTGCTTTCTAGAGTCTCTAAGACAGCAGGAAATCTGAGTGTGCCGAGACAATAGAACGGTTTTTCGTACACTGACGGACCATATGTAGTCCAAATCTGCTTCTGAAACTGATACAAAGTACTGGTCCTCTAACATCCAATGCTTGTCTGGTAAGATCCGAAACGTGTGAGCTTTGTGAACGATGTAGGTCGTTTGAGCTGTAAAGTAACTGCCCTTACCTGAAATGAATTCATGCATGTAGGAAGCCTCAAAGCCTGGGATTTAACTCCATTTCTGAAGTGAAACACACAGCAGAATTCTCATCTATTGATCAAACTCTGCTTTAGAGCAAGAAGCACGCTCTTGCTTTCTAGAGTCTATAACACAGCAGGAAACGTGAGAGTGCTGAGAACAAAAGAACGGTGTTTCCTACACATACGGACCATATCTAGTCCAAATCTGCTACTGAAACTGATACAAAGCACTGGTCCTCTAACATCCAATGCTTGTCTGTTAAGATGAGAATCGTGTTAGCTTCGTGAACGATGCAGTTCGTTTGAGCTGAAAAGTGACTGCCCTTACCTGAAACGAAGGCTTGCTTGTAGGAAGACACAGAGCCTGGGATTTAACTCCATTTCTGAAGGGAAACACAGAGCATAGTTCTCATCCATGGATCACAATCTGCTTTAGACCAAGAAGCATGCTCTTGCTTTCTACATTCTCTAATACAGCAGGAAACCTGAGTGTGCACAGAACAAAAGAACGGTGTTACCTGCAAATATGGAACATATCTAGTTTAACTCTGCTTCTGAAACAGAAACAAACCACAGGTCCTCTAACATCCAATCCTCATCAGGTAAGATCAAAAACGTGTGAGTTTCGTGAACGATGTAGTTCTTTTGAGCTGTAAAGTAACTGCCCTTACCGGAAATAAAGTCTTGCATGTAGGGAGACTCAGAGCCTGGGATTTAACTCCATTTCTGAAGTGAAACACACAGCAGAGTTCTCATCCATTGATCACACTCTGCTTTAGAGCAAGAAGCACGCTCTTGCTTTCTAGAGTCTCTAAGACAGCATGAAACGTGAGTGTGCTGAGAAAAAAAACGGAGTTTCCTACACATACGGACCACATCTAGTCCAACTCTGCTTCTGAAACTGATACAAAGCACTGGTCCTCTAACATCCAATGCTTGTCAGTTAAGATGAGAATCATGTGAGCTTTGTGAACGATGTAATTCGTTTGAGCTGAAAAGTTACTGCCCTTACCTGAAACGAAGGCTTGCTTGAAGGAAGACACAGAGTCTGGGTTTTAACTCCATTTCTGAAGGGAAACACACAGCAGAGTTCTCATCCATGGATCACACTCTGCTTTAGAACGAGATGCACACTCTTGCTTTCTAGAGTCTCTAATACAGCAGGAAATTTGAGTGTGCCGAGACCAAAGAACGGTTTTTCCTACACAGACCAACCATATGTAGTCCAAATCTGCTTCTGAAACTGATACAAAGCACTAGTCCTCTAACATCCAATGCTTGTCAGGTAAGATCCGAAACGTGTGAGCTTTGTGAACGATTTAGGTCGTTTGAGCTGTAAAGTAACTGCCCTTACCTGAAATGAATTCTTGCATGAAGGAAGCCTCAGAGCCTGGGATTTAACTCCATTTCTGAAGTGAAACACACAGCAGAGTTCTCATCTATTGATCACGCTCTGCTTTAGAGCAAGAAGCATGCTCTTGATTTCTAGAGTCTCTAAGACAGCAGGAAACGTGAGTGTGCTGAGAACAAAAGAACGGTGTTTCCTACACATACGTACCATATCTAGTCCAACTCTGCTTCTGAAACTGATACAAAGTACTGGTCCTCTAACATCCAATGCTTGTCTGTTAAGATGAGAATCGTGTTAGCTTCGTGAACGATGTAGTTCGTTTGAGCTGAAAAGTTACTGCCCTTACCTGAAACGAAGGCTTGCTTCTAGGAAGACACAGAGCCTGGGATTTACCTCCATTACTGAAGGGAAACACACAGCATAGTTCTGATCCATGGATCACACTCTGCTTTAGAGCAAGAAGCATGCTCTTGCTTTCTAGAGTCTCTAATACAGCAAGAAACATGAGTGTGCTCAGAACAAAAGAACGGTGTTTCCTACACATACGGACCATATCTAGTCCAACTCTGCTTCTGAAACTCATACAAAGCACTGGTCCTCTAACATCCAATGCTTGCTATTAAGATGAGAAACGTGTGAGCTTCGTGAACGATGTAGTTCATTTGACCTGTAAAGTAACTGCCCTTACCTGAAACGAAGTCTTGATTGTAGGAAGACACAGAGCCTGGGATTTACCTCTATTTCTGAAGGGAAACATACAGCATAGTTCTCATCCATGCATCACACTCTGCTTTAGAGCAAGAAGCACTCTCTTGCTTTCTAGAGTCTCTAAGACAGCATGAAACGTGAGTGTGCTGAGAACAAAAAACGGTGTTTCCTACACATACGGACCACATCTAGTCCAACTCTGCTTCTGAAACTGATACAAAGCACTGGTCCTCTAACATTCAATGCTTGTCAGTTAAATTGAGAATCGTGTTAGCTTCATGAACGATGTAGTTCGTTTGAGCTGAAAAGTTACTGCCCTTACCTGAAACGAAGGCTTGCTTGTAGGAAGACACAGAGCCTGTGATTTAACTCCATTACTGAAGGGAAACACACAGCATAGTTCTGATCCATGGATCACACTCTGCTTTAGAGCAAGAAGCATGCTCTTGCTTTCTAGAGTCTCTAATAAAGCAGGAAACATGAGTGTGCTCAGAACAAAAGAACGGTGTTTCCAACAAATACGGAACATATCTAGTTTAACTCTAGTCTGAAACTGAAACAAACCACAGGTCCTCTAACATCCCATGCTTGTCAGTTAAGATCTGAAACGTGTGAGCTTCGTGAACTATGTCGTTCCTTTGAGCTCTAAAGAAACTGCAATTACCTGAAAGTAAGTCTTGGTTGTAGGAAAACTCAGAGCCTGGGATTCAATTCCATTTCTGAAGTGAAACACACAGCAGTGTTCTCACCCATTGATCACACACTGCTTTAGAACTAGAAGCACGCTGTTGCTTTCTAGAGTCTCTAAGACAGCAGGAAATCTGAGTGTGCCGAGACAATAGAACGGTTTTTCGTACACTGACGGACCATATGTAGTCCAAATCTGCTTCTGAAACTGATAAAAAGTACTGGTCCTCTAACATCCAATGCTTGTCTGGTAAGATCCGAAACGTGTGAGCTTTGTGAACGATGTAGGTCGTTTGAGCTGTAAAGTAACTGCCCTTACGTGAAATGAATTCATGCATGTAGGAAGCCTCAAAGCCTGGGATTTAACTCCATTTCTGAAGTGAAACAAACAGCAGAATTCTCAACTATTGATCAAACTCTGCTTTAGAGCAAGAAGCACGCTCTTGCTTTCTAGAGTCTCTAACACAGCAGGAAACGTGAGTGTGCTGAGAACAAAAGAACGGTGTTTCCTACACATACGGACCATATCTAGTCCAAATCTGCTACTGAAACTGATACAAAGCACTGGTCCTCTAACATCCAATGCTTGTCTGTTAAGATGAGAATCGTGTTAGCTTCGTGAACGATGCAGTTCGTTTGAGCTGAAAAGTTACTGCCCTTACCTGAAACGAAGGCTTGCTTGTAGGAAGACACAGAGCCTGGGATTTAACTCCATTTCTGAAGGGAAACACAGAGCATAGTTCTCATCCATGGATCACAATCTGCTTTAGACCAAGAAGCATGCTCTTGCTTTCTACATTCTCTAATACAGCAGGAAACCTGAGTGTGCACAGAACAAAAGAACGGTGTTACCTACAAATATGGAACATATCTAGTTTAACTCTACTTCTGAAATAGAAACAAACCACAGGTCCTCTAACATCCAATCCTTGTCAGGTAAGATCAAAAACGTGTGAGTTTCGTGAACGATGTAGTTCTTTTGAGCTGTAAAGTAACTGCCCTTACCTGAAATAAAGTCTTGCATGAAGGAAGACTCAGAGCCTGGGATTTAACTCCATTTCTGAAGTGAAACACACAGCAGAGTTCTCATCCATTGATCACACTCTGCTTTAGAGCAAGAAGCACGCTCTTGCTTTCTAGAGTCTCTAAGACAGCAGGAAATCTGAGTGTGCCGAGACAATAGAACGGTTATTCATACACTGACGGACCATATGTAGTCCAAATCTGCTTCTGAAACTGATACAAAGTACTGGTCCTCTAACGTCCAATGCTTGTCTGGTAAGATCCGATACGTGTGAGCTTTGTGAACGATGTAGGTCGTTTGAGCTGTAAAGTAACTGCCCTTACCTGAAATGAATTCATGCATGTAGGAAGCCTCAGAGCCTGGGATTTAACTCCATTTCTGAAGTGAAACACACAGCAGAATTCTCATCTATTGATCAAACTCTGCTTTAGAGCAAGAAGCACGCTCTTGCTTTCTAGAGTCTCTAACACAGCAGGAAACGTGAGTGTGCTGAGAAAAAAAGAACGGTGTTTCCTAAACATATGGACCATATCTAGTCCAAATCTGCTAGTGAAACTGATACAAAGCACTGGTCCTCTAACATCCAATGCTTGTCTGTTAAGATGAGAATCGTGTTAGCTTCGTGAACGATGTAGTTCGTTTGATCTGAAATGTGACTGGCCTTACCTGAAACGAAGTCTTGCTTGTAGGAAGACACAGAGCCTGGGTGTTAACTCCATTTCTGAAGGGAAACACACAGCATAGTTCTCATCCATGGATCACACTCTGCTTTAGAGCAAGAAGCATGCTCTTGCTTTCTACAGTCTCTAATACAGCAGGAAACCTGAGTGTGCAGAGAACAAAAGAACGGTGTTTCCTACAAATATGGAACATATCTAGTTTAACTCTGCTTCTGAAACTGAAACAAACCACAGTTCCTCTAACATCCAATGCTTGTCAGTTAAGATCTGAAACGTGTTAGCTTCGTGAACGATGTAGTTCCTTTGAGCACTAAAGAAACTGCAAATACCTGAAAGGAAGTCTTGCTTGTAGGAAAACTCAGAGCCTGGGATTTAATTCCATTTTTGAAGTGAAACACACATCAGTGTTCTCACCCATTGATCACACTCTGCTTTAGAACAAGAAGCACGCTCTTGCTTTCTAGAGTCTCTAAGACAGCAGGAAACCTGAGTGTGCTGAGAACAAATGAACGGTGTTTCCTACACATACGGACCATATCTAGTCCAACTCTGCTTCTGAAACTCATACAAAGCACTGGTCCTCTAACATCCAATGCTTGTCTATTAAGATGAGAAACGTGTGAGCTTCGTGAATGATGTAGTTCGTTTGACCTGTAAATTAACTGCCCTTACCTGAAACGAAGTCTTGATTGTAGGAAGACACAGAGACTGGGATTTACCTCTATTTCTGAAGGGAAACATACAGCATAGTTCTCATCCATGCATCACACTCTGCTTTAGAGCAAGAAGCACGCTCTTGCTTTCTAGAGTCTCTAAGACAGCATGAAACTTGAGTGTGCTGAGAACAAAAAACGGTGATTCCTACACATACGGACCACATCTAGTCCAACTCTGCTTCTGAAACTGATACAAAGCACTGGTCCTCTAACATTCAATGCTTGTCAGTTAAATTGAGAATCGTGTTAGCTTCATGAACGATGTAGTTCGTTTGAGCTGAAAAGTTACTGCCCTTACCTGAAACGAAGGCTTGCTTGTAGGAAGACACAGAGCCTGTGATTTAACTCCATTACTGAAGGGAAACACACAGCATAGTTCTGATCCATGGATCACACTCTGCTTTAGAGCAAGAAGCATGCTCTTGCTTTCTAGAGTCTCTAATACAGCAGGAAACATGAGTGTGCTGAGAACAAAAGAATGGTGTTTCCTACACATACGGAACATATCTAGTATAACTCTGCTTCTGAAACTGAAACAAACCACAGGTACTCTAACATCCAATGCTTGTCAGGTAAGATCCGAAACGTGTGAGCTTCGTGAACGATGTAGTTCTTTTGAGGTATAAAGAAACTGCCCTTACCTGAAAGGAAGTCTTGCTTGTAGGAACACACAGAGCCTGGGATTTAACTCCATTTCTGAAGTGAAACACACAGCAGTGTTCTCATCCATTGATCACACACTGCTTTAGAACAAGAAGCACGATCTTGCTTTCTAGAGTCTCTAAGACAGCAGGAAATCTGAGTGTGCCGAGACAATAGAACGGTTTTTCGTACACTGACGGAACATATGTAGTCCAAATCTGCTTCTGAAACTGATACAAAGTACTGGTCCTCTAACATCCAATGCTTGTCTGGTAAGATCCGAAACGTGTGAGCTTTGTGAATGATGTAGGTCGTTTGAGCTGTAAAGTAACTGCCCTTACCTGAAATGAATTCATGCATGTAGGAAGCCTCAAAGCCTGGGATTTAACTCCATTTCTGAAGTGAAACACACAGCAGAATTCTCATCTATTGATCAAACTCTGCTTTAGAGCAAGAAGCACGCTCTTGCTTTCTAGAGTCTCTAACACAGCAGGAAACGTGAGAGTGCTGAGAACAAAAGAACGGTGTTTCCTACACATACGGACCATATCTAGTCCAAATCTGCTACTGAAACTGATACAAAGCACTGGTCCTCTAACATCCAATGCTTGTCTGTTAAGATGAGAATCGTGTTAGCTTCGTGAACGATGTAGTTCGTTTGATCTGAAAAGTGACTGCCCTTACCTGAAACGAAGGCTTGCTTGTAGGAAGACACAGAGCCTGGGATTTAACTCCATTTCTGAAGGGAAACACAGAGCATAGTTCTCATCCATGGTCACAATCTGCTTTAGACCAAGAAGCATGCTCTTGCTTTCTACATTCTCTAATAGAGCAGGAAACCTGAGTGTGCACAGAACAAAAGAACGGTGTTACCTACAAATATGGAACATATCTAGTTTAACTCTGCTTCTGAAACAGAAACAAACCACAGGTCCTCTAACATCCAATCCTCATCAGGTAAGATCAAAAACGTGTGAGTTTCGTAAACGATGTAGTTCTTTTGAGCTGTAAAGTAACTGCCCTTACCTGAAATAAAGTCTTGCATGTAGGGAGACTCAGAGCCTGGGATTTAACTACATTTCTGAAGTGAAACACACAGCAGAGTTCTCATCCATTGATCACACTCTGCTTTAGAGCAAGAAGCACGCTCTTGCTTTCTAGAGTCTCTAAGACAGCATGAAACGTGAGTGTGCTGAGAAAAAAAACGGTGTTTCCTACACATACGGACCACATCTAGTCCAACTCTGCTTCTGAAACTGATACAAAGCACTGGTCCTCTAACATCCAATGCTTGTCAGTTAAGATGAGAAACATGTGAGCTTCGTGAACGATGTAGTTCCTTTGAGCTGAAAAGTTACTGCCCTTACCTGAAACGAAGGCTTGCTTGTAGGAAGACACAGAGCCTGTGATTTAACTCCATTACTGAAGGGAAACACACAGCATAGTTCTGATCCATGGATCACACTCTGCTTTAGAGCAAGAAGCATGCTCTTGCTTTCTAGAGTCTCTAATACAGCAGGAAACTTGAGTGTGCTAAGAACAAAAGAATGGTGTTTCCTACACATACGGAACATATCTAGTTTAACTCTGCTTCTGAAACTGAAACAAACCACAGGTACTCTAACATCCAATGCTTGTCAGGTAAGATGAGAAACGTGTGAGCTCCGTGAACGATGTAGTTCTTTTGAGGTATAAAGGAACTGCCCTTACCTGAAAGGAAGTCTTGCTTGTAGGAACACACAGAGCCTGGGATTTACCTCCATTTCTGAAGTAAATCACACAACAGTGTTCTCATCCATTGATCACACTCTGCTTTAGAACAAGAAGCACGATCTTGCTTTCTAGAGTCTCTAAGACAGCAGGAAATCTGAGTGTGCCGAGACAATAGAACGGTTTTTCGTACACTGACGGACCATATATAGTCCAAATCTGCTTCTGAAACTGATACAAAGTACTGGTCCTCTAACATCCAATGCTTGTCTGGTAAGATCCGAAACGTGTGAGCTTTGTGAACGATGTAGGTCGTTTGAGCTGTAAAGTAACTGCCCTTACCTGAAATGAATTCATGCATGTAGGAAGCCTCAAAGCCTGGGATTTAACTCCATTTCTGAAGTGAAACACACAGCAGAATTCTCATCTATTGATCAAACTCTGCTTTAGAGCAAGAAGCACGCTCTTGCTTTCTAGAGTCTCTAACACAGCAGGAAACGGGAGTGTGCTGAGAACAAAAGAACGGTGTTTCCTACACATACGGACCATATCTAGTCCAAATCTGCTACTGAAACTGATACAAAGCACTGGTCCTCTAACATCCAATGCTTGTCTGTTAAGATGAGAATCGTGTTAGCTTCGTGAACGATGTAGTTCGTTTGATCTGAAAAGTGACTGCCCTTACCTGAAACGAAGGCTTGCTTGTAGGAAGACACAGAGCCTGGGATTTAACTCCATTTCTGAAGGGAAACACAGAGCATAGTTCTCATCCATGGATCACAATCTGCTTTAGACCAAGAAGCATGCTCTTGCTTTCTACATTCTCTAATACAGCAGGAAACCTGAGTGTGCACAGAACAAAAGAACGGTGTTACCTGCAAATATGGAACATATCTAGTTTAACTCTGCTTCTGAAACAGAAACAAACCACAGGTCCTCTAACATCCAATCCTCATCAGGTAATATCAAAAACGTGTGAGTTTCGTGAACGATGTAGTTCTTTTGAGCTGTAAAGTAACTGCCCTTACCGGAAATAAAGTCTTGCATGTAGGGAGACTCAGAGCCTGGGATTTAACTCCATTTCTGAAGTGAAACACACAGCAGAGTTCTCATCCATTGATCACACTCTGCTTTAGAGCAAGAAGCACGCTCTTGCTTTCTAGAGTCTCTAAGACAGCATGAAACGTGAGTGTGCTGAGAAAAAAAACGGAGTTTCCTACACATACGGACCACATCTAGTCAAACTCTGCTTCTGAAACTGATACAAAGCACTGGTCCTCTAACATCCAATGCTTGTCAGTTAAGATGAGAAACATGTGAGCTTTGTGAACGATGTAATTCGTTTGAGCTGAAAAGTTACTGCCCTTACCTGAAACGAAGGCTTGATTGTAGGAAGACACAGAGTCTGGGTTTTAACTCCATTTCTGAAGGGAAACACACAGCAGAGTTCTCATCCATGGATCACACTCTGCTTTAGAACGAGATGCACACTCTTGCTTTCTAGAGTCTCTAATACAGCAGGAAATTTGAGTGTGCCGAGACCAAAGAACGGTTTTTCCTACACAGACCAACCATATGTAGTCCAAATCTGCTTCTGAAACTGATACAAAGCACTAGTCCTCTAACATCCAATGCTTGTCAGGTAAGATCGGAAACGTGTGAACTTTGTGAACGATTTAGGTCGTTTGAGCTGTAAAGTAACTGCCCTTACCTGAAATGAATTCTTGCATGAAGGAAGCCTCAGAGCCTGGGATTTAACTCCATTTCTGAAGTGAAACACACAGCAGAGTTCTCATCTATTGATCACGCTCTGCTTTAGAGCAAGAAGCATGCTCTTGATTTCTAGAGTCTCTAAGACAGCAGGAAACGTGAGTGTGCTGAGAACAAAAGAACGGTGTTTCCTACACATACGTACCATATCTAGTCCAACTCTGCTTCTGAAACTGATACAAAGTACTGGTCCTCTAACATCCAATGCTTGTCTGTTAAGATGAGAATCGTGTTAGCTTCGTGAACGATGTAGTTCGTTTGAGCTGAAAAGTTACTGCCCTTACCTGAAACGAAGGCTTGCTTCTAGGAAGACACAGAGCCTGGGATTTACCTCCATTACTGAAGGGAAACACACAGCATAGTTCTGATCCATGGATCACACTCTGCTTTAGAGCAAGAAGCATGCTCTTGCTTTCTAGAGTCTCTAATACAGCAAGAAACATGAGTGTGCTCAGAACAAAAGAACGGTGTTTCCTACACATACGGACCATATCTAGTCCAACTCTGCTTCTGAAACTCATACAAAGCACTGGTCCTCTAACATCCAATGCTTGCTATTAAGATGAGAAACGTGTGAGCTTCGTGAACGATGTAGTTCATTTGACCTGTAAAGTAACTGCCCTTACCTGAAACGAAGTCTTGATTGTAGGAAGACACAGAGCCTGGGATTTACCTCTATTTCTGAAGGGAAACATACAGCATAGTTCTCATCCATGCATCACACTCTGCTTTAGAGCAAGAAGCACGCTCTTGCTTTCTAGAGTCTCTAAGACAGCATGAAACGTGAGTGTGCTGAGAACAAAAAACGGTGTTTCCTACACATACGGACCACATCTAGTCCAACTCTGCTTCTGAAACTGATACAAAGCACTGGTCCTCTAACATTCAATGCTTGTCAGTTAAATTGAGAATCGTGTTAGCTTCATGAACGATGTAGTTCGTTTGAGCTGAAAAGTTACTGCCCTTACCTGAAACGAAGGCTTGCTTGTAGGAAGACACAGAGCCTGTGATTTAACTCCATTACTGAAGGGAAACACACAGCATAGTTCTGATCCATGGATCACACTCTGCTTTAGAGCAAGAAGCATGCTCTTGCTTTCTAGAGTCTCTAATACAGCAGGAAACATGAGTGTGCTCAGAACAAAAGAACGGTGTTTCCAACAAATACGGAACATATCTAGTTTAACTCTAGTCTGAAACTGAAACAAACCACAGGTCCTCTAACATCCCATGCTTGTCAGTTAAGATCTGAAACGTGTGAGCTTCGTGAACTATGTAGTTCCTTTGAGCTCTAAAGAAACTGCAATTACCTGAAAGGAAGTCTTGCTTGTAGGAAAACTCAGAGCCTGGGATTTAATTCCATTTCTGAAGTGAAACACACAGCAGTGTTCTCACCCATTGATCACACACTGCTTTAGAACTAGAAGCACGCTGTTGCTTTCTAGAGTCTCTAAGACAGCAGGAAATCTGAGTGTGCCGAGACAATAGAACGGTTTTTCGTACACTGACGGACCATATGTAGTCCAAATCTGCTTCTGAAACTGATACAAAGTACTGGTCCTCTAACATCCAATGCTTGTCTGGTAAGATCCGAAACGTGTGAGCTTTGTGAACGATGTAGGTCGTTTGAGCTGTAAAGTAACTGCCCTTACCTGAAATGAATTCATGCATGTAGGAAGCCTCAAAGCCTGGGATTTAACTCCATTTCTGAAGTGAAACAAACAGCAGAATTCTCAACTATTGATCAAACTCTGCTTTAGAGCAAGAAGCACGCTCTTGCTTTCTAGAGTCTCTAACACAGCAGGAAACGTGAGTGTGCTGAGAACAAAAGAACGGTGTTTCCTACACATACGGACCATATCTAGTCCAAATCTGCTACTGAAACTGATACAAAGCACTGGTCCTCTAACATCCAATGCTTGTCTGTTAAGATGAGAATCGTGTTAGCTTCGTGAACGATGCAGTTCGTTTGAGCTGAAAAGTTACTGCCCTTACCTGAAACGAAGGCTTGCTTGTAGGAAGACACAGATCCTGGGATTTAACTCCATTTCTGAAGGGAAACACAGAGCATAGTTCTCATCCATGGATCACAATCTGCTTTAGACCAAGAAGCATGCTCTTGCTTTCTACATTCTCTAATACAGCAGGAAACCTGAGTGTGCACAGAACAAAAGAACGGTGTTACCTACAAATATGGAACATATCTAGTTTAACTCTGCTTCTGAAATAGAAACAAACCACAGGTCCTCTAACATCCAATCCTTGTCAGGTAAGATCAAAAACGTGTGAGTTTCGTGAACGATGTAGTTCTTTTGAGCTGTAAAGTAACTGCCCTTACCTGAAATAAAGTCTTGCATGAAGGAAGACTCAGAGCCTGGGATTTAACTCCATTTCTGAAGTGAAACACACAGCAGAGTTCTCATCCATTGATCACACTCTGCTTTAGAGCAAGAAGCACGCTCTTGCTTTCTAGAGTCTCTAAGACAGCATGAAACGTGAGTGTGCTGAGAAAAAAAACGGTGTTTCCTACACATACGGACCACATCTAGTCCAACTCTGCTTCTGAAACTGATACAAAGCACTGGTCCTCTAACATCCAATGCTTGTCAGTTAAGATGAGAAACGTGTGAGCTTCGTGAACGATGTAGTTCGTTTAAGCTGAAAAGTTACTGCCCTTACCTGAAACGAAGGCTTGCTTGTAGGAAGAAACAGAGCCTGGGATTTAACTCCATTTCTGAAGTGAAACACACAGCAGTGTTCCCATCCATTGATCACACTCTGCTTTAGAACAAGAAGCACGCTCTTGCTTTCTAGAGTCTATAACACAGCAGGAAACGTGAGTGTGCTGAGAACAAAAGAACGGAGTTTCCTACACATAGGGACCATATGTAGTCCAAATCTGCTTCTGAAACTGATACAAAGTACTGGTCCTGTAACATCCAATGCTTGTCTGGTAAGAACCGAAACGTGTGAGCTTTGTGAACGATGTAGGTCGTTTGAGCGGTAAAGTAACTGCCCTTACCTGAAATGAATTCATGCATGTAGGAAGGCTCAGAGCCTGGGATTTAACTCCATTTCTGAAGTGAAACACACAGCAGAATTCTCATCTATTGATCAAACTCTGCTTTAGAGCAAGAAGCACGCTCTTGCTTTCTAGAGTCTCTAACACAGCAGGAAACGTGAGTGTGCTGAGAACCAAAGAACAGAGTTATCTACACATACGGACCATAACTAGTCCAAATCTGCTACTGAAACTGATAAAAAGCACTGGTCCTCTAACATCCAATGCTTGTCTGTTAAGATGAGAATCATGTTAGCTTCGTGAACGATGCAGTTCGTTTGATCTGAAAAATGACTGCCCTTACCAGAAACGAAGTCTTGCTTGTAGGAAGACACAGAGCCTGGGTTTTAACTCCATTTCTGAAGGGAAACACACAGCATAGTTCTCATCCATGGATCACACTCTGCTTTAGAGCAAAAAGCATGCTCTTGCTTTCTACAGTCTGTAATACAGCAGGAAACCTGAGTATGCAGAGAACAAAAGAACGGTGTTTCCTACAAATATGGAACATATCTAGTTTAACTCTGCTTCTGAAACTGAAACAAACCACAGTTCCTCTAACATCCAATGCTTGTCAGTTAAGATTTGAAACGTGTTAGCTTCGTGAACGATGTAGTTCCTTTGAGCTCTAAAGAAACTGCAAATACCTGAAAGGAAGTCTTGCTTGTAGGAAATCTCAGAGCCTGTGATTTAATTCCATTTCTGAAGTGAAACACACTTCAGTGTTCTCACCCATTGATCACACCCTGCTTTAGAACAAGAAGCATGCTGTTGCTTTCTAGAGTCTCTAAGACAGCAGGAAACCTGAGTGTGCTGAGAACAAAAGAACGGTGTTTCCTACACATACGGACCATATCTAGTCCAACTCTGCTTCTGAAACTGATACAAAGCACTGGTCCTCTAACATTCAATGCTTGTCAGTTAAGATGAGAATCGTGTTAGCTTCGTGAACGATGTAGTTCGTTTGAGCTGAAAAGTTACTGCCCTTACCTGAAACGAAGGCTTGCTTGTAGGAAGACACAGAGCCTGTGATTTAACTCCATTACTGAAGGGAAACACACAGCATAGTTCTGATCCATGGATCACACTCTGCTTTAGAGCAAGAAGCATGCTCTTGCTTTCTAGAGTCTCTAATACAGCAGGAAACATGAGTGTGCTTAGAACAAAAGAACGGTGTTTCCTACAAATACGGAACATATCTCGTTTAACTCTGGTCTGAAATTGAAACAAACCACAGGTCCTCTAACATCCCATGCTTGTCAGTTAAGATCTGAAACGTGTGAGCTTCGTGAACAATGTAGTTCCTTTGAGCTCAAAAGAAACTGCAATTACCTGAAAGGAAGTCTTGCTTGTAGGAAAACTCAGAGCCTGGGATTTAATTCCATTTCTGACGTGAAACACACAGCAGTGTTCTCACCCATTGATCACACAGTGCTTTAGAACAAGAAGCACGCTGTTGCTTTCTAGATTCTCTAAGACAGCAGGAAACCTGAGTGTGCTGAGAACAAAAGAATGGTGTTTCCTACACATACGGAACATATCTAGTTTAACTCTGCTTCTGAAACTGAAACAAACCACAGGTCCTCTAACATCCAATGCTTGTCAGGTAAGATCCGAAACGTGTGAGCTTCGTGAACGATGTAGTTCTTTTGAGGTATAAAGAAACTGCCCTTACCTGAAAGGAAGTCTTGCTTGTAGGAACACACAGAGCCTGGGATTTAACTCCATTTCTGAAGTGAAACACACAGCAGTGTTCTCATCCATTGATCACACTCTGCTTTAGAACAAGAAGCACGATCCTGCTTTCTAGAGTCTCTAAGACAGCAGGAAATCTGAGTGTGCCGAGTCAATAGAACGGTTCTTCGTACACTGACGGACCATATGTAGACCAAATCTGCTTCTGAAACTGATACAAAGTACTGGTCCTCTAACATCCAATGCTTGTCTGGTAAGATCCGAAACGTGTGAGCTTTGTGAACGATGTAGGTCGTTTGAGCTGTAAAGTAACTGCCCTTACCTGAAATGAATTCATGCATGTAGGAAGCCTCAAAGCCTGGGATTTAACTCCATTTCTGAAGTGAAACACACAGCAGAATTCTCATCTATTGATCAAACTCTGCTTTAGAGCAAGAAGCACGCTCTTGCTTTCTAGAGTCTCTAACACAGCAGGAAACGTGAGTGTGCTGAGAACAAAAGAACGGTGTTTCCTACACATACGGACCATATCTAGTCCAAATCTGCTACTGAAACTGATACAAAGCACTGGTCCTCTAACATCCAATGCTTGTCTGTTAAGATGAGAATCGTGTTAGCTTCGTGAACGATGCAGTTCGTTTGAGCTGAAAAGTTACTGCCCTTACCTGAAACGAAGGCTTGCTTGTAGGAAGACACAGATCCTGGGATTTAACTCCATTTCTGAAGGGAAACACAGAGCATAGTTCTCATCCATGGATCACAATCTGCTTTAGACCAAGAAGCATGCTCTTGCTTTCTACATTCTCTAATACAGCAGGAAACCTGAGTGTGCACAGAACAAAAGAACGGTGTTACCTACAAATATGGAACATATCTAGTTTAACTCTGCTTCTGAAATAGAAACAAACCACAGGTCCTCTAACATCCAATCCTTGTCAGGTAAGATCAAAAACGTGTGAGTTTCGTGAACGATGTAGTTCTTTTGAGCTGTAAAGTAACTGCCCTTACCTGAAATAAAGTCTTGCATGAAGGAAGACTCAGAGCCTGGGATTTAACTCCATTTCTGAAGTGAAACACACAGCAGAGTTCTCATCCATTGATCACACTCTGCTTTAGAGCAAGAAGCACGCTCTTGCTTTCTAGAGTCTCTAAGACAGCATGAAACGTGAGTGTGCTGAGAAAAAAAACGGTGTTTCCTACACATACGGACCACATCTAGTCCAACTCTGCTTCTGAAACTGATACAAAGCACTGGTCCTCTAACATCCAATGCTTGTCAGTTAAGATGAGAAACGTGTGAGCTTCGTGAACGATGTAGTTCGTTTAAGCTGAAAAGTTACTGCCCTTACCTGAAACGAAGGCTTGCTTGTAGGAAGAAACAGAGCCTGGGATTTAACTCCATTTCTGAAGTGAAACACACAGCAGTGTTCCCATCCATTGATCACACTCTGCTTTAGAACAAGAAGCACGCTCTTGCTTTCTAGAGTCTATAACACAGCAGGAAACGTGAGTGTGCTGAGAACAAAAGAACGGAGTTTCCTACACATAGGGACCATATGTAGTCCAAATCTGCTTCTGAAACTGATACAAAGTACTGGTCCTGTAACATCCAATGCTTGTCTGGTAAGAACCGAAACGTGTGAGCTTTGTGAACGATGTAGGTCGTTTGAGCGGTAAAGTAACTGCCCTTACCTGAAATGAATTCATGCATGTAGGAAGGCTCAGAGCCTGGGATTTAACTCCATTTCTGAAGTGAAACACACAGCAGAATTCTCATCTATTGATCAAACTCTGCTTTAGAGCAAGAAGCACGCTCTTGCTTTCTAGAGTCTCTAACACAGCAGGAAACGTGAGTGTGCTGAGAACAAAAGAACAGAGTTATCTACACATACGGACCATAACTAGTCCAAATCTGCTACTGAAACTGATAAAAAGCACTGGTCCTCTAACATCCAATGCTTGTCTGTTAAGATGAGAATCATGTTAGCTTCGTGAACGATGCAGTTCGTTTGATCTGAAAAATGACTGCCCTTACCAGAAACGAAGTCTTGCTTGTAGGAAGACACAGAGCCTGGGTTTTAACTCCATTTCTGAAGGGAAACACACAGCATAGTTCTCATCCATGGATCACACTCTGCTTTAGAGCAAAAAGCATGCTCTTGCTTTCTACAGTCTGTAATACAGCAGGAAACCTGAGTATGCAGAGAACAAAAGAACGGTGTTTCCTACAAATATGGAACATATCTAGTTTAATTCTGCTTCTGAAACTGAAACAAACCACAGTTCCTCTAACATCCAATGCTTGTCAGTTAAGATTTGAAACGTGTTAGCTTCGTGAACGATGTAGTTCCTTTGAGCTCTAAAGAAACTGCAAATACCTGAAAGGAAGTCTTGCTTGTAGGAAATCTCAGAGCCTGTGATTTAATTCCATTTCTGAAGTGAAACACACTTCAGTGTTCTCACCCATTGATCACACCCTGCTTTAGAACAAGAAGCATGCTGTTGCTTTCTAGAGTCTCTAAGACAGCAGGAAACCTGAGTGTGCTGAGAACAAAAGAACGGTGTTTCCTACACATACGGACCATATCTAGTCCAACTCTGCTTCTGAAACTGATACAAAGCACTGGTCCTCTAACATTCAATGCTTGTCAGTTAAGATGAGAATCGTGTTAGCTTCGTGAACGATGTAGTTCGTTTGAGCTGAAAAGTTACTGCCCTTACCTGAAACGAAGGCTTGCTTGTAGGAAGACACAGAGCCTGTGATTTAACTCCATTACTGAAGGGAAACACACAGCATAGTTCTGATCCATGGATCACACTCTGCTTTAGAGCAAGAAGCATGCTCTTGCTTTCTAGAGTCTCTAATACAGCAGGAAACATGAGTGTGCTTAGAACAAAAGAACGGTGTTTCCTACAAATACGGAACATATCTCGTTTAACTCTGGTCTGAAATTGAAACAAACCACAGGTCCTCTAACATCCCATGCTTGTCAGTTAAGATCTGAAACGTGTGAGCTTCGTGAACAATGTAGTTCCTTTGAGCTCAAAAGAAACTGCAATTACCTGAAAGGAAGTCTTGCTTGTAGGAAAACTCAGAGCCTGGGATTTAATTCCATTTCTGACGTGAAACACACAGCAGTGTTCTCACCCATTGATCACACAGTGCTTTAGAACAAGAAGCACGCTGTTGCTTTCTAGATTCTCTAAGACAGCAGGAAACCTGAGTGTGCTGAGAACAAAAGAATGGTGTTTCCTACACATACGGAACATATCTAGTTTAACTCTGCTTCTGAAACTGAAACAAACCACAGGTCCTCTAACATCCAATGCTTGTCAGGTAAGATCCGAAACGTGTGAGCTTCGTGAACGATGTAGTTCTTTTGAGGTATAAAGAAACTGCCCTTACCTGAAAGGAAGTCTTGCTTGTAGGAACACACAGAGCCTGGGATTTAACTCCATTTCTGAAGTGAAACACACAGCAGTGTTCTCATCCATTGATCACACTCTGCTTTAGAACAAGAAGCACGATCCTGCTTTCTAGAGTCTCTAAGACAGCAGGAAATCTGAGTGTGCCGAGTCAATAGAACGGTTCTTCGTACACTGACGGACCATATGTAGACCAAATCTGCTTCTGAAACTGATACAAAGTACTGGTCCTCTAACATCCAATGCTTGTCTGGTAAGATCCGAAACGTGTGAGCTTTGTGAACGATGTAGGTCGTTTGAGCTGTAAAGTAACTGCCCTTACCTGAAATGAATTCATGCATGTAGGAAGCCTCAAAGCCTGGGATTTAACTCCATTTCTGAAGTGAAACACACAGCAGAATTCTCATCTATTGATCAAACTCTGCTTTAGAGCAAGAAGCACGCTCTTGCTTTCTAGAGTCTCTAACACAGCAGGAAACGTGAGTGTGCTGAGAACAAAAGAACGGGGTTTCCTACACATACGGACCATATCTAGTCCAAATCTGCTACTGAAACTGATACAAAGCACTGGTCCTCTAACATCCAAGGCTTGTCTGTTAAGATGAGAATCGTGTTAGCTTCGTGAATGATGTAGTTCGTTTGAGCTGAAAAGTTACTGCCCTTACCTGAAACGAAGGCTTGCTTGTAGGAAGACACAGAGCCTGGGATTTAACTCCATTTCTGAAGGGAAACACAGAGCATAGTTCTCATCCATGGATCACAATCTGCTTTAGACCAAGAAGCATGCTCTTGCTTTCTACATTCTCTAATACAGCAGGAAACCTGAGTGTGCACAGAACAAAAGAACGGTGTTACCTACAAATATGGAACATATCTAGTTAAACTCTGCTTCTGAAACAGAAACAAACCACAGGTCCTCTAACATCCAATCCTTGTCAGGTAAAATCAAAAACGTGTGAGTTTCGTGAACGATGTAGTTTTTTTGAGCTGTAAAGTAACTGCCCTTACCTGAAATAAAGTCTTGCATGTAGGAAGACTCAGAGCCTGGGATTTAACTCCATTTCTGAAGTGAAACACACAGCAGAGTTCTCATCCATTGATCACACTCTGCTTTAGAGCAAGAAGCACGCTCTTGCTTTCTAGAGTCTCTAAGACAGCATGAAACGTGAGTGTGCTGAGAAAAAAAACGGTGTTTCCTACACATACGGACCACATCTAGTCCAACTCTGCTTCTGAAACTGATACAAAGCACTGGTCCTCTAACATCCAATGCTTGTCAGTTAAGATGAGAAACGTGTGAGCTTCGTGAACGATGTAGTTCGTTTAAGCTGAAAAGTTACTGCCCTTACCTGAAACGAAGGCTTGCTTGTAGGAAGACACAGAGCCTGGGTTTTAACTCCATTTCTGAAGGGAAACACACAGCATAGTTCTCATCCATGGATCACACTCTGCTTTAGAGCAAAAAGCATGCTCTTGCTTTCTACAGTCTGTAATACAGCAGGAAACCTTAGTATGCAGAGAACAAAAGAACGGTGTTTCCTACAAATATGGAACATATCTAGTTTAACTCTGCTTCTGAAACTGAAACAAACCACAGTTCCTCTAACATCCAATGCTTGTCAGTTAAGATCTGAAACGTGTTAGCTTCGTGAACGATGTAGTTCCTTTGAGCTCTAAAGAAACTGCAAATACCTGAAAGGAAGTCTTGCTTGTAGGAAATCTCAGAGCCTGTGATTTAATTCCATTTCTGAAGTGAAACACACATCAGTGTTCTCACCCATTGATCACACTCTGCTTTAGAACAAGAAGCACGCTGTTGCTTTCTAGAGTCTCTAAGACAGCAGGAAACCTGAGTGTGCTGAGAACAAAAGAACGGTGTTTCCTACACATACGGACCATATCTAGTCCAACTCTGCTTCTGAAACTCATACAAAGCACTGGTCCTCTAACATCCAATGCTTGTCTTTTAAGATGAGAAACGTGTGAGCTTCGTGAACGATGTAGTTCGTTTGACCTGTAAAGTATCTGCCCTTACCTGAAACGAAGTCTTGATTGTAGGAAGACACAGAGCCTGGGATTTACCTCTATTTCTGAAGGGAAACATACAGCATAGTTCTCATCCATGCATCACACTCTGCTTTAGAGCAAGAAGCACGCTCTTGCTTTCTAGAGTCTCTAAGACAGCATGAAACGTGAGTGTGCTGAGAACAAAAAACGGTGTTTCCTACACATACGGACCACATCTAGTCCAACTCTGCTTCTGAAACTTATACAAAGCACTGGTCCTCTAACATTCAATGCTTGTCAGTTAAGATGAGAATCGTGTTAGCTTCGTGAACGATGTAGTTCGTTTGAGCTGAAAAGTTACTGCCCTTACCTGAAACGAAGGCTTGCTTGTAGGAAGACACAGAGCCTGTGATTTAACTCCATTACTGAAGGGAAACACACAGCATAGTTCTGATCCATGGATCACACTCTGCTTTAGAGTAAGAAGCATGCTCTTGCTTTCTAGATTCTCTAATACAGCAGGAAATATGAGTGTGCTTAGAACAAAAGAACAGTGTTTCCTACAAATACGGAACATATCTAGTTTAACTCTGGTCTGAAATTGAAACAAACCACAGGTCCTCAAACATCCCATGCTTGTCAGTTAAGATCTGAAACGTGTGAGCTTCGTGAACAATGTAGTTCCTTTGAGCTCTAAAGAAACTGCAATTACCTGAAAGGAAGTCTTGCTTGTAGGAAAACTCAGAGCCTGGGATTTAATTCCATTTCTGAAGTGAAACACACAGCAGTGTTCTCACCCATTGATCACACACTGCTTTAGAACAAGAATCACGCTGTTGCTTTCTAGATTCTCTAAGACAGCAGGAAACCTGAGTGTGCTGAGAACAAAAGAATGGTGTTTCCTACACATACGGAACATATCTAGTTTAACTCTGCTTCTGAAACTGAAACAAACCACAGGTCCTCTAACATCCAATGCTTCTCAGGTAAGATCCGAAACGTGTGAGCTTCGTGAACGATGTAGTTCTTTTGAGGTATAAAGAAACTGCCCTTACCTGAAAGGAAGTCTTGCTTGTAGGAACACACAGAACCTGGGATTTAACTCCATTTCTGAAGTGAAACACACAGCAGTGTTCTCATCCATTGATCACACTCTGCTTTAGAACAAGAAGCACGCTCTTGCTTTCTAGAGTCTCTAAGACAGCAGGAAATCTGAGTGTGCCGAGTCAATAGAACGGTTTTTCGTACACTGACGAACCATATGTAGACCAAATCTGCTTCTGAAACTGATACAAAGTACTGGTCCTCTAACATCCAATGCTTGTCTGGTAAGATCCAAAACGTGTGAGCTTTGTGAACGATGTAGGTCGTTTGAGCTGTAAGTAACTGCCCTTACCTGAAATGAATTCATGCATGTAGGAAGCCTCAAAGCCTGGGATTTAACTCCATTTCTGAAGTGAAACACACAGCAGAATTCTCATCTATTGATCAAACTCTGCTTTAGAGCAAGAAGCACGCTCTTGCTTTCTAGAGTCTCTAACACAGCAGGAAACGTGAGTGTGCTGAGAACAAAAGAACGGTGTTTCCTACACATACGGACCATATCTAGTCCAAATCTGCTACTGAAACTGATACAAAGCACTGGTCCTCTAACATCCAATGCTTGTCTGTTAAGATGAGAATCGTGTTAGCTTCGTGAACGATGTAGTTCGTTTGAGCTGAAAAGTTACTGCCCTTACCTGAAACGAAGGCTTGCTTGTAGGAAGACACAGAGGCTGGGATTTAACTCCATTTCTGAAGGGAAACACAGAGCATAGTTCTCATCCATGGATCACAATCTGCTTTAGACCAAGAAGCATGCTCTTGCTTTCTACATTCTCAAATACAGCAGGAAACCTGAGTGTGCACAGAACAAAAGAACGGTGTTACCTACAAATATGGAACATATCTAGTTAAACTCTGCTTCTGAAACAGAAACAAACCACAGGTCCTCTAACATCCAATCCTTGTCAGGTAAGATCAAAAACGTGTGAGTTTCGTGAACGATGTAGTTCTTTTGAGCTGTAAAGTAACTGCCCTTACCTGAAATAAAGTCTTGCATGTAGGAAGACTCAGAGCCTGGGATTTAACTCCATTTTGAAGTGAAACACACAGCAGAGTTCTCATCCATTGATCACACTCTGCTTTAGAGCAAAAAGCACGCTCTTGCTTTCTAGAGTCTCTAAGACAGCATGAAACGTGAGTGTGCTGAGAAAAAAAACGGTGTTTCCTACACATACGGACCACATCTAGTCCAACTCTGCTTCTGAAACTGATACAAAGCACTGGTCCTCTAACATCCAATGCTCGTCAGTTAAGATGAGAAACGTGTGAGCTTCGTGAACGATGTAGTTCGTTTGAGCTGAAAAGTTACTGCCCTTACCTGAAACGAAGGCTTGCTTGTAGGAAGACACAGAGTCTGGGTTTTAACTCCATTTCAGAAGGGAAACACACAGCAGAGTTCTCATCCATGGATCACACTCTGCTTTAAAACGAGATGCACACTCTTGCTTTCTAAAGTCTCTAATACAGCAGGAAATTTGAGTGTGCCGAGACCAAAGAACGGTTTTTCCTACACAGACCAACCATATGTATCCAAATCTGCTTCTGAAACTGATACAAAACACTACTCCTCTAACATCCAATGCTTGTCAGGTAAGATCCGAAACGTGTGAGCTTTGTGAACGATTTAGGTCGTTTGAGCTGTAAAGTAAATGCCCTTACCTGAAATGAATTCTTGCATGAAGGAAGCCTCAGAGCCTGGGATTTAACTCCATTTCTGAAGTGAAACACACAGCAGAGTTCTCATCTATTGATTACGCTCTGCTTTAGAGCAAGAAGCATGCTCTTGCTTTCTAGAGTCTCTAAGGCAGCAGGAAACGTGAGTGTGCTGAGAACAAAAGAACGGTGTTTCCTACACATACGAACCATATCTAGTCCAACTCTGCTTCAGAAACTGATACAAAGTACTGGTCCTCTAACATCCAATGCTTGTCTGTTAAGATGAGAATCGTGTTAGCTTCGTGAACGATGTAGTTCGTTTGAGCTGAAAAGTTACTGCCCTTACCTGAAACGAAGGCTTGCTTGTAGGAAGACACAGAGCCTGGGATTTACCTCCATTACTGAAGGGAAACACACAGCATAGTTCTGATCCATGGATCACACTCTGCTTTAGAGCAAGAAGCATGCTCTTGCTTTCTAGAGTCTCTAATACAGCAGGAAACATGAGTGTGCTCAGAACAAAAGAACGGTGTTTCCTACAAATACGGAACATATCTAGTTTAACTCTGCTTCTGAAAGTGAAAGAAACCACAGGTCCTCTAACATCCCATGCTTGTCAGTTAAGATCTGAAACGTGTGAGCTTCGTGAACAATGTAGTTCCTTTGAGCTCTAAAGAAACTGCAATTACCTGAAAGGAAGTCTTGCTTGTAGGAAGACACAGAGCCTGGAATTTAACTCCATTTCTGAAGGGAAACACACAGCAGTGTTCCCATCCATTGATCACACTCTGCTTTAGAACAAGAAGCACGCTCTTGCTTTCTAGAGTCTCTAACACAGCAGGAAACGTGAGTGTGCTGAGAACAAAAGAACGGAGTTTCCTACACATACGGACCATATGTAGTCCAAATCGGCTTCTGAAACTGATACAAAGTACTGGTCCTCTAACATCCAATGCTTGTCTGGTAAGAACTGAAACGTGTGAGCTTTGTGAACGATGTAGGTCGTTTGAGCGGTAAAGTAACTGCCCTTACCTGAAATGAATTCATGCATGTAGGAAGGCTCAGAGCCTGGGATTTAACTCCATTTCTGAAGTTAAACACACAGCAGAATTCTCATCTATTGATCAAACTCTGCTTTAGAGCAAGAAGCACGCTCTTGCTTTCTAGAGTCTCTAACACAGCAGGAAACGTGAGTGTGCTGAGAACAAAAGAACAGAGTTATCTACACATACGGACCATAACTAGTCCAAATCTGCTACTGAAACTGATAAAAAGCACTGGTCCTCTAACATCCAATGCTTGTCTGTTAAGATGAGAATCGTGTTAGCTTCGTGAATGATGTAGTTCGTTTGATCTGAAAAGTGACTGCCCTTACATGAAACGAAGTCTTGCTTGTAGGAAGACACAGAGCCTGGGTTTTAACTCCATTTCTGAAGGGAAACACACAGCATAGTTCTCATCCATGGATCACACTCTGCTTTAGAGCAAGAAGCATGCTCTTGCTTTCTACAGTCTCTAATACAGCAGGAAACCTGAGTATGCAGAGAACAAAAGAACTGTGTTTCCTACAAATATGGAACATATCTAGTTTAACTCTGCTTCTGAAACTGAAACAAACTACAGTTCCTCTAACATCCAATGCTTGTCAGTTAAGATCTGAAACGTGTTAGCTTCGTGAACGATGTAGTTCCTTTGAGCTCTAAAGAAACTGCAAATACCTGAAAGGAAGTCTTGCTTGTAGGAAATCTCAGAGCCTGTGATTTAATTCCATTTCTGAAGTGAAACACACATCAGTGTTCTCACCCATTGATCACACTCTGCTTTAGAACAAGAAGCACGCTGTTGCTTTCTAGAGTCTCTAAGACAGCAGGAAACCTGAGTGTGCTGAGAACAAAAGAACGGTGTTTCCTACACATACGGACCATATCTAGTCCAACTCTGCTTCTGAAACTCATACAAAGCACTGGTCCTCTAACATCCAATGCTTGTCTATTAAGATGAGAAACGTGTGAGCTTCGTGAACGATGTAGTTCGTTTGACCTGTAAAGTAACTGCCCTTACCTGAAACGAAGTCTTGATTGTAGGAAGACACAGAGCCTGGGATTTACCTCTATTTCTGAAGGGAAACATACAGCATAGTTCTCATCCATGCATCACACTCTGCTTTAGAGCAAGAAGCACGCTCTTGCTTTCTAGAGTCTCTAAGACAGCATGAAACGTGAGTGTGCTGAGAACAAAAAACGGTGTTTCCTACACATACGGACCACATCTAGTCCAACTCTGCTTCTGAAACTGATACAAAGCACTGGTCCTCTAACATTCAATGCTTGTCAGTTAAGATGAGAATCGTGTTAGCTTCGTGAACGATGTAGTTCGTTTGAGCTGAAAAGTTACTGCCCTTACCTGAAACGAAGGCTTGCTTGTAGGAAGACACAGATTCTGGGTTTTAACTCCATTTCTGAAGGGAAACACACAGCAGAGTTCTCATCCATGGATCACACTCTGCTTTAGAACGAGATGCACACTCTTGCTTTCTAGAGTCTCTAATACAGCAGGAAATTTGAGTGTGCCGAGACCAAAGAACAGTTTTTCCTACACAGACCAACCATATGTAGTCCAAATCTGCTTCTGAAACTGATACAAAGCACTACTCCTCTAACATCCAATGCTTGTCAGGTAAGATCCGAAACGTGTGAGCTTTGTGAACGATTTAGGTCGTTTGAGCTGTAAAGTAACTGCCCTTACCTGAAATGAATTCTTGCATGAAGGAAGCCTCAGAGCCTTGGATTTAACTCCATTTCTGAAGTGAAACACACAGCAGAGTTCTCATCTATTGATCACGCTCTGCTTTAGAGCAAGAAGCATGCTCTTGCTTTCTAGAGTCTCTAAGACAGCAGGAAACGTGAGTGTGCTGAGAACAAAAGAACGGTGTTTCCTACACTTACGAACCATATCTAGTCCAACTCTGCTTCAGAAACTGATACAAAGTACTGGTCCTCTAACATCCAATGCTTGTCTGTTAAGATGAGAATCGTGTTAGCTTCGTGAACGATGTAGTTCGTTTGAGCTGAAAAGTTACTGCCCTTACCTGAAACGAAGGCTTGCTTGTAGGAAGACACAGAGCCTGGGATTTACCTCCATTACTGAAGGGAAACACACAGCATAGTTCTCATCCATGGATCACACTCTGCTTTAGAGCAAGAAGCATGCTCTTGCTTTCTAGAGTCTCTAATACAGCAGGAAACATGAGTGTGCTCAGAACAAAAGAACGGTGTTTCCTACAAATACAGAACATATCTAGTTTAACTCTGCTTCTGAAACTGAAACAAACCACAGGTCCTCTAACATCCAATGCTTGTCATGTAAGATCCGAAACGTGTGAGCTTCGTGAACAATGTAGTTCTTTTGAGCTATAAAGAAACTGCCCTTACCTGAAAGGAAGTCTTGCTTGTAGGAAGACACAGAGCCTGGGATTTAACTCCATTTCTGAAGTGAAACACACAGCAGTGTTCCCATCCATTGATCACACTCTGCTTTAGAACAAGAAGCACGCTCTTGCTTTCTAGAGTCTCTAAGACAGCAGGAAACCTGAGTGTGCTGAGAACAAAAGAACGGTGTTATCTACACATACGCAACATATCTAGTCCAACTCTGCTTCTGAAACTCATACAAAGCACTGGTCCTCTAACATCCAATGCTTGTCTATTAAGATGAGAAACGTGTGAGCTTCGTGAACGATGTAGTTCGTTTGACTTGTAAAGTAACTGCCCTTACCTGAAACGAAGTCTTGATTGTAGGAAGACACAGAGCCTGGGATTTAACTCCATTTCTGAAGTGAAACACACAGCAGTGTTCCCATCCATTGATCACACTCTGCTTTAGAACAAGAAGCACGCTCTTGCTTTCTAGAGTCTCTAACACAGCAGGAAACGTGAGTGTGCTGAGGACAAAAGAACGGAGTTTCCTACACATACTGACCATATGTAGTCCAAATCTGCTTCTGAAACTGATACAAAGTACTGGTCCTCTAACATCCAATGCTTGTCAGTTAAGATCTGAAACGTGTGAGCTTCGTGAACGATGTAGTTCCTTTGAGCTCTAAAGAAACTGCAATTACCTGAAAGGAAGTCTTGCTTGTAGGAAAACTCAGAGCCTGGGATTTAATTCCATTTCTGAAGTGCAACACACAGCAGTGTTCTCACCCATTGATCACACTCTGCTTTAGAACAAGAAGCACGCTGTTGCTTTCTAGATTCTCTAAGACAGCAGGAAACCTGAGTGTGCTGAGAACAAAAGAATGGTGTTTCCTACACATACGGAACATATCTAGATTAACTCTGCTTCTGAAACTGAAACAAACCACAGGTCCTCTAACATCCAATGCTTGTCAGGTAAGATCCGAAACGTGTGAGCTTCGTGAACGATGTAGTTTTTTTGAGGTATAAAGAAACTGCCCTTACCTGAAATAAAGTCTTGCTTGTAGGAAGACACAGAGCCTGGGATTTAACTCCATTTCTTAAGTGAAACACACAGCAGTGTTCTCATCCATTGATCACACTCTGCTTTAGAACAAGATGCACGATCTTGCTTTCTAGAGTCTCTAAGACAGCAGGAAATCTGAGTGTGCCGAGACAATAGAACGGTTTTTCGTACACTGACGGACCATATGTAGTCCAAATCTGCTTCTGAAACTGATACAAAGTACTGGTCCTCTAACATCCAATGCTTGTCTGGTAAGATCTGAAACGTGTGAGCTTTGTGACCGATGTAGGTCGTTTGAGCTGTAAAGTAACTGCCCTTACCTGAAATGAATTCATGCATGTAGGAAGCCTCAGAGCCTGGGATTTAACTCCATTTCTGAAGTGAAACACACAGCAGAATTCTCATCTATTGATCAAACTCTGCTTTAGAGCAAGAAGCACGTTCTTGCTTTCTAGAGTCTCTAAGACAGCAGGAAACGTGAGTGTGCTGAGAACAAAAGAACGGTGTTTCCTACACATACGGACCATATCTAGTCCAAATCTGCTACTGAAACTGATACAAAGCACTGGTCCTCTAACATCCAATGCTTGTCTATTAAGATGAGAATCGTGTTAGCTTCGTGAACGATGTAGTTCGTTTGAGCTGAAAAGTTACTGCCCTTACCTGAAAAGAAGGCTTGCTTGTAGGAAGACACAGAGCCTGGGATTTAACTCCATTTCTGAAGGGAAACACACAGCATAGTTTTCATCCATGGATCACACTCTGCTTTAGAACAAGAAGCACGCTGTTGCTTTCTAGATTCTCTCAGACAGCAGGAAACCTGAGTGTGCTGAGAACAAAAGAATGGTGTTTCCTACACATACGGACCATATCTAGTGCAACTCTGCTTCTGAAACTCATACAAACCACTGGTCCTCTAACATCCAATGCTTGTCTGTTAAGATGAGAAACGTGTGAGCTTCGTGAACGATGTAGTTCGTTTGAACTGTAAAGTAACTGCACTTACCTGAAACGAAGTCTTGCTTGTAGGAAGACACAGAGCCTGGGATTAACCAATATTTCTGAAGGGAAACACACAGCATAGTTCTCATCCATGGATCACACTCTGCTTTAGAGCAAGAAGCATGCTCTTGCTTTCTAGAGTCTCTAATACAGCAGGAAAACTGAGTGTGCTCAGAAAAAAAGAACTGTGTTTCCTACACATACGGACCTTATCTAGTCCAACTCTGCTTCTGAAACTGATACAAAGCACTGGTCCTCTAACATCCAATGCTTGTCAGGTAAGATCAAAAACGTGTGAGTTAAATGAACGATGTAGTTCGTTTGAGCTGTAAAGTAAATGCACTTACCTGAAATAAAGTCTTGCATGTAGGAAGACTCAGAGCCTGGGATTTAACTCCATTTCTGAAGTGAAACACACAGCAGAGTTCTCATCCATTGATCACACTCTGCTTTAGAGCAAGAAGAACGCTCTTGCTTTCTAGAGTCTCTAAGACAGCATGAAACGTGAGTGTGCTGAGAACAAATGAACGGTGTTTCCTACACATACGGACCATATCTAGTCCAACTCTGCTTCTGAAACTGATACAAAGCACTGGTCCTCTAACATCCAATGCTTGTCATTTAAGATGAGAAACGTGTGAGCTTCGTGAACGATGTAGTTCGTTTGAGCTGAAAAGTTACTGCCCTTACCTGAAACGAAGGCTTGCTTGTAGGAAGACACAGAGCCTGGGATTTAACTCCATTTCTGAAGAGAAACACACAGCATAGTTGTCATCCATGGATCACAATCTGCTTTAGAGCAAGAAGCATGCTCTTGCTTTCTAGAGTCTCTAATACAGCAGGAAAACTGAGTGTGCTCAGAACAAAAGAACGGTATTTCCTACACATACGGAACATATCTAGTTTAACTCTGCTTCTGAAACTGAAACAAACCACAAGTCCTCTAACATCCAATGCTTGTCATGTAAGATCCGAAACGTGTGAGCTTCGTGAACGATGTAGTTCTTTTGAGCTCTAAAGAAACTGCAAATACCTGAAAGGAAGTCTTGCTTGTAGGAAGACTCAGAGCCTGGGATTTAATTCCATTTCTGAAGTGAAACACACATCAGTGTTCTCACCCATTGATCACACTCTGCTTTAGAACAAGAAGCACGCTGTTGCTTTCTAGAGTCTCTAAGACAGCAGGAAAACTGAGTGTGCTGAGAACAAAAGAACGGTGTTTCCTACACATACAGAGCATATCTAGTCCAACTCTGCTTCTGAAACTCATACAAAGCACTGTTCCTCTAACATCCAATGCTTGTCTATTAAGATGAGAAACGTGTGAGCTTCGTGAATGATGTAGTTCTTTTGACCTGTAAAGTAACTGCCCTTACCTGAAACGAAGTCTTGATTGTAGGAAGACACAGAGCCTGGGATTTACCTCTATTTCTGAAGGGAAACATACAGCATAGTTCTCATCCATGCATCACACTCTGCTTTAGAGCAAGAAGCACGCTCTTGCTTTCTAGAGTCTCTAAGACAGCATGAAACGTGAGTGTGCTGAGAACAATAAACGGTGTTTCCTACACATACGGACCACATCTAGTCCAACTCTGCTTCTGAAACTGATACAAAGCACTGGTCCTCTAACATCCAATGCTTGTCTGGTAAGATCCAAAACGTGTGAGCTTTGTGAACGATGTAGGTCGTTTGAGCTGTAAAGTAACTGCCCTTACCTGAAATGAATTCATGCATGTAGGAAGCCTCAGAGCCTGGGATTTAACTCCATTTCTTAAGTGAAACACACAGCAGAATTCTCATCTATTGATCAAACTCTGCTTTAGAGCAAGAAGCACGCTCTTGCTTTCTAGAGTCTCTAACACAGCAGGAAACGTGAGTGTGCTGAGAACAAAAGTACGGTGTTTCCTACACATACGGACCATATCTAGTCCAAATCTGCTACTGAAACTGATACAAAGCACTGGTACTCTAACATCCAATGCTTGTCTGTTAAGATGAGAATCGTGTTAGCTTCGTGAACGATGTAGTTCGTTTGAGCTGAAAAGTTACTGCCCTTACCTGAAACGAAGGCTTGCTTGTAGGAAGACACAGAGCCTGGGATTTAACTCCATTTCTGAAGGGAAACACACAGCATAGTTCTCATCCATGGATCACACTCTGCTTTAGAGCAAGAAGCATGCTCTTGCTTTCTAGAGTCTCTAATACAGCAGGAAACATGAGTGTGCACAGACCAAAAGAACGGTGTTTCCTACAAATATGGAACATATCTAGTTTAACTCCGGTTCTGAAACTGAAACAAACCACAGGTCCTCTAAAATCCCATGCTTGTCAGGTAAGATCTGAAACGTGTGAGTTTCGTGAATGATGTAGTTTCTTTGAGCTCTAAAGAAACTGCAATTACCTGAAAGGAAGTCTTGCTTGTAGGAAAACTCAGAGCCTGGGATTTAATTCCATTTCTGAAGTGAAACACACAGCATTGTTCTCACCCATGGATCACACTCTGCTTTAGAGCAAGAAGCATGCTCTTGCATTCTAGATTCTCTAATACAGCAGGAAAACTGAGTGTGCTCAGAAAAAAAGAACTGTGTTTCCTACACATACGGACCTTATCTAGTCCACCTCTGCTTCTGAAACTGATACAAAGCACTGGTCCTCTAACATCCAATGCTTGTCAGGTAAGATAAAAAACGTGTGAGTTAAATGAACGATGTAGTTCGTTTGAGCTGTAAAGTAAATGCACTTACCTGAAATAAAGTCTTGCATGTAGGAAGACTCAGAGCCTGGGATTTAACTCCATTTCTGAAGTGAAACACACAGCAGAGTTCTCATCCATTGATCACACTCTGCTTTAGAGCAAGAAGAACGCTCTTGCTTTCTAGAGTCTCTAAGACAGCATGAAACGTGAGTGTGCTGAGAACAAATGAACCTTGTTTCCTACACATACGGACCATATCTAGTCCAACTCTGCTTCTGAAACTGATACAAAGCACTGGTCCTCTAACATCCAATGCTTGTCATTTAAGATGAGAAACGTGTGAGCTTCGTGAACGATGTAGTTCGTTTGAGCTGAAAAGTTACTGCCCTTACCTGAAACGAAGGCTTGCTTGTAGGAAGACACAGAGCCTGGGATTTAACTCCATTTCTGAAGAGAAACACACAGCATAGTTGTCATCCATGGATCACAATCTGCTTTAGAGCAAGAAGCATGCTCTTGCTTTCTAGAGTCTCTAATACAGCAGGAAAACTGAGTGTGCTCAGAACAAAAGAACGGTATTTCCTACACATACGGAACATATCTAGTTTAACTCTGCTTCTGAAACTGAAACAAACCACAAGTCCTCTAACATCCAATGCTTGTCATGTAAGATCTGAAACGTGTGAGCTTCGTGAACGATGTAGTTACTTTGAGCTCTAAAGAAACTGCAATTACCTGAAAGGAAGTCTTGCTTGTAGCAAAACTCAGAGCCTGGGATTTAATTCCATTTCTGAAGTGAAACACACAGCATTGTTCTCACCCATTGATCACACTCTGCTTTAGAACAAGAAGCACGCTGTTGCTTTCTAGATTCTCTCAGACAGCAGGAAACCTGAGTGTGCTGAGAACAAAAGAATGGTGTTTCCTACACATACGGACCATATCTAGTCCAACTCTGCTTCTGAAACTCATACAAACCACTGGTCCTCTAACATGCAATGCTTGTCAGTTAAGATGAGAAACGTGTGAGCTTCGTGAAAGTTGTAGTTCGTTTGAGCTGAAAAGTGACTGCCCTTACCTGAAACAAAGTCTTGCTTGTAGGAAGACACAGAGCCTGGGATTTAACTCCATTTCTGAAGTGAAACACACAGCAGTGTTCTCATCCATTGATCACACTCTGCTTTAGAACAAGAAGCACGCTCTTGCTTTCTAGAGTCTCTAAGACAGCAGGAAATCTGAGTGTGCCGAGACAATAGAACGGTTTTTCGTACATTAACGGCCCATATGTAGTCCAAATCTGCTTCTGAAACTGATACAAAGTACTGGTCCTCTAACATCCAATGCTTGTCTGGTAAGATCCGATACGTGTGAGCTTTGTGAACGATGTAGGTCGTTTGAGCTGTAAAGTAACTGCCCTTACCTGAAATGAATTCATGCATGTAGGAAGCCTCAGAGCCTGGGATTTAACTCCATTTCTGAAGTGAAACACACAGCAGAATACTCATCTATTGATCAAATTCTGCTTTAGAGCAAGAAGCACGCTCTTGCTTTCTAGAGTCACTAAGACAGCAGGAAATCTGAGTGTGCCGAGACAATAGAACGGTTTTTCGTACAATGACGGACCATATGTAGTCCAAATCTGCTTCTGAAACTCATACAAAGCACTGGTCCTCTAGCATCCAATGTGTGTCTGTTAAGATGAGAATCGTGTTAGCTTCGTGAATGATGTAGTTCGTTTGAGCTGAAAAGTTACTGCCCTTACGTGAAACAAAGGCTTGCTTGTAGGAAGACACAGAGCCTGGGATTTAACTCCATTTCTGAAGGGAAACACACAGCATAGATCTCATCCATGGATCACACTCTGCTTTAGAGCAAGAAGCATGCTCTTGCTTTCTAGAGTCTCTAATACAGCAGAAAATCTGTGTGTGCCGAGACAATAGAACGGTTTTTCGTACACAGACGGACCATATGTAGTCCAAATCCGCTTCTGAAACTGATACAAAGTACTGGTCCTCTAATATCCAATGCTTGTCTGTTAAGATGAGAATCGTGTGAGCTTTGTGAACGATGTAGGTTGTTTGAGCTGTAAAGTAACTGCCCTTACCTGAAATGAATTCATGCATGTAGGAAGCCTCAGAGCCTGGGATTTAACTCCATTTGTGAAGTGAAACACACAGCAGAATTCTCATCTATTGATCAAAATCTGCTTTAGAGCAAGAAGCACGCTCTTGCTTTCTAGATTCTCTAAGACAGCAGGAAACGTGAGTGTGCTGAGAACAAAAGAGCGGTGTTTCCTACACATACGGACCATATGTAGTCCAAATCTGCTACTGAAACTGATACAAAGCACTGGTCCTCTAACATGCAATGCTTGTCAGTTAAGATGAGAAACTTGTGAGCTTCGTGAACGATGTAGCTCGTTTGAGCTGAAAAGTTACTGCCCTTACCTGAAACGAAGGCTTGCTTGTAGGAAGACACAGAGCCTGGGATTTAACTCCATTTCTGAAGGGAAACACACAGCATAGTTGTCACCCATGGATCACACTCTGCTTTAGAGCAAGAAGCATGCTCTTGCTTTCTAGAGTCTCTAATACAGCAGGAAACATGAGTGTGCTCAGAACAAAAGAACGGTGTTTCCTACAAATACGGAACATATCTAGTTTAACTCTGCTTCTGAAACTGAAACAAACCACAGGTCCTCTAACATCCAATGCTTGTCAGGTAAGATCCAAAACGTGTGAGCTTCGTGAACGATGTAGTTCTTTTGAGGTATAAAGAAACTGACCTTACCTGAAAGGAAGTCTTGCTTGTAGGAAGACACAGAGCCTGGGATTTAACTCCATTTCTGAAGTGAAACACACAGCAGTGTTCTCAACCATTGATCACACTCTGCTTTACAACAAGAAGCACGCTGTTGCTTTCTAGATTCTCTAAGACAGCAGGAAACCTGAGTGTGCTGAGAACAAAAGAATGGTGTTTCCTACACATACGGAACATATCTAGTTTAACTCTGCTTCTGAAACTGAAACAAACCACAGGTCCTCTAACATCCAATGCTTGTCAGGTAAGATCTGAAACGTGTGAGCTTCGTGAACGATGTAGTTCTTTTGAGGTATAAAGAATCTGCCCTTACCTGAAAGGAAGTCTGGCTTGTAGGAAGACACAGAGCCTGGGATTTAACTCCATTTCTGAAGTGAAACACACAGCAGTGTTCTCATCCATTGATCACACTCTGCTTTAGAACAAGAAGCACGCTCTTACTTTCTAGAGTCTCTAAGACAGCAGGAAATCTGAGTGTGCCGAGACAATAGAACGGTTTTTCGTACATTAACGGCCCATATGTAGTCAAAATCTGCTTCTGAAACTGATACAAAGTACTGGTCCTCTAACATCCAATGCTTGTCTGGTAAGATCCGAAACGTGTGAGCTTTGTGAACGATGTAGGTCGTTTGAGCTGTAAAGTAACTGCCCTTACCTGAAATGAATTCATGCAAGTAGGAAGCCTCAGAGCCTGGGATTTAACTCCATTTCTGAAGTGAAACACACAGCAGAATTCTCATCTATTGATCAAACTCTGCTTTAGAGCAAGAAGCACGCTCTTGCTTTCTAGAGTCTCTAACACAGCAGGTAACGTGAGTGTGCTGAGAAGAAAAGTACGGTGTTTCCTACACATACCGACCATATCTAGTCCAAATCTGCTACTGAAACTGATACAAAGCACTGGTCCTCTAACATCCAATGCTTGTCTGTTAAGATGAGAATCGTGTTAGCTTCGTGAACGATGTAGTTCGTTTGAGCTGAAAAGTTACTGCCCTTACCTGAAACGAAGGCTTGCTTGTAGGAAGACACAGAGCCTGGGATTTAACTCCATTTCTGAAGGGAAACACACAGCATAGTTCTCATCCATGGATCACACTCTGCTTTAGAGCAAGAAGCATGCTCTTGCTTTCTAGAGTCTCTAATACAGCAGGAAACATGAGTGTGCTCAGAACAAAAGAACGGTGTTTCCTACAAATATGGAACATATCTAGTTTAACTCCGGTTCGGAAACTGAAACAAACCACAGGTCCTCTAACATCCCATGCTTGTCAGGTAAGATCTGAAACGTGTGAGCTTCGTGAACGATGTAGTTACTTTGAGCTCTAAAGAAACTGCAATTACCTGAAAGGAAGTCTTGCTTGTAGGAAAAATCAGAGCCTGGGATTTAATTCCATTTCTGAAGTGAAACACACAGCATTGTTCTCACCCATTGATCACACTCTGGTTTAGAACAAGAAGCACGCTGTTGCTTTCTAGATTCTCTCAGACAGCAGGAAACCTGAGTGTGCTGAGAACAAAAGAATGGGGTATCCTACACATACGGAACATATATTTTTTAACTATGCTTCTGAAACTGAAACAAACCACAGGTCCTCTAACATCCAATGCTTGTCAGGTAAGATCTGAAACGTGTGAGCTTCGTGAACGATGTAGTTCTTTTGAGGTATAAAGAAACTGCCCTTACCTGAAAGGAAGTCTTGCTTGTAGGAAGACAGAGAGCCTGGGATTTAACTCCATTTCTGAAGTTAAACACACAGCAGTGTTCTCATCCATTGATCACACTCTGCTTTAGAACAAGAAGCACGCTCTTGCTTTCTAGAGTCTCTAAGACAGCAGGAAATCTGAGTGTGCCGAGACAATAGAACGGGTTATCGTACACTGACGGACCATATGTAGTCCAAATCTGCTTCTGAAACTGATACAAAGTACTGGTCCTCTAACATCCAATGCTTGTCTGGTAAGATCCGATACATGTGAGCTTTGTGAACGATGTAGGTCGTTTGAGCTGTAAATTAACTGCCCTTACCTGAAATGAATTCATGCATGTAGGAAGCCTCAGAGCCTGGGATTTAACTCCATTTCTGAAGTGAAACACACAGCAGAATACTCATCTATTGATCAAATTCTGCTTTAGAGCAAGAAGCACGCTCTTGCTTTCTAGAGTCACTAAGACAGCAGGAAATCTGAGTGTGCCGAGACAATAGAACGGTTTTTCGTACAATGACGGACCATATGTAGTCCAAATCTGCTTCTGAAACTGATACAAAGCACTGGTCCTCTAACATCCAATGCGTGTCTGTTAAGATGAGAATCGTGTTAGCTTCGTGAACGATGTAGTTCGTTTGAGCTGAAAAGTTACTGCCCTTACCTGAAACGAAGGCTTGCTTGTAGGAAGACACAGAGCCTGGGATTTAACTCCATTTCTGAAGGGAAACACACAGCATAGTTCTCATCCATGGATCACACTCTGCTTTAGAGCAAGAAGCATGCTCTTGCTTTCTAGAGTCTCTAATACAGCAGGAAACATGAGTGTGCACAGAACAAAAGAACGGTGTTTCCTACAAATATGGAACATATCTAGTTTAACTCCGGTTCTGAAACTGAAACAAACCACAGGTCCTCTAACATCCCATGCTTGTCAGGTAAGATCTGAAACGTGTGAGCTTCGTGAATGATGTAGTTACTTTGAGCTCTAAAGAAACTGCAATTACCTGAAAGGAAGTCTTGCTTGTAGGAAAACTCAGAGCCTGGGATTTAATTCCATTTCTGAAGTGAAACACACAGCATTGTTCTCACCCATGGATCACACTCTGCTTTAGAGCAAGAAGCATGCTCTTGCATTCTAGATTCTCTAATACAGCAGGAAAACTGAGTGTGCTCAGAAAAAAAGAACTGTGTTTCCTACACATACGGACCTTATCTAGTCCAACTCTGCTTCTGAAACTGATACAAAGCACTGGTCCTCTAACATCCAATGCTTGTCAGGGAAGATAAAAAACGTGTGAGTTAAATGAACGATGTAGTTCGTTTGAGCTGTAAAGTAAATGCACTTACCTGAAATAAAGTCTTGCATGTAGGAAGACTCAGAGCCTGGGATTTAACTCCATTTCTGAAGTGAAACACACAGCAGAGTTCTCATCCATTGATCACACTCTGCTTTAGAGCAAGAAGAACGCTCTTGCTTTCTAGAGTCTCTAAGACAGCATGAAACGTGAGTGTGCTGAGAACAAATGAACCTTGTTTCCTACACATACGGACCATATCTAGTCCAACTCTGCTTCTGAAACTGATACAAAGCACTGGTCCTCTAACATCCAATGCTTGTCATTTAAGATGAGAAACGTGTGAGCTTCGTGAACGATGTAGTTCGTTTGAGCTGAAAAGTTACTGCCCTTACCTGAAACGAAGGCTTGCTTGTAGGAAGACACAGAGCCTGGGATTTAACTCCATTTCTGAAGAGAAACACACAGCATAGTTGTCATCCATGGATCACAATCTGCTTTAGAGCAAGAAGCATGCTCTTGCTTTCTAGAGTCTCTAATACAGCAGGAAAACTGAGTGTGCTCAGAACAAAAGAACGGTATTTCCTACACATACGGAACATATCTAGTTTAACTCTGCTTCTGAAACTGAAACAAACCACAAGTCCTCTAACATCCAATGCTTGTCATGTAAGATCTGAAACGTGTGAGCTTCGTGAACGATGTAGTTACTTTGAGCTCTAAAGAAACTGCAATTACCTGAAAGGAAGTCTTGCTTGTAGCAAAACTCAGAGCCTGGGATTTAATTCCATTTCTGAAGTGAAACACACAGCATTGTTCTCACCCATTGATCACACTCTGCTTTAGAACAAGAAGCACGCTGTTGCTTTCTAGATTCTCTCAGACAGCAGGAAACCTGAGTGTGCTGAGAACAAAAGAATGGTGTTTCCTACACATACGGACCATATCTAGTCCAACTCTGCTTCTGAAACTCATACAAACCACTGGTCCTCTAACATGCAATGCTTGTCAGTTAAGATGAGAAACGTGTGAGCTTCGTGAAAGTTGTAGTTCGTTTGAGCTGAAAAGTGACTGCCCTTACCTGAAACGAAGTCTTGCTTGTAGGAAGACACAGAGCCTGGGATTTAACTCCATTTCTGAAGTTAAACACACAGCAGTGTTCTCATCCATTGATCACACTCTGCTTTAGAACAAGAAGCACGCTCTTGCTTTCTAGAGTCTCTAAGACACCAGGAAATCTGAGTGTGCCGAGACAATAGAACGGGTTATCGTACACTGACGGACCATATGTAGTCCAAATCTGCTTCTGAAACTGATACAAAGTACTGGTCCTCTAACATCCAATGCTTGTCTGGTAAGATCCGATACATGTGAGCTTTGTGAACGATGTAGGTCGTTTGAGCTGTAAATTAACTGCCCTTACCTGAAATGAATTCATGCATGTAGGAAGCCTCAGAGCCTGGGATTTAACTCCATTTCTGAAGTGAAACACACAGCAGAATACTCATCTATTGATCAAATTCTGCTTTAGAGCAAGAAGCACGCTCTTGCTTTCTAGAGTCACTAAGACAGCAGGAAATCTGAGTGTGCCGAGACAATAGAACGGTTTTTCGTACAATGACGGACCATATGTAGTCCAAATCTGCTTCTGAAACTGATACAAAGCACTGGTCCTCTAACATCCAATGCGTGTCTGTTAAGATGAGAATCGTGTTAGCTTCGTGAACGATGTAGTTCGTTTGAGCTGAAAAGTTACTGCCCTTACCTGAAACGAAGGCTTGCTTGTAGGAAGACACAGAGCCTGGGATTTAACTCCATTTCTGAAGGGAAACACACAGCATAGTTCTCATCCATGGATCACACTCTGCTTTAGAGCAAGAAGCATGCTCTTGCTTTCTAGAGTCTCTAATACAGCAGGAAACATGAGTGTGCACAGAACAAAAGAACGGTGTTTCCTACAAATATGGAACATATCTAGTTTAACTCCGGTTCTGAAACTGAAACAAACCACAGGTCCTCTAACATCCCATGCTTGTCAGGTATGATCTGAAACGTGTGAGCTTCGTGAATGATGTAGTTACTTTGAGCTCTAAAGAAACTGCAATTACCTGAAAGGAAGTCTTGCTTGTAGGAAAACTCAGAGCCTGGGATTTAATTCCATTTCTGAAGTGAAACACACAGCATTGTTCTCACCCATGGATCACACTCTGCTTTAGAGCAAGAAGCATGCTCTTGCATTCTAGATTCTCTAATACAGCAGGAAAACTGAGTGTGCTCAGAAAAAAAGAACTGTGTTTCCTACACATACGGACCTTATCTAGTCCAACTCTGCTTCTGAAACTGATACAAAGCACTGGTCCTCTAACATCCAATGCTTGTCAGGGAAGATAAAAAACGTGTGAGTTAAATGAACGATGTAGTTCGTTTGAGCTGTAAAGTAAATGCACTTACCTGAAATAAAGTCTTGCATGTAGGAAGACTCAGAGCCTGGGATTTAACTCCATTTCTGAAGTGAAACACACAGCAGAGTTCTCATCCATTGATCACACTCTGCTTTAGAGCAAGAAGAACGCTCTTGCTTTCTAGAGTCTCTAAGACAGCATGAAACGTGAGTGTGCTGAGAACAAATGAACCTTGTTTCCTACACATACGGACCATATCTAGTCCAACTCTGCTTCTGAAACTGATACAAAGCACTGGTCCTCTAACATCCAATGCTTGTCATTTAAGATGAGAAACGTGTGAGCTTCGTGAACGATGTAGTTCGTTTGAGCTGAAAAGTTACTGCCCTTACCTGAAACGAAGGCTTGCTTGTAGGAAGACACAGAGCCTGGGATTTAACTCCATTTCTGAAGAGAAACACACAGCATAGTTGTCATCCATGGATCACAATCTGCTTTAGAGCAAGAAGCATGCTCTTGCTTTCTAGAGTCTCTAATACAGCAGGAAAACTGAGTGTGCTCAGAACAAAAGAACGGTATTTCCTACACATACGGAACATATCTAGTTTAACTCTGCTTCTGAAACTGAAACAAACCACAAGTCCTCTAACATCCAATGCTTGTCATGTAAGATCTGAAACGTGTGAGCTTCGTGAACGATGTAGTTACTTTGAGCTCTAAAGAAACTGCAATTACCTGAAAGGAAGTCTTGCTTGTAGCAAAACTCAGAGCCTGGGATTTAATTCCATTTCTGAAGTGAAACACACAGCATTGTTCTCACCCATTGATCACACTCTGCTTTAGAACAAGAAGCACGCTGTTGCTTTCTAGATTCTCTCAGACAGCAGGAAACCTGAGTGTGCTGAGAACAAAAGAATGGTGTTTCCTACACATACGGACCATATCTAGTCCAACTCTGCTTCTGAAACTCATACAAACCACTGGTCCTCTAACATGCAATGCTTGTCAGTTAAGATGAGAAACGTGTGAGCTTCGTGAAAGTTGTAGTTCGTTTGAGCTGAAAAGTGACTGCCCTTACCTGAAACGAAGTCTTGCTTGTAGGAAGACACAGAGCCTGGGATTTAACTCCATTTCTGAAGTGAAACACACAGCAGTGTTCTCATCCATTGATCACACTCTGCTTTAGAACAAGAAGCACGCTCTTGCTTTCTAGAGTCTCTAAGACAGCAGGAAATCTGAGTGTGCCGAGACAATAGAACGGTTTTTCATACACTGAAGGACCATATGTAGTCCAAATCTGCTTCTGAAACTGATACAAAGTACTGGTCCTCTAACATCCAATGCTTGTCTGGTAAGATCCGATACGTGTGAGCTTTGTGAACGATGTAGGTCGTTTGAGCTGTAAAGTAACTGCCCTTACCTGAAATGAATTCATGCATGTAGGAAGCCTCAGAGCCTGGGATTTAACTCCATTTCTGAAGTGAAACACACAGCAGAATACTCATCTATTGATCAAATTCTGCTTTAGAGCAAGAAGCACGCTCTTGCTTTCTAGAGTCACTAAGACAGCAGGAAATCTGAGTGTGCCGAGACAATAGAACGGTTTTTCGTACAATGACGGACCATATGTAGTCCAAATCTGCTTCTGAAACTCATACAAAGCACTGGTCCTCTAGCATCCAATGTGTGTCTGTTAAGATGAGAATCGTGTTAGCTTCGTGAATGATGTAGTTCGTTTGAGCTGAAAAGTTACTGCCCTTACGTGAAACAAAGGCTTGCTTGTAGGAAGACACAGAGCCTGGGATTTAACTCCATTTCTGAAGGGAAACACACAGCATAGATCTCATCCATGGATCACACTCTGCTTTAGAGCAAGAAGCATGCTCTTGCTTTCTAGAGTCTCTAATACAGCAGAAAATCTGTGTGTGCCGAGACAATAGAACGGTTTTTCGTACACAGACGGACCATATGTAGTCCAAATCTGCTTCTGAAACTGATACAAAGTACTGGTCCTTTAACATCCAATGCTTGTCTGTTAAGATGAGAATCGTGTGAGCTTTGTGAACGATGTAGGTTGTTTGAGCTGTAAAGTAACTGCCCTTACCTGAAATGAATTCATGCATGTAGGAAGCCTCAGAGCCTGGGATTTAACTCCATTTGTGAAGTGAAACACACAGCAGAATTCTCATCTATTGATCAAAATCTGCTTTAGAGCAAGAAGCATGCTCTTGCTTTCTAGATTCTCTAAGACAGCAGGAAACATGAGTGTGCTCAGAACAAAAGAACGGTGTTTCCTACAAATACGGAACATATCTAGTTTAACTCTGCTTCTGAAACTGAAACAAACCACAGGTCCTCTAACATCCAATGCTTGTCAGGTAAGATCCAAAACGTGTGAGCTTCGTGAACGATGTAGTTCTTTTGAGGTATAAAGAAACTGACCTTACCTGAAAGGAAGTCTTGCTTGTAGGAAGACACAGAGCCTGGGATTTAACTCCATTTCTGAAGTGAAACACACAGCAGTGTTCTCAACCATTGATCACACTCTGCTTTAGAACAAGAAGCACGCTCTTGCTTTCTAGAGTCTCTAAGACAGCAGGAAATCTGAGTGTGCCGAGACAATAGATCGGTTTTTCGTACACTGACGGACCATATGTAGTCCAAATCTGCTTCTGAAACTGATACAAAGCACTGGTCCTCTAACATCCAATGCGTGTGTGTTAAGATGAGAATCGTGTTAGCTTCGTGAACGATGTAGTTCGTTTGAGCTGAAAAGTTACTGCCGTAACGTGAAACAAAGGCTTGCTTGTAGGAAGACACAGAGCCTGGGATTTAACTCCATTTCTAAAGGGAAACACACAGCATAGATCTCATCCATGGATCACACTCTGCTTTAGAGCAAGAAGCATGCTCTTGCTTTCTAGAGTCTCCAATACAGCAGGAAATCTGTGTGTGCCGAGACAATAGAACGGTTTTTTGAACACAGACGGACCATATGTAGTCCAAATCTGCTTCTGAAACTGATACAAAGTACTGGTCCTCTAACATCCAATGCTTGTCTGTTAAGATGAGAATCGTGTGAGCTTTGTGAACGATGTAGGTCGTTTGAGCTGTAAAGTAACTGCCCTTACCTGAAATGAATTCATGCATGTAGGAAGCCTCAGAGCCTGGGATTTAACTCCATTTCTGAAGTGAAACACACAACAGAATACTCATCTATTGATCAAAATCTGCTTTAGAGCAAGAAGCACGCTCTTGTTTTCTAGATTCTCTAAGACAGCAGGAAACGTGAGTGTGCTGAGAACAAAAGAACGGTGTTTCCTACACATAGGGACAATATCTAGTCCAAATCTGCTACTGAAACTGATACAAAGCACTGGTCCTCTAACATCCAATGCTTGTCTGTTAAGATGAGAATCGTGTTAGCTTCGTGAACGATGTAGTTCGTTTGAGCTGAAAAGTTACTGCCCTTACCTGAAACGAAGGCTTGCTTGTAGGAAGACACAGAGCCTGGGATTTAACTCCATTTCTGAAGGGAAACACACAGCATAGTTCTCATCCATGGATCACACTCTGCTTTAGAGCAAGAAGCATGCTCTTGCTTTCTAGAGTCTCTAAAACAGCAGGAAACATGAGTGTGCACAGAACAAAAGAACGGTGTTTCCTACAAATATGGAACATATCTAGTTTAACTCCGGTTCTGAAACTGAAACAAACCACAGGTCCTCTAACATCCCATGCTTGTCAGGTAAGATCTGAAACGTGTGAGCTTCGTGAATGATGTAGTTACTTTGAGCTCTAAAGAAACTGCAATTACCTGAAAGGAAGTCTTGCTTGTAGGAAAACTCAGAGCCTGGGATTTAATTCCATTTCTGAAGTGAAACACACAGCATTGTTCTCACCCATGGATCACACTCTGCTTTAGAGCAAGAAGCATGCTCTTGCATTCTAGATTCTCTAATACAGCAGGAAAACTGAGTGTGCTCAGAAAAAAAGAACTGTGTTTCCTACACATACGGACCTTATCTAGTCCAACTCTGCTTCTGAAACTGATACAAAGCACTGGTCCTCTAACATCCAATGCTTGTCAGGGAAGATAAAAAACGTGTGAGTTAAATGAACGATGTAGTTCGTTTGAGCTGTAAAGTAAATGCACTTACCTGAAATAAAGTCTTGCATGTAGGAAGACTCAGAGCCTGGGATTTAACTCCATTTCTGAAGTGAAACACACAGCAGAGTTCTCATCCATTGATCACACTCTGCTTTAGAGCAAGAAGAACGCTCTTGCTTTCTAGAGTCTCTAAGACAGCATGAAACGTGAGTGTGCTGAGAACAAATGAACCTTGTTTCCTACACATACGGACCATATCTAGTCCAACTCTGCTTCTGAAACTGATACAAAGCACTGGTCCTCTAACATCCAATGCTTGTCATTTAAGATGAGAAACGTGTGAGCTTCGTGAACGATGTAGTTCGTTTGAGCTGAAAAGTTACTGCCCTTACCTGAAACGAAGGCTTGCTTGTAGGAAGACACAGAGCCTGGGATTTAACTCCATTTCTGAAGAGAAACACACAGCATAGTTGTCATCCATGGATCACAATCTGCTTTAGAGCAAGAAGCATGCTCTTGCTTTCTAGAGTCTCTAATACAGCAGGAAAACTGAGTGTGCTCAGAACAAAAGAACGGTATTTCCTACACATACGGAACATATCTAGTTTAACTCTGCTTCTGAAACTGAAACAAACCACAAGTCCTCTAACATTCAATGCTTGTCATGTAAGATCTGAAACGTGTGAGCTTCGTGAACGATGTAGTTACTTTGAGCTCTAAAGAAACTGCAATTACCTGAAAGGAAGTCTTGCTTGTAGGAAAACTCAGAGCCTGGGATTTAATTCCATTTCTGAAGTGAAACACACAGCATTGTTCTCACCCATTGATCACACTCTGCTTTAGAACAAGAAGCACGCTGTTGCTTTCTAGATTCTCTCAGACAGCAGGAAACCTGAGTGTGCTGAGAACAAAAGAATGGTGTTTCCTACACATACGGACCATATCTAGTCCAACTCTGCTTCTGAAACTCATACAAACCACTGGTCCTCTAACATGCAATGCTTGTCAGTTAAGATGAGAAACGTGTGAGCTTCGTGAAAGTTGTAGTTCGTTTGAGCTGAAAAGTGACTGCCCTTACCTGAAACGAAGTCTTGCTTGTAGGAAGACACAGAGCCTGGGATTTAACTCCATTTCTGAAGTGAAACACACAGCAGTGTTCTCATCCATTGATCACACTCTGCTTTAGAACAAGAAGCACGCTCTTGCTTTCTAGAGTCTCTAAGACAGCAGGAAATCTGAGTGTGCCGAGACAATAGAACGGTTTTTCATACACTGACGGACCATATGTAGTCCAAATCTGCTTCTGAAACTGATAAAAAGTACTGGTCCTCTAACATCCAATGCTTGTCTGGTAAGATCCGATACGTGTGAGCTTTGTGAACGATGTAGGTCGTTTGAGCTGTAAAGTAACTGCCCTTACCTGAAATGAATTCATGCATGTAGGAAGCCTCAGAGCCTGGGATTTAACTCCATTTCTGAAGTGAAACACACAGCAGAATACTCATCTATTGATCAAATTCTGCTTTAGAGCAAGAAGCACGCTCTTGCTTTCTAGAGTCACTAAGACAGCAGGAAATCTGAGTGTGCCGAGACAATAGAACGGTTTTTCGTACAATGACGGACCATATGTAGTCCAAATCTGCTTCTGAAACTCATACAAAGCACTGGTCCTCTAGCATCCAATGTGTGTCTGTTAAGATGAGAATCGTGTTAGCTTCGTGAATGATGTAGTTCGTTTGAGCTGAAAAGTTACTGCCCTTACGTGAAACAAAGGCTTGCTTGTAGGAAGACACAGAGCCTGGGATTTAACTCCATTTCTGAAGGGAAACACACAGCAGAATTCTCATCTATTGATCAAAATCTGCTTTAGAGCAAGAAGCATGCTCTTGCTTTCTAGATTCTCTAAGACAGCAGGAAACATGAGTGTGCTCAGAACAAAAGAACGGTGTTTCCTACAAATACGGAACATATCTAGTTTAACTCTGCTTCTGAAACTGAAACAAACCACAGGTCCTCTAACATCCAATGCTTGTCAGGTAAGATCCAAAACGTGTGAGCTTCGTGAACGATGTAGTTCTTTTGAGGTATAAAGAAACTGACCTTACCTGAAAGGAAGTCTTGCTTGTAGGAAGACACAGAGCCTGGGATTTAACTCCATTTCTGAAGTGAAACACACAGCAGTGTTCTCAACCATTGATCACACTCTGCTTTAGAACAAGAAGCACGCTCTTGCTTTCTAGAGTCTCTAAGACAGCAGGAAATCTGAGTGTGCCGAGACAATAGATCGGTTTTTCGTACACTGACGGACCATATGTAGTCCAAATCTGCTTCTGAAACTGATACAAAGCACTGGTCCTCTAACATCCAATGCGTGTGTGTTAAGATGAGAATCGTGTTAGCTTCGTGAACGATGTAGTTCGTTTGAGCTGAAAAGTTACTGCCGTAACGTGAAACAAAGGCTTGCTTGTAGGAAGACACAGAGCCTGGGATTTAACTCCATTTCTAAAGGGAAACACACAGCATAGATCTCATCCATGGATCACACTCTGCTTTAGAGCAAGAAGCATGCTCTTGCTTTCTAGAGTCTCCAATACAGCAGGAAATCTGTGTGTGCCGAGACAATAGAACGGTTTTTTGAACACAGACGGACCATATGTAGTCCAAATCTGCTTCTGAAACTGATACAAAGTACTGGTCCTCTAACATCCAATGCTTGTCTGTTAAGATGAGAATCGTGTGAGCTTTGTGAACGATGTAGGTCGTTTGAGCTGTAAAGTAACTGCCCTTACCTGAAATGAATTCATGCATGTAGGAAGCCTCAGAGCCTGGGATTTAACTCCATTTCTGAAGTGAAACACACAACAGAATACTCATCTATTGATCAAAATCTGCTTTAGAGCAAGAAGCACGCTCTTGTTTTCTAGATTCTCTAAGACAGCAGGAAACGTGAGTGTGCTGAGAACAAAAGAACGGTGTTTCCTACACATAGGGACAATATCTAGTCCAAATCTGCTACTGAAACTGATACAAAGCACTGGTCCTCTAACATCCAATGCTTGTCTGTTAAGATGAGAATCGTGTTAGCTTCGTGAACGATGTAGTTCGTTTGAGCTGAAAAGTTACTGCCCTTACCTGAAACGAAGGCTTGCTTGTAGGAAGACACAGAGCCTGGGATTTATCTCCATTTCTGAAGGGAAACACACAGCATAGTTCTCATCCATGGATCACACTCTGCTTTAGAGCAAGAAGCATGCTCTTGCTTTCTAGAGTCTCTAATACAGCAGGAAACATGAGTGTGCTCAGAACAAAAGAACGGTGTTTCCTACAAATAGGGAACATATCTAGTTTAACTCTGGTCTGAAACTGAAACAAACCACAGGTCCTCTAACATCCCATGCTTGTCAGTTAAGATCTGAAACGAGTGAGCTTCGTGAACGATGTAGTTCCTTTGAGCTCTAAAGAAACTGCAATTACCTGAAAGGAAGTCTTGCTTGTAGGAAAACTCAGAGCCTGGGATTTAATTCCATTTCTGAAGTGAAACACACAGCAGTGTTCTCACCCATTGATCACACTCTGCTTTACAACAAGAAGCACGCTGTTGCTTTCTAGATTCTCTAAGACAGCAGGAAACCTGAGTGTGCTGAGAACAAAAGAATGGTGTTTCCTACACATACGGAACATATCTAGTTTAACTCTGCTTCTGAAACTGAAACAAACCACAGGTCCTCTCACATCCAATGCTTGTCAGGTAAGATCTGAAACGTGTGAGCTTCGTGAACGATGTAGTTCTTTTGAGGTATAAAGAATCTGCCCTTACCTGAAAGGAAGTCTGGCTTGTAGGAAGACCCAGAGCCTGGGATTTAACACCATTTCTGAAGTGAAACACACAGCAGTGTTCTCATCCATTGATCACACTCTGCTTTAGAACAAGAAGCACGCTCTTGCTTTCTAGAGTCTCTAAGACAGCAGGAAATCTGAGTGTGCCGAGACAATAGAACGGTTTTTCGTACATTAACGGCCCATATGTAGTCAAAATCTGCTTCTGAAACTGATACAACGCACTGGTCCTCTAACATCCAATGCTTGTCTGTTAAGATGAGAATCGTGTTAGCTTCGTGAACGATGTAGTTCGTTTGAGCTGAAAAGTTACTGCCCTTACCTGAAACGAAGGCTTGCTTGTAGGAAGACACAGAGCCTGGGATTTAACTCCATTTCTGAAGGGAAACACACAGCATAGTTCTCATCCATGTATCACACTCTGCTTTAGAGCAAGAAGCATGCTCTTGCTTTCTAGAGTCTCTAATACAGCAGGAAACATGAGTGTGCTCAGAACAAAAGAACGGTGTTTCCTACAAATATGGAACATATCTAGTTTAACTCCGGTTCGGAAACTGAAACAAACCACAGGTCCTCTAACATCCCATGCTTGTCAGGTAAGATCTGAAACGTGTGAGCTTCGTGAACGATGTAGTTACTTTGTGCTCTAAAGAAACTGCAATTACCTGAAAGGAAGTCTTGCTTGTAGGAAAAATCAGAGCCTGGGATTTAATTCCATTTCTGAAGTGAAACACACAGCATTGTTCTCACCCATTGATCACACTCTGGTTTAGAACAAGAAGCACGCTGTTGCTTTCTAGATTCTCTCAGACAGCAGGAAACCTGAGTGTGCTGAGAACAAAAGAATGGGGTATCCTACACATACGGAACATATATTTTTTAACTATGCTTCTGAAACTGAAACAAACCACAGGTCCCCTAACATCCAATGCTTGTCAGGTAAGATCTGAAACGTGTGAGCTTCGTGAACGATGTAGTTCTTTTGAGGTATAAAGAAACTGCCCTTACCTGAAAGGAAGTCTTGCTTGTAGGAAGACAGAGAGCCTGGGATTTAACTCCATTTCTGAAGTGAAACACACAGCAGTGTTCTCATCCATTGATCACACTCTGCTTTAGAACAAGAAGCACGCTCTTGCTTTCTAGAGTCTCTAAGACAGCAGGAAATCTGAGTGTGCCGAGACAATAGAACGGGTTTTCGTACACTGACGGACCATATGTAGTCCAAATCTGCTTCTGAAACTGATACAAAGTACTGGTCCTCTAACATCCAATGCTTGTCTGGTAAGATCCGATACATGTGAGCTTTGTGAACGATGTAGGTCGTTTGAGCTGTAAATTAACTGCCCTTACCTGAAATGAATTCATGCATGTAGGAAGCCTCAGAGCCTGGGATTTAACTCCATTTCTGAAGTGAAACACACAGCAGAATACTCATCTATTGATCAAATTCTGCTTTAGAGCAAGAAGCACGCTCTTGCTTTCTAGAGTCACTAAGACAGCAGGAAATCTGAGTGTGCCGAGACAATAGAACGGTTTTTCGTACATTGACGGACCATATGTAGTCCAAATCTGCTTCTGAAACTGATACAAAGCACTGGTCCTCTAACATCCAATGCGTGTCTGTTAAGATGAGAATCGTGTTAGCTTCGTGAACGATGTAGTTCGTTTGAGCTGAAAAGTTACTGCCCTTACCTGAAACGAAGGCTTGCTTGTAGGAAGACACAGAGCCTGGGATTTAACTCCATTTCTGAAGGGAAACACACAGCATAGTTCTCATCCATGGATCACACTCTGCTTTAGAGCAAGAAGCATGCTCTTGCTTTCTAGAGTCTCTAAAACAGCAGGAAACATGAGTGTGCACAGAACAAAAGAACGGTGTTTCCTACAAATATGGAACATATCTAGTTTAACTCCGGTTCTGAAACTGAAACAAACCACAGGTCCTCTAACATCCCATGCTTGTCAGGTAAGATCTGAAACGTGTGAGCTTCGTGAATGATGTAGTTACTTTGAGCTCTAAAGAAACTGCAATTACCTGAAAGGAAGTCTTGCTTGTAGGAAAACTCAGAGCCTGGGATTTAATTCCATTTCTGAAGTGAAACACACAGCATTGTTCTCACCCATGGATCACACTCTGCTTTAGAGCAAGAAGCATGCTCTTGCATTCTAGATTCTCTAATACAGCAGGAAAACTGAGTGTGCTCAGAAAAAAAGAACTGTGTTTCCTACACATACGGACCTTATCTAGTCCAACTCTGCTTCTGAAACTGATACAAAGCACTGGTCCTCTAACATCCAATGCTTGTCAGGGAAGATAAAAAACGTGTGAGTTAAATGAACGATGTAGTTCGTTTGAGCTGTAAAGTAAATGCACTTACCTGAAATAAAGTCTTGCATGTAGGAAGACTCAGAGCCTGGGATTTAACTCCATTTCTGAAGTGAAACACACAGCAGAGTTCTCATCCATTGATCACACTCTGCTTTAGAGCAAGAAGAACGCTCTTGCTTTCTAGAGTCTCTAAGACAGCATGAAACGTGAGTGTGCTGAGAACAAATGAACCTTGTTTCCTACACATACGGACCATATCTAGTCCAACTCTGCTTCTGAAACTGATACAAAGCACTGGTCCTCTAACATCCAATGCTTGTCATTTAAGATGAGAAACGTGTGAGCTTCGTGAACGATGTAGTTCGTTTGAGCTGAAAAGTTACTGCCCTTACCTGAAACGAAGGCTTGCTTGTAGGAAGACACAGAGCCTGGGATTTAACTCCATTTCTGAAGAGAAACACACAGCATAGTTGTCATCCATGGATCACAATCTGCTTTAGAGCAAGAAGCATGCTCTTGCTTTCTAGAGTCTCTAATACAGCAGGAAAACTGAGTGTGCTCAGAACAAAAGAACGGTATTTCCTACACATACGGAACATATCTAGTTTAACTCTGCTTCTGAAACTGAAACAAACCACAAGTCCTCTAACATTCAATGCTTGTCATGTAAGATCTGAAACGTGTGAGCTTCGTGAACGATGTAGTTACTTTGAGCTCTAAAGAAACTGCAATTACCTGAAAGGAAGTCTTGCTTGTAGGAAAACTCAGAGCCTGGGATTTAATTCCATTTCTGAAGTGAAACACACAGCATTGTTCTCACCCATTGATCACACTCTGCTTTAGAACAAGAAGCACGCTGTTGCTTTCTAGATTCTCTCAGACAGCAGGAAACCTGAGTGTGCTGAGAACAAAAGAATGGTGTTTCCTACACATACGGACCATATCTAGTCCAACTCTGCTTCTGAAACTCATACAAACCACTGGTCCTCTAACATGCAATGCTTGTCAGTTAAGATGAGAAACGTGTGAGCTTCGTGAAAGTTGTAGTTCGTTTGAGCTGAAAAGTGACTGCCCTTACCTGAAACGAAGTCTTGCTTGTAGGAAGACACAGAGCCTGGGATTTAACTCCATTTCTGAAGTGAAACACACAGCAGTGTTCTCATCCATTGATCACACTCTGCTTTAGAACAAGAAGCACGCTCTTGCTTTCTAGAGTCTCTAAGACAGCAGGAAATCTGAGTGTGCCGAGACAATAGAACGGTTTTTCATACACTGACGGACCATATGTAGTCCAAATCTGCTTCTGAAACTGATAAAAAGTACTGGTCCTCTAACATCCAATGCTTGTCTGGTAAGATCCGATACGTGTGAGCTTTGTGAACGATGTAGGTCGTTTGAGCTGTAAAGTAACTGCCCTTACCTGAAATGAATTCATGCATGTAGGAAGCCTCAGAGCCTGGGATTTAACTCCATTTCTGAAGTGAAACACACAGCAGAATACTCATCTATTGATCAAATTCTGCTTTAGAGCAAGAAGCACGCTCTTGCTTTCTAGAGTCACTAAGACAGCAGGAAATCTGAGTGTGCCGAGACAATAGAACGGTTTTTCGTACAATGACGGACCATATGTAGTCCAAATCTGCTTCTGAAACTCATACAAAGCACTGGTCCTCTAGCATCCAATGTGTGTCTGTTAAGATGAGAATCGTGTTAGCTTCGTGAATGATGTAGTTCGTTTGAGCTGAAAAGTTACTGCCCTTACGTGAAACAAAGGCTTGCTTGTAGGAAGACACAGAGCCTGGGATTTAACTCCATTTCTGAAGGGAAACACACAGCATAGATCTCATCCATGGATCACACTCTGCTTTAGAGCAAGAAGCATGCTCTTGCTTTCTAGAGTCTCTAATACAGCAGAAAATCTGTGTGTGCCGAGACAATAGAACGGTTTTTCGTACACAGACGGACCATATGTAGTCCAAATCTGCTTCTGAAACTGATACAAAGTACTGGTCCTCTAACATCCAATGCTTGTCTGTTAAGATGAGAATCGTGTGAGCTTTGTGAACGATGTAGGTTGTTTGAGCTGTAAAGTAACTGCCCTTACCTGAAATGAATTCATGCATGTAGGAAGCCTCAGAGCCTGGGATTTAACTCCATTTGTGAAGTGAAACACACAGCAGAATTCTCATCTATTGATCAAAATCTGCTTTAGAGCAAGAAGCACGCTCTTGCTTTCTAGATTCTCTAAGACAGCAGGAAACGTGAGTGTGCTGAGAACAAAAGAGCGGTGTTTCCTACACATACGGACCATATCTAGTCCAAATCTGCTACTGAAACTGATACAAAGCACTGGTCCTCTAACATGCAATGCTTGTCAGTTAAGATGAGAAACTTGTGAGCTTCGTGAACGATGTAGTTCGTTTGAGCTGAAAAGTTACTGCCCTTACCTGAAACGAAGGCTTGCTTGTAGGAAGACACAGAGCCTGGGATTTAACTCCATTTCTGAAGGGAAACACACAGCATAGTTGTCACCCATGGATCACACTCTGCTTTAGAGCAAGAAGCATGCTCTTGCTTTCTAGAGTCTCTAATACAGCAGGAAACATGAGTGTGCTCAGAACAAAAGAACGGTGTTTCCTACAAATACGGAACATATCTAGTTTAACTCTGCTTCTGAAACTGAAACAAACCACAGGTCCTCTAACATCCAATGCTTGTCAGGTAAGATCCAAAACGTGTGAGCTTCGTGAACTATGTAGTTCTTTTGAGGTATAAAGAAACTGACCTTACCTGAAAGGAAGTCTTGCTTGTAGGAAGACACAGAGCCTGGGATTTAACTCCATTTCTGAAGTGAAACACACAGCAGTGTTCTCAACCATTGATCACACTCTGCTTTAGAACAAGAAGCACGCTCTTGCTTTCTAGAGTCTCTAAGACAGCAGGAAATCTGAGTGTGCCGAGACAATAGAACGGTTTTTCGTACAATGACGGACCATATGTAGTCCAAATCTGCTTCTGAAACTGATACAAAGCACTGGTCCTCTAACATCCAATGCGTGTCTGTTAAGATGAGAATCGTGTTAGCTTCGTGAACGATGTAGTTCGTTTGAGCTGAAAAGTTACTGCCCTTACCTGAAACGAAGGCTTGCTTGTAGGAAGACACAGAGCCTGGGATTTAACTCCATTTCTGAAGGGAAACACACAGCATAGTTCTCATCCATGGATCACACTCTGCTTTAGAGCAAGAAGCATGCTCTTGCTTTCTAGAGTCTCTAAAACAGCAGGAAACATGAGTGTGCACAGAACAAAAGAACGGTGTTTCCTACAAATATGGAACATATCTAGTTTAACTCCGGTTCTGAAACTGAAACAAACCACAGGTCTTCTAACATCCCATGCTTGTCAGGTAAGATCTGAAACGTGTGAGCTTCGTGAATGATGTAGTTACTTTGAGCTCTAAAGAAACTGCAATTACCTGAAAGGAAGTCTTGCTTGTAGGAAAACTCAGAGCCTGGGATTTAATTCCATTTCTGAAGTGAAACACACAGCATTGTTCTCACCCATGGATCACACTCTGCTTTAGAGCAAGAAGCATGCTCTTGCATTCTAGATTCTCTAATACAGCAGGAAAACTGAGTGTGCTCAGAAAAAAAGAACTGTGTTTCCTACACATACGGACCTTATCTAGTCCAACTCTGCTTCTGAAACTGATACAAAGCACTGGTCCTCTAACATCCAATGCTTGTCAGGGAAGATAAAAAACGTGTGAGTTAAATGAACGATGTAGTTCGTTTGAGCTGTAAAGTAAATGCACTTACCTGAAATAAAGTCTTGCATGTAGGAAGACTCAGAGCCTGGGATTTAACTCCATTTCTGAAGTGAAACACACAGCAGAGTTCTCATCCATTGATCACACTCTGCTTTAGAGCAAGAAGAACGCTCTTGCTTTCTAGAGTCTCTAAGACAGCATGAAACGTGAGTGTGCTGAGAACAAATGAACCTTGTTTCCTACACATACGGACCATATCTAGTCCAACTCTGCTTCTGAAACTGATACAAAGCACTGGTCCTCTAACATCCAATGCTTGTCATTTAAGATGAGAAACGTGTGAGCTTCGTGAACGATGTAGTTCGTTTGAGCTGAAAAGTTACTGCCCTTACCTGAAACGAAGGCTTGCTTGTAGGAAGACACAGAGCCTGGGATTTAACTCCATTTCTGAAGAGAAACACACAGCATAGTTGTCATCCATGGATCACAATCTGCTTTAGAGCAAGAAGCATGCTCTTGCTTTCTAGAGTCTCTAATACAGCAGGAAAACTGAGTGTGCTCAGAACAAAAGAACGGTATTTCCTACACATATGGAACATATCTAGTTTAACTCTGCTTCTGAAACTGAAACAAACCACAAGTCCTCTAACATTCAATGCTTGTCATGTAAGATCTGAAACGTGTGAGCTTCGTGAACGATGTAGTTACTTTGAGCTCTAAAGAAACTGCAATTACCTGAAAGGAAGTCTTGCTTGTAGGAAAACTCAGAGCCTGGGATTTAATTCCATTTCTGAAGTGAAACACACAGCATTGTTCTCACCCATTGATCACACTCTGCTTTAGAACAAGAAGCACGCTGTTGCTTTCTAGATTCTCTCAGACAGCAGGAAACCTGAGTGTGCTGAGAAGAAAAGAATGGTGTTTCCTACACATACGGACCATATCTAGTCCAACTCTGCTTCTGAAACTCATACAAACCACTGGTCCTCTAACATGCAATGCTTGTCAGTTAAGATGAGAAACGTGTGAGCTTCGTGAAAGTTGTAGTTCGTTTGAGCTGAAAAGTGACTGCCCTTACCTGAAACGAAGTCTTGCTTGTAGGAAGACACAGAGCCTGGGATTTAACTCCATTTCTGAAGTGAAACACACAGCAGTGTTCTCATCCATTGATCACACTCTGCTTTAGAACAAGAAGCACGCTCTTGCTTTCTAGAGTCTCTAAGACAGCAGGAAATCTGAGTGTGCCGAGACAATAGAACGGTTTTTCATACACTGACGGACCATATGTAGTCCAAATCTGCTTCTGAAACTGATAAAAAGTACTGGTCCTCTAACATCCAATGCTTGTCTGGTAAGATCCGATACGTGTGAGCTTTGTGAACGATGTAGGTCGTTTGAGCTGTAAAGTAACTGCCCTTACCTGAAATGAATTCATGCATGTAGGAAGCCTCAGAGCCTAGGATTTAACTCCATTTCTGAAGTGAAACACACAGCAGAATACTCATCTATTGATCAAATTCTGCTTTAGAGCAAGAAGCACGCTCTTGCTTTCTAGAGTCACTAAGACAGCAGGAAATCTGAGTGTGCCGAGACAATAGAACGGTTTTTCGTACAATGACGGACCATATGTAGTCCAAATCTGCTTCTGAAACTCATACAAAGCACTGGTCCTCTAGCATCCAATGTGTGTCTGTTAAGATGAGAATCGTGTTAGCTTCGTGAATGATGTAGTTCGTTTGAGCTGAAAAGTTACTGCCCTTACGTGAAACAAAGGCTTGCTTGTAGGAAGACACAGAGCCTGGGATTTAACTCCATTTCTGAAGGGAAACACACAGCATAGATCTCATCCATGGATCACACTCTGCTTTAGAGCAAGAAGCATGCTCTTGCTTTCTAGAGTCTCTAATACAGCAGAAAATCTGTGTGTGCCGAGACAATAGAACGGTTTTTCGTACACAGACGGACCATATGTAGTCCAAATCTGCTTCTGAAACTGATACAAAGTACTGGTCCTCTAACATCCAATGCTTGTCTGTTAAGATGAGAATCGTGTGAGCTTTGTGAACGATGTAGGTTGTTTGAGCTGTAAAGTAACTGCCCTTACCTGAAATGAATTCATGCATGTAGGAAGCCTCAGAGCCTGGGATTTAACTCCATTTGTGAAGTGAAACACACAGCAGAATTCTCATCTATTGATCAAAATCTGCTTTAGAGCAAGAAGCACGCTCTTGCTTTCTAGATTCTCTAAGACAGCAGGAAACGTGAGTGTGCTGAGAACAAAAGAGCGGTGTTTCCTACACATACGGACCATATCTAGTCCAAATCTGCTACTGAAACTGATACAAAGCACTGGTCCTCTAACATGCAATGCTTGTCAGTTAAGATGAGAAACTTGTGAGCTTCGTGAACGATGTAGTTCGTTTGAGCTGAAAAGTTACTGCCCTTACCTGAAACGAAGGCTTGCTTGTAGGAAGACACAGAGCCTGGGATTTAACTCCATTTCTGAAGGGAAACACACAGCATAGTTGTCACCCATGGATCACACTCTGCTTTAGAGCAAGAAGCATGCTCTTGCTTTCTAGAGTCTCTAATACAGCAGGAAACATGAGTGTGCTCAGAACAAAAGAACGGTGTTTCCTACAAATACGGAACATATCTAGTTTAACTCTGCTTCTGAAACTGAAACAAACCACAGGTCCTCTAACATCCAATGCTTGTCAGGTAAGATCCAAAACGTGTGAGCTTCGTGAACTATGTAGTTCTTTTGAGGTATAAAGAAACTGACCTTACCTGAAAGGAAGTCTTGCTTGTAGGAAGACACAGAGCCTGGGATTTAACTCCATTTCTGAAGTGAAACACACAGCAGTGTTCTCAACCATTGATCACACTCTGCTTTAGAACAAGAAGCACGCTCTTGCTTTCTAGAGTCTCTAAGACAGCAGGAAATCTGAGTGTGCCGAGACAATAGAACGGTTTTTCGTACACTGACGGACCATATGTAGTCCAAATCTGCTTCTGAAACTGATACAAAGCACTGGTCCTCTAACATCCAATGCGTGTGTGTTAAGATGAGAATCGTGTTAGCTTCGTGAACGATGTAGTTCGTTTGAGCTGAAAAGTTACTGCCGTAACGTGAAACAAAGGCTTGCTTGGAGGAAGACACAGAGCCTGGGATTTAACTCCATTTCTAAAGGGAAACACACAGCATAGATCTCATCCATGGATCACACTCTGCTTTAGAGCAAGAAGCATGCTCTTGCTTTCTAGAGTCTCCAATACAGCAGGAAATCTGTGTGTGCCGAGACAATAGAACGGTTTTTTGAACACAGACGGACCATATGTAGTCCAAATCTGCTTCTGAAACTGATACAAAGTACTGGTCCTCTAACATCCAATTCTTGTCTGTTAAGATGAGAATTGTGTGAGCTTTGTGAACGATGTAGGTCGTTTGAGCTGTAAAGTAACTGCCCTTACCTGAAATGAATTCATGCATGTAGGAAGCCTCAGAGCCTGGGATTTAACTCCATTTCTGAAGTGAAACACACAACAGAATACTCATCTATTGATCAAAATCTGCTTTAGAGCAAGAAGCACGCTCTTGTTTTCTAGATTCTCTAAGACAGCAGGAAACGTGAGTGTGCTGAGAACAAAAGAACGGTGTTTCCTACACATAGGGACAATATCTAGTCCAAATCTGCTACTGAAACTGATACAAAGCACTGGTCCTCTAACATCCAATGCTTGTCTGTTAAGATGAGAATCGTGTTAGCTTCGTGAACGATGTAGTTCGTTTGAGCTGAAAAGTTACTGCCCTTACCTGAAACGAAGGCTTGCTTGTAGGAAGACACAGAGACTGGGATTTAACTCCATTTCTGAAGGGAAACACAGCATAGTTCTCATCCATGGATCACACTCTGCTTTAGAGCAAGAAGCATGCTCTTGCTTTCTAGAGTCTCTAATACAGCAGGAAACATGAGTGTGCTCAGAACAAAAGAACGGTATTTCCTACACATACGGAACATATCTAGTTTAACTCTGCTTCTGAAACTGAAACAAACCACAAGTCCTCTAACATCCAATGCTTGTCATGTAAGATCTGAAACGTGTGAGCTTCGTGAACGATGTAGTTACTTTGAGCTCTAAAGAAACTGCAATTACCTGAAAGGAAGTCTTGCTTGTAGGAAAACTCAGAGCCTGGGATTTAATTCCATTTCTGAAGTGAAACACACAGCATTGTTCTCACCCATTGATCACACTCTGCTTTAGAACAAGAAGCACGCTGTTGCTTTCTAGATTCTCTCAGACAGCAGGAAACCTGAGTGTGCTGAGAACAAAAGAATGGGGTATCCTACACATACGGAACATATATTTTTTAACTATGCTTCTGAAACTGAAACAAACCACAGGTCCTCTAACATCCAATGCTTGTCAGGTAAGATCTGAAACGTGTGAGCTTCGTGAACGATGTAGTTCTTTTGAGGTATAAAGAAACTGCCCTTACCTGAAAGGAAGTCTTGCTTGTAGGAAGACAGAGAGCCTGGGATTTAACTCCATTTCTGAAGTGAAACACACAGCAGTGTTCTCATCCATTGATCACACTCTGCTTTAGAACAAGAAGCACGCTCTTGCTTTCTAGAGTCTCTAAGACAGCAGGAAATCTGAGTGTGCCGAGACAATAGAACGGGTTTTCGTACACTGACGGACCATATGTAGTCCAAATCTGCTTCTGAAACTGATACAAAGTACTGGTCCTCTAACATCCAATGCTTGTCTGGTAAGATCCGATACATGTGAGCTTTGTGAACGATGTAGGTCGTTTGAGCTGTAAATTAACTGCCCTTACCTGAAATGAATTCATGCATGTAGGAAGCCTCAGAGCCTGGGATTTAACTCCATTTCTGAAGTGAAACACACAGCAGAATACTCATCTATTGATCAAATTCTGCTTTAGAGCAAGAAGCACGCTCTTGCTTTCTAGAGTCACTAAGACAGCAGGAAATCTGAGTGTGCCGAGACAATAGAACGGTTTTTCGTACAAAGACGGACCATATGTAGTCCAAATCTGCTTCTGAAACTGATACAAAGCACTGGTCCTCTAACATCCAATGCGTGTCTGTTAAGATGAGAATCGTGTTAGCTTCGTGAACGATGTAGTTCGTTTGAGCTGAAAAGTTACTGCCCTTACCTGAAACGAAGGCTTGCTTGTAGGAAGACACAGAGCCTGGGATTTAACTCCATTTCTGAAGGGAAACACACAGCATAGTTCTCATCCATGGATCACACTCTGCTTTAGAGCAAGAAGCATGCTCTTGCTTTCTAGAGTCTCTAAAACAGCAGGAAACATGAGTGTGCACAGAACAAAAGAACGGTGTTTCCTACAAATATGGAACATATCTAGTTTAACTCCGGTTCTGAAACTGAAACAAACCACAGGTCCTCTAACATCCCATGCTTGTCAGGTAAGATCTGAAACGTGTGAGCTTCGTGAATGATGTAGTTACTTTGAGCTCTAAAGAAACTGCAATTACCTGAAAGGAAGTCTTGCTTGTAGGAAAACTCAGAGCCTGGGATTTAATTCCATTTCTGAAGTGAAACACACAGCATTGTTCTCACCCATGGATCACACTCTGCTTTAGAGCAAGAAGCATGCTCTTGCATTCTAGATTCTCTAATACAGCAGGAAAACTGAGTGTGCTCAGAAAAAAAGAACTGTGTTTCCTACACATACGGACCTTATCTAGTCCAACTCTGCTTCTGAAACTGATACAAAGCACTGGTCCTCTAACATCCAATGCTTGTCAGGGAAGATAAAAAACGTGTGAGTTAAATGAACGATGTAGTTCTTTTGAGCTGTAAAGTAAATGCACTTACCTGAAATAAAGTCTTGCATGTAGGAAGACTCAGAGCCTGGGATTTAACTCCATTTCTGAAGTGAAACACACAGCAGAGTTCTCATCCATTGATCACACTCTGCTTTAGAGCAAGAAGAACGCTCTTGCTTTCTAGAGTCTCTAAGACAGCATGAAACGTGAGTGTGCTGAGAACAAATGAACCTTGTTTCCTACACATACGGACCATATCTAGTCCAACTCTGCTTCTGAAACTGATACAAAGCACTGGTCCTCTAACATCCAATGCTTGTCATTTAAGATGAGAAACGTGTGAGCTTCGTGAACGATGTAGTTCGTTTGAGCTGAAAAGTTACTGCCCTTACCTGAAACGAAGGCTTGCTTGTAGGAAGACACAGAGCCTGGGATTTAACTCCATTTCTGAAGAGAAACACACAGCATAGTTGTCATCCATGGATCACAATCTGCTTTAGAGCAAGAAGCATGCTCTTGCTTTCTAGAGTCTCTAATACAGCAGGAAAACTGAGTGTGCTCAGAACAAAAGAACGGTATTTCCTACACATACGGAACATATCTAGTTTAACTCTGCTTCTGAAACTGAAACAAACCACAAGTCCTCTAACATTCAATGCTTGTCATGTAAGATCTGAAACGTGTGAGCTTCGTGAACGATGTAGTTACTTTGAGCTCTAAAGAAACTGCAATTACCTGAAAGGAAGTCTTGCTTGTAGGAAAACTCAGAGCCTGGGATTTAATTCCATTTCTGAAGTGAAACACACAGCATTGTTCTCACCCATTGATCACACTCTGCTTTAGAACAAGAAGCACGCTGTTGCTTTCTAGATTCTCTCAGACAGCAGGAAACCTGAGTGTGCTGAGAACAAAAGAATGGTGTTTCCTACACATACGGACCATATCTAGTCCAACTCTGCTTCTGAAACTCATACAAACCACTGGTCCTCTAACATGCAATGCTTGTCAGTTAAGATGAGAAACGTGTGAGCTTCGTGAAAGTTGTAGTTCGTTTGAGCTGAAAAGTGACTGCCCTTACCTGAAACGAAGTCTTGCTTGTAGGAAGACACAGAGCCTGGGATTTAACTCCATTTCTGAAGTGAAACACACAGCAGTGTTCTCATCCATTGATCACACTCTGCTTTAGAACAAGAAGCACGCTCTTGCTTTCTAGAGTCTCTAAGACAGCAGGAAATCTGAGTGTGCCGAGACAATAGAACGGTTTTTCATACACTGACGGACCATATGTAGTCCAAATCTGCTTCTGAAACTGATAAAAAGTACTGGTCCTCTAACATCCAATGCTTGTCTGGTAAGATCCGATACGTGTGAGCTTTGTGAACGATGTAGGTCGTTTGAGCTGTAAAGTAACTGCCCTTACCTGAAATGAATTCATGCATGTAGGAAGCCTCAGAGCCTGGGATTTAACCCCATTTCTGAAGTGAAACACACAGCAGAATACTCATCTATTGATCAAATTCTGCTTTAGAGCAAGAAGCACGCTCTTGCTTTCTAGAGTCACTAAGACAGCAGGAAATCTGAGTGTGCCGAGACAATAGAACGGTTTTTCGTACAATGACGGACCATATGTAGTCCAAATCTGCTTCTGAAACTCATACAAAGCACTGGTCCTCTAGCATCCAATGTGTGTCTGTTAAGATGAGAATCGTGTTAGCTTCGTGAATGATGTAGTTCGTTTGAGCTGAAAAGTTACTGCCCTTACGTGAAACAAAGGCTTGCTTGTAGGAAGACACAGAGCCTGGGATTTAACTCCATTTCTGAAGGGAAACACACAGCATAGATCTCATCCATGGATCACACTCTGCTTTAGAGCAAGAAGCATGCTCTTGCTTTCTAGAGTCTCTAATACAGCAGAAAATCTGTGTGTGCCGAGACAATAGAACGGTTTTTCGTACACAGACGGACCATATGTAGTCCAAATCTGCTTCTGAAACTGATACAAAGTACTGGTCCTCTAACATCCAATGCTTGTCTGTTAAGATGAGAATCGTGTGAGCTTTGTGAACGATGTAGGTTGTTTGAGCTGTAAAGTAACTGCCCTTACCTGAAATGAATTCATGCATGTAGGAAGCCTCAGAGCCTGGGATTTAACTCCATTTGTGAAGTGAAACACACAGCAGAATTCTCATCTATTGATCAAAATCTGCTTTAGAGCAAGAAGCACGCTCTTGCTTTCTAGATTCTCTAAGACAGCAGGAAACGTGAGTGTGCTGAGAACAAAAGAGCGGTGTTTCCTACACATACGGACCATATCTAGTCCAAATCTGCTACTGAAACTGATACAAAGCACTGGTCCTCTAACATGCAATGCTTGTCAGTTAAGATGAGAAACTTGTGAGCTTCGTGAACGATGTAGTTCGTTTGAGCTGAAAAGTTACTGCCCTTACCTGAAACGAAGGCTTGCTTGTAGGAAGACACAGAGCCTGGGATTTAACTCCATTTCTGAAGGGAAACACACAGCATAGTTGTCACCCATGGATCACACTCTGCTTTAGAGCAAGAAGCATGCTCTTGCTTTCTAGAGTCTCTAATACAGCAGGAAACATGAGTGTGCTCAGAACAAAAGAACGGTGTTTCCTACAAATACGGAACATATCTAGTTTAACTCTGCTTCTGAAACTGAAACAAACCACAGGTCCTCTAACATCCAATGCTTGTCAGGTAAGATCCAAAACGTGTGAGCTTCGTGAACTATGTAGTTCTTTTGAGGTATAAAGAAACTGACCTTACCTGAAAGGAAGTCTTGCTTGTAGGAAGACACAGAGCCTGGGATTTAACTCCATTTCTGAAGTGAAACACACAGCAGTGTTCTCAACCATTGATCACACTCTGCTTTAGAACAAGAAGCACGCTCTTGCTTTCTAGAGTCTCTAAGACAGCAGGAAATCTGAGTGTGCCGAGACAATAGAACGGTTTTTCGTACACTGACGGACCATATGTAGTCCAAATCTGCTTCTGAAACTGATACAAAGCACTGGTCCTCTAACATCCAATGCGTGTGTGTTAAGATGAGAATCGTGTTAGCTTCGTGAACGATGTAGTTCGTTTGAGCTGAAAAGTTACTGCCGTAACGTGAAACAAAGGCTTGCTTGTAGGAAGACACAGAGCCTGGGATTTAACTCCATTTCTAAAGGGAAACACACAGCATAGATCTCATCCATGGATCACACTCTGCTTTAGAGCAAGAAGCATGCTCTTGCTTTCTAGAGTCTCCAATACAGCAGGAAATCTGTGTGTGCCGAGACAATAGAACGGTTTTTTGAACACAGACGGACCATATGTAGTCCAAATCTGCTTCTGAAACTGATACAAAGTACTGGTCCTCTAACATCCAATTCTTGTCTGTTAAGATGAGAATTGTGTGAGCTTTGTGAACGATGTAGGTCGTTTGAGCTGTAAAGTAACTGCCCTTACCTGAAATGAATTCATGCATGTAGGAAGCCTCAGAGCCTGGGATTTAACTCCATTTCTGAAGTGAAACACACAACAGAATACTCATCTATTGATCAAAATCTGCTTTAGAGCAAGAAGCACGCTCTTGTTTTCTAGATTCTCTAAGACAGCAGGAAACGTGAGTGTGCTGAGAACAAAAGAACGGTGTTTCCTACACATAGGGACAATATCTAGTCCAAATCTGCTACTGAAACTGATACAAAGCACTGGTCCTCTAACATCCAATGCTTGTCTGTTAAGATGAGAATCGTGTTAGCTTCGTGAACGATGTAGTTCGATTGAGCTGAAAAGTTACTGCCCTTACCTGAAACGAAGGCTTGCTTGTAGGAAGACACAGAGACTGGGATTTAACTCCATTTCTGAAGGGAAACACAGCATAGTTCTCATCCATGGATCACACTCTGCTTTAGAGCAAGAAGCATGCTCTTGCTTTCTAGAGTCTCTAATACAGCAGGAAACATGAGTGTGCTCAGAACAAAAGAACGGTATTTCCTACACATACGGAACATATCTAGTTTAACTCTGCTTCTGAAACTGAAACAAACCACAAGTCCTCTAACATCCAATGCTTGTCATGTAAGATCTGAAACGTGTGAGCTTCGTGAACGATGTAGTTACTTTGAGCTCTAAAGAAACTGCAATTACCTGAAAGGAAGTCTTGCTTGTAGGAAAACTCAGAGCCTGGGATTTAATTCCATTTCTGAAGTGAAACACACAGCATTGTTCTCACCCATTGATCACACTCTGCTTTAGAACAAGAAGCACGCTGTTGCTTTCTAGATTCTCTCAGACAGCAGGAAACCTGAGTGTGCTGAGAACAAAAGAATGGGGTATCCTACACATACGGAACATATATTTTTTAACTATGCTTCTGAAACTGAAACAAACCACAGGTCCTCTAACATCCAATGCTTGTCAGGTAAGATCTGAAACGTGTGAGCTTCGTGAACGATGTAGGTCTTTTGAGGTATAAAGAAACTGCCCTTACCTGAAAGGAAGTCTTGCTTGTAGGAAGACAGAGAGCCTGGGATTTAACTCCATTTCTGAAGTGAAACACACAGCAGTGTTCTCATCCATTGATCACACTCTGCTTTAGAACAAGAAGCACGCTCTTGCTTTCTAGAGTCTCTAAGACAGCAGGAAATCTGAGTGTGCCGAGACAATAGAACGGGTTTTCGTACACTGACGGACCATATGTAGTCCAAATCTGCTTCTGAAACTGATACAAAGTACTGGTCCTCTAACATCCAATGCTTGTCTGGTAAGATCCGATACATGTGAGCTTTGTGAACGATGTAGGTCGTTTGAGCTGTAAATTAACTGCCCTTACCTGAAATGAATTCATGCATGTAGGAAGCCTCAGAGCCTGGGATTTAACTCCATTTCTGAAGTGAAACACACAGCAGAATACTCATCTATTGATCAAATTCTGCTTTAGAGCAAGAAGCACGCTCTTGCTTTCTAGAGTCACTAAGACAGCAGGAAATCTGAGTGTGCCGAGACAATAGAACGGTTTTTCGTACAATGACGGACCATATGTAGTCCAAATCTGCTTCTGAAACTGATACAAAGCACTGGTCCTCTAACATCCAATGCGTGTCTGTTAAGATGAGAATCGTGTTAGCTTCGTGAACGATGTAGTTCGTTTGAGCTGAAAAGTTACTGCCCTTACGTGAAACAAAGGCTTGCTTGTAGGACACACAGAGCCTGGGATTTAACTCCATTTCTGAAGTGAAACACACAGCATAGATCTCATACATGGATCACACTCTGCTTTAGAACTCGAAGCACGCTGTTGCTTTCTAGATTCTCTAAGACAGCAGGAAACCTGAGTGTGCTGAGAACAAAAGAACGGTGTTTCCTACACATACAGACCGTATCTAGTCCAACTCTGCTTCTGAAACTCATACAAAGCACTGGTCCTCTAATCTCCAATGCTTGTCTGTTAAGATGAGAAACGTGTGAGCTTCGTGAGCGATGTAGTTCGTTTGACCTGTAAAGTAACTGCCCTTACCTGAAACGAAGTCTTGCTTGTAGGAAGACACAGAGCCTGGGATTAACCTCTATTTCTGATGGGAAACACACAGCATAGTTCTCATCCATGGATCACACTCTGCTTTAGAGCAAGAAGCATGCTCTTGCTTTCTAGAGTCTCTAATACAGTAGGAAAACTGAGTGTGCTCAGAACAAAAGAATGGTGTTTCCTACACATACGGACCTTATCTAGTCCAACTCTGCTTCTGAAACTGATACAAAGCACTGGTCCTCTAACATCCAATGCTTGTCAGGTACGATCAAAAATGTGTGAGTTTCATGAACGATGTAGTTCGTTTGAGCTGTAAAGTAAATGCACTTACTTGAAATAAAGTCTTGCATATAGGAAGAAACAGAGCCTGGGATTTAACTCCATTTCTGAAGTGAAACACACAGCAGAGTTCTCATCCATTGATCACACTCTGCTTTAGAGCAAGAAGAACGCTCTTGCTTTCTAGAGTCTCTAAGACAGCATGAAACGTGAGTGTGCTGAGAACAAATGAACCTTGTTTCCTACACATACGGACCATATCTAGTCCAACTCTGCTTCTGAAACTGATACAAAGCACTGGTCCTCTAACATCCAATGCTTGTCATTTAAGATGAGAAACGTGTGAGCTTCGTGAACGATGTAGTTCGTTTGAGCTGAAAAGTTACTGCCCTTACCTGAAACGAAGGCTTGCTTGTAGGAAGACACAGAGCCTGGGATTTAACTCCATTTCTGAAGAGAAACACACAGCATAGTTGTCATCCATGGATCACAATCTGCTTTAGAGCAAGAAGCATGCTCTTGCTTTCTAGAGTCTCTAATACAGCAGGAAAACTGAGTGTGCTCAGAACAAAAGAACGGTATTTCCTACACATACGGAACATATCTAGTTTAACTCTGCTTCTGAAACTGAAACAAACCACAAGTCCTCTAACATTCAATGCTTGTCATGTAAGATCTGAAACGTGTGAGCTTCGTGAACGATGTAGTTACTTTGAGCTCTAAAGAAACTGCAATTACCTGAAAGGAAGTCTTGCTTGTAGGAAAACTCAGAGCCTGGGATTTAATTCCATTTCTGAAGTGAAACACACAGCATTGTTCTCACCCATTGATCACACTCTGCTTTAGAACAAGAAGCACGCTGTTGCTTTCTAGATTCTCTCAGACAGCAGGAAACCTGAGTGTGCTGAGAACAAAAGAATGGTGTTTCCTACACATACGGACCATATCTAGTCCAACTCTGCTTCTGAAACTCATACAAACCACTGGTCCTCTAACATGCAATGCTTGTCAGTTAAGATGAGAAACGTGTGAGCTTCGTGAAAGTTGTAGTTCGTTTGAGCTGAAAAGTGACTGCCCTTACCTGAAACGAAGTCTTGCTTGTAGGAAGACACAGAGCCTGGGATTTAACTCCATTTCTGAAGTGAAACACACAGCAGTGTTCTCATCCATTGATCACACTCTGCTTTAGAACAAGAAGCACACTCTTGCTTTCTAGAGTCTCTAAGACAGCAGGAAATTTGAGTGTGCCAAGACAATAGAACGGTTTTTCATACACTGACGGACCATATGTAGTCCAAATCTGCTTCTGAAACTGATAAAAAGTACTGGTCCTCTAACATCCAATGCTTGTCTGGTAAGATCCAATACGTGTGAGCTTTGTGAACGATGTAGGTCGTTTGAGCTGTAAAGTAACTGCCCTTACCTGAAATGAATTCATGCATGTAGGAAGCCTCAGAGCCTGGGATTTAACTCCATTTCTGAAGTGAAACACACAGCAGAATACTCATCTATTGATCAAATTCTGCTTTAGAGCAAGAAGCACGCTCTTGCTTTCTAGAGTCACTAAGACAGCAGGAAATCTGAGTGTGCCGAGACAATAGAACGGTTTTTCGTACAATGACGGACCATATGTAGTCCAAATCTGCTTCTGAAACTCATACAAAGCACTGGTCCTCTAGCATCCAATGTGTGTCTGTTAAGATGAGAATCGTGTTAGCTTCGTGAATGATGTAGTTCGTTTGAGCTGAAAAGTTACTGCCCTTACGTGAAACAAAGGCTTGCTTGTAGGAAGACACAGAGCCTGGGATTTAACTCCATTTCTGAAGGGAAACACACAGCATAGATCTCATCCATGGATCACACTCTGCTTTAGAGCAAGAAGCATGCTCTTGCTTTCTAGAGTCTCTAATACAGCAGAAAATCTGTGTGTGCCGAGACAATAGAACGGTTTTTCGTACACAGACGGACCATATGTAGTCCAAATCTGCTTCTGAAACTGATACAAAGTACTGGTCCTCTAACATCCAATGCTTGTCTGTTAAGATGAGAATCGTGTGAGCTTTGTGAACGATGTAGGTTGTTTGAGCTGTAAAGTAACTGCCCTTACCTGAAATGAATTCATGCATGTAGGAAGCCTCAGAGCCTGGGATTTAACTCCATTTGTGAAGTGAAACACACAGCAGAATTCTCATCTATTGATCAAAATCTGCTTTAGAGCAAGAAGCACGCTCTTGCTTTCTAGATTCTCTAAGACAGCAGGAAACGTGAGTGTGCTGAGAACAAAAGAGCGGTGTTTCCTACACATACGGACCATATCTAGTCCAAATCTGCTACTGAAACTGATACAAAGCACTGGTCCTCTAACATGCAATGCTTGTCAGTTAAGATGAGAAACTTGTGAGCTCCGTGAACGATGTAGTTCGTTTGAGCTGAAAAGTTACTGCCCTTACCTGAAACGAAGGCTTGCTTGTAGGAAGACACAGAGCCTGGGATTTAACTCCATTTCTGAAGGGAAACACACAGCATAGTTGTCACCCATGGATCACACTCTGCTTTAGAGTAAGAAGCATGCTCTTGCTTTCTAGAGTCTCTAATACAGCAGGAAACATGAGTGTGCTCAGAACAAAAGAACGGTGTTTCCTACAAATACGGAACATATCTAGTTTAACTCTGCTTCTGAAACTGAAACAAACCACAGGTCCTCTAACATCCAATGCTTGTCAGGTAAGATCCAAAACGTGTGAGCTTCGTGAACTATGTAGTTCTTTTGAGGTATAAAGAAACTGACCTTACCTGAAAGGAAGTCTTGCTTGTAGGAAGACACAGAGCCTGGGATTTAACTCCATTTCTGAAGTGAAACACACAGCAGTGTTCTCAACCATTGATCACACTCTGCTTTAGAACAAGAAGCACGCTCTTGCTTTCTAGAGTCTCTAAGACAGCAGGAAATCTGAGTGTGCCGAGACAATAGAACGGTTTTTCGTACACTGACGGACCATATGTAGTCCAAATCTGCTTCTGAAACTGATACAAAGCACTGGTCCTCTAACATCCAATGCGTGTGTGTTAAGATGAGAATCGTGTTAGCTTCGTGAACGATGTAGTTCGTTTGAGCTGAAAAGTTACTGCCGTAACGTGAAACAAAGGCTTGCTTGTAGGAAGACACAGAGCCTGGGATTTAACTCCATTTCTAAAGGGAAACACACAGCATAGATCTCATCCATGGATCACACTCTGCTTTAGAGCAAGAAGCATGCTCTTGCTTTCTAGAGTCTCCAATACAGCAGGAAATCTGTGTGTGCCGAGACAATAGAACGGTTTTTTGAACACAGACGGACCATATGTAGTCCAAATCTGCTTCTGAAACTGATACAAAGTACTGGTCCTCTAACATCCAATTCTTGTCTGTTAAGATGAGAATTGTGTGAGCTTTGTGAACGATGTAGGTCGTTTGAGCTGTAAAGTAACTGCCCTTACCTGAAATGAATTCATGCATGTAGGAAGCCTCAGAGCCTGGGATTTAACTCCATTTCTGAAGTGAAACACACAACAGAATACTCATCTATTGATCAAAATCTGCTTTAGAGCAAGAAGCACGCTCTTGTTTTCTAGATTCTCTAAGACAGCAGGAAACGTGAGTGTGCTGAGAACAAAAGAACGGTGTTTCCTACACATAGGGACAATATCTAGTCCAAATCTGCTACTGAAACTGATACAAAGCACTGGTCCTCTAACATCCAATGCTTGTCTGTTAAGATGAGAATCGTGTTAGCTTCGTGAACGATGTAGTTCGTTTGAGCTGAAAAGTTACTGCCCTTACCTGAAACGAAGGCTTGCTTGTAGGAAGACACAGAGACTGGGATTTAACTCCATTTCTGAAGGGAAACACAGCATAGTTCTCATCCATGGATCACACTCTGCTTTAGAGCAAGAAGCATGCTCTTGCTTTCTAGAGTCTCTAATACAGCAGGAAACATGAGTGTGCTCAGAACAAAAGAACGGTGTTTCCTACAAATAGGGAACATATCTAGTTTAACTCTGGTCTGAAACTGAAACAAACCACAGGTCCTCTAACATCCCATGCTTGTCAGTTAAGATCTGAAACGAGTGAGCTTCGTGAACGATGTAGTTCCTTTGAGCTCTAAAGAAACTGCAATTACCTGAAAGGAAGTCTTGCTTGTAGGAAAACTCAGAGCCTGGGATTTAATTCCATTTCTGAAGTGAAACACACAGCAGTGTTCTCACCCATTGATCACACTCTGCTTTACAACAAGAAGCACGCTGTTGCTTTCTAGATTCTCTAAGACAGCAGGAAACCTGAGTGTGCTGAGAACAAAAGAATGGTGTTTCCTACACATACGGAACATATCTAGTTTAACTCTGCTTCTGAAACTGAAACAAACCACAGGTCCTCTAACATCCAATGCTTGTCAGGTAAGATCTGAAACGTGTGAGCTTCGTGAACGATGTAGTTCTTTTGAGGTATAAAGAATCTGCCCTTACCTGAAAGGAAGTCTGGCTTGTAGGAAGACACAGAGCCTGGGATTTAACTCCATTTCTGAAGTGAAACACACAGCAGTGTTCTCATCCATTGATCACACTCTGCTTTAGAACAAGAAGCACGCTCTTGCTTTCTAGAGTCTCTAAGACAGCAGGAAATCTGAGTGTGCCGAGACAATAGAACGGTTTTTCGTACAATAACGGCCCATATGTAGTCAAAATCTGCTTCTGAAACTGATACAAAGTACTGGTCCTCTAACATCCAATGCTTGTCTGGTAAGATCCGAAACGTGTGAGCTTTTTGAACGATGTAGGTCGTTTGAGCTGTAAAGTAACTGCCCTTACCTGAAATGAATTCATGCAAGTAGGAAGCCTCAGAGCCTGGGATTTAACTCCATTTCTGAAGTGAAACACACAGCAGAATTCTCATCTATTGATCAAACTCTGCTTTAGAGCAAGAAGCACGCTCTTGCTTTCTAGATTCTCTAAGACAGCAGGAAACGTGAGTGTGCTGAGAAGAAAAGTACGGTGTTTCCTACACATACCGACCATATCTAGTCCAAATCTGCTACTGAAACTGATACAAAGCACTGGTCCTCTAACATCCAATGCTTGTCTGTTAAGATGAGAATCGTGTTAGCTTCGTGAACGATGTAGTTCGTTTGAGCTGAAAAGTTACTGCCCTTACCTGAAACGAAGGCTTGCTTGTAGGAAGACACAGAGCCTGGGATTTAACTCCATTTCTGAAGGGAAACACACAGCATAGTTCTCATCCATGGATCACACTCTGCTTTAGAGCAAGAAGCATGCTCTTGCTTTCTAGAGTCTCTAATACAGCAGGAAACATGAGTGTGCTCAGAACAAAAGAACGGTGTTTCCTACAAATATGGAACATATCTAGTTTAACTCCGGTTCGGAAACTGAAACAAACCACAGGTCCTCTAACATCCCATGCTTGTCAGGTAAGATCTGAAACGTGTGAGCTTCGTGAACGATGTAGTTACTTTGAGCTCTAAAGAAACTGCAATTACCTGAAAGGAAGTCTTGCTTGTAGGAAAAATCAGAGCCTGGGATTTAATTCCATTTCTGAAGTGAAACACACAGCATTGTTCTCACCCATTGATCACACTCTGGTTTAGAACAAGAAGCACGCTGTTGCTTTCTAGATTCTCTCAGACAGCAGAAAACCTGAGTGTGCTGAGAACAAAAGAATGGGGTATCCTACACATACGGAACATATATTTTTTAACTATGCTTCTGAAACTGAAACAAACCACAGGTCCTCTAACATCCAATGCTTGTCAGGTAAGATCTGAAACGTGTGAGCTTCGTGAACGATGTAGTTCTTTTGAGGTATAAAGAAACTGCCCTTACCTGAAAGGAAGTCTTGCTTGTAGGAAGACAGAGAGCCTGGGATTTAACTCCATTTCTGAAGTGAAACACACAGCAGTGTTCTCATCCATTGATCACACTCTGCTTTAGAACAAGAAGCACGCTCTTGCTTTCTAGAGTCTCTAAGACAGCAGGAAATCTGAGTGTGCCGAGACAATAGAACGGGTTTTCGTACACTGACGGACCATATGTAGTCCAAATCTGCTTCTGAAACTGGTACAAAGTACTGGTCCTCTAACATCCAATGCTTGTCTGGTAAGATCCGATACATGTGAGCTTTGTGAACGATGTAGGTCGTTTGAGCTGTAAATTAACTGCCCTTACCTGAAATGAATTCATGCATGTAGGAAGCCTCAGAGCCTGGGATTTAACTCCATTTCTGAAGTGAAACACACAGCAGAATACTCATCTATTGATCAAATTCTGCTTTAGAGCAAGAAGCACGCTCTTGCTTTCTAGAGTCACTAAGACAGCAGGAAATCTGAGTGTGCCGAGACAATAGAACGGTTTTTCGTACAATGACGGACCATATGTAGTCCAAATCTGCTTCTGAAACTGATACAAAGCACTGGTCCTCTAACATCCAATGCGTGTCTGTTAAGATGAGAATCGTGTTAGCTTCGTGAACGATGTAGTTCGTTTGAGCTGAAAAGTTACTGCCCTTACGTGAAACAAAGGCTTGCTTGTAGGACACACAGAGCCTGGGATTTAACTCCATTTCTGAAGTGAAACACACAGCATAGATCTCATACATGGATCACACTCTGCTTTAGAACTCGAAGCACGCTGTTGCTTTCTAGATTCTCTAAGACAGCAGGAAACCTGAGTGTGCTGAGAACAAAAGAACGGTGTTTCCTACACATACAGACCGTATCTAGTCCAACTCTGCTTCTGAAACTCATACAAAGCACTGGTCCTCTAATATCCAATGCTTGTCTGTTAAGATGAGAAACGTGTGAGCTTCGTGAGCGATGTAGTTCGTTTGACCTGTAAAGTAACTGCCCTTACCTGAAACGAAGTCTTGCTTGTAGGAAGACACAGAGCCTGGGATTAACCTCTATTTCTGATGGGAAACACACAGCATAGTTCTCATCCATGGATCACACTCTGCTTTAGAGCAAGAAGCATGCTCTTGCTTTCTAGAGTCTCTAATACAGTAGGAAAACTGAGTGTGCTCAGAACAAAAGAATGGTGTTTCCTACACATACGGACCTTATCTAGTCCAACTCTGCTTCTGAAACTGATACAAAGCACTGGTCCTCTAACATCCAATGCTTGTCAGGTACGATCAAAAATGTGTGAGTTTCATGAACGATGTAGTTCGTTTGAGCTGTAAAGTAAATGCACTTACTTGAAATAAAGTCTTGCATATAGGAAGAAACAGAGCCTGGGATTTAACTCCATTTCTGAAGTGAAACACACAGCAGAATTTTCATCTATTGATCAAACTCTGCTTTAGAGCAAGAAGCACGCTCTTGCTTTCTAGAATCTCTAACACAGCAGGAAACGTGAGTGTGCTCAGAACAAAAGAACGGTGTTTCCTACACATACGGACCATATCTAGTCCAAATCTGCTACTGAAATTGATACAAAGCACTGGTCCTCTAACATCCAGTGCTTGTCTGTTAAGATGAGAATAGTGTTAGCTTCGTGAACGATGTAGTTAGTTTGAGCTGAAAAGTTACTGCCCTTACCTGAAACGAAGCCTTGCTTGTAGGAAGACACAGAGCCTGGGATTTAACTCCATTTCTGAAGGGAAATACACAGCATAGTTCTCATCCATGGATCACACTCTGCCTTAGAGCTAGAAGCATGCTCTTGCTTTCTAGAGTCTCTAATACAGCAGGAAACATGAGTGTGCTCAGAACAAAAGAACGGTGTTTCCTACAAATATGGAACATATCTAGTTTAACTCTGCTTCTGAAACTGAAACAAACCACAGGTCCTCTAACATCCCATTCTTGTAGAGTAAGATCTGAAACGTGTGAGCTTCGTGAATGATGTAGTTCCTTTGAGCGCTAAAGAAACTGCAATTACCTGAAAGGAAGTCTTGCTTGTAGGAAGACTCAGAGCCTGGGATTTAATTCCATTTCTGAAGTGAAACACACAGCAGTGTTCTCACCCATTGATCACACTCTGCTTTAGAACAAGAAGCACGCTGTTGCTTTCTAGATTCTCTAAGACAGCAGGAAACCTGAGTGTGCTGAGAACAAAAGAATGGTGTTTCCTACACATACGGACCATATCTAGTCCAACTCTGCTTCTGAAACTCATACAAAGAACTGGTCCTCTAACATCCAATGCTTGTCTGTTAAGATGAGAAACGTGTGAGCTTCGTGAACAATGTAGTTCGTTTGACCTGTAAAGTAACTGCCCTTACCTGAAACGAAGTCTTCCTTGTAGGAAGACACAGAGCCTGAGATTAACCTCTATTTCTGAAGGGAAACACACAGCATAGTTCTCATCCATGGATCACACTCTGCTTTAGAGCAAGAAGCATGCTCTTGCTTTCTAGAGTCTCTAATACAGCAGGAAAACTGAGTGTGCTCAGAAAAAAAGAACTGTGTTTCCTACACATACGGACCGTATCTAGTAAAACTCTGCTTCTGAAACTGATACAAAGCACTGGTCCTCTAACATCCAATGCTTGTCAGGTAAGATCAAAAACGTGTGAGTTTCATGAACGATGTAGTTCCTTTGAGCTGTAAAGTAAATGCACTTACCTGAAATAAAGTCTTGCATGTAGGAAGACTCAGAGCCTGGGATTTAACTCCATTTCTGAAGTGAAACACACAGCAGAGTTCTCATCGATTGATCACACTCTGCTTTAGAGCAAGAAGCACGCTCTTGCTTTCTAGAGTCTCTAAGACAGCATGAAACATGAGTGTGCTGAGAACAAAAGAACGGTGTTTCCTACACATACGGACCATATCTAGTCCAACTCTGCTTCTGAAACTGATACAAAGCACTGGTCCTCTAACATCCAATGCTTGTCAGTTAAGATGAGAAACGTGTGAGCTTCGTGAACGATGTAGTTCGTTTGAGCTGAAAAGTGACTGCCCTTACCTGAAATAATGTCTTGCTTGTAGGAAGACACAGAGTCTGGGATTTAACTCCATTTCAGAAGGGAAACACACAGCAGAGTTCTCATGCATGGATCACACTCTGCTTTAGAGCAAGAAGCATGCTCTTGCTTTCTAGAGTCTCTAATACAGCAGGAAACATGAGTGTGCTCAGAACAAAAGAACGGTGTTTCCTACAAATACGCAACATATCTAGTTTAACTCTGCTTCTGAAACTGAAACAAACCACAGGTCCTCTAACATCCAATGCTTGTCTGTTAAGATGAGAATCCTGTTAGCTTCGTGAATGATGTAGTTCGTTTGAGGTGAAAAGTTACTGCCCTTACCTGAAATGAAGGCTTGCTTGTAGGAAGACACAGAGCCTGGGATTTAACTCCATTTCTGAAGGGAAACACACAGCAGAGTTCTCATGCATGGATCACACTCTGCTTTAGAGCGAGATGCACACTCTTGCTTTCTAGAGTCTCTAATACAGCAGGAAATCTGAGTGTGCCGAGACCAAAGAACGGTTTTTCGTACACAGACGGACCATATGTAGTCCAAATCTGCTTCTGAAACTGATACAAAGTACTGGTCCTCTAACATCCAATGCTTGTAAGGTAAGATCCGAAACGTTTGAGCTTCGTGAACGATGTAGTTCCTTTGAGCTGAAAAGTTACTGCCCTTACCTAAAACGAAGGCTTGCTTGTAGGAAGACACAGAGCCTTGGATTTAACTCCATTTCTGAAGGGAAACACACAGCATAGTTCTCATCCATGGATCACACTCTGCTTTAGAGCAAGAAGCATGTTCTTGCTTTCTAGAGTCTCTAATACAGCAGGAAACGTGACTGAGCTCAGAACAAAAGAACGGTGTTTCCTACAAATATGGAACATATCTAGTTTAACTCTGCTTCTGAAACTGAAACAAACCACAGGACCTCTAACATCCAATGTTTGTCAGGTATGATCCGAAACCTGTGAGCTTTGTGAACAATTAGGTCTTTTGAGCTATAAAGAAATTGCCCTTACCTGAAAGGAAGTCTTGCTTGTAGGAAGATACAGAGCCTGGGATTTAACTCCATTTCTGAAGTGAAACACGCAGCAGTGTTCTCATCCATTGATCACACTCTGCTTTAGAGCAAGAAGCATGCTCTTGCTTTCTAGAGTCTCTAACACAGCAGGAAACGTGAAAGTGCTGAGAACAAAAGAACGGTGTTTCCTACACATACGGACCATATCTAGTCCAAATCTGCTACTGAAACTGATACAAAGCACTGGTCCTCTAACATCAAAGGCTTGTCTGTTAAGATGAAAATCGTGTTAGCTTCGTGAACGATGTAGTTCGTTTGAGCTGAAAAGTTACTGCCCTTACCTGAAACGAAGGCTTGATTGTAGGAAGACACAGAGCCTGGGATTTAACTCCATTTCTGAAGGGAAACACACAGCATAGTTCTCATCCATGGATCACACTCTGCTTTAGAGCAAGAAGCATGCTCTTGCTTTCTAGAGACTCTAATACAGCAGGAAACATGAGCGTGCTCAGAACAAAAGAACGGTGTTTCCTACAAATATGGAACATATCTAGTTTAACTCTGCTTCTGAAACTGAAACAAACCACAGGTCCTCTAACATCCAATGCTTGTCAGGTAAGATCAAAAACGCGTGAGTTTCGTGAACGATGTAGTTCATTTGAGCTGTAAAGTAACTGCCCTTACCTGAAATAAAGTCTTGCATGTAGGAAGACTCAGAGCCTGGGATTTAACTCCATGTCTGAAGTGAAACACACAGCAGAGTTCTCATCCATTGATCACACTCTGCTTTAGAGCAAGAAGCACGCTCGTGCTTTCTAGAGTCTCTAAGAAAGCATGAAAAGTGAGTGTGCTGAGAACAAAAAACGGTGTTTCCTACACATACAGACCATATCTAGTCCAACTCTGCTTCTGAAACTGATACAAAGCACTGGTCCTCTAACATCCAATGCTTGTCAGTTAAGATGAGAAACGTGTGAGCTTCGTGAACGATGTAGTTCCTTAGAGCTGAAAAGTTACTGCCCTTACCTGAAACGAAGGATTGCTTGTAGGAAGACACAGAGCCTGGGTTTTAACTCCATTTCTGAAGGGAAACACACAGCATAGTTGTCATCCATGAACCACACTCTGCTTTAGAGCAAGAAGCATGCTCTTGCTTTCTAGAGTCTCTAATACAGCAGGAAACATGAGTGTGCTCAGAACAAAAGAACGGTGTTTCCTACAAATACGGAACATATCTAGTTTAACTCTGCTTCTGAAACTGAAACAAACCACAGGTCCTCTAACATCCAATGCTTGTCTGTTAAGATGAGAATCCTGTTAGCTTCGTGAATGATGTAGTTCGTTTGAGGTGAAAGTTACTGCCCTTACCTGAAATGAAGGCTTGCTTGTAGGAAGACACAGAGCCTGGGATTTAACTCCATTTCTGAAGGGAAACACACAGCATAGTTCTCATCCATGGATCACACTCTGCTTTAGAGCAAGAAGCATGCTCTTGCTTTCTAGAGTCTCTAATACAGCAGGAAACGTGACTGTGCTCAGAACAAAAGAACGGTGTTTCCTACAAATATGGAACATATCTAGTTTAACTCTGCTTCTGAAACTGAAACAAACCACAGGACCTCTAACATCCAATGTTTGTCAGGTATGATCCGAAACCTGTGAGCTTTGTGAACGATGTAGATCTTATGAGCTATAAAGAAATTGCCCTTACCTGAAAGGAAGTCTTGCTTGTAGGAAGACACAGAGCCTGGGATTTAACTCCATTTCTGAAGTGAAACACACAGCAGTGTTCTCATCCATTGATCACACTCTGCTTTAGAGCAAGAAGCATGCTCTTGCTTTCTAGAGTCTCTAACACAGCAGGAAACGTGAAAGTGCTGAGAACAAAAGAACGGTGTTTCCTACACATACGGACCATATCTAGTCCAAATCTGCTACTGAAACTGATACAAAGCACTGGTCCTCTAACATCAAAGGCTTGTCTGTTAAGATGAAAATCTTGTTAGCTTCGTGAACGATGTAGTTCGTTTGAGCTGAAAAGTTACTGCCCTTACCTGAAACGAAGGCTTGATTGTAGGAAGACACAGAGCCTGGGATTTAACTCCATTTCTGAAGGGAAACACACAGCATAGTTCTCATCCATGGATCACACTCTGCTTTAGAGCAAGAAGCATGCTCTTGGTTTCTAGAGTCTCTAATACAGCAGGAAACATGAGCGTGCTCAGAACAAAAGAACGGTGTTTCCTACAAATATGGAACATATCTAGTTTAACTCTGCTTCTGAAACTGAAACAAACCACAGGTCCTCTAACATCCAATGCTAGTCAGGTAAGATCAAAAACGCGTGAGTTTCGTGAACGATGTAGTTCATTTGAGCTGTAAAGTAACTGCCCTTACCTGAAATAAAGTCTTGCATGTAGGAAGACTCAGAGCCTGGGATTTAACTCCATGTCTGAAGTGAAACACACAGCAGAGTTCTCATCCATTGATCACACTCTGCTTTAGAGCAAGAAGCACGCTCGTGCTTTCTAGAGTCTCTAAGAAAGCATGAAAAGTGAGTGTGCTGAGAACAAAAAACGGTGTTTCCTACACATACGGACCATATCTAGTCCAACTCTGCTTCTGAAACTGATACAAAGCACTGGTCCTCTAACATCCAATGCTTGTCAGTTAAGATGAGAAACGTGTGAGCTTCGTGAACGATGTAGTTCCTTAGAGCTGAAAAGTTACTGCCCTTACCTGAAACGAAGGCTTGCTTGTAGGAAGACACAGAGCCTGGGTTTTAACTCCATTTCTGAAGGGAAACACACAGCATAGTTGTCATCCATGGACCACACTCTGCTTTAGAGCAAGAAGCATGCTCTTGCTTTCTAGAGTCTCTAATACAGCAGGAAACATGAGTGTGCTCAGAACAAAAGAACGGTGTTTCCTACAAATACGGAACATATCTAGTTGAACTCTGCTTCTGAAACTGAAACAAACCACAGGTCCTCTAACATCCAATGCTTGTCTGTTAAGATGAGAATCCTGTTAGCTTCGTGAACGATGTAGTTCGTTTGAGCTGAAAAGTTACTGCCCTTACCTTAAACGAAGCCTTTCTTGTAGGAAGACACAGAGCCTTGGATTTAACTCCATTTCTGAAGGGAAACACACAGCATAGTTCTCATCCATGGATCACACTCTGCTTTAGAGCAAGAAGCATGCTCTTGCTTTCTAGAGTCTCTAATACAGCAGGAAACATGAGTGTGCTCAGAACAAAAGAATGGTGTTTCCTAGAAATATGGAACATATCTAGTTTAACTCTGCTTCTGAAACTGAAACAAACCACAGGTCCTCTAACATCCAATGCTTGTCAGGTAAGATCCGAAACGTGTGAGCTTCGTGAACGATGTAGTTCTTTTGAGCTATAAAGAAACTGCCCTTACCTGAAAGGAAGTCTTGCATGTAGGAAGACACAGAGACTGGGATTTAACTATATTTCTGAAGTGAAACACACAGCAGTGTTCTCATCCATTCATCACACTCTGCTTTAGAGCAAGAAGCATGCTCTTGCTTTCTACAATACAGCAGGAAACATGAGTGTGCTCAGAACAAAAGAACAGTGTTTCCTACAAATATGGAACATATCTAGTTTAACTCTGCTTCCTGAAACTGAAACAAACCACAGGCCCTCTAACATCCAATGCTTGTCAGGTAAGATCTGAAACGTGTGAGCTTCGTGAACGTTGTAGTTCCTTTGAGCTCTAAAGAAACTGCAATTACCTGAAAGGAAGTCTTGCTTGTAGGAAGACTCAGAGCCTGGGATTTAATTCCATTTCTGAAGTGAAACACACAGCAGTGTTCTCACCCATTGATCACACTCTGCTTTAGAACAGGAAGCATGCTCTTGCTTTCTAGAGTCTCTAAGACAGCAGGAAATCTGAGTGTGCCTAGACCAAAAACGGGTTTTTGTACACAGACGGACCATATGTAGTCCAAATCTGCTTCTGAAACTGATACAAAGTACTGGTCCTCTAACATCCAATGCTTGTCTGGTAAGATCCGAAATGTGTGAGCTTTGTGAACGATGTAGGTCGTTTGAGCTGTAAAGTAACTGCCCTTACCTGAAATGAATTCCTGCATGTAGGAAGCCTCAGAGCCTGGGATTTAACTCCATTCCTGAAGTGAAACACACAGCAGAATTCTCATCTATTGATCAAACTCTGCTTTAGAGCAAGATGCATGCTCTTGCTTTCTAGAGTCTCTAACACAGCAGGAACGTGAGTGTGCTGAGAACAAAAGAACGGTGTTTCCTACACATACGGACCATATCTAGTCCAAATCTGCTACTGAAACTGATACAAAGCACTGGTCCTCTAACATCCAATGCTTGTCTGTTAAGATGAGAAATGTGTGAGCTTCGTGAACGATGTAGTTCGTTTGACCTGTAAAGTAACTGCCCTTACCTGAAACGAAGTCTTGCTTGTAGGAACACACAGAGCCTGGGATTTACCTCTATTTCTGAAGGGAAACACACAGCATAGTTCTAATCCATGGATCACACTCTGCTTTAAAGCAAGAAGCACGCTCGTGCTTTCTAGAGTCTCTAAGAAAGCATGAAACGTGAGTGTGCTGAGAACAAAAAACGGTGTTTCCTACACATACGGACCATATCTAGTCCAACTCTGCTTCTGTACTGATACAAAGCACTGGTCCTCTAACATCCAATGCTTGTCAGTTAAGATGAGAAACGTGTGAGCTTCGTGAACTATGTAGGTCGTTTGAGCTGAAAAGTGACTGCCCTTACCTGAAACAAAGGCTTGCTTGTAGGAAGACACAGAGCCTGGGTTTTAACTCCATTTCTGAAGGGAAACACACAGCATAGTTCTCATCCATGGACCACACTCTGCTTTAGAGCAAGAAGCATGCTCTTGGTTTCTAGAGTCTCTAATACAGCAGGAAACATGAGTGTGCTCAGAACAAAAGAACGGTGTTTCCTACAAATACGGAACATATCTAGTTTAACTCTGCTTCTGAAACTGAAACAAACCACAGGTCCTCTAACATCCAATGCTTGTCAGTTAGGATGAGAAACGTGTGAGCTTCGTGAACGATGTAGTTCGTTTGAGCTGAAAAGTTACTGCCCTTACCTGAAACGAAGGCTTGCTTGTAGGAAGACACAGAGCCTGGGTTTAACTCCATTTCTGAAGGGAAACACACAGCAGTGTTCTCACCCATTTATCACACTCTGATTTAGAACAAGAAGCACGCTCTTGCTTTCTAGAGTCTCTATGACAGCAGGAAATCTGAGTGTGCCGAGACCAAAGAATGGTTTTTCGTACACAGACTGACCATATGTAGTCCAAAACTGCTTCTGAAAGGGCTACAATGTACTGGTCCTCTAACATCCAATGCTTGTCTGGTAAGATCCGAAACGTGTGAGCTTTGTGAATGATGTAGGTCGTTTGAGCAGTAAAGTAACTGCCCTTACCTGAAATGAATTCTTGCATGTAGGAAGCCTCAGAGCCTGGGATTTAACTCCATTTCTGAAGTGAAACACACAGCAGAATTCTCATCTATTGATCAAACTCTGCTTTAGAGGAAGAAGCACGCTCTTGCTTTCTAGAGTCTCTAACACAGCAGGAAATGTGAGTGTGCTGAGAACAAAAGAACTGGGTTTCCTACACATACGGACCATATCTAGTCCAAATCTGCTACTGAAACTGATACAAAGAACTGGTCCTCTAACATCCAATGCTTGTCTGTTAAGATGAGAATCGTGTTAGCTTCGTGAACGATGTAGATTGTTTGAGCTGAAAAGTTACTGCCCTTACCTGAAATGAAGGCTTGCTTGTAGGAAGACACAGAGCCTGGGATTTAACTCCATTTCTGAAGGGAAACACACAGCATAGTTCTCATCCATGGATCACACTCTGCTTTAGAGCAAGAAGCATGCTCTTGCTTTCTACAATACAGCAGGAAACATGAGTGTGCTCAGAACAAAAGAACAGTGTTTCCTACAAATATGGAACATATCTAGTTTAAATCTGCTTCTGAAACTGATACAATGCACTGGTCCTCTAACATCAAATGCTTGTCAGTTAAGATGAGAAACGTGTGAGCTTCGTGAACGATGTAGTTCCTTAGAGCTGAAAAGTTACTGCCCTTACCTGAAACGAAGGCTTGCTTGTAGGAAGACACAGAGCCTGGGTTTTAACTCCATTTCTGAAGGGAAACACACAGCATAGTTCTCATCCATGGACCACACTCTGCTTTAGAGCAAGAAGCATGCTCTTGCTTTCTAGAGTCTCTAATATAGCAGGAAACATGAGTGTGCTCAGAACAAAAGAACGGTGTTTCCTACAAATACGGAACATATCTAGTTTAACTCTGTCTCTGAAACTGAAACAAACCACAGGTCCTCTAACATCCAATGCTTGTCAGGTAAGATCCAAAACGTGTGAGCTTCATGACCGATGTAGTTCTTTTGAGCTATAAAGAATCTGCCCTTACCTGAAAGGAAGTCTTGCATGTAGGAAGACACAGAGCCTGGGATTTAACTCCATTTCTGAAGTGAAACAAACAGCAGTGTTCTCATCCATTCATCACACTCTGCTTTAGAACAAGAAGCACGCTCTTGCTTCCTAGAATCTCTATGACAGCAGGAAATCTGAGTGTGCCGAGACCAAAGAATGGTTTTTCGTACACAGACTTACCATACGTAGTCCAAAACTGCTTCTGAAACTGATACAAAGTACTGGTCCTCTAACATCCAATACTTGTCTGGTAAGATCCGAAACGTGTGAGCTTTGTGAACGATGTAGGTCGTTTGAGCTGTAAAGTAACTGCCCTTACCTGAAATGAATTCTTGCATGTAGGAAGCCTCAGAGCCTGGGATTTAACTCCATTTCTGAAGTGAAACACACAGCAGAATTCTCATCTATTGATCAAACTCTGCTTTAGAGCAAGAAGCACGCTCTTGCTTTCTAGAGTCTCTAACACAGCAGGAAACGTGAGTGTGCTGAGAACAAATGAACGGTGTTTCCTACACATACGGACCATATCTAGTCCAAATCTGCTACTGAAACTGATACAAAGCACTGGTCCTCTAACTTCCAATGCTTGTCTGTTAAGATGAGAATCGTGTTAGCTTCGTGAACGATGTAGTTCCTTTGAGCTGAAAAGTTACTGCCCTTACCTGAAATGAAGGCTTGCTTGTAGGAAGACACAGAGCCTGGGATTTAACTCCATTTCTGAAGGGAAACACACAGCATAGTTCTCTTCCATGGATCACACTCTGCTTTAGAGCAAGAAGCATGCTCTTGCTTTCTACAATACAGCAGGAAACATGAGTGTGCTCAGAAAAAAAGAACAGTGTTTCCTACAAATATGGAACATATCTAGTTTAAATCTGCTTCTGAAACTGAAACAAACCACAGGTCCTCTAACATCCAATGCTTGTCAGGTAAGATCTGAAACATGTGAGCTTCGTGAACGTTGTAGTTCCTTTGAGCTCTAAAGAAACTGCAATTAACTGAAAGGAAGTCTTGCTTGTAGGAAGACTCAGAGCCTGGGATTTAATTCCATTTCTGAAGTGAAACACACAGCAGTGTTCTCACCCATTGATCACACTCTGCTTTAGAACAGGAAGCACGCTCTTGCTTTCTAGAGTCTCTAAGACAACAGGAAATCTGAGTGTGCCTAGACCAAAGAACGGGTTTTTGTACACAGACGGACCATATGTAGTCCAAATCTGCTTCTGAAACTGATACAATGCACTGGTCCTCTAACATCCAATGCTTGTCTGTTAAGATGAGAAATGTGTGAGCTTCGTGAACGATGTAGTTCCTTAGAGCTGAAAAGTTACTGCCCTTACCTGAAATGAAGGCTTGCTTGTAGGAAGACACAGAGCCTGGGATTTAACTCCATTTCTGAAGGGAAACACACAGCATAGTTCTCATCCATGGATCACACTCTGCTTTAGAGCAAGAAGCATGCTCTTGCTTTCTAGAGTCTCTAATACAGCAGGAAACATGAGTGTGCTCAGAACAAAAGAACGGTGTTTCCTACAAATACGGAACATATCTAGTTTAACTCTGCTTCTGAAAATGAAACAAACCACAGGTCCTCTAACATCGAATGCTTGTCTGGTAAGATCCAAAAGGTGTGAGCTTCGTGAACAATGTAGTTCTTTTGAGCTGTAAAGTAACTGCACTTACCTGAAATAAAGTCTTGCATGTAGGAAGACTCAGAGCCGTGGATTTAACTCCATTTCTGAAGTGAAACACACAGCAGTGTTCTCATCCATTGATCACACTCTGCTTTAGAGCAAGAAGCACGCTCTTGCTTTCTAGAGTCTCTAAGAAAGCATGAAACATGAGTGTGCTGAGAACAAAAAACGGTGTTTCCTACACATACGGACCATATCTAGTCCAACTCTCCTTCTGAAACTGATACAAAGCACTGGTCCTCTAACATCCAATGCTTGTCAGTTAGGATGAGAAACGTGTGAGCTTCGTGAACGATGTAGTTCGTTTGAGCTGAAAAGTTACTGCCCTTACCTGAAACGAAGGCTTGCTTGTAGGAAGACACAGAGCCTGGGTTTTAACTCCATTTCTGAAGGGAAACACACAGCAGTGTTCTCACCCATTTATCACACTCTGCTTTAGAACAAGAAGCATGCTCTTGCTTTCTACAATACAGCAGGAAACATGAGTGTGCTCAGAACAAAAGAACAGTGTTTCCTACAAATATGGAACATATCTAGTTTAAATCTGCTTCTGAAACTGAAACGAACCACAGGTCCTCTAACATCCAATGCTTGTCAGGTAAGATCTGAAACGTGTGAGCTTCGTGAACGTTGTAGTTCCTTTGAGCTCTAAAGAAACTGCAATTACCTGAAAGGAAGTCTTGCTTGTAGGAAGACTCAGAGCCTGGGATTTAATTCCATTTCTGAAGTGAAACACACAGCAGTGTTCTCACCCATTAATCACACTCTGCTTTAGAACAGGAAGCATGCTCTTGCTTTCTAGAGTCTCTAAGACAGCAGGAAATCTGAGTGTGCCTAGACCAAAGAACGGGTTTTTGTACACAGACGGACCATATGTAGTCCAAATCTGCTTCTGAAACTGATACAAAGTATTGGTCCTCTAACATCCAATGCTTGTCTGGTAAGATCCGAAACGTGTGAGCTTTGTGAACGATGTAGGTCGTTTGAGCTGTAAAGTAACTGCCCTTACCTGAAATGAATTCCTGCATGTAGGAAGCCTCAGAGCCTGGGATTTAACTTCATTTCTGAAGTGAAACACACAGCAGAATTCTCATCTATTGATCAAACTCTGCTTTAGAGCAAGATGCACGCTCTTGCTTTCTAGAGTCTCTAACACAGCAGGAAACGTGAGTGTGCTCAGAACAAAAGAACGGTGTTTCCTACACATACGGACCATATTTAGTCCAAATCTGCTACTGAAACTGATACAAAGCACTGGTCCTCTAACATCCAATGCTTGTCTGTTAAGATGAGAAATGTGTGAGCTTCGTGAACGATGTAGTTCGTTTGACCTGTAAAGTAACTGCCCTTACCTGAAACGAAGTCTTGCTTGTAGGAACACACAGAGCCTGGGATTTACCTCTATTTCTGAAGGGAAACACACAGCATAGTTCTCATTCATGGATCACACTCTGCTTTAGAGCAAGACGCACGCTCGTGCTTTCTAGAGTCTCTAAGAAAGCATGAAACGTGAGAGTGCTGAGAACAAAAAACGGTGTTTCCTACACATACGGACCATATCTAGTCCAACTCTGCTTCTGAAACTGATACAAAGCACTGGTCCTCTAACATCCAATGCTTGTCAGTTAAGATGAGAAACGTGTGAGCATCGTGAACGATGTAGTTCCTTAGAGCTGAAAAGTTACTGCCCTTACCTGAAACGAAGGCTTGCTTGAGGGAAGACACAGAGCCTGGGTTTTAACTCCATTTCTGAAGGGAAACACACAGCATAGTTCTCATCCATGGACCACACTCTGCTTTAGAGCAAGAAGCATGCTCTTGCTGTCTAGAGTCTCTAATACAGCAGGAAACATGTGTGTGCTCAGAACAAAAGAACGGTGTTTCCTACAAATACGGAACATATCTAGTTTAACTCTGCTTCTGAAACTGAAACAAATCACAGGTCCTCTAACATCCAATGCTTGTCAGGTAAGACCCGAAACGTGTGAGCTTCGTGAACGATGTAGTTCTTTTGAGCTATAAAGAAACTGCCCTTACCTGAAAGGAAGTCTTGCATGTAGGAAGACACAGAGCCTGGGATTTAACTCCATTTCTGAAGTGAAACACACAGCAGTGTTCTCATCCATTCATCACACTCTGCTTTAGAACAAGAAGCACGCTCTTGCTTTCTAGAGTCTCTATGACAGCAGGAAATCTGAGTGTGCCGAGACCAAAGAATGGTTTTTCGTACACAGACTGACCATATGTAGTCCAAAACTGCTTCTGAAACTGATACAAAGTACTGGTCCTCTAACATCCAATGCTTGTCTGGTAAGATCTGAAACGTGTGAGCTTTGTGAACGATGTAGGTCGTTTGAGCTGTAAAGTAACTGCCCTTACCTGAAATGAATTCTTGCATGTAGGAAGCCTCACAGCCTGGGATTTAACTCCATTTCTGAAGAGAAACACACAGCAGAGTTCTCATCCATTGATCACACTCTGCTTTAGAGCAAGAAGCACGCTCTTGCTTTCTAGAGTCTCTAAGACAGCATGAAACGTGAGTGTGCTGAGAACAAAAGAACAGTGTTTCCTACACATAGGGACCATATCTAGTCCAACTCTGCTTCTGAAACTGATACAAAGCACTGGTCCTCTAACATCCAATGCTTGTCAGTTAGGATGAGAAACGTGTGAGCTTCGTGAACGATGTAGGTCGTTTGAGCTGAAAAGTGACTGCCCTTACCTGAAACGAAGGCTTGCTTGTAGGAAGACACAGAGCCTGGGTTTTAACTCCATTTCTGAAGGGAAACACACTGCATAGTTCTCATCCGTGGACCACACTCTGCTTTAGAGCAAGAAGCATGCTCTTGCTTTCTAGAGTCTCTAATATAGCAGGAAACATGAGTGTGCTCAGAACAAAAGAACGGTGTTTCCTACAAATACGGAACATATCTATTTTAACTCTGTTTCTGAAACTGAAACAAACCACAGGTCCTCTAACATGCAATGCTTGTCAGGTAAGATCTGAAACGTGTGAGCTTCGTGAACAATGTAGTTCTTTTGAGCTGTAAAGTAACTGCACTTACCTGAAATAAAGTCTTGCATGTAGGAAGACTCAGAGCCTGGGATTTACCTCTATTTCTGAAGGGAAACACACAGCATAGTTCTAATCCATGGATCACACTCTGCTTTAAAGCAAGAAGCACGCTCGTGCTTTCTAGAGTCTCTAAGAAAGCATGAAACGTGAGTGTGCTGAGAACAAAAAACGGTGTTTCCTACACATACGGACCATATCTAGTCCAACTCTGCTTCTGTACTGATACAAAGCACTGGTCCTCTAACATCCAATGCTTGTCAGTTAAGATGAGAAACGTGTGAGCTTCGTGAACTATGTAGGTCGTTTGAGCTGAAAAGTGACTGCCCTTACCTGAAACGAAGGCTTGCTTGTAGGAAGACACAGAGCCTGGGTTTTAACTCCATTTCTGAAGGGAAACACACAGCATAGTTCTCATCCATGGACCACACTCTGCTTTAGAGCAAGAAGCATGCTCTTGGTTTCTAGAGTTCTAATACAGCAGGAAACATGAGTGTGCTCAGAACAAAAGAACGGTGTTTCCTACAAATACGGAACATATCTAGTTTAACTCTGCTTCTGAAACTGAAACAAACCACAGGTCCTCTAACATCCAATGCTTGTCAGTTAGGATGAGAAACGTGTGAGCTTCGTGAACGATGTAGTTCGTTTGAGCTGAAAAGTTACTGCCCTTACCTGAAACGAAGGCTTGCTTGTAGGAAGACACAGAGCCTGGGTTTAACTCCATTTCTGAAGGGAAACACACAGCAGTGTTCTCACCCATTTATCACACTCTGATTTAGAACAAGAAGCACGCTCTTGCTTTCTAGAGTCTCTATGACAGCAGGAAATCTGAGTGTGCCGAGACCAAAGAATGGTTTTTCGTACACAGACTGACCATATGTAGTCCAAAACTGCTTCTGAAAGGGCTACAATGTACTGGTCCTCTAACATCCAATGCTTGTCTGGTACGATCCGAAACGTGTGAGCTTTGTGAACGATGTAGGTCGTTTGAGCAGTAAAGTAACTGCCCTTACCTGAAATGAATTCTTGCATGTAGGAAGCCTCAGAGCCTGGGATTTAACTCCATTTCTGAAGTGAAACACACAGCAGAATTCTCATCTATTGATCAAACTCTGCTTTAGAGGAAGAAGCACGCTCTTGCTTTCTAGAGTCTCTAACACAGCAGGAAATGTGAGTGTGCTGAGAACAAAAGAACTGGGTTTCCTACACATACGGACCATATCTAGTCCAAATCTGCTACTGAAACTGATACAAAGAACTGGTCCTCTAACATCCAATGCTTGTCTGTTAAGATGAGAATCGTGTTAGCTTCGTGAACGATGTAGATTGTTTGAGCTGAAAAGTTACTGCCCTTACCTGAAATGAAGGCTTGCTTGTAGGAAGACACAGAGCCTGGGATTTAACTCCATTTCTGAAGGGAAACACACAGCATAGTTCTCATCCATGGATCACACTCTGCTTTAGAGCAAGAAGCATGCTCTTGCTTTCTACAATACAGCAGGAAACATGAGTGTGCTCAGAACAAAAGAACAGTGTTTCCTACAAATATGGAACATATCTAGTTTAAATCTGCTTCTGAAACTGATACAATGCACTGGTCCTCTAACATCCAATGCTTGTCAGTTAAGATGAGAAACGTGTGAGCTTCGTGAACGATGTAGTTCCTTAGAGCTGAAAAGTTACTGCCCTTACCTGAAACGAAGGCTTGCTTGTAGGAAGACACAGAGCCTGGGTTTTAACTCCATTTCTGAAGGGAAACACACAGCATAGTTCTCATCCATGGACCACACTCTGCTTTAGAGCAAGAAGCATGCTCTTGCTTTCTAGAGTCTCTAATATAGCAGGAAACATGAGTGTGCTCAGAACAAAAGAACGGTGTTTCCTACAAATACGGAACATATCTAGTTTAACTCTGTCTCTGAAACTGAAACAAACCACAGGTCCTCTAACATCCAATGCTTGTCAGGTAAGATCTGAAACATGTGAGCTTCGTGAACGTTGTAGTTCCTTTGAGCTCTAAAGAAACTGCAATTAACTGAAAGGAAGTCTTGCTTGTAGGAAGACTCAGAGCCTGGGATTTAATTCCATTTCTGAAGTGAAACACACAGCAGTGTTCTCACCCATTGATCACACTCTGCTTTAGAACAGGAAGCACGCTCTTGCTTTCTAGAGTCTCTAAGACAACAGGAAATCTGAGTGTGCCTAGACCAAAGAACGGGTTTTTGTACACAGACGGACCATATGTAGTCCAAATCTGCTTCTGAAACTGATACAATGCACTGGTCCTCTAACATCCAATGCTTGTCTGTTAAGATGAGAAATGTGTGAGCTTCGTGAACGATGTAGTTCCTTAGAGCTGAAAAGTTACTGCCCTTACCTGAAACGAAGGCTTGCTTGAGGGAAGACACAGAGCCTGGGTTTTAACTCCATTTCTGAAGGGAAACACACAGCATAGTTCTCATCCATGGACCACACTCTGCTTTAGAGCAAGAAGCATGCTCTTGCTGTCTAGAGTCTCTAATACAGCAGGAAACATGTGTGTGCTCAGAACAAAAGAACGGTGTTTCCTACAAATACGGAACATATCTAGTTTAACTCTGCTTCTGAAACTGAAACAAATCACAGGTCCTCTAACATGCAATGCTTGTCAGGTAAGACCCGAAACGTGTGAGCTTCGTGAACGATGTAGTTCTTTTGAGCTATAAAGAAACTGCCCTTACCTGAAAGGAAGTCTTGCATGTAGGAAGACACAGAGCCTGGGATTTAACTCCATTTCTGAAGTGAAACACACAGCAGTGTTCTCATCCATTCATCACACTCTGCTTTAGAACAAGAAGCACGCTCTTGCTTTCTAGAGTCTCTATGACAGCAGGAAATCTGAGTGTGCCGAGACCAAAGAATGGTTTTTCGTACACAGACTGACCATATGTAGTCCAAAACTGCTTCTGAAACTGATACAAAGTACTGGTCCTCTAACATCCAATGCTTGTCTGGTAAGATCTGAAACGTGTGAGCTTTGTGAACGATGTAGGTCGTTTGAGCTGTAAAGTAACTGCCCTTACCTGAAATGAATTCTTGCATGTAGGAAGCCTCACAGCCTGGGATTTAACTCCATTTCTGAAGAGAAACACACAGCAGAGTTCTCATCCATTGATCACACTCTGCTTTAGAGCAAGAAGCACGCTCTTGCTTTCTAGAGTCTCTAAGACAGCATGAAACGTGAGTGTGCTGAGAACAAAAGAACAGTGTTTCCTACACATAGGGACCATATCTAGTCCAACTCTGCTTCTGAAACTGATACAAAGCACTGGTCCTCTAACATCCAATGCTTGTCAGTTAGGATGAGAAACGTGTGAGCTTCGTGAACGATGTAGGTCGTTTGAGCTGAAAAGTGACTGCCCTTACCTGAAACGAAGGCTTGCTTGTAGGAAGACACAGAGCCTGGGTTTTAACTCCATTTCTGAAGGGAAACACACTGCATAGTTCTCATCCGTGGACCACACTCTGCTTTAGAGCAAGAAGCATGCTCTTGCTTTCTAGAGTCTCTAATATAGCAGGAAACATGAGTGTGCTCAGAACAAAAGAACGGTGTTTCCTACAAATACGGAACATATCTATTTTAACTCTGTTTCTGAAACTGAAACAAACCACAGGTCCTCTAACATGCAATGCTTGTCAGGTAAGATCTGAAACGTGTGAGCTTCGTGAACAATGTAGTTCTTTTGAGCTGTAAAGTAACTGCACTTACCTGAAATAAAGTCTTGCATGTAGGAAGACTCAGAGCCTGGGATTTACCTCTATTTCTGAAGGGAAACACACAGCATAGTTCTAATCCATGGATCACACTCTGCTTTAAAGCAAGAAGCACGCTCGTGCTTTCTAGAGTCTCTAAGAAAGCATGAAACGTGAGTGTGCTGAGAACAAAAAACGGTGTTTCCTACACATACGGACCATATCTAGTCCAACTCTGCTTCTGTACTGATACAAAGCACTGGTCCTCTAACATCCAATGCTTGTCAGTTAAGATGAGAAACGTGTGAGCTTCGTGAACTATGTAGGTCGTTTGAGCTGAAAAGTGACTGCCCTTACCTGAAACGAAGGCTTGCTTGTAGGAAGACACAGAGCCTGGGTTTTAACTCCATTTCTGAAGGGAAACACACAGCATAGTTCTCATCCATGGACCACACTCTGCTTTAGAGCAAGAAGCATGCTCTTGGTTTCTAGAGTCTCTAATACAGCAGGAAACATGAGTGTGCTCAGAACAAAAGAACGGTGTTTCCTACAAATACGGAACATATCTAGTTTAACTCTGCTTCTGAAACTGAAACAAACCACAGGTCCTCTAACATCCAATGCTTGTCAGTTAGGATGAGAAACGTGTGAGCTTCGTGAACGATGTAGTTCGTTTGAGCTGAAAAGTTACTGCCCTTACCTGAAACGAAGGCTTGCTTGTAGGAAGACACAGAGCCTGGGTTTAACTCCATTTCTGAAGGGAAACACACAGCAGTGTTCTCACCCATTTATCACACTCTGATTTAGAACAAGAAGCACGCTCTTGCTTTCTAGAGTCTCTATGACAGCAGGAAATCTGAGTGTGCCGAGACCAAAGAATGGTTTTTCGTACACAGACTGACCATATGTAGTCCAAAACTGCTTCTGAAAGGGCTACAATGTACTGGTCCTCTAACATCCAATGCTTGTCTGGTAAGATCCGAAACGTGTGAGCTTTGTGAACGATGTAGGTCGTTTGAGCAGTAAAGTAACTGCCCTTACCTGAAATGAATTCTTGCATGTAGGAAGCCTCAGAGCCTGGGATTTAACTCCATTTCTGAAGTGAAACACACAGCAGAATTCTCATCTATTGATCAAACTCTGCTTTAGAGGAAGAAGCACGCTCTTGCTTTCTAGAGTCTCTAACACAGCAGGAAATGTGAGTGTGCTGAGAACAAAAGAACTGGGTTTCCTACACATACGGACCATATCTAGTCCAAATCTGCTACTGAAACTGATACAAAGAACTGGTCCTCTAACATCCAATGCTTGTCTGTTAAGATGAGAATCGTGTTAGCTTCGTGAACGATGTAGATTGTTTGAGCTGAAAAGTTACTGCCCTTACCTGAAATGAAGGCTTGCTTGTAGGAAGACACAGAGCCTGGGATTTAACTCCATTTCTGAAGGGAAACACACAGCATAGTTCTCATCCATGGATCACACTCTGCTTTAGAGCAAGAAGCATGCTCTTGCTTTCTACAATACAGCAGGAAACATGAGTGTGCTCAGAACAAAAGAACAGTGTTTCCTACAAATATGGAACATATCTAGTTTAAATCTGCTTCTGAAACTGATACAATGCACTGGTCCTCTAACATCCAATGCTTGTCAGTTAAGATGAGAAACGTGTGAGCTTCGTGAACGATGTAGTTCCTTAGAGCTGAAAAGTTACTGCCCTTACCTGAAACGAAGGCTTGCTTGTAGGAAGACACAGAGCCTGGGTTTTAACTCCATTTCTGAAGGGAAACACACAGCATAGTTCTCATCCATGGACCACACTCTGCTTTAGAGCAAGAAGCATGCTCTTGCTTTCTAGAGTCTCTAATATAGCAGGAAACATGAGTGTGCTCAGAACAAAAGAACGGTGTTTCCTACAAATACGGAACATATCTAGTTTAACTCTGTCTCTGAAACTGAAACAAACCACAGGTCCTCTAACATCCAATGCTTGTCAGGTAAGATCTGAAACACGTGAGCTTCGTGAACGTTGTAGTTCCTTTGAGCTCTAAAGAAACTGCAATTAACTGAAAGGAAGTCTTGCTTGTAGGAAGACTCAGAGCCTGGGATTTAATTCCATTTCTGAAGTGAAACACACAGCAGTGTTCTCACCCATTGATCACACTCTGCTTTAGAACAGGAAGCACGCTCTTGCTTTCTAGAGTCTCTAAGACAACAGGAAATCTGAGTGTGCCTAGACCAAAGAACGGGTTTTTGTACACAGACGGACCATATGTAGTCCAAATCTGCTTCTGAAACTGATACAATGCACTGGTCCTCTAACATCCAATGCTTGTCTGTTAAGATGAGAAATGTGTGAGCTTCGTGAACGATGTAGTTCCTTAGAGCTGAAAAGTTACTGCCCTTACCTGAAATGAAGGCTTGCTTGTAGGAAGACACAGAGCCTGGGATTTAACTCCATTTCTGAAGGGAAACACACAGCATAGTTCTCATACATGGATCACACTCTGCTTTAGAGCAAGAAGCATGCTCTTGCTTTCTAGAGTCTCTAATACAGCAGGAAACATGAGTGTGCTCAGAACAAAAGAACGGTGTTTCCTACAAATACGGAACATATCTAGTTTAACTCTGCTTCTGAAACTGAAACAAACCACAGGTCCTCTAACATCGAATGCTTGTCTGGTAAGATCCGAAAGGTGTGAGCTTCGTGAACAATGTAGTTCTTTTGAGCTGTAAAGTAACTGCACTTACCTGAAATAAAGTCTTGCATGTAGGAAGACTCAGAGCCGTGGATTTAACTCCATTTCTGAAGTGAAACACACAGCAGTGTTCTCATCCATTGATCACACTCTGCTTTAGAGCAAGAAGCACGCTCTTGCTTTCTAGAGTCTCTAAGACAGCATGAATCGTGAGTGTGCTGAGAACAAAAGAACAGTTTTTCCTACACATAGGGACCATATCTAGTCCAACTCTGCTTCTGAAACTGATACAAAGCACTGGTCCTCTAACATCCAATGCTTGTCAGTTAGGATGAGAAACGTGTGAGCTTCGTGAACGATGTAGGTCGTTTGAGCTGAAAAGTGACTGCCCTTACCTGAAATGAAGGCTTGCTTGTAGGAAGACACAGAGCCTGGGTTTTAACTCCATTTCTGAAGGGAAACACACTGCATAGTTCTCATCCGTGGACCACACTCTGCTTTAGAGCAAGAAGCATGCTCTTGCTTTCTAGAGTTTCTAATATAGCAGGAAACATGAGTGTGCTCAGAACAAAAGAACGGTGTTTCCTACAAATACGGAACATATCTAGTTTAACCCTGCTTCTGAAACTGAAACAAACCACAGGTCCTCTAACATCCAATGCTTGTCAGGTAAGATCCGAAACGTGTGAGCTTCGTGAACAATGTAGTTCTTTTGAGCTGTAAAGTAACTGCACTGACCTGAAATAAAGTCTTGCATGTAGGAAGACTCAGAGCCTGGGATTTAACTCCATTTCTGAAGTGAAACACACAGCAGAGTTCTCATCCATTGATCACACTCTGCTTTAGAGCAAGAAGCACGCTCTTGCTTTCTAGAGTCTCTAAGACAGCATGAAACGTGAGTGTGCTGAGAACAAAAGAACAGTGTTTCCTACACATACGGACCACATCTAGTCCAACTCTGCTTCTGAAACTGATACAAAGCACTGGTCCTCTAACATCCAATGCTTGTCAGTTAGGATGAGAAACGTGTGAGCTTCGTGAACGATGTAGTTCGTTTGAGCTGAAAAGTTACTGCCCTTACCTGAAACGAAGGCTTGCTTGTAGGAAGACACAGAGCCTGGGTTTTAACTCCATTTCTGAAGGGAAACACACAGCAGTGTTCTCACCCATTTATCACACTCTGCTTTAGAACAAGAAGCATGCTCTTGCTTTCTACAATACAGCAGGAAACATGAGTGTGCTCAGAACAAAAGAACAGTGTTTCCTACAAATATGGAACATATCTAGTTTAAATCTGCTTCTGAAACTGAAACGAACCACAGGTCCTCTAACATCCAATGCTTGTCAGGTAAGATCTGAAACGTGTGAGCTTCGTGAACGGTGTAGTTCCTTTGAGCTCTAAAGAAACTGCAATTACCTGAAAGGAAGTCTTGCTTGTAGGAAGACTCAGAGCCTGGGATTTAATTCCATTTCTGAAGTGAAACACACAGCAGTGTTCTCACCCATTAATCACACTCTGCTTTAGAACAGGAAGCATGCTCTTGCTTTCTAGAGTCTCTAAGACAGCAGGAAACATGAGTGTGCTCAGAACAAAAGAACGGTGTTTCCTACAAATACGGAACATATCTAGTTTAACTCTGCTTCTGAAACTGAAACAAACCACAGGTCCTCTAACATCCAATGCTTGTCAGTTAGGATGAGAAACGTGTGAGCTTCGTGAACGATGTAGTTCGTTTGAGCTGAAAAGTTACTGCCCTTACCTGAAACGAAGGCTTGCTTGTAGGAAGACACAGAGCCTGGGTTTTAACTCTATTTCTGAAGGGAAACACACAGCATAGTTCTCATCCATGGACCACACTCTGCTTTAGAGCAAGAAGCATGCTCTTGCTTTCTAGAGTCTCTAATATAGCAGGAAACATGAGGGTGCTCAGAACAAAAGAACGGTGTTTCCTACAAATACGGAACATATCTAGTTTAACTCTGTCTCTGAAACTGAAACAAACCACAGGTCCTCTAACATCCAATGCTTGTCAGGTAAGATCCAAAACGTGTGAGCTTCATGACCGATGTAGTTCTTTTGAGCTATAAAGAATCTGCCCTTTCCTGAAAGGAAGTCTTGCATGTAGGAAGACACAGAGCCTGGGATTTAACTCCATTTCTGAAGTGAAACAAACAGCAGTGTTCTCATCCATTCATCACACTCTGCTTTAGAACAAGAAGCACGCTCTTGCTTTCTAGAATCTCTATGACAGCAGGAAATCTGAGTGTGCCGAGACCAAAGAATGGTTTTTCGTACACAGACTGACCATACGTAGTCCAAAACTGCTTCTGAAACTGATACAAAGTACTGGTCCTCTAACATCCAATACTTGTCTGGTAAGATCCGAAACGTGTGAGCTTTGTGAACGATGTAGGTCGTTTGAGCTGTAAAGTAACTGCCCTTACCTGAAATGAATTCTTGCATGTAGGAAGCCTCAGAGCCTGGGATTTAACTCCATTTCTGAAGTGAAACACACAGCAGAATTCTCATCTATTGATCAAACTCTGCTTTAGAGCAAGAAGCACGCTCTTGCTTTCTAGAGTCTCTAACACAGCAGGAAACGTGAGTGTGCTGAGAACAAAAGAACGGTGTTTCCTACACATACGGACCATATCTAGTCCAAATCTGCTACTGAAACTGATACAAAGCACTGGTCCTCTAACATCCAATGCTTGTCTGTTAAGATGAGAATCGTGTTAGCTTCGTGAACGATGTAGTTCGTTTGAGCTGAAAAGTTACTGCCCTTACCTGAAATGAATGCTTGCTTGTAGGAAGACACAGAGCCTGGGTTTTAACTCTATTTCTGAAGGGAAACACACAGCATAGTTCTCATCCATGGACCACACTCTGCTTTAGAGCAAGAAGCATGCTCTTGCTTTCTAGAGTCTCTAATATAGCAGGAAACATGAGGGTGCTCAGAACAAAAGAACGGTGTTTCCTACAAATACGGAACATATCTAGTTTAACTCTGTCTCTGAAACTGAAACAAACCACAGGTCCTCTAACATCCAATGCTTGTCAGGTAAGATCCAAAACGTGTGAGCTTCATGACCGATGTAGTTCTTTTGAGCTATAAAGAATCTGCCCTTTCCTGAAAGGAAGTCTTGCATGTAGGAAGACACAGAGCCTGGGATTTAACTCCATTTCTGAAGTGAAACAAACAGCAGTGTTCTCATCCATTCATCACACTCTGCTTTAGAACAAGAAGCACGCTCTTGCTTTCTAGAATCTCTATGACAGCAGGAAATCTGAGTGTGCCGAGACCAAAGAATGGTTTTTCGTACACAGACTGACCATACGTAGTCCAAAACTGCTTCTGAAACTGATACAAAGTACTGGTCCTCTAACATCCAATACTTGTCTGGTAAGATCCGAAACGTGTGAGCTTTGTGAACGATGTAGGTCGTTTGAGCTGTAAAGTAACTGCCCTTACCTGAAATGAATTCTTGCATGTAGGAAGCCTCAGAGCCTGGGATTTAACTCCATTTCTGAAGTGAAACACACAGCAGAATTCTCATCTATTGATCAAACTCTGCTTTAGAGCAAGAAGCACGCTCTTGCTTTCTAGAGTCTCTAACACAGCAGGAAACGTGAGTGTGCTGAGAACAAAAGAACGGTGTTTCCTACACATACGGACCATATCTAGTCCAAATCTGCTACTGAAACTGATACAAAGCACTGGTCCTCTAACATCCAATGCTTGTCTGTTAAGATGAGAATCGTGTTAGCTTCGTGAACGATGTAGTTCGTTTGAGCTGAAAAGTTACTGCCCTTACCTGAAATGAATGCTTGCTTGTAGGAAGACACAGATCCTGGGATTTAACTCTATTTCTGAAGGGAAACAAACAGCATAGTTCTCATCCATGGACCACACTCTGCTTTAGAGCAAGAAGCATGCTCTTGCTTTCTAGAGTCTCTAATACAGCAGGAAACATGAGTGTGCTCAGAACAAAAGAACGGTGTTTCCTACAAATACGGAACATATCTAGTTTAACTCTGCTTCTGAAACTGAAACAAACCACAGGTCCTCTAACATCGAATGCTTGTCTGGTAAGATCCAAAACGTGTGAGCTTCGTGAACAATGTAGTTCTTTTGAGCTGTAAAGTAACTGCACTTACCTGAAATAAAGTCTTGCATGTAGGAAGACTCAGAGCCTGGGATTTAACTCCATTTCTGAAGTGAAACACACAGCAGTGTTCTCATCCATTGATCACACTCTGCTTTAGAGCAAGAAGCACGCTCTTGCTTTCTAGAGTCTCTAAGACAGCATGAATCGTGAGTGTGCTGAGAACAAAAGAACAGTGTTTCCTACACATAGGGACCATATCTAGTCCAACTCTGCTTCTGAAACTGATACAAAGCACTGGTCCTCTAACATCCAATGCTTGTCAGTTAGGATGAGAAACGTGTGAGCTTCGTGAACGATGTAGGTCGTTTGAGCTGAAAAGTGACTGCCCTTACCTGAAACGAAGGCTTGCTTGTAGGAAGACACAGAGCCTGGGTTTTAACTCCATTTCTGAAGGGAAACACACTGCATAGTTCTCATCCGTGGACCACACTCTGCTTTAGAGCAAGAAGCATGCTCTTGCTTTCTAGAGTTTCTAATATAGCAGGAAACATGAGTGTGCTCAGAACAAAAGAACGGTGTTTCCTACAAATACGGAACATATCTAGTTTAACCCTGCTTCTGAAACTGAAACAAACCACAGGTCCTCTAACATCCAATGCTTGTCAGGTAAGATCCGAACCGTGTGAGCTTCGTGAACAATGTAGTTCCTTTGAGCTGTAAAGTAACTGCACTGACCTGAAATAAAGTCTTGCATGTAGGAAGACTCAGAGCCTGGGATTTAACTCCATTTCTGAAGTGAAACACACAGCAGAGTTCTCATCCATTGATCACACTCTGCTTTAGAGCAAGAAGCACGCTCTTGCTTTCTAGAATCTCTATGACAACAGGAAATCTGAGTGTGCCGAGACCAAAGAATGGTTTTTCGTACACAGACTGACCATACGTAGTCCAAAACTGCTTCTGAAACTGATACAAAGTACTGGTCCTCTAACATCCAATACTTGTCTGGTAAGATCCGAAACGTGTGAGCTTTGTGAACGATGTAGGTCGTTTGAGCTGTAAAGTAACTGCCCTTACCTGAAATGAATTCTTGCATGTAGGAAGCCTCAGAGCCTGGGATTTAACTCCATTTCTGAAGTGAAACACACAGCAGAATTCTCATCTATTGATCAAACTCTGCTTTAGAGCAAGAAGCACGCTCTTGCTTTCTAGAGTCTCTAACACAGCAGGAAACGTGACTGTGCTGAGAACAAAAGAACAGTGTTTCCTACACATACGGACCATATCTAGTCCAAATCTGCTACTGAAACTGATACAAAGCACTGGTCCTCTAACATCCAATGCTTGTCTGTTAAGATGAGAATCGTGTTAGCTTCGTGAACGATGTAGTTCGTTTGAGCTGAAAAGTTACTGCCCTTACCTGAAATGAAGGCTTGCTTGTAGGAAGACACAGAGGCTGGGATTTAACTCCATTTCTGAAGGGAAACACACAGCATAGTTCTCATCCATGAATCACACTCTGCTTTAGAGCAAGAAGCATGCTCTTGCTTTCTACAATACAGCAGGAAACATGAGTGTGCTCAGAAAAAAAGAACAGTGTTTCCTACAAATATCGAACATATCTAGTTTAAATCTGCTTCTGAAACTGAAACAAACCACAGGTCCTCTAACATCCAATGCTTGTCAGGTAAGATCTGAAACGTGTGAGCTTCGTGAACGTTGTAGTTCCTTTGAGCTCTAAAGAAACTGCAATTAACTGAAAGGAAGTCTTGCTTGTAGGAAGACTCAGAGCCTGGGATTTAATTCCATTTCTGAAGTGAAACACACAGCAGTGTTCTCACCCATTGATCACACTCTGCTTTAGAACAGGAAGCACGCTCTTGCTTTCTAGAGTCTCTAAGACAACAGGAAATCTGAGTGTGCCTAGACCAAAGAACGGGTTTTTGTAAACAGACGGACCATATGTAGTCCAAATCTGCTTCTGAAACTGATACAATGCACTGGTCCTCTAACATCCAATGCTTGTCTGTTAAGATGAGAAATGTGTGAGCTCAGTGAACGATGTAGTTCGTTTGACCTGTAAAGTAACTGCCCTTACCTGAAACGAAGTCTTGCTTGTAGGAACACACAGAGCCTGGGATTTACCTCTATTTCTGAAGGGAAACACACAGCATAGTTCTCATCCATGGATCACACTCTGCTTTAGAGCAAGAAGCACGCTCGTGCTTTCTAGAGTCTCTAAGAAAGCATGAAACGTGAGTGTGCTGAGAACAAAAAACGGTGTTTCCTACACATACGGACCATATCTAGTCCAACTCTCCTTCTGAAACTGATACAAAGCACTGGTCCTCTAACATCCAATGCTTGTCAGTTAGGATGAGAAACGTGTGAGCTTCGTGAACGATGTAGTTCGTTTGAGCTGAAAAGTTACTGCCCTTACCTGAAACGAAGGCTTGCTTGTAGGAAGACACAGAGCCTGGGTTTTAACTCCATTTCTGAAGGGAAACACACAGCAGTGTTCTCACCCATTTATCACACTCTGCTTTAGAACAAGAAGCATGCTCTTGCTTTCTACAATACAGCAGGAAACATGAGTGTGCTCAGAACAAAAGAACAGTGTTTCCTACAAATATGGAACATATCTAGTTTAAATCTGCTTCTGAAACTGAAACGAACCACAGGTCCTCTAACATCCAATGCTTGTCAGGTAAGATCTGAAACGTGTGAGCTTCGTGAACGTTGTAGTTCCTTTGAGCTCTAAAGAAACTGCAATTACCTGAAAGGAAGTCTTGCTTGTAGGAAGACTCAGAGCCTGGGATTTAATTCCATTTCTGAAGTGAAACACACAGCAGTGTTCTCACCCATTAATCACACTCTGCTTTAGAACAGGAAGCATGCTCTTGCTTTCTAGAGTCTCTAAGACAGCAGGAATTCTGAGTGTGCCTAGACCAAAGAACGGGTTTTTGTACACAGACGGACCATATGTAGTCCAAATCTGCTTCTGAAACTGATACAAAGTATTGGTCCTCTAACATCCAATGGTTGTCTGGTAAGATCCGAAACGTGTGAGCTTTGTGAACGATGTAGGTCGTTTGAGCTGTAAAGTAACTGCCCTTACCTGAAATGAATTCCTGCATGTAGGAAGCCTCAGAGCCTGGGATTTAACTCCATTTCTGAAGTTAAACACACAGCAGAATTCTCATCTATTGATCAAACTCTGCTTTAGAGCAAGATGCACGCTCTTGCTTTCTAGAGTCTCTAACACAGCAGGAAACGTGAGTGTGCTGAGAACAAAAGAACGGTGTTTCCTACACATACGGACCATATCTAGTCCAAATCTGCTACTGAAACTGATACAAAGCACTGGTCCTCTAACATCCAATGCTTGTCTGTTAAGATGAGAAATGTGTGAGCTTCGTGAACGATGTAGTTCGTTTGACCTGTAAAGTAACTGCCCTTACCTGAAACGAAGTCTTGCTTGTAGGAACACACAGAGCCTGGGATTTACCTCTATTTCTGAAGGGAAACACACAGCATAGTTCTCATTCATGGATCACACTCTGCTTTAGAGCAAGAAGCACGCTCGTGCTTTCTAGAGTCTCTAAGAAAGCATGAAACGTGAGAGTGCTGAGAACAAAAAACGGTGTTTCCTACACATACGGACCATATCTAGTCCAACTCTGCTTCTGAAACTGATACAAAGCACTGGTCCTCTAACATCCAATGCTTGTCAGTTAAGATGAGAAACGTGTGAGCATCGTGAACGATGTAGTTCCTTAGAGCTGAAAAGTTACTGCCCTTACCTGAAACGAAGGCTTGCTTGAGGGAAGACACAGAGCCTGGGTTTTAACTCCATTTCTGAAGGGAAACACACAGCATAGTTCTCATCCATGGACCACACTCTGGTTTAGAGCAAGAAGCATGCTCTTGCTGTCTAGAGTCTCTAATACAGCAGGAAACATGAGTGTGCTCAGAACAAAAGAACGGTGTTTCCTACAAATACGGAACATATCTAGTTTAACTCTGCTTCTGAAACTGAAACAAATCACAGGTCCTCTAACATCCAATGCTTGTCAGGTAAGACCCGAAACGTGTGAGCTTCGTGAACGATGTAGTTCTTTTGAGCTATAAAGAAACTGCCCTTACCTGAAAGGAAGTCTTGCATGTAGGAAGACACAGAGCCTGGGATTTAACTCCATTTCTGAAGTGAAACACACAGCAGTGTTCTCATCCATTCATCACACTCTGCTTTAGAACAAGAAGCACGCTCTTGCTTTCTAGAGTCTCTATGACAGCAGGAAATCTGAGTGTGCCGAGACCAAAGAATGGTTTTTCGTACACAGACTGACCATATGTAGTCCAAAACTGCTTCTGAAACTGATACAAAGTACTGGTCCTCTAACATCCAATGCTTGTCTGGTAAGATCTGAAACGTGTGAGCTTTGTGAACGATGTAGGTCGTTTGAGCTGTAAAGTAACTGCCCTTACCTGAAATGAATTCTTGCATGTAGGAAGCCTCACAGCCTGGGATTTAACTCCATTTCTGAAGAGAAACACACAGCAGAGTTCTCATCCATTGATCACACTCTGCTTTAGAGCAAGAAGCACGCTCTTGCTTTCTAGAGTCTCTAAGACAGCATGAAACGTGAGTGTGCTGAGAACAAAAGAACAGTGTTTCCTACACATAGGGACCATATCTAGTCCAACTCTGCTTCTGAAACTGATACAAAGCACTGGTCCTCTAACATCCAATGCTTGTCAGTTAGGATGAGAAACGTGTGAGCTTCGTGAACGATGTAGGTCGTTTGAGCTGAAAAGTGACTGCCCTTACCTGAAACGAAGGCTTGCTTGTAGGAAGACACAGAGCCTGGGTTTTAACTCCATTTCTGAAGGGAAACACACTGCATAGTTCTCATCCGTGGACCACACTCTGCTTTAGAGCAAGAAGCATGCTCTTGCTTTCTAGAGTCTCTAATATAGCAGGAAACATGAGTGTGCTCAGAACAAAAGAACGGTGTTTCCTACAAATACGGAACATATCTATTTTAACTCTGTTTCTGAAACTGAAACAAACCACAGGTCCTCTAACATGCAATGCTTGTCAGGTAAGATCTGAAACGTGTGAGCTTCGTGAACAATGTAGTTCTTTTGAGCTGTAAAGTAACTGCACTTACCTGAAATAAAGTCTTGCATGTAGGAAGACTCAGAGCCTGGGATTTAACTCCATTTCTGAAGTGAAACACACAGCAGAGTTCTCATCCATTGATCACACTCTACTTTAGAGCAAGAAGCACGCTCTTGCTTTCTAGATTCTCTAAGACAGCATGATACGTGAGTGTGCTGAGAACAAAAGAACAGTGTTTCCTACACATACGGACCACATCTAGTCCAACTCTGCTTCTGAAACTGATCAAAGCACTGGTCCTCTAACATCCAATGCTTGTCAGTTAGAATGAGAAACGTGTGAGGTTCGTGAACGATGTAGTTCGTTTGAGCTGAAAAGTGACTGCCTTACCTGAAACGAAGTCTTGCTTGTAGGAAGACACAGAGTCTGGGATTTAACTCCATTTCTGAAGGGAAACACACAGCAGAGTTCTCATCCATGGATCACACTCTGCTTTAGAGCGAGATGCACACTCTTGCTTTCTAGAGTCTCTATGACAGCAGGAAATCTGAGTGTGCCGACACCAAAGAGTGGTTTTTCGTACACAGACGGACCATATGTAGTCCAAATCTGCTTCTGAAACTGATACAAAGCACTGGTCCTCTAACATCCAATGCTTGTCTGTTAAGATGAGAATCGTGTTAGCTTCGTGAACGATGTAGTTCGTTTGAGCTGAAAAGTTACTGCCCTTACCTGAAATGAAGGCTTGCTTGTAGGAAGACACAGAGCCTGGGATTTAACTCCATTTCTGAAGGGAAACACACAGCATAGTTCTCATCCATGGATCACACTCTGCTTTAGAGCAAGAAGCATGCTCCTGCTTTCTACAATACAGCAAGAAACATGAGTGTGCTCAGAACAAAAGAACGGTGTTTCCTACACATACGGACCATATCTAGTCCAAATCTGCTACTGAAACTGATACAAAGCACTGGTCTTCTAACATCCAATGCTTGTCTGTTAAGATGAGAAATGTGTGAGCTTCGAAAACGATGTAGTTCGTTTGACCTGTAAAGTAACTGCCCTTACCTCAAACGAAGTCTTGCTTGTAGGAACACACAGCACCTGGGATTTACCTCTATTTCTGAAGGGAAACACACAGCATAGTTCTCATCCATGGATCACACTCTGCTTTAGAGCAAGAAGCACGCTCGTGCTTTCTAGAGTCTCTAATACAGCAGGAAACATGAGTGTGCTCAGAAGAAAAGAACGGTGTTTCCTACAAATACGGAACATATCTAGTTTCACTCTGCTTCTGAAACTGAAACAAATCACAGGTCCTCTAACATCCAATGCTTGTCAGGTAAGATCCGAAACGTGTGAGCTTCGTGAACGATGTAGTTCTTTTGAGCTATAAAAAAACTGCCCTTACCTGAAAGGAAGTCTTGCATGTAGGAAGACACAGAGCCTGGGATTTAACTCCATTTCTGAAGTGAAACACACAGCAGTGTTCTCATCCATTCATCACACTCTGCTTTAGAACAAGAAGCATGCTCTTGCTTTCTAGAGTCTCTATGACAGCAGGAAATCTGAGTGTGCCGAGACCAAAGAATGGTTTTTCGTACACAGACTGACCATATGTAGTCCAAAACTGCTTCTGAAACTGATACAAAGTACTGGTCCTCTAACATCCAATGCTTGTCTGGTAAGATCTGAAACGTGTGAGCTTTGTGAACGATGAAGGTCGTTTGAGCTGTAAAGTAATTGCCCTTACCTGAAATGAATTCTTGCATGTAGGAAGCCTCACAGCCTGGGATTTAACTCCATTTCTGAAGAGAAACACACAGCAGAGTTCTCATCCATTGATAACACTCTGCTTTAGAGCAAGAAGCACGCTCTTGCTTTCTAGAGTCTCTAAGACAGCATGAAACGTGAGTGTGCTGAGAACAAAAGAACAGTGTTTCCTACACATAGGGACCATATCTAGTCCAACTCTGCTTCTGAAACTGATACAAAGCACTGGTCCTCTAACATCCAATGCTTGTCAGTTAGGCTGAGAAACGTGTGAGCTTCGTGAACGATGTAGGTCGTTTGAGCTGAAAAGTGACTGCCCTTACCTGAAACGAAGGCTTGCTTGTAGGAAGACACAGAGCCTGGGTTTTAACTCCATTTCTGAAGGGAAACACACTGCATAGTTCTAATCCGTGGACCACACTCTGCTTTAGAGCTAGAAGCATGCTCTTGCTTTCTAGAGTCTCTAATATAGCAGGAAACATGAGTGTGCTCAGAACAAAAGAACGGTGTTTCCTACAAATACGGAACATATCTAGTTTAACTCTGCTTCTGAAACTGAAACAAACCACAGGTGCTCTAACATCCAATGCTTGTCAGGTAAGATCTGAAACGTGTGAGCTTCGTGAACAATGTAGTTCTTTTGAGCTGTAAAGTAACTGCACTTACCTGAAATAAAGTCTTGCATGTAGGAAGACTCAGAGCCTGGGATTTAACTCCATTTCTGAAGTGAAACACACAGCAGAGTTCTCATCCATTGATCACACTCTGCTTTAGAGCAAGAAGCACGCTCTTGCTTTCTAGAGTCTCTAAGACAGCATGAAACGTGAGTGTGCTGAGAACAAAAGAAGTGTTTCCTACATATACGGACCATATCTAGTCCAACTCTGCTTCTGAAACTGATCAAAGCACTGGTCCTCTAACATCCAATGCTTGTCAGTTAGAATGAGAAACGTGTGAGGTTCGTGAACGATGTAGTTCGTTTGAGCTGAAAAGTGACTGCCCTTACCTGAAACGAAGTCTTGCTTTTAGGAAGACACAGAGTCTGGGATTTAACTCCATTTCTGAAGGGAAACACACAGCAGAGTTCTCATCCATGGATCACACTCTGCTTTAGAGCGAGATGCACACTCTTGCTTTCTAGAGTCTCTAATACAGCAGGAAACATGAGTGTGCTCAGAACAAAAGAACGGTGTTTCCTAAAAATACGAAACATATCTAGTTTAACTCTGTTTCTGAAACTGAAACAAACCACAGGTCCTCTAACATCCAATGCTTGTCAGGTAAGATCTGAAAAGTGTGAGCTTCGTGAACAATGTAGTTCTTTTGAGCTGTGAAGTAACTGCACTTACCTGAAAGGAAGTCTTGCATGTAGGAAGACACAGAGCCTGGGATTTAACTCCATTTCTGAAGTGAAACACACAGCAGTGTTCTCATCCATTCATCACACTCCGCTTTAGAACAAGAAGCACGCTCTTGCTTTCTAGAGTCTCTATGACAGCAGGAAATCTGAGTGTGCCGAGACCAAAGAATGGTTTTTCGTACACAGACTGACCATATGTAGTCCAAAACTGCTTCTGAAACTGATACAAAGTACTGGTCTTCTAACATCCAATGCTTGTCTGGTAAGATCTGAAACGTGCGAGCTTTGTGAACGTTGTAGGTCGTTTGAGCTGTAAAGTAACTGCCCTTACCTGAAATGAATTCTTGAATGTAGAAGCCTCAGAGCCTGGGATTTATCTCCATTTCTGAAGTGAAACACACAGCAGAATTCTCATCTATTGATCAAACTCTGCTTTAGGGCAAGAAGCACGCTCTTGCTTTCTAGAGTCTCTAACACAGCAGGAAACGTGAGTGTGCTGAGAACAAAAGAACGGTGTTTCCTACACATACGGACCATATCTAGTCCAAATCTGCTTCTGAAACTGATACAAAGCACTGGTCCTCTAACATCCAATGCTTGTCTGTTAAGATGAGAATCGTGTGAGCTTTGTGAACGATGTAGGTCGTTTGAGCTGAAAAGTTACTGCCCATACCTGAAACGAAGGCTTGCTTGTAGGAAGACACAGAGCCTGGGATTTAACTCCATTTCTGAAGGGAAACACACAGCATAGTTCTCATCCATGGATCACACTCTGCTTTACTACAAGAAGCATGCTCTTGCTTTCTAGAGTCTCTAATACAGCAGGAAACATGAGTGTGCTCAGAACAAAAGAACGGTGTTTCCTACAAATACGGAACATATCTAGTTTAACTCTGCTTCTGAAACTGAAACAAATCACAGGTACTGTAACATCCAATGCTTGTCAGGTAAGATCCGAAACGTGTGAGCTTCGTGAACGATGTAGTTCTTTTGAGCTATAAAGAAACTGCCCTTACCTGAAAGGAAGTCTTGCATGTAGGAAGACTCAGAGCCTGGGATTTAACTCCATTTCTGAAGTGAAACACACAGCAGAGTTCTCATCCATTGATCACACTCTGCTTTAGAGCAAGAAGCACGCTCTTGCTTTCTAGAGTCTCTAAGACAGCATGAAACGTTAGTGTGCTGAGAACAAAAGAACAGTGTTTCCTACACATACGGACCATATCTAGTCCAACTCTGCTTCTGAAACTGATCAAAGCACTGGTCCTCTAACATCCAATGCTTGTCAGTTAGAATGAGAAACGTGTGAGGTTCGTGAACGATGTAGTTCGTTTGAGCTGAAAAGTGACTGCCCTTACCTGAAACGAAGTCTTGCTTTTAGGAAGACACAGAGTCTGGGATGTAACTCCATTTCTGAAGGGAAACACACAGCATAGTTCTCATCCATGGACCACACTCTGCTTTAGAGCAAGAAGCATGCTCTTGCTGTCTAGAGTCTCTAATACAGCAGGAAACATGAGTGTGCTCAGAACAAAAGAACGGTGTTTCCTACAAATACGGAACATATCTAGTTTAACTCTGCTTCTGAAACTGAAACAAATCACAGGTCCTCTAACATCCAATGCTTGTCAGGTAAGACCCGAAACGTGTGAGCTTCGTGAACGATGTAGTTCTTTTGAGCTATAAAGAAACTGCCCTTACCTGAAAGGAAGTCTTGCATGTAGGAAGACACAGAGCCTGGGATTTAACTCCATTTCTGAAGTGAAACACACAGCAGTGTTCTCATCCATTCATCACACTCTGCTTTAGAACAAGAAGCACGCTCTTGCTTTCTAGAGTCTCTATGACAGCAGGAAATCTGAGTGTGCCGAGACCAAAGAATGGTTTTTCGTACACAGACTGACCATATGTAGTCCAAAACTGCTTCTGAAACTGATACAAAGTACTGGTCCTCTAACATCCAATGCTTGTCTGGTAAGATCTGAAACGTGTGAGCTTTGTGAACGATGTAGGTCATTTGAGCTGTAAAGTAACTGCCCTTACCTGAAATGAATTCTTGCATGTAGGAAGCCTCACAGCCTGGGATTTAACTCCATTTCTGAAGAGAAACACACAGCAGAGTTCTCATCCATTGATCACACTCTGCTTTAGAGCAAGAAGCACGCTCTTGCTTTCTAGAGTCTCTAAGACAGCATGAAACGTGAGTGTGCTGAGAACAAAAGAACAGTGTTTCCTACACATAGGGACCATATCTAGTCCAACTCTGCTTCTGAAACTGATACAAAGCACTGGTCCTCTAACATCCAATGCTTGTCAGTTAGGCTGAGAAACGTGTGAGCTTCGTGAACGATGTAGGTCGTTTGAGCTGAAAAGTGACTGCCCTTACCTGAAACGAAGGCTTGCTTGTAGGAAGACACAGAGCCTGGGTTTTAACTCCATTTCTGAAGGGAAACACACTGCATAGTTCTCATCCGTGGACCACACTCTGCTTTAGAGCAAGAAGCATGCTCTTGCTTTCTAGAGTCTCTAATATAGCAGGAAACATGAGAGTGCTCAGAACAAAAGAACGGTGTTTCCTACAAATACGGAACATATCTAGTTTTACTCTGCTTCTGAAACTGAAACAAACCACAGGTGCTCTAACATCCAATGCTTGTCAGGTAAGATCTGAAACGTGTGAGCTTCGTGAACGATGTAGTTCGTTTGAGCTGAAAAGTTACTGCCCTTCCCTGAAACGAAGTCTTGCTTTTAGGAAGACACAGAGTCTGGGATTTAACTCCATTTCTGAAGGGAAACACACAGCAGAGTTCTCATCCATGGATCACACTCTGCTTTAGAGCGAGATGCACACTCTTGCTTTCTAGAGTCTCTAAGAAAGCATGAAACGTGAGTGTGCTGAGAACAAAAAACGGTGTTTCCTACACATACGGACCATATCTAGTCCAACTCTGCTTCTGAAACTGATACAAAGCACTGGTCCTCTAACATCCAATGCTTGTCAGTTAAGATGAGAAACGTGTGAGCATCGTGAACAATGTAGTTCCTTAGAGCTGAAAAGTTACTGCCCTTACCTGAAACGAAGGCTTGCTTGAGGGAAGACACAGAGCCTGGGTTTTAACTCCATTTCTGAAGGGAAACACACAGCATAGTTTTCATCCATGGACCACACTCTGCTTTAGAGCAAGAAGCATGCTCTTGCTGTCTAGAGTCTCTAATACAGCAGGAAACATGAGTGTGCTCAAAACAAAAGAACGGTGTTTCCTACAAATACGGAACATATCTAGTTTAACTCTGCTTCTGAAACTGAAACAAATCACAGGTCCTCTAACATCCAATGCTTGTCAGGTAAGATCTGAAACGTGTGAGCTCCGTGAACGATGTAGTTCTTTTGAGCTATAAAGAAACTGCCCTTACCTGAAAGGAAGTCTTGCATGTAGGAAGACACAGAGCCTAGGATTTAACTCCATTTCTGAAGTGAAACACACAGCAGTGTTCTCATCCATTCATCACACTCTGCTTTAGAACAAAAAGCACGCTCTTGCTTTCTAGAGTCTCTATGACAGCAGGAAATCTGAGTGTGCCGAGACCAAAGAATGGTTTTTCGTACACAGACTGACCATATGTAGTCCAAAACTGCTTCTGAAACTGATACAAAGTACTGGATCTCTAACATCCAATGCTTGTCTGGTAAGATCTGAAACGTGTGAGCTTTGTGAACGATGTAGGTCGTTTGAGCTGTAAAGTAACTGCCCTTTCCTGAAATGAATTCTTGCATGTAGGAAGCCTCACAGCCTGGGATTTAACTACATTTCTGAAGAGAAACACACAGCAGAATTCTCATCTATTGATCATACTCTGCTTTAGAGCAAGAAGCACACTCTTGCTTTCTAGAGTCTCTAAAACAGCAGGAAACGTGAGTGTGCTGAGAACAAAAGAACGGTGTTTCCTAACATACGGACCATATCTAGTCCAAATCTGCTACTGAAACTGATACAAAGCACTGGTCCTCTAACATCCAAAGCTTGTCTGTTAAGATGAGAATCGTGTTAGCTTCGTGAACGATGTAGTTCGTTTGAGCTGAAAAGTTACTGCCCTTACCTGAAATGAAGGCTTGCTTGTAGGAAGACACAGAGCCTGGGATTTAACTCCATTTCTGAAGGGAAACACACAGCATAGTTCTCATCCATGGATCACACTCTGCTTTAGAGCAAGAAGCATGCTCCTGCTTTCTACAATACAGCAAGAAACATGAGTGTGCTCAGAACAAAAGAACAGTGTTTCCTACAAATATGGAACATATCTAGTTTAAATCTGCTTCTGAAACTGAAACAAACCACAGGTCCTCTAACATCCAATGCTTGTCAGGTAAGATCTGAAACGTGTGAGCTTCGTGAACGTTGTAGTTCCTTTGAGCTCTAATGAAACTGCAATTACCTGAAAGGAAGTCTTGCTTGTAGGAAGACTCAGAGTCTGGGATTTAATTCCATTTCTGAAGTGAAACACACAGCATTGTTCTCACCCATTGATCACACTCTGCTTTAGAACAGGAAGCACGCTCTTGCTTTCTAGAGTCTCTAAGACAGCAGGAAATCTGAGTGTGCCTAGACCAAAGAACGGGTTTTTGTACACAGACGGACCATATGTAGTCCAAATCTGCTTCTGAAACTGATACAAAGTACTGGTCCTCTAACATCCAATGCTTGTCTGGTAAGATCCGAAACGTGTGAGCTTTGTGAACGATGTAGGTCGTTTGAGCTGTAAAGTAACTGCCCTTACCAGAAATGAATTCCTGCATGTAGGAAGCCTCAGAGCCTGGGATTTAACTCCATTTCTGAAGTGAAACACACACCAGAATTCTCATCTATTGATCAAACTCTGCTTTAGAGCAAGATGCACGCTCTTGCTTTCTAGAGTCTCTAACACAGCAGGAAACGTGAGTGTGCTGAGAACAAAAGAACGGTGTTTCCTACACATACAGACCATATCTAGTCCAAATCTGCTACTGAAACTGATACAAAGCAATGGTCTTCTAACATCCAATGCTTGTCTGTTAAGATGAGAAATGTGTGAGCTTCGAAAACGATGTAATTCGTTTGACCTGTAAAGTAACTGCCCTTACCTCAAACGAAGTCTTGCTTGTAGCAACACACAGCGCCTGGGATTTACCTCTATTTCTGAAGGGAAACACACAGCATAGTACTCATCCATGGATCACACTCTGCATTAGAGCAAGAAGCACGCTCGTGCTTTCTAGAGTCTCTAAGAAAGCATGAAACGTGAGTGTGCTGAGAACAAAAAACGGTGTTTCCTACACATACGGACCATATCTAGTCCAACTCTGCTTCTGAAACTGATACAAAGCACTGGTCCTCTAACATCCAATGCTTGTCACTTAAGATGAGAAACGTGTTAGCTTCGTGAACGATGTAGTTCGTTTGAGCAGAAAAGTTTCTGCCCTTACCTGAAACGAAGGCTTGCTTGTAGGAAGACACAGAGCCTGGGATTTACCTCCATTACTGAAGGGAAACACACAGCATAGTTCTGATCCATGGATCACACTCTGCTTTAGAGCAAGAAGCATGCTCTTGCTTTCTAGAGTCTCTAAGACAGCAGGAAACATGAGTGTGCTCAGAACAAAAGAACGGTGTTTCCTACAAATATGGAACATATCTAGTTTAACTCTGCTTCTGAAACTGAAACAAACCACAGGTGCTCTAACATCCAATGCTTGTCAGGTAAGATCTGAAACGTGTGAGCTTCGTGAACAATGTAGTTCTTTTGAGCTGTAAAGTAACTGCACTTACCTGAAATAAAGTCTTGCATGTAGGAAGACTCAGAGCCTGGGATTTAACTCCATTTCTGAAGTGAAACACACAGCAGAGTTCTCATCCATTGATCACACTCTGCTTTAGAGCAAGAAGCACGCTCTTGCTTTCTAGAGTCTCTAAGACAGCATGAAACGTGAGTGTGCTGAGAACAAAAGAACAGTGTTTCCTACACATACGGACCATATCTAGTCCAACTCTGCTTCTGAAACTGATCAAAGCACTGGTCCTCTAACATCCAATGCTTGTCAGTTAGAATGAGAAACGTGTGAGGTTCGTGAACGATGTAGTTCGTTTGAGCTGAAAAGTGACTGCCCTTACCTGAAACGAAGTCTTGCTTTTAGTAAGACACAGAGTCTGGGATTTAACTCCATTTCTGAAGGGAAACACACAGCAGAGTTCTCATCCATGGATCACACTCTGCTTTAGAGCGAGATGCACACTCTTGCTTTCTAGAGTCTCTAATACAGCAGGAAACATGAGTGTGCTCAGAACAAAAGAACGGTGTTTCCTAAAAATAGGGAACATATCTAGTTTAACTCTGTTTCTGAAACTGAAACAAACCACAGGTCCTCTAACATCCAATGCTTGTCAGGTAAGATCCGAAAAGTGTGAGCTTCGTGAACAATGTAGTTCTTTTGAGCTGTGAAGTAACTGCACTTACCTGAAAGGAAGTCTTGCATGTAGGAAGACACAGAGCCTGGGATTTAACTCCATTTCTGAAGTGAAACACACAGCAGTGTTCTCATCCATTCATCACACTCTGCTTTAGAACAAGAAGCACGCTCTTGCTTTCTAGAGTCTCTATGACAGCAGGAAATCTGAGTGTGCCGAGACCAAAGAATGGTTTTTCGTACACAGACTGACCATATGTAGTCCAAAACTGCTTCTGAAACTGATACAAAGTACTGGTCTTCTAACATCCAATGCTTGTCTGGTAAGATCCGAAACGTGCGAGCTTTGTGAACGATGTAGGTCGTTTGAGCTGTAAAGTAACTGCCCTTACCTGAAATGAATTCTTGCACGTAGAAGCCTCAGAGCCTGGGATTTATCTCCATTTCTGAAGTGAAACACACAGCAGAATTCTCATCTATTGATCAAACTCTGCTTTAGGGCAAGAAGCACGCTCTTGCTTTCTAGAGTCTCTAACACAGCAGGAAACGTGAGTGTGCTGAGAACAAAAGAACGGTGTTTCCTACACATACGGACCATATCTAGTCCAAATCTGCTACTGAAACTGATACAAAGCACTGGTCCTCTAACATCCAATGCTTGTCTGTTAAGATGAGAATCGTGTGAGCTTTGTGAACGATGTAGGTCGTTTGAGCTGAAAAGTTACTGCCCATACCTGAAACGAAGGCTTGCTTGTAGGAAGACACAGAGCCTGGGATTTAACTCCATTTCTGAAGGGAAACACACAGCATAGTTCTCATCCATGGATCACACTCTGCTTTACTACAAGAAGCATGCTCTTGCTTTCTAGAGTCTCTAATACAGCAGGAAACATGAGTGTGCTCAGAACAAAAGAACGGTGTTTCCTACAAATACGGAACATATCTAGTTTAACTCTGCTTCTGAAACTGAAACAAATCACAGGTACTGTAACATCCAATGCTTGTCAGGTAAGATCCGAAACGTGTGAGCTTCGTGAACGATGTAGTTCTTTTGAGCTATAAAGAAACTGCCCTTACCTGAAGGAAGTCTTGCATGTAGGAAGACTCAGAGCCTGGGATTTAACTCCATTTCTGAAGTGAAACACACAGCAGAGTTCTCGTCCATTGATCACACTCTGCTTTAGAGCAAGAAGCACGCTCTTGCTTTCTAGAGTCTCTAAGACAGCATGAAACGTTAGTGTGCTGAGAACAAAAGAACAGTGTTTCCTACACATACGGACCATATCTAGTCCAACTCTGCTTCTGAAACTGATCAAAGCACTGGTCCTCTAACATCCAATGCTTGTCAGTTAGAAGGAGAAACGTGTGAGGTTCGTGAACGATGTAGTTCGTTTGAGCTGAAAAGTGACTGCCCTTACCTGAAACGATGTCTTGCTTTTAGGAAGACACAGAGTCTGGGATTTAACTCCATTTCTGAAGGGAAACACACAGCAGAGTTCTCATCCATGGATCACACTCTGCTTTAGAGCGAGATGCACACTCTTGCTTTCTAGAGTCTCTAATACAGCAGGAAACATGAGTGTGCTCAGAACAAAAGAACGGTGTTTCCTACAAATACGGAACATATCTAGTTTAACTCTGTTTCTGAAACTGAAACAAACCACAGGTCCTCTAACATCCAATGCTTGTCAGGTAAGATCCGAAAAGTGTGAGCTTCGTGAACAATGTAGTTCTTTTGAGCTGTGAAGTAACTGCACTTACCTGAAAGGAAGTCTTGCATGTAGGAAGACACAGAGCCTGGGATTTAACTCCATTTCTGAAGTGAAACACACAGCAGTGTTCTCATCCATTCATCACACTCTGCTTTAGAACAAGAAGCATGCTCTTGCTTTCTAGAGTCTCTATGACAGCAGGAAATCTGAGTGTGCCGAGACCAAAGAATGGTTTTTCGTACACAGACTGACCATATGTAGAACAAAACTGCTTCTGAAACTGATACAAAGTACTGGTCCTCTAACATCCAATGCTTGTCTGGTAAGATCTGAAACGTGTGAGCTTTGTGAACGATGTAGGTCGTTTGAGCTGTAAAGTAACTGCCCTTACCTGAAATGAATTCTTGCATGTAGGAAGCCTCACAGCCTGGGATTTAACTCCATTTCTGAAGAGAAACACACAGCAGAGTTCTCATCCATTGATCACACTCTGCTTTAGAGCAAGAAGCACGCTCTTGCTTTCTAGAGTCTCTAACACAGCAGGAAACGTAAGTGTGCTGAGAACAAAAGAACAGTGTTTCCTACACATAGGGACCATATCTAGTCCAACTCTGCTTCTGAAACTGATACAAAGCACTGGTCCTCTAACATCCAATGCTTGTCAGTTAGGCTGAGAAACGTCTGAGCTTCGTGAACGATGTAGGTCGTTTGAGCTGAAAAGTGACTGCCCTTACCTGAAACGAAGGCTTGCTTGTAGGAAGACACAGAGCCTGGGTTTTAACTCCATTTGTGAAGGGAAACACACTGCATAGTTCTCATCCGTGGACCACACTCTGCTTTAGAGCAAGAAGCATGCTCTTGCTTTCTAGAGTCTCTAATATAGCAGGAAACATGAGTGTGCTCAGAACAAAAGAACGGTGTTTCCTACAAATACGGAACATATCTAGTTTTACTCTGCTTCTGAAACTGAAACAAACCACAGGTGCTCTAACATCCAATGCTTGTCAGGTAAGATCTGAAACGTGTGAGCTTCGTGAACGATGTAGTTCGTTTGAGCTGAAAAGTTACTGCCCTTCCCTGAAACGAAGTCTTGCTTTTAGGAAGACACAGAGTCTGGGATTTAACTCCATTTCTGAAGGGAAACACACAGCAGAGTTCTCATCCATGGATCACACTCTGCTTTAGAGCGAGATGCACACTCTTGCTTTCTAGAGACTCTATGACAGCAGGAAATCTGAGTGTGCAGACACCAAAGAGTGGATTTTCGTACACAGACGGATCATATGTAGTCCAAATTTGCTTCTGAAACTGACACAAAGCACTGGTCCTCTAACATCCAATGCTTGTCTGTTAAGATGAGAATCGTGTTAGCTTCGTGAACGATGTAGTTCGTTTGAGCTGAAAAGTTACTGCCCTTCCCTGAAACGAAGCCTTGCTTGTAGGAAGACACAGAGCCTGGGATTTAACTCCATTTCTGAAGTGAAACACACAGCATAGTTCTCATCCATGGATCACACTCTGCTTTAGAGCAAGAAGCATGCTCTTGCTTTCTAGAGTCTCTAATACAGCAGGAAACATGAGTGTGCTCAGAACAAAAGAATGGTGTTTCCTAGAAATATGGAACATATCTAGTTTAACTCTGCTTCTGAAACTGAAACATACCACAGGTCCTCTAACATCCAATGCTTGTCAGGTAAGATCCGAAACGTGTGAGCTTCGTGAACGATGTAGTTCTTTTGAGCTATAAAGAATCTGCCCTTACCTGAAAGGAAGTCTTGCATGTAGGAAGACACAGAGCCTGGGATTTAACTCCATTTCTGAAGTGAAACACACAGCAGTGTTCTCATCCATTCATCACACTCTGCTTTAGAACAAGAAGCACGCTCTTGCTTTCTAGAGTCTCTATGACAGCAGGAAATCTGAGTGTGCCGAGACCAAAGAATGGTTTTTCGTACACAGACTGACCATATGTAGTCCAAAACTGCTTCTGAAACTGATACAAAGTACTGGTCCTTTAACATCCAATGCTTGTCTGGTAAGATCCGAAACGTGTGAGCTTTGTGAACGATGTAGGTCGTTTGAGCTGTAAAGTAACTGCCCTTACCTGAAATGAATTCTTGCATGTAGGAAGCCTCAGAGCCTGGGATTTAACTCCATTTCTGAAGGGAAACACACAGCATAGTTCTCATCCATGGATCACACTCTGCTTTAGAGCAAGAAGCACGCTCGTGCTTTCTAGAGTCTCTAAGAAAGCATGAAACGTGAGTGTGCTGAGAACAAAAAACGGTGTTTCCTACACATACGGACCATATCTAGTCCAACTCTGCTTCTGAAACTGATACAAAGCACTGGTCCTCTAACATCCAATGCTTGTCAGTTAAGATGAGAAACGTGTGAGCATCGTGAACAATGTAGTTCCTTAGAGCTGAAAAGTTACTGCCCTTACCTGAAACGAAGGCTTGCTTGATGGAAGACACAGAGCCTGGGTTTTAACTCCATTTCTGAAGGGAAACACACAGCATAGTTCTCATCCATGGATCACACTCTGCTTTAGAGCAAGAAGCATGCTCTTGCTTTCCACAATACAGCAGGAAACATGAGTGTGCTCAGAACAAAAGAACAGTGTTTCCTACAAATATGGAACATATCTAGTTTAAATCTGCTTCTGAAACTGAAACAAAAAACAGGTCCTCTAACATCCAATGCTTTTCAGGTAAGATCTGAAACGTGTGAGCTTCGTGAACGATGTAGTTCCTTTGAGCTCTAAAGAAACTGCAATTACCTGAAAGGAAGTCTTGCTTATAGGAAGACTCAGAGCCTGGGATTTAATTCCATTTCTGAAGTGAAACACACAGCAGTGTTCTCACCCATTGATCACACTCTGCTTTAGAACAAGAAGCACGAGGTTGCTTTCTAGATTCTCTAAGACAGCAGGAAACCTGTGTGTGCTGAGAACAAAAGAACGGTGTTTCCTACACATACAGACCATATCTAGTCCAACTCTGCTTCTGAAACTCATACAAAGCACTGGTCCTCTAATATCAAATGCTTGTCTGTTAAGATGAGAAACATGTGAGCTTCGTGAACGATGTAGTTCTTTTGAGCTATAAAGAAACTGCCCTTACCTGAAAGGAAGTCTTGCTTGTAGGAAGACACAGAACCTGGGATTTAACTCCATTTCTGAAGTGAAACACACAGCAGTGTTCTCATCCATTCATCACCCTCTGCTTTAGAACAAGAAGCACGTTCTTGCTTTCTAGAGTCTCTAAGACAGCAGGATATCTGAGTGTGCCGAGACCAAAGAACGGTTTTTCGTACACAGACGGACCATATGTAGTCCAAATCTGCTTCTGAAACGGATAAAAAGTACTGGTCCTCTAACATCCACTGCTTGTCTGGTAAGATCCGAAACGTGAGAGGTTTGTGAACGATGTAGGTCGTTTGAGCTGTAAAGTAACTGCCCTTACCTGAAATGAATTCTTTCATGTAGGAAGACTCAGAGCCTGGGATTTAACTCCATTTCTGAAGTGAAACACACAGCAGAATTCTCATATATTGATCAAACTCTGCTTTAGAGCAAGAAGCACGCTCTTGCTTTCTAGAGTCTCTAACACAGCAGGAAACGTGAGTGTGCTGAGAACAAAAGAACAGTGTTTCCTACACATACGGACCATATCTAGTCCAAATCTGCTACTGAAACTCATACAAAGCACTGGTCCTCTAACATCCAATGCTTGTCAGGTAAGATCAAAAACGTGTGAGTTTCATGAACGATGTAGTTTGTTTGAGCTGTAAAGTCAATGCACTTACCTGAAATAAAGTCTTGCACGTAGGAAGACTCAGAGCCTGGGATTTAACTCCATTTCTGAAATGACACACACAGCAGAGTTCTCATCCATTGATCAAACTCTGCTTTAGAGCAAGAAGCACGCTCTTGCTTTCTAGAGTCTCTAACACAGCATGAAACGTGAGTGTGCTGAGAACAAAAGAACGGTGTTTCCTACAAATATGGAACATATCTAGTTTAACTCTGCTTCTGAAACTGAAACAAACCACAGGTCCTCTAACATCCAATGCTTGTCAGGTAAGATCTGATATGTGTGAGCTTTGTGAACGATGTAGTTCCTTTGAGCTCTAAAGAAACTGCAATTACCTGAAAGGAAGTCTTGCTTGTAGGAAGACTCAGAGCCTGGGATTTAATTCCATTTCTGAAGTGAAACACACAGCAGTGTTCTCACCCATTGATCACACTCTGCTTTAGAACAAGAAGCAAGCTGTTGCTTTCTAGATTCTCTAAGACAGCAGGAAACCTGAGTGTGCTGAGAACAAAAGAACGGTGTTTCCTACACATACAGACCATATCTAGTCCAACTCTGCTTCTGAAACTCATACAAAGCACTGGTCCTCTAATATCAAATGCTTGTCGGTTAAGATGAGAAACGTGTGAGCTTCGTGAACGATGTAGTTCGTTTGACCTGTAAAGTAACTGCCCTTACCTGAAACGAAGTCTTGCTTGTAGGAAGACACAGAGCCTGGGATTAACCTCTATTTCTGAAGGGAAACACACAGCATAGTTCTTATCCATGGATCACACTCTGCTTTAGAGCAAGAAGCATGCTCTTGCTTTCTAGAGTCTCTAATACAGTAGGAAAACTGAGTGTGCTCAGAACAAACGAATGGTGTTTCCTACACATACAGACCTTATCTAGTCCAACTCTGGTTCTGAAACTGATACAAAGCACGGGTCCTCTAACATCCAATGCTTGTCAGGTAAGATAAAAAACGTGTGAGTTTCATGAATGATGTAGTTCGTTTGAGCTGCAAAGTAAATGCACTTACCTGAAATAAAGTCTTGCAGGTAGGAAGACTCAGAGCCTGGGATTTAACTCCATTTCTGAAGTGAAACACACAGCAGAGTTCTCATCCATTGAAGACACTCTGCCTTAGATCAAGAAGCATGCTCTTGCTTTCTAGAGTCTCTAAGACAGCATGAAACGTGAGTGTGCTGAGAACAAAAAACGGTGTTTCCTACACAAACGGACGATATCTAGTCCAACTCTGCTTCTGAAACTGATACAAAGCACTGGTCCTCTAACATCCAATGCTTGTCAGTTAAGATGAGAAACGTGTGAGCTTCGTGAATGATGTAGTACGTTTGAGCTGAAAAGTGACTGCCCTTACCTGAAACGAAGTCTTGCTTGTAGGAAGACATAGAGTCTGGGATTAACTCCATTTCTGAAGGGAAACACACAGCAGAGTTCTCATCCATGGATCACACTCTGCTTTAGAGCGAGATGCACACTCTTGCTTTCTAGAGTCTCTAATACAGCAGGAAATCTGAGTGTGCCGAGACCAAAGAATGGTTTTTTGTACACAGACTGACTATATGTAGTCCAAATCTGCTTCTGAAACTGATACAAAGCTCTGGTCCTCTAACATCCAATGCTTGTCTGTTAAGATGAGAATCGTGTTAGCTTCGTGAAGGATGTAGTTCGTTTGAGCTGAAAAGTAACTGCCCTTACCTGAAACGAAGGCTTGCTTGTAGGAAGACACAGAGCCTGGGATTTAACTCCATTTCTGAAGGGAAACACACAGCAGAGTTCTCATCCATGGATCACACTCTGCTTTAGAGCAAGAAGCACGCTCTTGCTTTCTAGAGTCTCTAAGACAGCAGGATATCTGAGTGTGGCGAGACCAAAGAACGGTTTTTCGTACACAGACGGACCATATGTAGTCCAAATCTGCTTCTGAAACTGATACAAATTACTGGTCCTCTAACATCCACTGCTTGTCTGGTAAGATCCGAAACGTGTGAGCTTTGGGAAAGATGTAGGTCGTTTGAGCTGTAAAGTAACTGCCCTTACCTTAAATGAATTTTTTCATGTAGGAATCCTCAGATCCTGGGATTTAACTCCATTTCTGAAGTGAAACACACAGCAGAATTCTCATCTATTGATCACACTCTGCTTTAGAGCAAGAAGCACGCTCTTGCTTTCTAGAGTCTCTAACACAGCAGGAAAGGTGAGTGTGCTGAGAAAAAAAGAACGGTGTTTCCTACACATACGGACCATATCTAGTCCAAATCTGCTACTGAAACTGATACAAAGCACTGGTCCTCTAACATCCAATGCTTGTCTGTTTAGATGAGAATCGTGTTAGCTTCGTGAACGATGTAGTTCGTTTGATCTGTAAAGTAACTGCCCTTACCTGAAAAGAAGTCTTGCTTGTAGGAAGACACAGAGCCTGGGATTAACCTCTATTTCGGAAGGGAAACACACAGCATAGTTCTCATCCATGGATCACACTCTGCTTTAGAGCAAGAAGCATGCTCTTGCTTTCTAGAGTCTCTAATACAGCAGGAAAACTGAGTGAACTCAGAACAAAAGAACGGTGTTTCCTACACATACGCACCTTATCTAGTCCAACTCTGCTTCTGAAACTGATACAAAGCACTGGTCCTCTAACATCCAATTCTTGTCAGGTAAGATCAAAAACGTGTGAGGTTTATGAACGATGTAGTTCGTTTGAGCTATAAAGTAAATGCACTTACCTGGAATAAAGTCTTGCATGTAGGAAGACTAAGAGCCTGGGATTTAACTCCATTTCTGAAGTGAAACACACAGCAGAGTTCTCATCCATTGAACACACTCTGCCTTAGAGCAAGAAGCATGCTCTTGCTTTCGAGAGTCTCTAATACAGCAGGAAACATGAGTGTGCTCAGAACAAAAGAACAGTGTTTCCTACAAATATGGAACATATCGAGTTTAACTCTGCTTCTGAAACTGAAACAAACCACAGGTCCAATAACATCCAATGCTTGTCAGGTAAGATCCGAAACGTGTGAGCTTCATGAACGATGTAGTTCCTTTGAGCTCTAAAGAAACTGCAATTACCTGAAAGGAAGTCTTGCTTGTAGGAAGACTCAGAGCCTGGGATTTAATTCCATTTCTGAAGTGAAACACACAGCAATGTTCTCACCCAATGATCACACTCTGCTTTAGAACAAGAAGCACACTGTTGCTTTCTAGAGTCTCTAATACAGCAGGAAACCTGAGTGTGCTGAGAACAAAAGAACGGTGTTTCCTACACATACGGCCCATATCTAGTCCAACTCTGCTTCTGAAACTCATACAAATCACTGGTCCTCTAACATCCAATGCTTGTCTGTTAAGCTGAGAAACGTGTGAGCTACGTGAACGATGTAGTTCGTTTGACCTGTAAAGTAACTGCCCTTACCTGAAACGAAGTCTTGCTTCTAGGAAGACACAGAGCTTGCGATTTAACTCCATTTCTGAAGGGAAACACACAGCATAGTTCTCATCCATGGATCACACTCTGCTTTAGAGCAAGAAGCATGCTCTTGCTTTCTAGAGTCTCTAATACAGCAGGAAACATGAGTGTGCTCAGAACAAAAGAACGGTGTTTCCTAGAATTACGGAACATATCTAGTTTAACTCTGCTTCTGAAACTGAAACAAACCACAGGTCCTCTAACATCCAATGCTTGTCAGTAAGATCCGAAACGTGTGAGCTTTTTGAACAATGTTTGAGCTGTAAAGTAACTGCCCTTACCTGAAATGAATTCTTGTATGTAGGAAGACTCAGAGCCTGGGATTTAACTCCATTTCTGAAGTGAAACACACAGCAGTGTTCTCACCCATTGATCACACTCTGCTTTAGAACAAGAAGCACGCTGTTGCTTTCTAGATTCTCTAAGACAGCAGAAAAACTGAGTGTGCTGAGAACAAAATAACGGTGTTTGCTACACATACGGACCATATCTAGTCCAAATCTGCTACTGAAACTGATACAAAGCACTGGTCCTCTAACATCCAATGCTTGTCTGTTAAGATGAGAATCGTGTTAGCTTCGTGAACGATGTAGTTCGTTTAAGTTGAAAAGTGACTGCCCTTACCTGAAACGAAGGCTTGTTTGTAGGAAGACACAGAGCCTGGGATTTAACTCCATTTCTGAAAGGAAACACACAGCATAGTTCTCATCCATGGATCACACTCTGCTTTAGAACAAGAAGCACGCTGTTGCTTTCTAGAGTCTCTAAGACAGAAGGAAACCTGAGTGTTCTGAGAACAAAAGAACAGTGTCTCCTACACATATGGACCATATCTAGTCCAACTCTGCTTCTGAAACTGATACAAAGCACTGGTCCTCTAACATCAAATGCTTTTCAGGTAAGATCTGAAACGTGTGAGCTTCAAGAACGATGTAGTTCTTTGAGCTCTAAAGAAACTGCAATTACCTGAAAGGAAGTCTTGCTTGTAGGAAGACTCAGAGCCTGGGATTTAACTCCATTTCGAAGGGAAACACACAGCATAGTTCTCATCCATGGATCACACTCTGCTTTAGAGCAAGATGCACACTCTTGCTTTCTAGAGTCTCTAATACAGCAGGAAATCTGAGTGTGCCAAGACCAAAGAATTGATTTTCGTACACAGACGGACCATATGTAGTCCCAATCTGCATCTGAAACTGATACAAAGTACTGGTCCTCTAACATCCAATGCTTGTCTGTTAAGATGAGAATCGTGTTAGCTTCGTGAAGGATGTAGTTCGTTTGAGCTGAAAAGTAACTGCCCTTACCTGAAACAAAGGCTTGCTTGTAGGAAGACACAGAGCCTGGGATTTAACTCCATTTCTGAAGGGAAACACACAGCATAGTTCTCATCCATGGATCACACTCTGCTTTAGAGCAAGAAGCATGCTCTTGCTTTCTAGAGTCTCTTATACAGCAGGAAACATGAGTGTGCTCAGAACAAAAGAACGGTGTTTACTACACATACAGACCTTATCTAATCCAACTCTGCTTCTGAAACTGATAGAAAGCACTGGTCCTCTAACATCCAATGCTTGTCTGTTAAGATGAGAAACGTGTGAGCTTTGTGAATGATGTAGTTCGTTTGAGCTGTAAGTAACTGCCCTTACCTGAAATGAATTCTTGTATGTAGGAAGCCTCAGAGAATGGGATTTAACTCCATTTCTGAAGTGAAACACACAGCAGAATTCTCATCTATTGATCAAACTCTGCTTTAGAGCAAGTAGCATGCTCTTGCTTTCTAGAGTCTCCAACACAGGAGGAAACGTGAGTGTGCTGAGAACAAAAGAACGGTGTTTCCTACACATACGGACCATATCTAGTCCAAATCAGCTACTGAAACTGATACAAAGCACTGGTCCTCTAACATCCAATGCTTGTCTGTTAAGATGAGAATCGTGTTAGCTTCGTGAACGATGTAGTTCTTTTGAGCTGAAAAGTTACTGCCCTTACCTGAAACGAAGGCTTGATTGTAGGGTGACACAGAACCTGGGATTTAACTCCATTTCTGAAGGGAAACACACAGCATAGTTCTCATCCATGGATCACACTCTGCTTTAGAGCAAGAAGCATGCTCTTGCTTTCTAGAGTCTCTAAGACAACAGGAAACCTGAGTGTGCTGAGAACAAAAGAACGGTGTTTCCTACACATACGGACCATATCTAGTCCAACTCTGCTTCTGAAACTCATACAAAGCACTGGTCCTCTAACATCCAATGCTTGTCTGTTAAGATGAGAAACGTGTGAGCTTCGTGAACGATGTAGTTCGTTTGACCTCTAAAGTAACTGCCCTTACCTGAAACGAAGTCTTGCTTGTAGGAAGACACAGAGCCTGTGATTTACCTCTATTTCTGAAGGGAAACACACAGCATAGTTCTCATCCATGGATCACACTATGCTTTAGAGTAAGAAGCATGCTCTTGCTTTCTAGAGTCTCTAAGACAGCAGGATATCTGAGTGTGCAGAGACCAAAGAACGGTTTTTCGTACACAGACGGACCATATGTAGTCCAAATCTGCTTCTGAAACTGATACAAAGTACTGGTCCTCTAACATCCACTGCTTGTCTGGTAAGATCCCAAACGTGTGAGGTTTGTGAACGATGTAGGTCGTTTGAGCTGTAAAGTAACTGCCCTTACCTGAAATGAATTCTTTCATGTAGGAAGACTCAGAGCCTGGGATTTAACTCCATTTCTGAAGTGAAACACACAGCAGAATTCTCAAATATTGATCAAACTCTGCTTTAGAGCAAGAAGCACGCTCTTGCTTTCTAGAGTCTCTAACACAGCAGGAAACGTGAGTGTGCTGAGAACAAAAGAACAGTGTTTCCTACACATACGGACCATATCCAGTCCAAATCTGCTACTGAAACTCATACAAAGCACTGGTCCTCTAACATCCAATGCTTGTCAGGTAAGATCAAAAACGTGTGAGTTTCATGAACGATGTAGTTTGTTTGAGCTGTAAAGTCAATGCACTTACCTGAAATAAAGTCTTGCACGTAGGAAGACTCAGAGCCTGGGATTTAACTCCATTTCTGAAATGACACACACAGCAGAGTTCTCATCCATTGATCAAACTCTGCTTTAGAGCAAGAAGCACGCTCTTGCTTTCTAGAGTCTCTAACACAGCATGAAACGTGAGTGTGCTGAGAACAAAAGAACGGTGTTTCCTACAAATATGGAACATATCTAGTTTAACTCTGCTTCTGAAACTGAAACAAACCACAGGTCCTCTAACATCCAATGCTTGTCAGGTAAGATCTGATATGTGTGAGCTTTGTGAACGATGTAGTTCCTTTGAGCTCTAAAGAAACTGCAATTACCTGAAAGGAAGTCTTGCTTGTAGGAAGACTCAGAGCCTGGGATTTAATTCCATTTCTGAAGTGAAACACACAGCAGTGTTCTCACCCATTGATCACACTCTGCTTTAGAACAAGAAGCAAGCTGTTGCTTTCTAGATTCTCTAAGACAGCAGGAAACCTGAGTGTGCTGAGAACAAAAGAACGGTGTTTCCTACACATACAGACCATATCTAGTCCAACTCTGCTTCTGAAACTCATACAAAGCACTGGTCCTCTAATATCAAATGCTTGTCGGTTAAGATGAGAAACGTGTGAGCTTCGTGAACGATGTAGTTCGTTTGACCTGTAAAGTAACTGCCCTTACCTGAAACGAAGTCTTGCTTGTAGGAAGACACAGAGCCTGGGATTAACCTCTATTTCTGAAGGGAAACACACAGCATAGTTCTTATCCATGGATCACACTCTGCTTTAGAGCAAGAAGCATGCTCTTGCTTTCTAGAGTCTCTAATACAGTAGGAAAACTGAGTGTGCTCAGAACAAACGAATGGTGTTTCCTACACATACAGACCTTATCTAGTCCAACTCTGGTTCTGAAACTGATACAAAGCACGGGTCCTCTAACATCCAATGCTTGTCAGGTAAGATAAAAAACGTGTGAGTTTCATGAATGATGTAGTTCGTTTGAGCTGCAAAGTAAATGCACTTACCTGAAATAAAGTCTTGCAGGTAGGAAGACTCAGAGCCTGGGATTTAACTCCATTTCTGAAGTGAAACACACAGCAGAGTTCTCATCCATTGAAGACACTCTGCCTTAGATCAAGAAGCATGCTCTTGCGTTCTAGAGTCTCTAAGACAGCATGAAACGTGAGTGTGCTGAGAACAAAAAACGGTGTTTCCTACACAAACGGATGATATCTAGTCCAACTCTGCTTCTGAAACTGATACAAAGCACTGGTCCTCTAACAACCAATGCTTGTCAGTTAAGATGAGAAACGTGTGAGCTTCGTGAATGATGTAGTACGTTTGAGCTGAAAAGTGACTGCCCTTACCTGAAACGAAGTCTTGCTTGTAGGAAGACATAGAGTCTGGGATTAACTCCATTTCTGAAGGGAAACACACAGCAGAGTTCTCATCCATGGATCACACTCTGCTTTAGAGCGAGATGCACACTCTTGCTTTCTAGAGTCTCTAATACAGCAGGAAATCTGAGTGTGCCGAGACCAAAGAATGGTTTTTTGTACACACACTGACTATATGTAGTCCAAATCTGCTTCTGAAACTGATACAAAGCTCTGGTCCTCTAACATCCAATGCTTGTCTGTTAAGATGAGAATCGTGTTAGCTTCGTGAAGGATGTAGTTCGTTTGAGCTGAAAAGTAACTGCCCTTACCTGAAACGAAGGCTTGCTTGTAGGAAGACACAGAGCCTGGGATTTAACTCCATTTCTGAAGGGAAACACACAGCAGAGTTCTCATCCATGGATCATACTCTGCTTTAGAGCAAGAAGCATGCTCTTGCTTTCTAGAGTCTCTTATACAGCAGGAAACATGAGTGTGCTCAGAACAAAAGAACGGTGTTTCCTACACATACGGACCTTATCTAATGCAACTCTGCTTCTAAAACTGATAGAGAGCACTGGTCCTCTAACATCCAATGCTTGTCTGTTAAGATGAGAAACGTGTGAGCTTTGTGAACGATGTAGTTCGTTTGATCTGAAAAGTGACTGCCCTTACCTGAAACGAAGTCTTGCTTGTAGGGTGACACAGAGCCTGGGATTTAACTCCATTTCGAAGGGAAACACAGAGCATAGTTCTCATCCATGGATCACACTCTGCTTTAGAGCAAGAAGCACGCTCTTGCTTTCTAGAGTCTCTAAGACAGCAGGATATCTGAGTGTGGCGAGACCAAAGAACGGTTTTTCGTACACAGACGGACCATATGTAGTCCAAATCTGCTTCTGAAACTGATACAAATTACTGGTCCTCTAACATCCACTGCTTGTCTGGTAAGATCCGAAACGTGTGAGCTTTGGGAAAGATGTAGGTCGTTTGAGCTGTAAAGTAACTGCCCTTACCTTAAATGAATTTTTTCATGTAGGAATCCTCAGATCCTGGGATTTAACTCCATTTCTGAAGTGAAACACACAGCAGAATTCTCATCTATTGATCACACTCTGCTTTAGAGCAAGAAGCACGCTCTTGCTTTCTAGAGTCTCTAACACAGCAGGAAAGGTGAGTGTGCTGAGAAAAAAAGAACGGTGTTTCCTACACATACGGACCATATCTAGTCCAAATCTGCTACTGAAACTGATACAAAGCACTGGTCCTCTAACATCCAATGCTTGTCTGTTTAGATGAGAATCGTGTTAGCTTCGTGAACGATGTAGTTCGTTTGATCTGTAAAGTAACTGCCCTTACCTGAAACGAAGTCTTGCTTGTAGGAAGACACAGAGCCTGGGATTAACCTCTATTTCGGAAGGGAAACACACAGCATAGTTCTCATCCATGGATCACACTCTGCTTTAGAGCAAGAAGCATGCTCTTGCTTTCTAGAGTCTCTAATACAGCAGGAAAACTGAGTGTACTCAGAACAAAAGAACGGTGTTTCCTACACATACGCACCTTATCTAGTCCAACTCTGCTTCTGAAACTGATACAAAGCACTGGTCCTCTAACATCCAATTCTTGTCAGGTAAGATCAAAAACGTGTGAGTTTTATGAACGATGTAGTTCGTTTGAGCTATAAAGTAAATGCACTTACCTGGAATAAAGTTTTGCATGTAGGAAGACTAAGAGCCTGGGATTTAACTCCATTTCTGAAGTGAAACACACAGCAGAGTTCTCATCCATTGAACACACTCTGCCTTAGAGCAAGAAGCATGCTCTTGCTTTCGAGAGTCTCTAATACAGCAGGAAACATGAGTGTGCTCAGAACAAAAGAACAGTGTTTCCTACAAATATGGAACATATCGAGTTTAACTCTGCTTCTGAAACTGAAACAAACCACAGGTCCAATAACATCCAATGCTTGTCAGGTAAGATCCGAAACGTGTGAGCTTCATGAACGATGTAGTTCCTTTGAGCTCTAAAGAAACTGCAATTACCTGAAAGGAAGTCTTGCTTGTAGGAAGACTCAGAGCCTGGGATTTAATTCCATTTCTGAAGTGAAACACACAGCAATGTTCTCACCCAATGATCACACTCTGCTTTAGAACAAGAAGCACACTGTTGCTTTCTAGAGTCTCTAATACAGCAGGAAACCTGAGTGTGCTGAGAACAAAAGAACGGTGTTTCCTACACATACGGCCCATATCTAGTCCAACTCTGCTTCTGAAACTCATACAAATCACTGGTCCTCTAACATCCAATGCTTGTCTGTTAAGCTGAGAAACGTGTGAGCTACGTGAACGATGTAGTTCGTTTGACCTGTAAAGTAACTGCCCTTACCTGAAACGAAGTCTTGCTTCTAGGAAGACACAGAGCTTGCGATTTAACTCCATTTCTGAAGGGAAACACACAGCATAGTTCTCATCCATGGATCACACTCTACTTTAGAGCAAGAAGCATGCTCTTGCTTTCTAGAGTCTCTAATACAGCAGGAAACATGAGTGTGCTCAGAACAAAAGAACGGTGTTTCCTAGAATTACGGAACATATCTAGTTTAACTCTGCTTCTGAAACTGAAACAAACCACAGGTCCTCTAACATCCAATGCTTGTCAGTAAGATCCGAAACGTGTGAGCTTTGTGAACAATGTTTGAGCTGTAAAGTAACTGCCCTTACCTGAAATGAATTCTTGTATGTAGGAAGACTCAGAGCCTGGGATTTAACTCCATTTCTGAAGTGAAACACACAGCAGTGTTCTCACCCATTGATCACACTCTGCTTTAGAACAAGAAGCACGCTGTTGCTTTCTAGATTCTCTAAGACAGCAGAAAAACTGAGTGTGCTGAGAACAAAATAACGGTGTTTGCTACACATACGGACCATATCTAGTCCAAATCTGCTACTGAAACTGATACAAAGCACTGGTCCTCTAACATCCAATGCTTGTCTGTTAAGATGAGAATCGTGTTAGCTTCGTGAACGATGTAGTTCGTTTAAGTTGAAAAGTGACTGCCCTTACCTGAAACGAAGGCTTGTTTGTAGGAAGACACAGAGCCTGGGATTTAACTCCATTTCTGAAAGGAAACACACAGCATAGTTCTCATCCATGGATCACACTCTGCTTTAGAACAAGAAGCACGCTGTTGCTTTCTAGAGTCTCTAAGACAGAAGGAAACCTGAGTGTTCTGAGAACAAAAGAACAGTGTCTCCTACACATATGGACCATATCTAGTCCAACTCTGCTTCTGAAACTGATACAAAGCACTGGTCCTCTAACATCAAATGCTTTTCAGGTAAGATCTGAAACGTGTGAGCTTCAAGAACGATGTAGTTCTTTGAGCTCTAAAGAAACTGCAATTACCTGAAAGGAAGTCTTGCTTGTAGGAAGACTCAGAGCCTGGGATTTAACTCCATTTCGAAGGGAAACACACAGCATAGTTCTCATCCATGGATCACACTCTGCTTTAGAGCAAGATGCACACTCTTGCTTTCTAGAGTCTCTAATACAGCAGGAAATCTGAGTGTGCCAAGACCAAAGAATTGATTTTCGTACACAGACGGACCATATGTAGTCCCAATCTGCATCTGAAACTGATACAAAGTACTGGTCCTCTAACATCCAATGCTTGTCTGTTAAGATGAGAATCGTGTTAGCTTCGTGAAGGATGTAGTTCGTTTGAGCTGAAAAGTAACTGCCCTTACCTGAAACAAAGGTTTGCTTGTAGGAAGACACAGAGCCTGGGATTTAACTCCATTTCTGAAGGGAAACACACAGCATAGTTCTCATCCATGGATCACACTCTGCTTTAGAGCAAGAAGCATGCTCTTGCTTTCTAGAGTCTCTTATACAGCAGGAAACATGAGTGTGCTCAGAACAAAAGAACGGTGTTTACTACACATACAGACCTTATCTAATCCAACTCTGCTTCTGAAACTGATAGAAAGCACTGGTCCTCTAACATCCAATGCTTGTCTGTTAAGATGAGAAACGTGTGAGCTTTGTGAACGATGTAGTTCGTTTGAGCTGTAAGTAACTGCCCTTACCTGAAATGAATTCTTGTATGTAGGAAGCCTCAGAGAATGGGATTTAACTCCATTTCTGAAGTGAAACACACAGCAGAATTCTCATCTATTGTTCAAACTCTGCTTTAGAGCAAGTAGCATGCTCTTGCTTTCTAGAGTCTCCAACACAGGAGGAAACGTGAGTGTGCTGAGAACAAAAGAACGGTGTTTCCTACACATACGGACCATATCTAGTCCAAATCAGCTACTGAAACTGATACAAAGCACTGGTCCTCTAACATCCAATGCTTGTCTGTTAAGATGAGAATCGTGTTAGCTTCGTGAACGATGTAGTTCTTTTGAGCTGAAAAGTTACTGCCCTTACCTGAAACGAAGGCTTGATTGTAGGGTGACACAGAACCTGGGATTTAACTCCATTTCTGAAGGGAAACACACAGCATAGTTCTCATCCATGGATCACACTCTGCTTTAGAGCAAGAAGCATGCTCTTGCTTTCTAGAGTCTCTAAGACAACAGGAAACCTGAGTGTGCTGAGAACAAAAGAACGGTGTTTCCTACACATACGGACCATATCTAGTCCAACTCTGCTTCTGAAACTCATACAAAGCACTGGTCCTCTAACATCCTATGCTTGTCTGTTAAGATGAGAAACGTGTGAGCTTCGTGAACGATGTAGTTCGTTTGACCTCTAAAGTAACTGCCCTTACCTGAAACGAAGTCTTGCTTGTAGGAAGACACAGAGCCTGTGATTTACCTCTATTTCTGAAGGGAAACACACAGCATAGTTCTCATCCATGGATCACACTATGCTTTAGAGTAAGAAGCATGCTCTTGCTTTCTAGAGTCTCTAAGACAGCAGGATATCTGAGTGTGCAGAGACCAAAGAACGGTTTTTCGTACACAGACGGACCATATGTAGTCCAAATCTGCTTCTGAAACTGATACAAAGTACTGGTCCTCTAACATCCACTGCTTGTCTGGTAAGATCCCAAACGTGTGAGCTTTGTGAACGATGTAGGTCGTTTGAGCTGTAAGTAACTGCCCTTACCTGAAATGAATTCTTGTATGTAGGAAGCCTCAGAGAATGGGATTTAACTCCATTTCTGAAGTGAAACACACAGCAGAATTCTCATCTATTGATCAAACTCTGCTTTAGAGCAAGTAGCATGCTCTTGCTTTCTAGAGTCTCCAACACAGGAGGAAACGTGAGTGTGCTGAGAACAAAAGAACGGTGTTTCCTACACATACGGACCATATCTAGTCCAAATCAGCTACTGAAACTGATACAAAGCACTGGTCCTCTAACATCCAATGCTTGTCTGTTAAGATGAGAATCGTGTTAGCTTCGTGAACGATGTAGTTCTTTTGAGCTGAAAAGTTACTGCCCTTAATTGAAACGAAGGCTTGATTGTAGGGTGACACAGAACCTGGGATTTAACTCCATTTCTGAAGGGAAACACACAGCATAGTTCTCATCCATGGATCACACTCTGCTTTAGAGCAAGAAGCATGCTCTTGCTTTCTAGAGTCTCTAAGACAACAGGAAACCTGAGTGTGCTGAGAACAAAAGAACGGTGTTTCCTACACATACGGACCATATCTAGTCCAACTCTGCTTCTGAAACTCATACAAAGCACTGGTCCTCTAACATCCAATGCTTGTCTGTTAAGATGAGAAACGTGTGAGCTTCGTGAACGATGTAGTTCGTTTGACCTCTAAAGTAACTGCCCTTACCTGAAACGAAGTCTTGCTTGTAGGAAGACACAGAGCCTGTGATTTACCTCTATTTCTGAAGGGAAACACACAGCATAGTTCTCATCCATGGATCACACTATGCTTTAGAGTAAGAAGCATGCTCTTGCTTTCTAGAGTCTCTAATCCAGCAGGAAAACTGAGAGTGCTCAGAACAAAAGAACGGTGTTTCCTACAAATACGGAACATATCTAGTTTAACTCTGCTTCTGAAACTGAAACAAACCACAGGTCCTCTAACATCCAATGCTTTTCATGTAAGATCCGAACGTGTGAGCTTCGTGAACGATGCAATTCTTTTGAGCTATAAAGAAACTGCCCTTACCTGAAAGGAAGTCTTGCTTGTAGGAAGACACAGAGCCTGGGATTTAACTCCATTTCTGAAGTGAAACACACAGCAGTGTTCTCATCCATTGATCACACTCTGCTTTAGAAGAAGAAGCACGCTCTTGCTTTCTAGAGTCTCTAAGACAACAGGATATCTGAGTGTGCCGAGACCAAAGAACGGTTTTTCGAACACAGACGGACCATATGTAGTACAAATCTGCTTCTGAAACTGATACAAAGTACTGGTCCTCTAACATCCAATGCTTGTCTTGTAAGATCCGAAACGTGTGAGCTTTGTGAACGATGTAGGTCGTTTGCGCTGTAAAGTAACTGCCCGTACCTGAAATGAATTCCTGCATGTAGGAAGCCTCAGAGCCTGGGATTTAACTCCATTTCTGAAGTGAAACACACAGCAGAATTCTCATCTATTGATCAAACTCTGCTTTAGAGCAAGAAGCACGCTCTTGCTTTCTAGAGTCTCTAACACAGCAGGAAACGTGAGTGTGCTGAGAACAAAAGATCGGTGTTTCCTACACATACGGACCACATCTAGTCCATATCTGCTACTGAAACTGATACAAAGCACTGGTCCTCTAACATCCAATGCTTGTCAGTTAAGATGAGAAACGTGTGAGCTTCGTGAACGATGTAGTTCGTTTGACCAGAAAAGTGACTGCCCTTACCTGAAACGAAGTCTTGCTTGTAGGAAGACTCAGAGCCTGGGATTTAACTCCATTTCTGGAGGGAAACACACAAAAGACTTCTCATCCATGAAATACTCTCTGCTTTAGAGTAAGAAGCATGCTCTTGCTTTCTAGATTCTCCAATACAGCAGGAAACGTGATTGTGCTCAGAACAAATGAACTGTGTTTCCTACACATACTGACCCTATCTAGTTCAACAACCTTCTGACGATGAAACAAACCACAGTTCCTCTACCATCCAACGCTTGTCAGGTAAGATCCAAAACATGTGAGCATATTGAACGATGTAGTTCGTTTGACCAGAAAAGTGACTGCCCTTACCTGAAACGAAGTCTTGCTTGTAGGAAGACTCAGAGCCTGGGATTTAACTCCATTTCTGGAGGGAAACACACAAAAGACTTCGCATCCATGAAATACTCTCTGCTTTAGAGTAAGAAGCACGCTCTTGCTTTCTAGAGTCTCCAATACAGCAGGAAACGTGATTTTGCTCAGAACAAATGAACTGTGTTTCCTACACATACTGACCATATCTAGTTCAACAACCTTCTGAAACTGAAACAAACCACAGTTCCTCTACCATCCAACGCTTGTCAGGTAAGATTCGAAACATGTGAGCTTCGTGTACGATGTACTTCGTTTGAGCTGAAAAGTAACTGCCCTTAGCTGAAACGAAGTCTTGCTTGTAGGAAGACTCAGAGCCTGGGATTTAACTCCATTTCTGAAGTGAAACACACAGCAGAGTTCTCAACCATTGATCACACTCTGCTTTAGAGCAAGAAGCACGCTCTTGCTTTCTAGAGTCTCTAAGACAGGATGAAACGTGAGTGTGCCGAGAACAAAAGAATGGTTTTTCGTCCACATACAGACCATATGTAGTCCAAATCTGCTTCTGAAACTGATACAAATCACTGGTCCTCTAACATCCAATGCTTTTCTGTTAAAATGAGAAACGTGTGAGCTTCGTGAACGATGTAGTTCCTTTGAGCTGAAAAGTGACTGACCTTACCTGAAACGAAGTCTTGCTTGTAGGAAGACACAGAGCCTGGGATTTACCTCTATTTCTGAAGGGAAACACACAGCATAGTTCTCATCCATGCATCACACTCTGCTTTAGTGCAAGAAGCATGCTCTTGCGTTCTACAGTCTCTAATACAGCAGGAAATATGAGTGTGCACAGAACAAAAGAACGGTGTTTCCTAGAAATATGGAACATATCTAGTTTAACTCTGCTTCTGAAACTGAAACAAACCACAGGTCCTCTAACATCCAATGCTTGTCAGGTAAGATCCGAAATGTGTGAGCTTCATGAACTATGTAGTTCCTTTGAGCTCTAAAGAAACTGCAATTACCTGAAAGGAAGTCTTGCTTGTAGGAAGACTCAGAGCCTGGGATTTAATTCCATTTCTGAAGTGAAACACACAGCAGTGTTCTCACCCATTGATCACACTCTGCTTTAGAACAAGAAGCACGCTGTTGCTTTCTAGAATCTCTAAGACAGCAGGAAACCTGAGTGTGCTGAGAACAAAAGAACGGTGTTTCCTACACATACGGACCATATCTAGTCCTACTCTGCTTCTGAAACTCATACAAAGCAGTGGTCCTCTAACATCCAATGTTTGTCTGTTAAGATAAGAAACGTGTGAGCTTCGTGAACCATGTAGTTCGTTTGACCTGTAAAGTAACTGCCCTTACCTGAAACGAAGTCTTGCTTGTAGCAAGACACAGAGCCTGGGTTTAACCTCTATTTCTGAAGGGAAACACACAGCATAGTTCTCAACCATGGATCACACTCTGTTTAGAGCAAGAATCATGCTCTTGCTTTCTAGAATCTCTAATACAGCAGGAAAACTGAGTGTGCTGAGAACAAAAGAATGGTGTTTCCTACACATACGGACCTTATCTAGTCCAACTCTGCTTCTGAAACTGATACAAAGCACTGGTCCTCTAACATCCAATGCTTGTCAGTTAAGATGAGAAACGGGTGAGCTTCGTGAACGATGTAGTTCGTTTGAGCTGAAAAGTGACTGCCCTTACCTGAAACGAAGTCTTGCTTGTAGGAAGACACAGATCCTGGGATTTAACTCCATTTCTGAAGGGAAACACACAGCAGAATTCTCATCTATTGATCAAACTCTGCTTTAGAGCAAGAAGCACGCTCTTGCTCTCTAGAGTCTCTAACACAGCAGGAATCGTGAGTGTGCTGAGAACAAAAGAACGGTGTTTCCTACACATACAGACCATATCTAGTATAAATCTGCTACTGAAACTGATACAAAGAACTGGGCCTCTAACATCCAATGCTTGTCTGGTAAGATCTGAAACGTGTGAGCTTTGTGAACGATGTAGGTCGTTTGAGTTGTAAAGTAACTGCCCTTACCTGAAATGAATTCTTGCATGTAGGAAGCCTCAGAGCCTGGGATTTAACTCCATTTCTGAAGTGAAACACACAGCAGAATTCTCATCTATTGATCAAACTCTGCTTTAGAGCAAGTAGCATGCTCTTGCTTTCTAGAGTCTCCAACACAGGAGGAAACGTGAGTGTGCTGAGAACAAAAGAACGGTGTTTCCTACACATACGGACCATATCTAGTCCAAATCAGCTACTGAAACTGATACAAAGCACTGGTCCTCTAACATCCAATGCTTGTCTGTTAAGATGAGAATCGTGTTAGCTTCGTGAACGATGTAGTTCTTTTGAGCTGAAAAGTTACTGCCCTTACCTGAAACGAAGGCTTGATTGTAGGGTGACACAGAACCTGGGATTTAACTCCATTTCTGAAGGGAAACACACAGCATAGTTCTCATCCATGGATCACACTCTGCTTTAGAGCAAGAAGCATGCTCTTGCTTTCTAGAGTCTCTAAGACAACAGGAAACCTGAGTGTGCTGAGAACAAAAGAACGGTGTTTCCTACACATACGGACCATATCTAGTCCAACTCTGCTTCTGAAACTCATACAAAGCACTGGTCCTCTAACATCCAATGCTTGTCTGTTAAGATGAGAAACGTGTGAGCTTCGTGAACGATGTAGTTCGTTTGACCTCTAAAGTAACTGCCCTTACCTGAAACGAAGTCTTGCTTGTAGGAAGACACAGAGCCTGTGATTTACCTCTATTTCTGAAGGGAAACACACAGCATAGTTCTCATCCATGGATCACACTATGCTTTAGAGTAAGAAGCATGCTCTTGCTTTCTAGAGTCTCTAATCCAGCAGGAAAACTGAGAGTGCTCAGAACAAAAGAACGGTGTTTCCTACAAATACGGAACATATCTAGTTTAACTCTGCTTCTGAAACTGAAACAAACCACAGGTCCTCTAACATCCAATGCTTTTCATGTAAGATCCGAACGTGTGAGCTTCGTGAACGATGCAATTCTTTTGAGCTATAAAGAAACTGCCCTTACCTGAAAGGAAGTCTTGCTTGTAGGAAGACACAGAGCCTGGGATTTAACTCCATTTCTGAAGTGAAACACACAGCAGTGTTCTCATCCATTGATCACACTCTGCTTTAGAAGAAGAAGCACGCTCTTGCTTTCTAGAGTCTCTAAGACAACAGGATATCTGAGTGTGCCGAGACCAAAGAACGGTTTTTCGAACACAGACGGACCATATGTAGTACAAATCTGCTTCTGAAACTGATACAAAGTACTGGTCCTCTAACATCCAATGCTTGTCTTGTAAGATCCGAAACGTGTGAGCTTTGTGAACGATGTAGGTCGTTTGCGCTGTAAAGTAACTGCCCGTACCTGAAATGAATTCCTGCATGTAGGAAGCCTCAGAGCCTGGGATTTAACTCCATTTCTGAAGTGAAACACACAGCAGAATTCTCATCTATTGATCAAACTCTGCTTTAGAGCAAGAAGCACGCTCTTGCTTTCTAGAGTCTCTAACACAGCAGGAAACGTGAGTGTGCTGAGAACAAAAGATCGGTGTTTCCTACACATACGGACCACATCTAGTCCATATCTGCTACTGAAACTGATACAAAGCACTGGTCCTCTAACATCCAATGCTTGTCAGTTAAGATGAGAAACGTGTGAGCTTCGTGAACGATGTAGTTCGTTTGACCAGAAAAGTGACTGCCCTTACCTGAAATGAAGTCTTGCTTGTAGGAAGACTCAGAGCCTGGGATTTAACTCCATTTCTGGAGGGAAACACACAAAAGACTTCTCATCCATGAAATACTCTCTGCTTTAGAGTAAGAAGCATGCTCTTGCTTTCTAGATTCTCCAATACAGCAGGAAACGTGATTGTGCTCAGAACAAATGAACTGTGTTTCCTACACATACTGACCCTATCTAGTTCAACAACCTTCTGACGATGAAACAAACCACAGTTCCTCTACCATCCAACGCTTGTCAGGTAAGATCCAAAACATGTGAGCATATTGAACGATGTAGTTCGTTTGACCAGAAAAGTGACTGCCCTTACCTGAAACGAAGTCTTGCTTGTAGGAAGACTCAGAGCCTGGGATTTAACTCCATTTCTGGAGGGAAACACACAAAAGACTTCGCATCCATGAAATACTCTCTGCTTTAGAGTAAGAAGCACGCTCTTGCTTTCTAGAGTCTCCAATACAGCAGGAAACGTGATTTTGCTCAGAACAAATGAACTGTGTTTCCTACACATACTGACCATATCTAGTTCAACAACCTTCTGAAACTGAAACAAACCACAGTTCCTCTACCATCCAACGCTTGTCAGGTAAGATTCGAAACATGTGAGCTTCGTGTACGATGTACTTCGTTTGAGCTGAAAAGTAACTGCCCTTAGCTGAAACGAAGTCTTGCTTGTAGGAAGACTCAGAGCCTGGGATTTAACTCCATTTCTGAAGTGAAACACACAGCAGAGTTCTCAACCATTGATCACACTCTGCTTTAGAGCAAGAAGCACGCTCTTGCTTTCTAGAGTCTCTAAGACAGGATGAAACGTGAGTGTGCCGAGAACAAAAGAATGGTTTTTCGTCCACATACAGACCATATGTAGTCCAAATCTGCTTCTGAAACTGATACAAATCACTGGTCCTCTAACATCCAATGCTTTTCTGTTAAAATGAGAAACGTGTGAGCTTCGTGAACGATGTAGTTCCTTTGAGCTGAAAAGTGACTGACCTTACCTGAAACGAAGTCTTGCTTGTAGGAAGACACAGAGCCTGGGATTTACCTCTATTTCTGAAGGGAAACACACAGCATAGTTCTCATCCATGCATCACACTCTGCTTTAGTGCAAGAAGCATGCTCTTGCGTTCTACAGTCTCTAATACAGCAGGAAATATGAGTGTGCACAGAACAAAAGAACGGTGTTTCCTAGAAATATGGAACATATCTAGTTTAACTCTGCTTCTGAAACTGAAACAAACCACAGGTCCTCTAACATCCAATGCTTGTCAGGTAAGATCCGAAATGTGTGAGCTTCATGAACTATGTAGTTCCTTTGAGCTCTAAAGAAACTGCAATTACCTGAAAGGAAGTCTTGCTTGTAGGAAGACTCAGAGCCTGGGATTTAATTCCATTTCTGAAGTGAAACACACAGCAGTGTTCTCACCCATTGATCACACTCTGCTTTAGAACAAGAAGCACGCTGTTGCTTTCTAGAATCTCTAAGACAGCAGGAAACCTGAGTGTGCTGAGAACAAAAGAACGGTGTTTCCTACACATACGGACCATATCTAGTCCAACTCTGCTTCTGAAACTCATACAAAGCAGTGGTCCTCTAACATCCAATGTTTGTCTGTTAAGATAAGAAACGTGTGAGCTTCGTGAACCATGTAGTTCGTTTGACCTGTAAAGTAACTGCCCTTACCTGAAACGAAGTCTTGCTTGTAGCAAGACACAGAGCCTGGGTTTAACCTCTATTTCTGAAGGGAAACACACAGCATAGTTCTCAACCATGGATCACACTCTGTTTAGAGCAAGAATCATGCTCTTGCTTTCTAGAATCTCTAATACAGCAGGAAAACTGAGTGTGCTGAGAACAAAAGAATGGTGTTTCCTACACATACGGACCTTATCTAGTCCAACTCTGCTTCTGAAACTGATACAAAGCACTGGTCCTCTAACATCCAATGCTTGTCAGTTAAGATGAGAAACGGGTGAGCTTCGTGAACGATGTAGTTCGTTTGAGCTGAAAAGTGACTGCCCTTACCTGAAACGAAGTCTTGCTTGTAGGAAGACACAGATCCTGGGATTTAACTCCATTTCTGAAGGGAAACACACAGCAGAATTCTCATCTATTGATCAAACTCTGCTTTAGAGCAAGAAGCACGCTCTTGCTCTCTAGAGTCTCTAACACAGCAGGAATCGTGAGTGTGCTGAGAACAAAAGAACGGTGTTTCCTACACATACAGACCATATCTAGTATAAATCTGCTACTGAAACTGATACAAAGAACTGGGCCTCTAACATCCAATGCTTGTCTGGTAAGATCCGAAACGTGTGAGCTTTGTGAACGATGTAGGTCCTTTGAGCTGTAAAGTAACTGCCCTTACCTGAAATGAATTCTTGCATGTAGGAAGCCTCAGAGCCTGGGATTTAACTCCATTTCTGAAGTGAAACACACAGCAGAATTCTCATCTATTGATCAAACTCTGCTTTAGAGCAAGAAGCACGCTCTTGCTTTCTAGAGTCTCTAACACAACAGGAAAAGTGAGTGTGCTGAGAACAAAAGAACGGTGTTTCCTACACATACGGACCTTATCTAGTCCTACTCTGCTACTGAAACTGATACAAAGCACTGGTCCTCTAACATCCAATGCTTGTCTGTTAAGATGAGAATCGTGTTAGCTTCGTGAACGATGTAGTTCGTTTGAGCTGAAAAGTTACTGAAATTACCTGAAACGAAGGCTTGCTTGTAGGAAGACACAGAGCCTGGGATTTAACTCCATTACTGAAGGGAAACAAACAGAATAGTTCTCATCCACGGATCACACTCTGCTTTAGAGCAAGAAGCATGCTCTTGCTTTCTAGAGTCTCTAATACACCAGGAAACATGAGTGTGCTCAGAACAAAAGAATGGTGTTTCCTACAAATATGGAACATATCTAGTTTAACTCTGCCTCTGAAACTGAAACAAACCACAGGTCCTCTAACATCCAATGCTTGTCTGGTAAGATCCGAAACGTGTGAGCTTTGTGAACGATGTAGGTCGTTTGAGCTGTAAAGTAACTGCCCTTACCTGAAATGAATTCTTGCATGTAGGAAGCCTCAGAGCCTGGGATTTAACTCCATTTCTGAAGTGAAACACACAGCAGAATTCTCATCTGTTGATCAAACTCTGCTTTAGAGCAAGAAGCACGCTCTTGCTTTCTAGAGTCTCTAACACAGCAGGAAACGTGAGTGTGCTGAGAACAAAAGAACGGTGTTTCCTACACATACGGACCATATCTAGTCCAAATCTACTACTGAAACTGATACAAAGCACTGGTCCTCTAACATCCAATGCTTGTCAGTTAAGATGAGAAACGTGTGAGCTTCGTGAACGATGTAGTTCGTTTGACCAGAAAAGTGACTGCCCTTACCTGAAACGACGTCTTTCTTGTAGGAAGACTCAGAGCCTGGGATTTAACTCCATTTCTGGAGGGAAACACACAAAAGACTTCTCTTCCATGAAATACTCTCTGCTTTAGAGTAAGAAGCACGCTATTGCTTTCTAGAGTCTCCAATACAGCAGGAAACGTGATTTTGCTCAGAACAAATGAACTGTGTTTCCTACACATACTGACCATATCTAGTTCAACAACCTTCTGACACTGAAACAAACCACTGGTCCTCTAATATCCAATGCTTGTCAGGTAAGATCCGAAACGTGTGAGCTTCTGTACGATGTATTTCGTTTGGCTATAAAGTAACTGCCATTAACTGAAATGAAGTCTTGCTTGTCGGAAGACTCAGAGCCTGGGATTTAACTCCAATTCTGAAGGGAAACACACAGCAGAGTTCTCATCCATGGATCACACTCAGCTTTAGAGCGAGAAGCACACCCTTGCTTTCTAGAGTCTCTAATACAGCAGGAAACCTGAGTGTGCCGAGAACAAAAGAACGGTTTTTCGTCCACATACAGACCATATGTAGTCCAAATCTGCTTCTGAAACTGATACAAATCACTGGTCCTCTAACATCCAATGCTTTTCTGTTAAGATGAGAATCGTGTTAGCTTAGTGAACGATGTAGTTCGTTTGAGCTGAAAAGTGACTGCCCTTACCTGAAACGAAGTCTTGCTTGTAGGAAGACACAGAGCCTGAGATTTACCTCTATTTCTGAAGGGAAACACACAGCACAGTTCTCATCCATGCATCACACTCTGCTTTAGTGCAAGAAGCATGCTCTTGCGTTCTACAGTCTCTAATACAGCAGGAAACCTGAGTGTGCACAGAACAAAAGAACGTTGTTTCCTACAAATATGGAACATATCTAGTTTAAATCTGCTTCTGAAACTGAAACAAACCACAGGTCCTCTAACATCCAATGCTTGTCAGGTAAGATCCGAAACGTGTGAGCTTCGTGAACAATGTAGTTCGTTTGAGCTCTAAAGAAACTGCAATTACCTGAAAGGAAGTCTTGCTTGTAGGAAGACTCAGAGCCTGGGATTTAATTCAATTTCTGAAGTGAAACACAGAGCAGTGTTCTCACCCATTGATCACACTCTGCTTTAGAACAAGAAGCACGCTGTTGCTTTCTAGAGTCTCTAAGACAGCAGGAAACCTGAGTGTGCTGAGAACAAAAGAACGGTGTTTCCTACACATACGGACCACATCTAGTCCAACTCTGCTTCTGAAACTCATACAAAGCACTGGTCCACTAACATCCAATGCTTGACTGTTAAGATAAGAAACGTGTGAGCTTCATGAACCATGTAGTTCGTTTGATCTGTAAAGTAACTGCCCTTACCTGAAACGAAGTCTTGCTTGTAGCAAGACACAGAGCCTGGGTTTAACCTCTATTTCTGAAGGGAAACACACAGCATAGTTCTCATCCATGGATCACACTCTGCTTTAGAGCAAGAAGCATGCTCTTGCTTTCTAGAGTCTCTAATACAGCAGGAAAACTGAGTGTGCTGAGAACAAAAGAACGGTGTTTCCTACACATACGGACTTTATCTAGCCCAATTCTGCTTCTGAAACTGATACAAAGCACTGGTCCTCTAACATCCAATGCTTGTCAGTTAAGATGAGAAACGGGTGAGCTTCGTGAACGATGTAGTTCGTTTGAGCTGAAAAGTGACTGCCCTTACCTGAAACGAAGTCTTGCTTGTAGGAAGACACAGAGCCTGGGATTTAACTCCATTTCTGAAGGGAAACACACAGCAGAATTCTCATCTATTGATCAAACTCTGCTTTAGAGCAAGAATCATGCTCTTGCTTTCTAGAGTCTCTAACACAGCAGGAATCGTGAGTGTGCTGAGAACAAAAGAACGGTGTTTCCTACACATACGGACCATATCTAGTCCAAATCTGCTTCTGAAACTGATACAAAGCACTGGTCCTCTAACATCCAATGCTTGTCTGTTAAGATGAGAATCGTGTTAGCTTCGTGAACGATGTAGTTCGTTTGAGCTGAAAAGTTACTGCCATTACCTGAAACGAAGGCTTGCTTATAGAAAGACACAGAGCCTGGGATTTAACTCCATTTCTGAAGGGAAACACACAGAATAGTTCTCATCCACGGATCACACTCTGCTTTAGAGCAAGAAGCATGCTCTTGCTTTCTAGAGTCTCTAATACACCAGGAAACATGAGTGTGCTCAGAACAAAAGAATGGTGTTTCCTAAAAATATGGAACATATCTAGTTTAACTCTGCTTCTGAAACTGAAACAAACCACAGGTCCTCTAACATCCAATGCTTGTCAGGTAAGATCCGAAACGTGTGAGCTTCGTAAACGATGTAGTTCTTTTGAGCTATAAAGAAACTCCCCTTCCCTGAAAGGAAGTCTTGCTTGTAGGAAGACACAGAGCCTGGGATTTAACTCCATTTCTGAAGTGAAACACACAGCAATGTTCTCATCCATTGATCACACTCTGCTTTAGAACCTGAAGCACGCTCTTGCTTTCTAGAGTCTCTAAGACAGCAGGAAATCTGAGTGGGCCGAGACCAAAGAACGGTTTTTCGAACACAGACGGACCTTATGTAGTCCAAATCTGCTTCTGAAACTGATACAATGTAGTGGTCCTCTAACATCCAATGCTTGTCTGGTAAGATCTGAAACGTGTGTGCTTTGTGAACGATGTAGGTCGTTTGAGCTGTAAAGTAACTGCCCTTACCTGAAATGAATTCTTGCATGTAGGAAGCCTCAGATCCTGGGATTTAACTCCATTTCTGAAGTGAAACACACAGCAGAATTCTCATCTATTGATCAAACTCTGCTTTAGAGCAAGAAGCACGCTCTTTCTTTCTAGAGTCTCTAACACAGCAGGAAACATGAGTGTGCTCAGAACAAAAGAATGGTGTTTCCTAAAAATATGGAACATATCTAGTTTAACTCTGCTTCTGAAACTGAAACAAACCACAGGTCCTCTAACATCCAATGCTTGTCAGGTAAGATCCGAAACGTGTGAGCTTCGTAAACGATGTAGTTCTTTTGAGCTATAAAGAAACTCCCCTTCCCTGAAAGGAAGTCTTGCTTGTAGGAAGACACAGAGCCTGGGATTTAACTCCATTTCTGAAGTGAAACACACAGCAGTGTTCTCATCCATTGATCACACTCTGCTTTAGAAGAAGAAGCACGCTCTTGCTTTCTAGAGTCTCTAAGACAACAGGATATCTGAGTGTGCCGAGACCAAAGAACGGTTTTTCGAACACAGACGGACCATATGTAGTACAAATCTGCTTCTGAAACTGATACAAAGTACTGGTCCTCTAACATCCAATGCTTGTCTTGTAAGATCCGAAACGTGTGAGCTTTGTGAACGATGTAGGTCGTTTGCGCTGTAAAGTAACTGCCCGTACCTGAAATGAATTCCTGCATGTAGGAAGCCTCAGAGCCTGGGATTTAACTCCATTTCTGAAGTGAAACACACAGCAGAATTCTCATCTATTGATCAAACTCTGCTTTAGAGCAAGAAGCACGCTCTTGCTTTCTAGAGTCTCTAACACAGCAGGAAACGTGAGTGTGCTGAGAACAAAAGATCGGTGTTTCCTACACATACGGACCACATCTAGTCCATATCTGCTACTGAAACTGATACAAAGCACTGGTCCTCTAACATCCAATGCTTGTCAGTTAAGATGAGAAACGTGTGAGCTTCGTGAACGATGTAGTTCGTTTGACCAGAAAAGTGACTGCCCTTACCTGAAACGAAGTCTTGCTTGTAGGAAGACTCAGAGCCTGGGATTTAACTCCATTTCTGGAGGGAAACACACAAAAGACTTCTCATCCATGAAATACTCTCTGCTTTAGAGTAAGAAGCATGCTCTTGCTTTCTAGATTCTCCAATACAGCAGGAAACGTGATTGTGCTCAGAACAAATGAACTGTGTTTCCTACACATACTGACCCTATCTAGTTCAACAACCTTCTGACGATGAAACAAACCACAGTTCCTCTACCATCCAACGCTTGTCAGGTAAGATCCAAAACATGTGAGCATATTGAACGATGTAGTTCGTTTGACCAGAAAAGTGACTGCCCTTACCTGAAACGAAGTCTTGCTTGTAGGAAGACTCAGAGCCTGGGATTTAACTCCATTTCTGGAGGGAAACACACAAAAGACTTCGCATCCATGAAATACTCTCTGCTTTAGAGTAAGAAGCACGCTCTTGCTTTCTAGAGTCTCCAATACAGCAGGAAACGTGATTTTGCTCAGAACAAATGAACTGTGTTTCCTACACATACTGACCATATCTAGTTCAACAACCTTCTGAAACTGAAACAAACCACAGTTCCTCTACCATCCAACGCTTGTCAGGTAAGATTCGAAACATGTGAGCTTCGTGTACGATGTACTTCGTTTGAGCTGAAAAGTAACTGCCCTTAGCTGAAACGAAGTCTTGCTTGTAGGAAGACTCAGAGCCTGGGATTTAACTCCATTTCTGAAGTGAAACACACAGCAGAGTTCTCAACCATTGATCACACTCTGCTTTAGAGCAAGAAGCACGCTCTTGCTTTCTAGAGTCTCTAAGACAGGATGAAACGTGAGTGTGCCGAGAACAAAAGAATGGTTTTTCGTCCACATACAGACCATATGTAGTCCAAATCTGCTTCTGAAACTGATACAAATCACTGGTCCTCTAACATCCAATGCTTTTCTGTTAAAATGAGAAACGTGTGAGCTTCGTGAACGATGTAGTTCCTTTGAGCTGAAAAGTGACTGACCTTACCTGAAACGAAGTCTTGCTTGTAGGAAGACACAGAGCCTGGGATTTACCTCTATTTCTGAAGGGAAACACACAGCATAGTTCTCATCCATGCATCACACTCTGCTTTAGTGCAAGAAGCATGCTCTTGCGTTCTACAGTCTCTAATACAGCAGGAAATATGAGTGTGCACAGAACAAAAGAACGGTGTTTCCTAGAAATATGGAACATATCTAGTTTAACTCTGCTTCTGAAACTGAAACAAACCACAGGTCCTCTAACATCCAATGCTTGTCAGGTAAGATCCGAAATGTGTGAGCTTCATGAACTATGTAGTTCCTTTGAGCTCTAAAGAAACTGCAATTACCTGAAAGGAAGTCTTGCTTGTAGGAAGACTCAGAGCCTGGGATTTAATTCCATTTCTGAAGTGAAACACACAGCAGTGTTCTCACCCATTGATCACACTCTGCTTTAGAACAAGAAGCACGCTGTTGCTTTCTAGAATCTCTAAGACAGCAGGAAACCTGAGTGTGCTGAGAACAAAAGAACGGTGTTTCCTACACATACGGACCATATCTAGTCCTACTCTGCTTCTGAAACTCATACAAAGCAGTGGTCCTCTAACATCCAATGTTTGTCTGTTAAGATAAGAAACGTGTGAGCTTCGTGAACCATGTAGTTCGTTTGACCTGTAAAGTAACTGCCCTTACCTGAAACGAAGTCTTGCTTGTAGCAAGACACAGAGCCTGGGTTTAACCTCTATTTCTGAAGGGAAACACACAGCATAGTTCTCAACCATGGATCACACTCTGTTTAGAGCAAGAATCATGCTCTTGCTTTCTAGAATCTCTAATACAGCAGGAAAACTGAGTGTGCTGAGAACAAAAGAATGGTGTTTCCTACACATACGGACCTTATCTAGTCCAACTCTGCTTCTGAAACTGATACAAAGCACTGGTCCTCTAACATCCAATGCTTGTCAGTTAAGATGAGAAACGGGTGAGCTTCGTGAACGATGTAGTTCGTTTGAGCTGAAAAGTGACTGCCCTTACCTGAAACGAAGTCTTGCTTGTAGGAAGACACAGATCCTGGGATTTAACTCCATTTCTGAAGGGAAACACACAGCAGAATTCTCATCTATTGATCAAACTCTGCTTTAGAGCAAGAAGCACGCTCTTGCTCTCTAGAGTCTCTAACACAGCAGGAATCGTGAGTGTGCTGAGAACAAAAGAACGGTGTTTCCTACACATACAGACCATATCTAGTATAAATCTGCTACTGAAACTGATACAAAGAACTGGGCCTCTAACATCCAATGCTTGTCTGGTAAGATCTGAAACGTGTGAGCTTTGTGAACGATGTAGGTCGTTTGAGTTGTAAAGTAACTGCCCTTACCTGAAATGAATTCTTGCATGTAGGAAGCCTCAGAGCCTGGGATTTAACTCCATTTCTGAAGTGAAACACACAGCAGAATTCTCATCTATTGATCAAACTCTGCTTTAGAGCAAGTAGCATGCTCTTGCTTTCTAGAGTCTCCAACACAGGAGGAAACGTGAGTGTGCTGAGAACAAAAGAACGGTGTTTCCTACACATACGGACCATATCTAGTCCAAATCAGCTACTGAAACTGATACAAAGCACTGGTCCTCTAACATCCAATGCTTGTCTGTTAAGATGAGAATCGTGTTAGCTTCGTGAACGATGTAGTTCTTTTGAGCTGAAAAGTTACTGCCCTTACCTGAAACGAAGGCTTGATTGTAGGGTGACACAGAACCTGGGATTTAACTCCATTTCTGAAGGGAAACACACAGCATAGTTCTCATCCATGGATCACACTCTGCTTTAGAGCAAGAAGCATGCTCTTGCTTTCTAGAGTCTCTAAGACAACAGGAAACCTGAGTGTGCTGAGAACAAAAGAACGGTGTTTCCTACACATACGGACCATATCTAGTCCAACTCTGCTTCTGAAACTCATACAAAGCACTGGTCCTCTAACATCCAATGCTTGTCTGTTAAGATGAGAAACGTGTGAGCTTCGTGAACGATGTAGTTCGTTTGACCTCTAAAGTAACTGCCCTTACCTGAAACGAAGTCTTGCTTGTAGGAAGACACAGAGCCTGTGATTTACCTCTATTTCTGAAGGGAAACACACAGCATAGTTCTCATCCATGGATCACACTATGCTTTAGAGTAAGAAGCATGCTCTTGCTTTCTAGAGTCTCTAATCCAGCAGGAAAACTGAGAGTGCTCAGAACAAAAGAACGGTGTTTCCTACAAATACGGAACATATCTAGTTTAACTCTGCTTCTGAAACTGAAACAAACCACAGGTCCTCTAACATCCAATGCTTTTCATGTAAGATCCGAACGTGTGAGCTTCGTGAACGATGCAATTCTTTTGAGCTATAAAGAAACTGCCCTTACCTGAAAGGAAGTCTTGCTTGTAGGAAGACACAGAGCCTGGGATTTAACTCCATTTCTGAAGTGAAACACACAGCAGTGTTCTCATCCATTGATCACACTCTGCTTTAGAAGAAGAAGCACGCTCTTGCTTTCTAGAGTCTCTAAGACAACAGGATATCTGAGTGTGCCGAGACCAAAGAACGGTTTTTCGAACACAGACGGACCATATGTAGTACAAATCTGCTTCTGAAACTGATACAAAGTACTGGTCCTCTAACATCCAATGCTTGTCTTGTAAGATCCGAAACGTGTGAGCTTTGTGAACGATGTAGGTCGTTTGCGCTGTAAAGTAACTGCCCGTACCTGAAATGAATTCCTGCATGTAGGAAGCCTCAGAGCCTGGGATTTAACTCCATTTCTGAAGTGAAACACACAGCAGAATTCTCATCTATTGATCAAACTCTGCTTTAGAGCAAGAAGCACGCTCTTGCTTTCTAGAGTCTCTAACACAGCAGGAAACGTGAGTGTGCTGAGAACAAAAGATCGGTGTTTCCTACACATACGGACCACATCTAGTCCATATCTGCTACTGAAACTGATACAAAGCACTGGTCCTCTAACATCCAATGCTTGTCAGTTAAGATGAGAAACGTGTGAGCTTCGTGAACGATGTAGTTCGTTTGACCAGAAAAGTGACTGCCCTTACCTGAAATGAAGTCTTGCTTGTAGGAAGACTCAGAGCCTGGGATTTAACTCCATTTCTGGAGGGAAACACACAAAAGACTTCTCATCCATGAAATACTCTCTGCTTTAGAGTAAGAAGCATGCTCTTGCTTTCTAGATTCTCCAATACAGCAGGAAACGTGATTGTGCTCAGAACAAATGAACTGTGTTTCCTACACATACTGACCCTATCTAGTTCAACAACCTTCTGACGATGAAACAAACCACAGTTCCTCTACCATCCAACGCTTGTCAGGTAAGATCCAAAACATGTGAGCATATTGAACGATGTAGTTCGTTTGACCAGAAAAGTGACTGCCCTTACCTGAAACGAAGTCTTGCTTGTAGGAAGACTCAGAGCCTGGGATTTAACTCCATTTCTGGAGGGAAACACACAAAAGACTTCGCATCCATGAAATACTCTCTGCTTTAGAGTAAGAAGCACGCTCTTGCTTTCTAGAGTCTCCAATACAGCAGGAAACGTGATTTTGCTCAGAACAAATGAACTGTGTTTCCTACACATACTGACCATATCTAGTTCAACAACCTTCTGAAACTGAAACAAACCACAGTTCCTCTACCATCCAACGCTTGTCAGGTAAGATTCGAAACATGTGAGCTTCGTGTACGATGTACTTCGTTTGAGCTGAAAAGTAACTGCCCTTAGCTGAAACGAAGTCTTGCTTGTAGGAAGACTCAGAGCCTGGGATTTAACTCCATTTCTGAAGTGAAACACACAGCAGAGTTCTCAACCATTGATCACACTCTGCTTTAGAGCAAGAAGCACGCTCTTGCTTTCTAGAGTCTCTAAGACAGGATGAAACGTGAGTGTGCCGAGAACAAAAGAATGGTTTTTCGTCCACATACAGACCATATGTAGTCCAAATCTGCTTCTGAAACTGATACAAATCACTGGTCCTCTAACATCCAATGCTTTTCTGTTAAAATGAGAAACGTGTGAGCTTCGTGAACGATGTAGTTCCTTTGAGCTGAAAAGTGACTGACCTTACCTGAAACGAAGTCTTGCTTGTAGGAAGACACAGAGCCTGGGATTTACCTCTATTTCTGAAGGGAAACACACAGCATAGTTCTCATCCATGCATCACACTCTGCTTTAGTGCAAGAAGCATGCTCTTGCGTTCTACAGTCTCTAATACAGCAGGAAATATGAGTGTGCACAGAACAAAAGAACGGTGTTTCCTAGAAATATGGAACATATCTAGTTTAACTCTGCTTCTGAAACTGAAACAAACCACAGGTCCTCTAACATCCAATGCTTGTCAGGTAAGATCCGAAATGTGTGAGCTTCATGAACTATGTAGTTCCTTTGAGCTCTAAAGAAACTGCAATTACCTGAAAGGAAGTCTTGCTTGTAGGAAGACTCAGAGCCTGGGATTTAATTCCATTTCTGAAGTGAAACACACAGCAGTGTTCTCACCCATTGATCACACTCTGCTTTAGAACAAGAAGCACGCTGTTGCTTTCTAGAATCTCTAAGACAGCAGGAAACCTGAGTGTGCTGAGAACAAAAGAACGGTGTTTCCTACACATACGGACCATATCTAGTCCAACTCTGCTTCTGAAACTCATACAAAGCAGTGGTCCTCTAACATCCAATGTTTGTCTGTTAAGATAAGAAACGTGTGAGCTTCGTGAACCATGTAGTTCGTTTGACCTGTAAAGTAACTGCCCTTACCTGAAACGAAGTCTTGCTTGTAGCAAGACACAGAGCCTGGGTTTAACCTCTATTTCTGAAGGGAAACACACAGCATAGTTCTCAACCATGGATCACACTCTGTTTAGAGCAAGAATCATGCTCTTGCTTTCTAGAATCTCTAATACAGCAGGAAAACTGAGTGTGCTGAGAACAAAAGAATGGTGTTTCCTACACATACGGACCTTATCTAGTCCAACTCTGCTTCTGAAACTGATACAAAGCACTGGTCCTCTAACATCCAATGCTTGTCAGTTAAGATGAGAAACGGGTGAGCTTCGTGAACGATGTAGTTCGTTTGAGCTGAAAAGTGACTGCCCTTACCTGAAACGAAGTCTTGCTTGTAGGAAGACACAGATCCTGGGATTTAACTCCATTTCTGAAGGGAAACACACAGCAGAATTCTCATCTATTGATCAAACTCTGCTTTAGAGCAAGAAGCACGCTCTTGCTCTCTAGAGTCTCTAACACAGCAGGAATCGTGAGTGTGCTGAGAACAAAAGAACGGTGTTTCCTACACATACAGACCATATCTAGTATAAATCTGCTACTGAAACTGATACAAAGAACTGGGCCTCTAACATCCAATGCTTGTCTGGTAAGATCCGAAACGTGTGAGCTTTGTGAACGATGTAGGTCCTTTGAGCTGTAAAGTAACTGCCCTTACCTGAAATGAATTCTTGCATGTAGGAAGCCTCAGAGCCTGGGATTTAACTCCATTTCTGAAGTGAAACACACAGCAGAATTCTCATCTATTGATCAAACTCTGCTTTAGAGCAAGAAGCACGCTCTTGCTTTCTAGAGTCTCTAACACAACAGGAAAAGTGAGTGTGCTGAGAACAAAAGAACGGTGTTTCCTACACATACGGACCTTATCTAGTCCTACTCTGCTACTGAAACTGATACAAAGCACTGGTCCTCTAACATCCAATGCTTGTCTGTTAAGATGAGAATCGTGTTAGCTTCGTGAACGATGTAGTTCGTTTGAGCTGAAAAGTTACTGAAATTACCTGAAACGAAGGCTTGCTTGTAGGAAGACACAGAGCCTGGGATTTAACTCCATTACTGAAGGGAAACAAACAGAATAGTTCTCATCCACGGATCACACTCTGCTTTAGAGCAAGAAGCATGCTCTTGCTTTCTAGAGTCTCTAATACACCAGGAAACATGAGTGTGCTCAGAACAAAAGAATGGTGTTTCCTACAAATATGGAACATATCTAGTTTAACTCTGCCTCTGAAACTGAAACAAACCACAGGTCCTCTAACATCCAATGCTTGTCTGGTAAGATCCGAAACGTGTGAGCTTTGTGAACGATGTAGGTCGTTTGAGCTGTAAAGTAACTGCCCTTACCTGAAATGAATTCTTGCATGTAGGAAGCCTCAGAGCCTGGGATTTAACTCCATTTCTGAAGTGAAACACACAGCAGAATTCTCATCTGTTGATCAAACTCTGCTTTAGAGCAAGAAGCACGCTCTTGCTTTCTAGAGTCTCTAACACAGCAGGAAACGTGAGTGTGCTGAGAACAAAAGAACGGTGTTTCCTACACATACGGACCATATCTAGTCCAAATCTACTACTGAAACTGATACAAAGCACTGGTCCTCTAACATCCAATGCTTGTCAGTTAAGATGAGAAACGTGTGAGCTTCGTGAACGATGTAGTTCGTTTGACCAGAAAAGTGACTGCCCTTACCTGAAACGACGTCTTTCTTGTAGGAAGACTCAGAGCCTGGGATTTAACTCCATTTCTGGAGGGAAACACACAAAAGACTTCTCTTCCATGAAATACTCTCTGCTTTAGAGTAAGAAGCACGCTATTGCTTTCTAGAGTCTCCAATACAGCAGGAAACGTGATTTTGCTCAGAACAAATGAACTGTGTTTCCTACACATACTGACCATATCTAGTTCAACAACCTTCTGACACTGAAACAAACCACTGGTCCTCTAATATCCAATGCTTGTCAGGTAAGATCCGAAACGTGTGAGCTTCTGTACGATGTATTTCGTTTGGCTATAAAGTAACTGCCATTAACTGAAATGAAGTCTTGCTTGTCGGAAGACTCAGAGCCTGGGATTTAACTCCAATTCTGAAGGGAAACACACAGCAGAGTTCTCATCCATGGATCACACTCAGCTTTAGAGCGAGAAGCACACCCTTGCTTTCTAGAGTCTCTAATACAGCAGGAAACCTGAGTGTGCCGAGAACAAAAGAACGGTTTTTCGTCCACATACAGACCATATGTAGTCCAAATCTGCTTCTGAAACTGATACAAATCACTGGTCCTCTAACATCCAATGCTTTTCTGTTAAGATGAGAATCGTGTTAGCTTAGTGAACGATGTAGTTCGTTTGAGCTGAAAAGTGACTGCCCTTACCTGAAACGAAGTCTTGCTTGTAGGAAGACACAGAGCCTGAGATTTACCTCTATTTCTGAAGGGAAACACACAGCACAGTTCTCATCCATGCATCACACTCTGCTTTAGTGCAAGAAGCATGCTCTTGCGTTCTACAGTCTCTAATACAGCAGGAAACCTGAGTGTGCACAGAACAAAAGAACGTTGTTTCCTACAAATATGGAACATATCTAGTTTAAATCTGCTTCTGAAACTGAAACAAACCACAGGTCCTCTAACATCCAATGCTTGTCAGGTAAGATCCGAAACGTGTGAGCTTCGTGAACAATGTAGTTCGTTTGAGCTCTAAAGAAACTGCAATTACCTGAAAGGAAGTCTTGCTTGTAGGAAGACTCAGAGCCTGGGATTTAATTCAATTTCTGAAGTGAAACACAGAGCAGTGTTCTCACCCATTGATCACACTCTGCTTTAGAACAAGAAGCACGCTGTTGCTTTCTAGAGTCTCTAAGACAGCAGGAAACCTGAGTGTGCTGAGAACAAAAGAACGGTGTTTCCTACACATACGGACCACATCTAGTCCAACTCTGCTTCTGAAACTCATACAAAGCACTGGTCCACTAACATCCAATGCTTGACTGTTAAGATAAGAAACGTGTGAGCTTCATGAACCATGTAGTTCGTTTGATCTGTAAAGTAACTGCCCTTACCTGAAACGAAGTCTTGCTTGTAGCAAGACACAGAGCCTGGGTTTAACCTCTATTTCTGAAGGGAAACACACAGCATAGTTCTCATCCATGGATCACACTCTGCTTTAGAGCAAGAAGCATGCTCTTGCTTTCTAGAGTCTCTAATACAGCAGGAAAACTGAGTGTGCTGAGAACAAAAGAACGGTGTTTCCTACACATACGGACTTTATCTAGCCCAATTCTGCTTCTGAAACTGATACAAAGCACTGGTCCTCTAACATCCAATGCTTGTCAGTTAAGATGAGAAACGGGTGAGCTTCGTGAACGATGTAGTTCGTTTGAGCTGAAAAGTGACTGCCCTTACCTGAAACGAAGTCTTGCTTGTAGGAAGACACAGAGCCTGGGATTTAACTCCATTTCTGAAGGGAAACACACAGCAGAATTCTCATCTATTGATCAAACTCTGCTTTAGAGCAAGAATCATGCTCTTGCTTTCTAGAGTCTCTAACACAGCAGGAATCGTGAGTGTGCTGAGAACAAAAGAACGGTGTTTCCTACACATACGGACCATATCTAGTCCAAATCTGCTTCTGAAACTGATACAAAGCACTGGTCCTCTAACATCCAATGCTTGTCTGTTAAGATGAGAATCGTGTTAGCTTCGTGAACGATGTAGTTCGTTTGAGCTGAAAAGTTACTGCCATTACCTGAAACGAAGGCTTGCTTATAGAAAGACACAGAGCCTGGGATTTAACTCCATTTCTGAAGGGAAACACACAGAATAGTTCTCATCCACGGATCACACTCTGCTTTAGAGCAAGAAGCATGCTCTTGCTTTCTAGAGTCTCTAATACACCAGGAAACATGAGTGTGCTCAGAACAAAAGAATGGTGTTTCCTAAAAATATGGAACATATCTAGTTTAACTCTGCTTCTGAAACTGAAACAAACCACAGGTCCTCTAACATCCAATGCTTGTCAGGTAAGATCCGAAACGTGTGAGCTTCGTAAACGATGTAGTTCTTTTGAGCTATAAAGAAACTCCCCTTCCCTGAAAGGAAGTCTTGCTTGTAGGAAGACACAGAGCCTGGGATTTAACTCCATTTCTGAAGTGAAACACACAGCAATGTTCTCATCCATTGATCACACTCTGCTTTAGAACCTGAAGCACGCTCTTGCTTTCTAGAGTCTCTAAGACAGCAGGAAATCTGAGTGGGCCGAGACCAAAGAACGGTTTTTCGAACACAGACGGACCTTATGTAGTCCAAATCTGCTTCTGAAACTGATACAATGTAGTGGTCCTCTAACATCCAATGCTTGTCTGGTAAGATCTGAAACGTGTGTGCTTTGTGAACGATGTAGGTCGTTTGAGCTGTAAAGTAACTGCCCTTACCTGAAATGAATTCTTGCATGTAGGAAGCCTCAGATCCTGGGATTTAACTCCATTTCTGAAGTGAAACACACAGCAGAATTCTCATCTATTGATCAAACTCTGCTTTAGAGCAAGAAGCACGCTCTTTCTTTCTAGAGTCTCTAACACAGCAGGAAACGTGAGTGTGCTGAGAACAAAAGAACGGTGTTTCCTACACATACGGACCATATCTAGTCCAAATCTACTACTGAAACTGATACAAAGCACTGGTCCTCTAACATCCAATGCTTGTCAGTTAAGATGAGAAACGTGTGAGCTTCGTGAACAATGTAGTTCGTTTGACCAGAAAAGTGACTGCCCTTACCTGAAACGAAGTCTTGCTTGGAGGAAGACTCAGAGCCTGGGATTTAACTCCATTTCTGGAGGGAAACACACAAAAGACTTCGCATCCATGAAATACTCTCTGCTTTAGAGTAAGAAGCACGCTCTTGCTTTCTAGAGTCTCCAATACAGCAGGAAACGAGATTTTGCTCAGAACAAATGAACTGTGTTTCCTACACATACTGTCCATATCTAGTTCAACAACCTTCTGAAACTGAAACAAACCACAGTTCCTCTACCATCCAACGCTTGTCAGGTAAGAGTCGAAACATGTGAGCTTCGTGTACAATGTAGTTCGTTTGAGCTGAAAAGTAACTGCCCTTACCTGAAACGAAGTCTTGCTTGTAGGAAGACTCAGAGCCTGGGATTTAACTCCATTTCTGAAGTGAAACACACAGCAGAGTTCTCAACCATTGATCACACTCTGCTTTAGAGCAAGAAGCACGCTCTTGCTTTCTAGAGGCTCTAAGACAGCATGAAACGTGAGTGTGCTGAGAACAAAAGAACGGTGTTTCCTACACATACGGACCATATCTAGTCCAATTCTGCTTCTGAAACTGATACAAAGCACTGGTCCTCTAACATCCAATGCTTGTCAGTTAAGATAAGAAACGTGTGAGCTTCATGAACCATGTAGTTCGTTTGATCTGTAAAGTAACTGCCCTTACCTGAAACGAAGTCTTGCTTGTAGCAAGACACAGAGCCTGGGTTTAACCTCTATTTCTGAAGGGAAACACACAGCATAGTTCTCATTAATGGATCACACTCTGCTTTAGAGCAAGAAGCATGCTCTTGCTTTCTAGAGTCTCTAATACAGCAGGAAAACTGAGTGTGCTGAGAACAAAAGAACGGTGTTTCCTACACATACGGACTTTATCTAGGCCAATTCTGCTTCTGAAACTGATACAAAGCACTGGTCCTCTAACATCCAATGCTTGTCAGTTAAGATGAGAAACGGGTGAGCTTCGTGAACGATGTAGTTCTTTTGAGCTGAAAAGTGACTGCCCTTACCTGAAACGAAGTCTTGCTTGTAGGAAGACACAGAGCCTGGGATTTAACTCCATTTCTGAAGGGAAACACACAGCAGAATTCTCATCTATTGATCAAACTCTGCTTTAGAGCAAGAATCATGCTCTTGCTTTCTAGAGTCTCTAACACAGCAGGAATCGTGAGTGTGCTGAGAACAAAAGAACGGTGTTTCCTACACATACGGACCATATCTAGTCCAAATCTGCTTCTGAAACTGATACAAAGCACTGGTCCTCTAACATCCAATGCTTGTCTGTTAAGATGAGAATCGTGTTAGCTTCGTGAACGATGTAGTTCGTTTGAGCTGAAAAGTTACTGCCATTACCTGAAACGAAGGCTTGCTTATAGAAAGACACAGAGCCTGGGATTTAACTCCATTTCTGAAGGTAAACACACAGAATAGTTCTCATCCACGGATCACACTCTGCTTTAGAGCAAGAAGCATGCTCTTGCTTTCTAGAGTCTCTAATACACCAGGAAACATGAGTGTGCTCAGAACAAAAGAATGGTGTTTCCTAAAAATATGGAACATATCTAGTTTAACTCTGCTTCTGAAACTGAAACAAACCACAGGTCCTCTAACATCCAATGCTTGTCAGGTAAGATCCGAAACGTGTGAGCTTCGTAAACGATGTAGTTCTTTTGAGCTATAAAGAAACTCCCCTTCCCTGAAAGGAAGTCTTGCTTGTAGGAAGACACAGAGCCTGGGATTTAACTCCATTTCTGAAGTGAAACACACAGCAATGTTCTCATCCATTGATCACACTCTGCTTTAGAACCTGAAGCACGCTCTTGCTTTCTAGAGTCTCTAAGACAGCAGGAAATCTGAGTGGGCCGAGACCAAAGAACGGTTTTTCGAACACAGACGGACCTTATGTAGTCCAAATCTGCTTCTGAAACTGATACAATGTAGTGGTCCTCTAACATCCAATGCTTGTCTGGTAAGATCTGAAACGTGTGAGCTTTGTGAACGATGTAGGTCGTTTGAGCTGTAAAGTAACTGCCCTTACCTGAAATGAATTCTTGCATGTAGGAAGCCTCAGAGCCTGGGATTTAACTCCATTTCTGAAGTGAAACACACAGCAGAATTCTCATCTATTGATCAAACTCTGCTTTAGAGCAAGAAGCACGCTCTTTCTTTCTAGAGTCTCTAACACAGCAGGAAACGTGAGTGTGCTGAGAACAAAAGAACGGTGTTTCCTACACATACGGACCATATCTAGTCCAAATCTACTACTGAAACTGATACAAAGCACTGGTCCTCTAACATCCAATGCTTGTCAGTTAAGATGAGAAACGTGTGAGCTTCGTGAATGATGTAGTTCGTTTGACCAGAAAAGTGACTGCCCTTACCTGAAACGAAGTCTTGCTTGGAGGAAGACTCAGAGCCTGGGATTTAACTCCATTTCTGGAGGGAAACACACAAAAGACTTCGCATCCATGAAATACTCTCTGCTTTAGAGTAAGAAGCACGCTCTTGCTTTCTAGAGGCTCCAATACAGCAGGAAACGAGATTTTGCTCAGAACAAATGAACTGTGTTTCCTACACATACTGTCCATATCTAGTTCAACAACCTTCTGAAACTGAAACAAACCGCAGTTCCTCTACCATCCAACGCTTGTCAGGTAAGAGTCGAAACATGTGAGCTTCGTGTACAATGTAGTTCGTTTGAGCTGAAAAGTAACTGCCCTTACCTGAAACGAAGTCTTGCTTGTAGGAAGACTCAGAGCCTGGGATTTAACTCCATTTCTGAAGTGAAACACACAGCAGAGTTCTCAACCATTGATCACACTCTGCTTTAGAGCAAGAAGCACGCTCTTGCTTTCTAGAGGCTCTAAGACAGCATGAAACGTGAGTGTGCTGAGAACAAAAGAACGGTGTTTCCTACACATACGGACCTTATGTAGTCCACCTCTGCTTCTGAAACTGATACAAAGCACTGGACCTCTAACATCCAATGCTTGTCAGTTAAGATGAGAAACGTGTGAGCTTCGTTAACGATGTAGTTCGTTTGAGTTGAAAAGTGACTGCCCTTACCTTAAACGAAGTCTTGCTTGCAGTAAGACACAGAGCCTGGGATTTAACTCCATTTCTGAAGGGAAACACACAGCAGAGTTCTCATCCATGGATCACACTCAGCTTTAGAGCGAGAAACACACTCTTGCTTTCTAGAGTCTCTAATACAGCAGGAAACCTGAGTGTGCCGAGAACAAAAGAACGGTTTTTCGTCCACATACAGACCATATGTAGTCCAAATCTGCTTCTGAAACTGATACAAATCACTGGTCCTCTAACGTCCAATGCTTTTCTGTTAAGATGAGAAACGTGTGAGCTTCGTGAACGATGTAGTTCGTTTGAGCTGAAAAGTGACTGCCCTTACCTGAAACGAAGTCTTGCTTGTAGGAAGACACAGAGCCTGGGATTTACCTCTATTTCTGAAGGGAAACACAAAGCATAGTTCTCATCCATGGATCACACTCTGCTTTAGAGCAAGAAGCATGCTCTTGCTTTCTAGAGTCTCTAATAGAGCAGGAAAACTGAGTGTGCTGAGAACAAAAGAACAGTGTTTCCTACACATACGGACCTTATCTAGTCCAACTCTGCTTCTGAAACTGAAACAAACCACAGGTCCTCTAACATCCAATGCTTGTCAGGTAAGATCCGAAACGTGTACGCTTTGTGAACGATGTAGTTCTATTGAGCTATAAAGAAACTGCCCTTACCTGAAAGGAAGTCTTGCTGGTAGGAAGACTCAGAGCCTGGGATTTAACTCCATTTCTGAAGGGAAACACACAAAAGACTTCTCATCCATGAAATACTCTCTGCTTTAGAGTATGAAGCACGCTCTTGCTTTCTAGAGTCTCTAATACAGCAGGAAAAGTGATTGTGCTCAGAACAAATGAACTGTGTTTCCTACACACACTGACCATATCTAGTTCAACAACCTTCTGAAACTGAAACTAACCACAGTTCCTCTACCATCCAACGTTTGTCAGGTAAGATCCGAAACATGTGAGCTTCGTGAACGATGTAGTTCGTTTGAGCTGTAAAGTAACTGCCCTTACCTGAAACGAAGTCTTGCTTGTAGGAAGACTCAGAGCCTGGGATTTAACTCCCTTTCTGAAGTGAAACACACAGCAGAGTTCTCAACCATGGATCACACTCTGCTTTAGAGCAAGAAGCACGCTCTTGCTTTCTAGAGGCTCTAAGACAGCATGAAAATTGAGTGTGCTGAGAACAAAAGAACGGTGTTTCCTACACATATGGAACATATCTAGTATAACCCTGCTTATCAAACTGAAACAAACCACTGGTCCTCTAACATCGAATGCTTGTCAGGTAAGATCCGAAACGTGTGAGCTTCTGAACGATGTATTTCGTTTGGCTGTAAAGTAACTGCTTTAACTGAAATGAAGTCTTGCTTGTCGGAAGACTCAGAGCCTGGGATTTAACTCCAATTCTGAAGTGAAACACACAGCAGAGTTCTCATCCATTGATAAAACTCTGCTTTAGAGCAAGAAGCACGCTCTTGCTTTCTAGAGTCTCTAAGACAGCATGAAACGTGAGTGTGCTGAGAACAAAAGAACGGTGTTTCCTACACATACGGACCGTATGTAGTCCACCTCTGCTTCTGAAACTGATACAAAGCACTGGGCCTCTAACATCCAATGCTGGTCAGTTAAGATGAGAAACGTGTGAGCTTCGTTAACGATGTAGTTCGTTTAAGTTGAAAAGTGACTGCCCTTACCTGAAACGAAGTCTTGCATGTAGTAAGACACAGAGCCTGGGTTTTACCTCCATTTCTGAAGGGAAACACACAGCAGAGTTCTCATCCATGGATCACAATCAGCTTTAGAGCGAGAAGCACACTCTTGCTTTCTAGAGTCTCTAATACAGCAGGAAATCTGAGTGTGCCGAGAACAAAAGAACGGTTTTTCGTGCACATGCAGACCATATGTAGTCCAAATCTGCTTCTGAAACTGATACAAAGCACTGGTCCTCTAACATCCAATGCTTTTCTGTTAAGATGAGAAACGTGTGAGCTTCGTGAACAATGTAATTCGTTTGAACTGAAAAGTGACTGCCCTTACCTGAAACGAAGTCTTGCTTGTAGGAAGACACAGAGCTTGGGATTTAACTCCATTTCTGAAGGGAAACACACAGCATAGTTCTCATCCTCGGATCACACTCTACTTTAGAGCAAGAAGCATGCTCTTACTTTCTAGAGTCTCTAATACAGCAGGAAACATGAGTGTGCTCAGAACAAAAGAACTGTGTTTCCTACAAAAATGGAACATATCTAGTTTAACTCTGCTTCTGAAACTGAAACAAACCACAGGTCCTCTAACATCCAATGCTTGTCAGGTAAGATCCGAAACATGTGAGCTTCGTGAACGATGTAGTTCGTTTGAGCTGTAAAGTAACTGCCCATACCTGAAACGAAGTCTTGCTTGTAGGAAGACTCAGAGCCTGGGATTTAACTCCATTTCTGAAGTGAAACACACAGCAGAGTTCTCATCCATTGATCACACTCTGCTTTAGAGCAAGAAGCACACTCTTGCTTTCTAGAGGCTCTAGGACAGCATGAAACGTGAGTGTGCTGAGAACAAAAGAACGGTGTTTCCTACACATACTGACCATATCTAGTCCAACTCTGCTTCTGAAACTGATACAAAGCACTGGACCTCTAACATCCAATGCTTGTCAGTTAAGATGAGAAACGTGTGAGCTTCGTGAACGATGTAGTTCGTTTGAGCTGAAAAGTGACTGCCGTTACCTGAAACGAAGTCTTGCTTATAGGAAGACACAGAGTCAGGGATTTAACTCCATTTCTGAAGGGGACCACACAGCAGAGTTCTCATCCATGGATCACACTCTGCTTTCGAGAGAGATGCACACTCTTCCTTTCTAGAGTCTCTAATACAGCAGGAAATCTGAGTGTGCCAAGGCCAAAGAACGGATTTTCGTACACAGACAGACCATATGTAGTCCAAATCTGCTTCTGAAACTGATACAAAGTACTGGTCCTCTAACATCCAATGATTGTCTGGTAAGATCCGAAAGGTGTGAGCTTTGTGAACGATGTAGGTCGTTTGAGCTGTAAAGTAACTGTCCTTACCTGAATTGAATTCTTGCATGTAGGAAGCCTTAGGGCCTGGGATTTAACTCCATTTCTGAAGTGAAACACAGAGCAGAATTCTCATCTATTGATCAAACTCTGCTTTAGAGCAAGAAGCACGCTCTTGCTTTCTAGAGTCTCTAACACAGCAGGAAAAGTGAGTGTGCTGAGAACAAAAGAATGGTGTTTCCTACACATACGGACCATATCTAGTCCAAATCTGCTACTGAAACTGATACAAAGCTCTGGTCCTCTAACATCCAATGCTTGTCTGTTAAGATGAGAATCGTGTTAGCTTCGTGAACGATGTAGTTCGTTAGAGCTGAAAAGTTACTGCCCTTACCTGAAACGAAGGCTTGCTTGTAGGAAGACACAGAGCCTGGGATTTAACTCCATTTCTGAAGGGAAACACACAGCAAAGTTCTCATCCACGGATCACACTCTGCTTTAGAGCAAGAAGCATGCTCTTGCTTTCTAGAGTCTCTAATACAGCAGGAAACATGAGTGTGCTCAGAACAAAAGAACGGTGTTTCCTACAAATACGGAACATATCTAGTTTAACTCTGCTTCTGAAACTGAAACAAACTACAGGTCCTCTAACATCCAATACTTGTCAGGTAAGATCCAAAACGTGTGAGCTTCGAGAACGATGTAGTTCTTTTGAGCTATAAAAAACTGCCCTTACCTGAAAGGAAGTCTTGCTTGTAGGAAGACACAGAGCCTGGCATTTAACTCCATTTCTGAAGTGAAACACACAGCAGAGTTCTCATCCATGGATCACACTCTGCTTTAGAGACAGATGCACACTTTTCCTTTCTAGAGTCTCTAATACAGCAGGATATCTGAGTGTGGCGAGACCAAAGAAAGGATTTTCGTACACAGACGGACCATATGTAGTCCAAATCTGCTTCTGAAACTGATACAAAGTACTGGTCCTCTAACATGCAATGCTTGTCTGGTAAGATCCGAAACGTGTGAGCTTTGTGAACGATGTAGGTCGTTTGAGCTGTAAAGTAACTGCCCTTACCTGAATTGAATTCTTGCATGTAGGAAGCCTCAGAGCCTGGGAGTTAACTCCATTTCTGAAGTGAAACACACAGCAGAATTCTCATCTATTGAACAAACTCTGCTTTAGAGCAAGAAGCACGCTCTTGCTTTCTAGAGTCTCTAACACAGCAGGAAACGTGAGTGTGCTGAGAACAAAAGAACGGTGTTTCCTACACATACGGACCATATCTAGTGCAAATCTGCTACTGAAACTGATAGAAAGCTCTGGTCCTCTAACATCCAATGCTTGTCTGTTAAGATGAGAATCGTGTTATCTTCGTGAACGATGTAGTTCGTTTGAGCTGAAAAGTTACTGCCCTTACCTGAAACGAAGGCTTGCTTGTAGGAAGACACAGAGCCTGGGATTTAACTCCATTTCTGAAGGGAAACACACAGCATAGTTCTCATCCACGGATCACACTCTGCTTTAGAACAAGAAGCATGCTCTTGCTTTCTAGAGTCTCTAATACAGCAGGAAACATGAATGTGCCCAGAACAAAAGAACGGTGTTTCCTACAAATATGGAACATATCTAGTTTAACTCTGCTTCTGAAACTGAAACAAACCACAGGTCCTCTAACATCCAATGCTTGTCAGGTAAGATCCGCAACGTGTACGCTTCGTGAACGATGTAGTTCTATTGAGCTATAAAGAAACTGCCCTTACCTGAAAGGAAGTCTTGCTGGTAGGAAGACTCAGAGCCTGGGATTTAACTCCATTTCTGAAGGGAAACACACAAAAGACTTCGCATCCATGAAATACTCTCTGCTTTAGAGTAAGAAGCACGCTCTTGCTTTCTAGAGTCTCTAATACAGCAGGAAACGTGATTGTGCTCAGAACAAATGAACTGTGTTTCCTACACATACTGACCATATCTAGTTCAACAACCTTCTGAAACTGAAACAAACCACAGTTCCTCTACCATCCAACGCTTGTCAGGTAAGATCCGAAACATGTGAGCTTCGTGAACGATGTAGTTCGTTTGAGCTGTAAAGTAACTGCCCTTACCTGAAACGAAGTCTTGCTTGTAGGAAGACTCAGAGCCTGGGATTTAACTCCATTTCTGAAGTGAAACACACAGCAGAGTTCTCAACCATTGATCACACTCTGCTTTCGAGCAAGAAGCACGCTCTTGCTTTCTAGAGGCTCTAAGACAGCATGAAAATTGAGTGTGCTGAGAAGAAAAGAACGGTGTTTCCTAAACATATGGAACATATCTAGTATAACCCTGCTTATCAAACTGAAACAAACCACTGGTCCTCTAACATCGAATGCTTGTCAGGTAAGATCCGAAACGTGTGAGCTTCTGAACGATGTATTTCGTTTGGCTGTAAAGTAACTGCTTTAACTGAAATGAAGTCTTGCTTGTCGGAAGACTCAGAGCCTGGGATTTAACTCCAATTCTGAAGTGAAACACACAGCAGAGTTCTCATCCATTGATAAAACTCTGCTTTAGAGCAAGAAGCACGCTCTTGCTTTCTAGAGTCTCTAAGACAGCATGAAACGTGAGTGTGCTGAGAACAAAAGAACGGTGTTTCCTACACATACGGACCGTATGTAGTCCACCTCTGCTTCTGAAACTGATACAAAGCACTGGGCCTCTAACATCCAATGCTGGTCAGTTAAAATGAGAAACGTGTGAGCTTCGTTAACGATGTAGTTCGTTTAAGTTGAAAAGTGACTGCCCTTACCTGAAAGCCTGGGTTTTACCTCCATTTCTGAAGGGAAACACACAGCAGAGTTCTCATCCATGGATCACAATCAGCTTTAGAGCGAGAAGCACACTCTTGCTTTCTAGAGTCTCTAATAGAGCAGGAAATCTGAGTGTGCCGAGAACAAAAGAACGGTTTTTCGTCCACATGCAGACCATATGTAGTCCAAATCTGCTTCTGAAACTGATACAAAGCACTGGTCCTCCAACATCCAATGCTTTTCTGTTAAGATGAGAAACGTGTGAGCTTCGTGAACAATGTAATTCGTTTGAACTGAAAAGTGACTGCCCTTACCTGAAACGAAGTCTTGCTTGTAGGAAGACACAGAGCTTGGGATTTAACTCCATTTCTGAAGGGAAACACACAGCATAGTTCTCATCCTCGGATCACACTCTACTTTAGAGCAAGAAGCATGCTCTTACTTTCTAGAGTCTCTAATACAGCAGGAAACATGAGTGTGCTCAGAACAAAAGAACTGTGTTTCCTACAAAAATGGAACATATCTAGTTTAACTCTGCTTCTGAAACTGAAACAAACCACAGGTCCTCTAACATCCAATGCTTGTCAGATAAGATCCGAAACATGTGAGCTTCGTGAACGATGTAGTTCGTTTGAGCTGTAAAGTAACTGCCCATACCTGAAACGAAGTCTTGCTTGTAGGAAGACTCAGAGCCTGGGATTTAACTTCATTTCTGAAGTGAAACACACAGCAGAGTTCTCATCCATTGATCACACTCTGCTTTAGAGCAAGAAGCACACTCTTGCTTTCTAGAGTCTCTAGGACAGCATGAAACGTGAGTGTGCTGAGAACAAAAGAATGGTGTTTCCTACACATACGGACCATATCTAGTCCAAATCTGCTACTGAAACTGATACAAAGCTCTGGTCCTCTAACATCCAAGGCTTGTCTGTTAAGATGAGAATCGTGTTAGCTTCGTGAACGATGTAGTTCGTTTGAGCTGAAAAGTTACTGCCCTTACCTGAAACGAAGGCTTGCTTGTAGGAAGACACAGAGCCTGGGATTTAACTCCATTTCTGAAGGGAAACACACAGCAAAGTTCTCATCCACGGATCACACTCTGCTTTAGAGCAAGAAGCATGCTCTTGCTTTCTAGAGTCTCTAATACAGCAGGAAACATGAGTGTGCTCAGAACAAAAGAACGGTGTTTCCTACAAATACGGAACATATCTAGTTTAACTCTGCTTCTGAAACTGAAACAAACTACAGGTCCTCTAACATCCAATACTTGTCAGGTAAGATCCAAAACGTGTGAGCTTCGAGAACGATGTAGTTCTTTTGAGCTATAAAAAACTGCCCTTACCTGAAAGGAAGTCTTGCTTGTAGGAAGACACAGAGCCTGGCATTTAACTCCATTTCTGAAGTGAAACACACAGCAGAGTTCTCATCCATGGATCACACTCTGCTTTAGAGAGAGATGCACACTTTTCCTTTCTAGAGTCTCTAATACAGCAGGATATCTGACTGTGCCGAGACTAAAGAAAGGATTTTCGTACACAGACGGACCATATGTAGTCCAAATCTGCTTCTGAAACTGATACAAAGTACTGGTCCTCTAACATCCAATGCTTGTCTGGTAAGATCCGAAACGTGTGAGCTTTGTGAACGATGTAGGTCGTTTGAGCTGTAAAGTAACTGCCCTTACCCGAATTGAATTCTTGCATGTAGGAAGCCTCAGAGCCTGGGATTTAACTCCATTTCTGAAGTGAAACACACAGCAGAATTCTCATCTATTGAACAAACTCTGCTTTAGAGCAAGAAGCACGCTCTTGCTTTCTAGAGTCTCTAACACAGCAGGAAACGTGAGTGTGCTGAGAACAAAAGAACGGTGTTTCCTACACATACTGACCATATCTAGTGCAAATCTGCTACTGAAACTGATACAAAGCTCTGGTCCTCTAACATCCAATGCTTGTCTGTTAAGATGAGAATCGTGTTATCTTCGTGAACGATGTAGTTCGTTTGAGCTGAAAAGTTACTGCCCTTACCTGAAACGAAGGCTTGCTTGTAGGAAGACACAGAGCCTGGGATTTAACTCCATTTCTGAAGGGAAACACACAGCATAGTTCTCATCCACGGATCACACTCTGCTTTAGAACAAGAAGCATGCTCTTGCTTTCTAGAGTCTCTAATACAGCAGGAAACATGAATGTGCTCAGAACAAAAGAACGGTGTTTCCTACAAATATGGAACATATCTAGTTTAACTCTGCTTCTGAAACTGAAACAAACCACAGGTCCTCTAACATCCAATGCTTGTCAGGTAAGATCCGAAACATGTGAGCTTCGTGAACGATGTAGTTCGTTTGAGCTGTAAAGTAACTGCCCATACCTGAAACGAAGTCTTGCTTGTAGGAAGACTCAGAGCCTGGGATTTAACTTCATTTCTGAAGTGAAACACACAGCAGAGTTCTCATCCATTGATCACACTCTGCTTTAGAGCAAGAAGCACACTCTTGCTTTCTAGAGTCTCTAGGACAGCATGAAACGTGAGTGTGCTGAGAACAAAAGAATGGTGTTTCCTACACATACGGACCATATCTAGTCCAAATCTGCTACTGAAACTGATACAAAGCTCTGGTCCTCTAACATCCAAGGCTTGTCTGTTAAGATGAGAATCGTGTTAGCTTCGTGAACGATGTAGTTCGTTTGAGCTGAAAAGTTACTGCCCTTACCTGAAACGAAGGCTTGCTTGTAGGAAGACACAGAGCCTGGGATTTAACTCCATTTCTGAAGGGAAACACACAGCAAAGTTCTCATCCACGGATCACACTCTTCTTTAGAGCAAGAAGCATGCTCTTGCTTTCTAGAGTCTCTAATACAGCAGGAAACATGAGTGTGCTCAGAACAAAAGAACGGTGTTTCCTACAAATACGGAACATATCTAGTTTAACTCTGCTTCTGAAACTGAAACAAACTACAGGTCCTCTAACATCCAATACTTGTCAGGTAAGATCCAAAACGTGTGAGCTTCGAGAACGATGTAGTTCTTTTGAGCTATAAAAAACTGCCCTTACCTGAAAGGAAGTCTTGCTTGTAGGAAGACACAGAGCCTGGCATTTAACTCCATTTCTGAAGTGAAACACACAGCAGAGTTCTCATCCATGGATCACACTCTGCTTTAGAGAGAGATGCACACTTTTCCTTTCTAGAGTCTCTAATACAGCAGGATATCTGACTGTGCCGAGACTAAAGAAAGGATTTTCGTACACAGACGGACCATATGTAGTCCAAATCTGCTTCTGAAACTGATACAAAGTACTGGTCCTCTAACATCCAATGCTTGTCTGGTAAGATCCGAAACGTGTGAGCTTTGTGAACGATGTAGGTCGTTTGAGCTGTAAAGTAACTGCCCTTACCCGAATTGAATTCTTGCATGTAGGAAGCCTCAGAGCCTGGGATTTAACTCCATTTCTGAAGTGAAACACACAGCAGAATTCTCATCTATTGAACAAACTCTGCTTTAGAGCAAGAAGCACGCTCTTGCTTTCTAGAGTCTCTAACACAGCAGGAAACGTGAGTGTGCTGAGAACAAAAGAACGGTGTTTCCTACACATACTGACCATATCTAGTGCAAATCTGCTACTGAAACTGATACAAAGCTCTGGTCCTCTAACATCCAATGCTTGTCTGTTAAGATGAGAATCGTGTTATCTTCGTGAACGATGTAGTTCGTTTGAGCTGAAAAGTTACTGCCCTTACCTGAAACGAAGGCTTGCTTGTAGGAAGACACAGAGCCTGGGATTTAACTCCATTTCTGAAGGGAAACACACAGCATAGTTCTCATCCACGGATCACACTCTGCTTTAGAACAAGAAGCATGCTCTTGCTTTCTAGAGTCTCTAATACAGCAGGAAACATGAATGTGCTCAGAACAAAAGAACGGTGTTTCCTACAAATATGGAACATATCTAGTTTAACTCTGCTTCTGAAACTGAAACAAACCACAGGTCCTCTAACATCCAATGCTTGTCAGGTAAGATCCGCAACGTGTACGCTTCGTGAACGATGTAGTTCTATTGAGCTATAAAGAAACTGCCCTTACCTGAAAGGAAGTCTTGCTGGTAGGAAGACTCAGAGCCTGGGATTTAACTCCATTTCTGAAGGGAAACACACAAAAGACTTCGCATCCATGAAATACTCTCTGCTTTAGAGTAAGAATCACGCTCTTGCTTTCTAGAGTCTCTAATACATCAGGAAACGTGATTGTGCTCAGAACAAATGAACTGTGTTTCCTACACATACTGACCATATCTAGTTCAACAACCTTCTGAAACTGAAACAAACCACAGTTCCTCTACCATCCAACGCTTGTCAGGTAAGATCCGAAACATGTGAGCTTCGTGAACGATGTAGTTCGTTTGAGCTGTAAAGTAACTGCCCTTACCTGAAACGAAGTCTTGCTTGTAGGAAGACTCAGAGCCTGGGATTTAACTCCATTTCTGAAGTGAAACACACAGCAGAGTTCTCAACCATTGATCACACTCTGCTTTCGAGCAAGAAGCACGCTCTTGCTTTCTAGAGGCTCTAAGACAGCATGAAAATTGAGTGTGCTGAGAAGAAAAGAACGGTGTTTCCTACACATATGGAACATATCTAGTATAACCCTGCTTATCAAACTGAAACAAACCACTGGTCCTCTAACATCGAATGCTTGTCAGGTAAGATCCGAAACGTGTGAGCTTCTGAACGATGTATTTCGTTTGGCTGTAAAGTAACTGCTTTAACTGAAATGAAGTCTTGCTTGTCGGAAGACTCAGAGCCTGGGATTTAACTCCAATTCTGAAGTGAAACACACAGCAGAGTTCTCATCCATTGATAAAACTCTGCTTTAGAGCAAGAAGCACGCTCTTGCTTTCTAGAGTCTCTAAGACAGCATGAAACGTGAGTGTGCTGAGAACAAAAGAATGGTGTTTCCTACACATACGGACCGTATGTAGTCCACCTCTGCTTCTGAAACTGATACAAAGCACTGGGCCTCTAACATCCAATGCTGGTCAGTTAAAATGAGAAACGTGTGAGCTTCGTTAACGATGTAGTTCGTTTAAGTTGAAAAGTGACTGCCCTTACCTGAAAGCCTGGGTTTTACCTCCATTTCTGAAGGGAAACACACAGCAGAGTTCTCATCCATGGATCACAATCAGCTTTAGAGCGAGAAGCACACTCTTGCTTTCTAGAGTCTCTAATAGAGCAGGAAATCTGAGTGTGCCGAGAACAAAAGAACGGTTTTTCGTCCACATGCAGACCATATGTAGTCCAAATCTGCTTCTGAAACTGATACAAAGCACTGGTCCTCTAACATCCAATGCTTTTCTGTTAAGATGAGAAACGTGTGAGCTTCGTGAACAATGTAATTCGTTTGAACTGAAAAGTGACTGCCCTTACCTGAAACGAAGTCTTGCTTGTAGGAAGACACAGAGCTTGGGATTTAACTCCATTTCTGAAGGGAAACACACAGCATAGTTCTCATCCTCGGATCACACTCTACTTTAGAGCAAGAAGCATGCTCTTACTTTCTAGAGTCTCTAATACAGCAGGAAACATGAGTGTGCTCAGAACAAAAGAACTGTGTTTCCTACAAAAATGGAACATATCTAGTTTAACTCTGCTTCTGAAACTGAAACAAACCACAGGTCCTCTAACGTCCAATGCTTGTCAGGTAAGATCCGAAACATGTGAGCTTCGTGAACGATGTAGTTCGTTTGAGCTGTAAAGTAACTGCCCATACCTGAAACGAAGTCTTGCTTGTAGGAAGACTCAGAGCCTGGGATTTAACTCCATTTCTGAAGTGAAACACACAGCAGAGTTCTCATCCATTGATCACACTCTGCTTTAGAGCAAGAAGCACACTCTTGCTTTCTAGAGTCTCTAGGACAGCATGAAACGTGAGTGTGCTGAGAACAAAAGAACGGTGTTTCCTACACATACTGACCATATCTAGTCCAACTCTGCTTCTGAAACTGATACAAAGCACTGGACCTCTAACATCCAATGCTTGTTAGTTAAGATGAGAAACGTGTGAGCTTCGTGAACGATGTAGTTCGTTTGAGCTGAAAAGTGACTGCCGTTACCTGAAACGAAGTCTTGCTTATAGGAAGACACAGAGTCAGGGATTTAACTCCATTTCTGAAGGGGACCACACAGCAGAGTTCTCATCCATGGATCACACTCTGCTTTCGAGAGAGATGCACACTCTTCCTTTCTAGAGTCTCTAATACAGCAGGAAATCTGAGTGTGCCAAGGCCAAAGAACGGATTTTCGTACACAGACGGACCATATGTAGTCCAAATCTGCTTCTGAAACTGATACAAAGTACTGGTCCTCTGACATCCAATTATTGTCTGGTAAGATCCGAAAGGTGTGAGCTTTGTGAACGATGTAGGTCGTTTGAGCTGTAAAGTAACTGTCCTTACCTGAATTGAATTCTTGCATGTAGGAAGCCTTAGGGCCTGGGATTTAACTCCATTTCTGAAGTGAAACACAGAGCAGAATTCTCATCTATTGATCAAACTCTGCTTTAGAGCAAGAAGCACGCTCTTGCTTTCTAGAGTCTCTAACACAGCAGGAAAAATGAGTGTGCTGAGAACAAAAGAATGGTGTTTCCTACACATACGGACCATATCTAGTCCAAATCTGCTACTGAAACTGATACAAAGCTCTGGTCCTCTAACATCCAATGCTTGTCTGTTAAGATGAGAATCGTGTTAGCTTCGTGAACGATGTAGTTCGTTTGAGCTGAAAAGTTACTGCCCTTACCTGAAACGAAGGCTTGCTTGTAGGAAGACACAGAGCCTGGGATTTAACTCCATTTCTGAAGGGAAACACACAGCAAAGTTCTCATCCACGGATCACACTCTGCTTTAGAGCAAGAAGCATGCTCTTGCTTTCTAGAGTCTCTAATACAGCAGGAAACATGAGTGTGCTCAGAACAAAAGAACGGTGTTTCCTACAAATACGGAACATATCTAGTTTAACTCTGCTTCTGAAACTGAAACAAACTACAGGTCCTCTAACATCCAATACTTGTCAGGTAAGATCCAAAACGTGTGAGCTTCGAGAACGATGTAGTTCTTTTGAGCTATAAAAAACTGCCCTTACCTGAAAGGAAGTCTTGCTTGTAGGAAGACACAGAGCCTGGCATTTAACTCCATTTCTGAAGTGAAACACACAGCAGAGTTCTCATCCATGGATCTCACTCTGCTTTAGAGACAGATGCACACTTTTCCTTTCTAGAGTCTCTAATACAGCAGGATATCTGAGTGTGGCGAGACCAAAGAAAGGATTTTCGTACACAGACGGACCATATGTAGTCCAAATCTGCTTCTGAAACTGATACAAAGTACTGGTCCTCTAACATGCAATGCTTGTCTGGTAAGATCCGAAACATGTGAGCTTTGTGAACGATGTAGGTCGTTTGAGCTGTAAAGTAACTGCCCTTACCTGAATTGAATTCTTGCATGTAGGAAGCCTCAGAGCCTGGGATTTAACTCCATTTCTGAAGTGAAACACACAGCAGAATTCTCATCTATTGAACAAACTCTGCTTTAGAGCAAGAAGCACGCTCTTGCTTTCTAGAGTCTCTAACACAGCAGGAAACGTGAGTGTGCTGAGAACAAAAGAACGGTGTTTCCTACACATACGGACCATATCTAGTGCAAATCTGCTACTGAAACTGATAGAAAGCTCTGGTCCTCTAACATCCAATGCTTGTCTGTTAAGATGAGAATCGTGTTATCTTCGTGAACGATGTAGTTCGTTTGAGCTGAAAAGTTACTGCCCTTACCTGAAACGAAGGCTTGCTTGTAGGAAGACACAGAGCCTGGGATTTAACTCCATTTCTGAAGGGAAACACACAGCATAGTTCTCATCCACGGATCACACTCTGCTTTAGAACAAGAAGCATGCTCTTGCTTTCTAGAGTCTCTAATACAGCAGGAAACATGAATGTGCTCAGAACAAAAGAACGGTGTTTCCTACAAATATGGAACATATCTAGTTTAACTCTGCTTCTGAAACTGAAACAAACCACAGGTCCTCTAACATCCAATGCTTGTCAGGTAAGATCCGCAACGTGTACGCTTCGTGAACGATGTAGTTCTATTGAGCTATAAAGAAACTGCCCTTACCTGAAAGGAAGTCTTGCTGGTAGGAAGACTCAGAGCCTGGGATTTAACTCCATTTCTGAAGGGAAACACACAAAAGACTTCGCATCCATGAAATACTCTCTGCTTTAGAGTAAGAAGCACGCTCTTGCTTTCTAGAGTCTCTAATACAGCAGGAAACGTGATTGTGCTCAGAACAAATGAACTGTGTTTCCTACACATACTGACCATATCTAGTTCAACAACCTTCTGAAACTGAAACAAACCACAGTTCCTCTACCATCCAACGCTTGTCAGGTAAGATCCGAAACATGTGAGCTTCGTGAACGATGTAGTTCGTTTGAGCTGTAAAGTAACTGCCCTTACCTGAAACGAAGTCTTGCTTGTAGGAAGACTCAGAGCCTGGGATTTAACTCCATTTCTGAAGTGAAACACACAGCAGAGTTCTCAACCATTGATCACACTCTGCTTTCGAGCAAGAAGCACGCTCTTGCTTTCTAGAGGCTCTAAGACAGCATGAAAATTGAGTGTGCTGAGAAGAAAAGAACGGTGTTTCCTAAACATATGGAACATATCTAGTATAACCCTGCTTATCAAACTGAAACAAACCACTGGTCCTCTAACATCGAATGCTTGTCAGGTAAGATCCGAAACGTGTGAGCTTCTGAACGATGTATTTCGTTTGGCTGTAAAGTAACTGCTTTAACTGAAATGAAGTCTTGCTTGTCGGAAGACTCAGAGCCTGGGATTTAACTCCAATTCTGAAGTGAAACACACAGCAGAGTTCTCATCCATTGATAAAACTCTGCTTTAGAGCAAGAAGCACGCTCTTGCTTTCTAGAGTCTCTAAGACAGCATGAAACGTGAGTGTGCTGAGAACAAAAGAACGGTGTTTCCTACACATACGGACCGTATGTAGTCCACCTCTGCTTCTGAAACTGATACAAAGCACTGGGCCTCTAACATCCAATGCTGGTCAGTTAAAATGAGAAACGTGTGAGCTTCGTTAACGATGTAGTTCGTTTAAGTTGAAAAGTGACTGCCCTTACCTGAAAGCCTGGGTTTTACCTCCATTTCTGAAGGGAAACACACAGCAGAGTTCTCATCCATGGATCACAATCAGCTTTAGAGCGAGAAGCACACTCTTGCTTTCTAGAGTCTCTAATAGAGCAGGAAATCTGAGTGTGCCGAGAACAAAAGAACGGTTTTTCGTCCACATGCAGACCATATGTAGTCCAAATCTGCTTCTGAAACTGATACAAAGCACTGGTCCTCCAACATCCAATGCTTTTCTGTTAAGATGAGAAACGTGTGAGCTTCGTGAACAATGTAATTCGTTTGAACTGAAAAGTGACTGCCCTTACCTGAAACGAAGTCTTGCTTGTAGGAAGACACAGAGCTTGGGATTTAACTCCATTTCTGAAGGGAAACACACAGCATAGTTCTCATCCTCGGATCACACTCTACTTTAGAGCAAGAAGCATGCTCTTACTTTCTAGAGTCTCTAATACAGCAGGAAACATGAGTGTGCTCAGAACAAAAGAACTGTGTTTCCTACAAAAATGGAACATATCTAGTTTAACTCTGCTTCTGAAACTGAAACAAACTACAGGTCCTCTAACATCCAATACTTGTCAGGTAAGATCCAAAACGTGTGAGCTTCGAGAACGATGTAGTTCTTTTGAGCTATAAAAAACTGCCCTTACCTGAAAGGAAGTCTTGCTTGTAGGAAGACACAGAGCCTGGCATTTAACTCCATTTCTGAAGTGAAACACACAGCAGAGTTCTCATCCATGGATCACACTCTGCTTTAGAGAGAGATGCACACTTTTCCTTTCTAGAGTCTCTAATACAGCAGGATATCTGACTGTGCCAAGACCAAAGAAAGGATTTTCGTACACAGACGGACCATATGTAGTCCAAATCTGCTTCTGAAACTGATACAAAGTACTGGTCCTCTAACATCCAATGCTTGTCTGGTAAGATCCGAAACGTGTGAGCTTTGTGAACGATAGGTCGTTTGAGCTGTAAAGTAACTGCCCTTACCCGAATTGAATTCTTGCATGTAGGAAGCCTCAGAGCCTGGGATTTAACTCCATTTCTGAAGTGAAACACACAGCAGAATTCTCATCTATTGAACAAACTCTGCTTTAGAGCAAGAAGCACGCTCTTGCTTTCTAGAGTCTCTAACACAGCAGGAAACGTGAGTGTGCTGAGAACAAAAGAACGGTGTTTCCTACACATACTGACCATATCTAGTGCAAATCTGCTACTGAAACTGATACAAAGCTCTGGTCCTCTAACATCCAATGCTTGTCTGTTAAGATGAGAATCGTGTTATCTTCGTGAACGATGTAGTTCGTTTGAGCTGAAAAGTTACTGCCCTTACCTGAAACGAAGGCTTGCTTGTAGGAAGACACAGAGCCTGGGATTTAACTCCATTTCTGAAGGGAAACACACAGCATAGTTCTCATCCACGGATCACACTCTGCTTTAGAACAAGAAGCATGCTCTTGCTTTCTAGAGTCTCTAATACAGCAGGAAACATGAATGTGCTCAGAACAAAAGAACGGTGTTTCCTACAAATATGGAACATATCTAGTTTAACTCTGCTTCTGAAACTGAAACAAACCACAGGTCCTCTAACATCCAATGCTTGTCAGGTAAGATCCGCAACGTGTACGCTTCGTGAACGATGTAGTTCTATTGAGCTATAAAGAAACTGCCCTTACCTGAAAGGAAGTCTTGCTGGTAGGAAGACTCAGAGCCTGGGATTTAACTCCATTTCTGAAGGGAAACACACAAAAGACTTCGCATCCATGAAATACTCTCTGCTTTAGAGTAAGAAGCACGCTCTTGCTTTCTAGAGTCTCTAATACAGCAGGAAACGTGATTGTGCTCAGAACAAATGAACTGTGTTTCCTACACATACTGACCATATCTAGTTCAACAACCTTCTGAAACTGAAACAAACCACAGTTCCTCTACCATCCAACGCTTGTCAGGTAAGATCCGAAACATGTGAGCTTCGTGAACGATGTAGTTCGTTTGAGCTGTAAAGTAACTGCCCTTACCTGAAACGAAGTCTTGCTTGTAGGAAGACTCAGAGCCTGGGATTTAACTCCATTTCTGAAGTGAAACACACAGCAGAGTTCTCAACCATTGATCACACTCTGCTTTCGAGCAAGAAGCACGCTCTTGCTTTCTAGAGGCTCTAAGACAGCATGAAAATTGAGTGTGCTGAGAAGAAAAGAACGGTGTTTCCTACACATATGGAACATATCTAGTATAACCCTGCTTATCAAACTGAAACAAACCACTGGTCCTCTAACATCGAATGCTTGTCAGGTAAGATCCGAAACGTGTGAGCTTCTGAACGATGTATTTCGTTTGGCTGTAAAGTAACTGCTTTAACTGAAATGAAGTCTTGCTTGTCGGAAGACTCAGAGCGTGGGATTTAACTCCAATTCTGAAGTGAAACACACAGCAGAGTTCTCATCCATTGATAAAACTCTGCTTTAGAGCAAGAAGCACGCTCTTGCTTTCTAGAGTCTCTAAGACAGCATGAAACGTGAGTGTGCTGAGAACAAAAGAATGGTGTTTCCTACACATACGGACCGTATGTAGTCCACCTCTGCTTCTGAAACTGATACAAAGCACTGGGCCTCTAACATCCAATGCTGGTCAGTTAAAATGAGAAACGTGTGAGCTTCGTTAACGATGTAGTTCGTTTAAGTTGAAAAGTGACTGCCCTTACCTGAAAGCCTGGGTTTTACCTCCATTTCTGAAGGGAAACACACAGCAGATTTCTCATCCATGGATCACAATCAGCTTTAGAGCGAGAAGCACACTCTTGCTTTCTAGAGTCTCTAATAGAGCAGGAAATCTGAGTGTGCCGAGAACAAAAGAACGGTTTTTCGTCCACATGCAGACCATATGTAGTCCAAATCTGCTTCTGAAACTGATACAAAGCACTGGTCCTCTAACATCCAATGCTTTTCTGTTAAGATGAGAAACGTGTGAGCTTCGTGAACAATGTAATTCGTTTGAACTGAAAAGTGACTGCCCTTACCTGAAACGAAGTCTTGCTTGTAGGAAGACACAGAGCTTGGGATTTAACTCCATTTCTGAAGGGAAACACACAGCATAGTTCTCATCCTCGGATCACACTCTACTTTAGAGCAAGAAGCATGCTCTTACTTTCTAGAGTCTCTAATACAGCAGGAAACATGAGTGTGCTCAGAACAAAAGAACTGTGTTTCCTACAAAAATGGAACATATCTAGTTTAACTCTGCTTCTGAAACTGAAACAAACCACAGGTCCTCTAACGTCCAATGCTTGTCAGGTAAGATCCGAAACATGTGAGCTTCGTGAACGATGTAGTTCGTTTGAGCTGTAAAGTAACTGCCCATACCTGAAACGAAGTCTTGCTTGTAGGAAGACTCAGAGCCTGGGATTTAACTCCATTTCTGAAGTGAAACACACAGCAGAGTTCTCATCCATTGATCACACTCTGCTTTAGAGCAAGAAGCACACTCTTGCTTTCTAGAGTCTCTAGGACAGCATGAAACGTGAGTGTGCTGAGAACAAAAGAACGGTGTTTCCTACACATACTGACCATATCTAGTCCAACTCTGCTTCTGAAACTGATACAAAGCACTGGACCTCTAACATCCAATGCTTGTCAGTTAAGATGAGAAACGTGTGAGCTTCGTGAACGATGTTGTTCGTTTGAGCTGAAAAGTGACTGCCGTTACCTGAAACGAAGTCTTGCTTATAGGAAGACACAGAGTCAGGGATTTAACTCCATTTCTGAAGGGGACCACACAGCAGAGTTCTCATCCATGGATCACACTCTGCTTTCGAGAGAGATGCACACTCTTCCTTTCTAGAGTCTCTAATACAGCAGGAAATCTGAGTGTGCCAAGGCCAAAGAACGGATTTTCGTACACAGACGGACCATATGTAGTCCAAATCTGCTTCTGAAACTGATACAAAGTACTGGTCCTCTGACATCCAATTATTGTCTGGTAAGATCCGAAAGGTGTGAGCTTTGTGAACGATGTAGGTCGTTTGAGCTGTAAAGTAACTGTCCTTACCTGAATTGAATTCTTGCATGTAGGAAGCCTTAGGGCCTGGGATTTAACTCCATTTCTGAAGCGAAACACAGAGCAGAATTCTCATCTATTGATCAAACTCTGCTTTAGAGCAAGAAGCACGCTCTTGCTTTCTAGAGTCTCTAACACAGCAGGAAAAATGAGTGTGCTGAGAACAAAAGAATGGTGTTTCCTACACATACGGACCATATCTAGTCCAAATCTGCTACTGAAACTGATACAAAGCTCTGGTCCTCTAACATCCAATGCTTGTCTGTTAAGATGAGAATCGTGTTAGCTTCGTGAACGATGTAGTTCGTTTGAGCTGAAAAGTTACTGCCCTTACCTGAAACGAAGGCTTGCTTGTAGGAAGACACAGAGCCTGGGATTTAACTCCATTTCTGAAGGGAAACACACAGCAAAGTTCTCATCCACGGATCACACTCTGCTTTAGAGCAAGAAGCATGCTCTTGCTTTCTAGAGTCTCTAATACAGCAGGAAACATGAGTGTGCTCAGAACAAAAGAACGGTGTTTCCTACAAATACGGAACATATCTAGTTTAACTCTGCTTCTGAAACTGAAACAAACTACAGGTCCTCTAACATCCAATACTTGTCAGGTAAGATCCAAAACGTGTGAGCTTCGAGAACGATGTAGTTCTTTTGAGCTATAAAAAACTGCCCTTACCTGAAAGGAAGTCTTGCTTGTAGGAAGACACAGAGCCTGGCATTTAACTCCATTTCTGAAGTGAAACACACAGCAGAGTTCTCATCCATGGATCTCACTCTGCTTTAGAGACAGATGCACACTTTTCCTTTCTAGAGTCTCTAATACAGCAGGATATCTGAGTGTGGCGAGACCAAAGAAAGGATTTTCGTACACAGACGGACCATATGTAGTCCAAATCTGCTTCTGAAACTGATACAAAGTACTGGTCCTCTAACATGCAATGCTTGTCTGGTAAGATCCGAAACGTGTGAGCTTTGTGAACGATGTAGGTCGTTTGAGCTGTAAAGTAACTGCCCTTACCTGAATTGAATTCTTGCATGTAGGAAGCCTCAGAGCCTGGGATTTAACTCCATTTCTGAAGTGAAACACACAGCAGAATTCTCATCTATTGAACAAACTCTGCTTTAGAGCAAGAAGCACGCTCTTGCTTTCTAGAGTCTCTAACACAGCAGGAAACGTGAGTGTGCTGAGAACAAAAGAACGGTGTTTCCTACACATACGGACCATATCTAGTGCAAATCTGCTACTGAAACTGATACAAAGCTCTGGTCCTCTAACATCCAATGCTTGTCTGTTAAGATGAGAATCGTGTTATCTTCGTGAATGATGTAGTTCGTTTGAGCTGAAAAGTTACTGCCCTTACCTGAAACGAAGGCTTGCTTGTAGGAAGACACAGAGCCTGGGATTTAACTCCATTTCTGAAGGGAAACACACAGCATAGTTCTCATCCACGGATCACACTCTGCTTTAGAACAAGAAGCATGCTCTTGCTTTCTAGAGTCTCTAATACAGCAGGAAACATGAATGTGCTCAGAACAAAAGAACGGTGTTTCCTACAAATATGGAACATATCTAGTTTAACTCTGCTTCTGAAACTGAAACAAACCACAGGTCCTCTAACATCCAATGCTTGTCAGGTAAGATCCGCAACGTGTACGCTTCGTGAACGATGTAGTTCTATTGAGCTATAAAGAAACTGCCCTTACCTGAAAGGAAGTCTTGCTGGTAGGAAGACTCAGAGCCTGGGATTTAACTCCATTTCTGAAGGGAAACACACAAAAGACTTCGCATCCATGAAATACTCTCTGCTTTAGAGTAAGAAGCACGCTCTTGCTTTCTAGAGTCTCTAATACAGCAGGAAACGTGATTGTGCTCAGAACAAATGAACTGTGTTTCCTACACATACTGACCATATCTAGTTCAACAACCTTCTGAAACTGAAACAAACCACAGTTCCTCTACCATCCAACGCTTGTCAGGTAAGATCCGAAACATGTGAGCTTCGTGAACGATGTAGTTCGTTTGAGCTGTAAAGTAACTGCCCTTACCTGAAACGAAGTCTTGCTTGTAGGAAGACTCAGAGCCTGGGATTTAACTCCATTTCTGAAGTGAAACACACAGCAGAGTTCTCAACCATTGATCACACTCTGCTTTCGAGCAAGAAGCACGCTCTTGCTTTCTAGAGGCTCTAAGACAGCATGAAAATTGAGTGTGCTGAGAAGAAAAGAACGGTGTTTCCTACACATATGGAACATATCTAGTATAACCCTGCTTATCAAACTGAAACAAACCACTGGTCCTCTAACATCGAATGCTTGTCAGGTAAGATCCGAAACGTGTGAGCTTCTGAACGATGTATTTCGTTTGGCTGTAAAGTAACTGCTTTAACTGAAATGAAGTCTTGCTTGTCGGAAGACTCAGAGCCTGGGATTTAACTCCAATTCTGAAGTGAAACACACAGCAGAGTTCTCATCCATTGATAAAACTCTGCTTTAGAGCAAGAAGCACGCTCTTGCTTTCTAGAGTCTCTAAGACAGCATGAAACGTGAGTGTGCTGAGAACAAAAGAACGGTGTTTCCTACACATACGGACCGTATGTAGTCCACCTCTGCTTCTGAAACTGATACAAAGCACTGGGCCTCTAACATCCAATGCTGGTCAGTTAAAATGAGAAACGTGTGAGCTTCGTTAACGATGTAGTTCGTTTAAGTTGAAAAGTGACTGCCCTTACCTGAAAGCCTGGGTTTTACCTCCATTTCTGAAGGGAAACACACAGCAGAGTTCTCATCCATGGATCACAATCAGCTTTAGAGCGAAAAGCACACTCTTGCTTTCTAGAGTCTCTAATAGAGCAGGAAATCTGAGTGTGCCGAGAACAAAAGAACGGTTTTTCGTCCACATGCAGACCATATGTAGTCCAAATCTGCTTCTGAAACTGATACAAAGCACTGGTCCTCTAACATCCAATGCTTTTCTGTTAAGATGAGAAACGTGTGAGCTTCGTGAACAATGTAATTCGTTTGAACTGAAAAGTGACTGCCCTTACCTGAAACGAAGTCTTGCTTGTAGGAAGACACAGAGCTTGGGATTTAACTCCATTTCTGAAGGGAAACACACAGCATAGTTCTCATCCTCGGATCACACTCTACTTTAGAGCAAGAAGCATGCTCTTACTTTCTAGAGTCTCTAATACAGCAGGAAACATGAGTGTGCTCAGAACAAAAGAACTGTGTTTCCTACAAAAATGGAACATATCTAGTTTAACTCTGCTTCTGAAACTGAAACAAACCACAGGTCCTCTAACATCCAATGCTTGTCAGGTAAGATCCGAAACATGTGAGCTTCGTGAACGATGTAGTTCGTTTGAGCTGTAAAGTAACTGCCCATACCTGAAACGAAGTCTTGCTTATAGGAAGACACAGAGTCAGGGATATAACTCCATTTCTGAAGGGGACCACACAGCAGAGTTCTCATCCATGGATCACACTCTGCTTTCGAGAGAGATGCACACTCTTCCTTTCTAGAGTCTCTAATACAGCAGGAAATCTGAGTGTGCCAAGGCCAAAGAACGGATTTTCGTACACAGACGGACCATATGTAGTCCAAATCTGCTTCTGAAACTGATACAAAGTACTGGTCCTCTGACATCCAATTATTGTCTGGTAAGATCCGAAAGGTGTGAGCTTTGTGAACGATGTAGGTCGTTTGAGCTGTAAAGTAACTGCCCTTACCCGAATTGAATTCTTGCATGTAGGAAGCCTCAGAGCCTGGGATTTAACTCCATTTCTGAAGTGAAACACACAGCAGAATTCTCATCTATTGAACAAACTCTGCTTTAGAGCAAGAAGCACGCTCTTGCTTTCTAGAGTCTCTAACACAGCAGGAAACGTGAGTGTGCTGAGAACAAAAGAACGGTGTTTCCTACACATACTGACCATATCTAGTGCAAATCTGCTACTGAAACTGATACAAAGCTCTGGTCCTCTAACATCCAATGCTTGTCTGTTAAGATGAGAATCGTGTTATCTTCGTGAACGATGTAGTTCGTTTGAGCTGAAAAGTTACTGCCCTTACCTGAAACGAAGGCTTGCTTGTAGGAAGACACAGAGCCTGGGATTTAACTCCATTTCTGAAGGGAAACACACAGCATAGTTCTCATCCACGGATCACACTCTGCTTTAGAACAAGAAGCATGCTCTTGCTTTCTAGAGTCTCTAATACAGCAGGAAACATGAATGTGCTCAGAACAAAAGAACGGTGTTTCCTACAAATATGGAACATATCTAGTTTAACTCTGCTTCTGAAACTGAAACAAACCACAGGTCCTCTAACATCCAATGCTTGTCAGGTAAGATCCGCAACGTGTACGCTTCGTGAACGATGTAGTTCTATTGAGCTATAAAGAAACTGCCCTTACCTGAAAGGAAGTCTTGCTGGTAGGAAGACTCAGAGCCTGGGATTTAACTCCATTTCTGAAGGGAAACACACAAAAGACTTCGCATCCATGAAATACTCTCTGCTTTAGAGTAAGAAGCACGCTCTTGCTTTCTAGAGTCTCTAATACAGCAGGAAACGTGATTGTGCTCAGAACAAATGAACTGTGTTTCCTACACATACTGACCATATCTAGTTCAACAACCTTCTGAAACTGAAACAAACCACAGTTCCTCTACCATCCAACGCTTGTCAGGTAAGATCCGAAACATGTGAGCTTCGTGAACGATGTAGTTCGTTTGAGCTGTAAAGTAACTGCCCTTACCTGAAACGAAGTCTTGCTTGTAGGAAGACTCAGAGCCTGGGATTTAACTCCATTTCTGAAGTGAAACACACAGCAGAGTTCTCAACCATTGATCACACTCTGCTTTCGAGCAAGAAGCACGCTCTTGCTTTCTAGAGGCTCTAAGACAGCATGAAAATTGAGTGTGCTGAGAAGAAAAGAACGGTGTTTCCTACACATATGGAACATATCTAGTATAACCCTGCTTATCAAACTGAAACAAACCACTGGTCCTCTAACATCGAATGCTTGTCAGGTAAGATCCGAAACGTGTGAGCTTCTGAACGATGTATTTCGTTTGGCTGTAAAGTAACTGCTTTAACTGAAATGAAGTCTTGCTTGTCGGAAGACTCAGAGCGTGGGATTTAACTCCAATTCTGAAGTGAAACACACAGCAGAGTTCTCATCTATTGATAAAACTCTGCTTTAGAGCAAGAAGCACGCTCTTGCTTTCTAGAGTCTCTAAGACAGCATGAAACGTGAGTGTGCTGAGAACAAAAGAATGGTGTTTCCTACACATACGGACCGTATGTAGTCCACCTCTGCTTCTGAAACTGATACAAAGCACTGGGCCTCTAACATCCAATGCTGGTCAGTTAAAATGAGAAACGTGTGAGCTTCGTTAACGATGTAGTTCGTTTAAGTTGAAAAGTGACTGACCTTACCTGAAAGCCTGGGTTTTACCTCCATTTCTGAAGGGAAACACACAGCAGATTTCTCATCCATGGATCACAATCAGCTTTAGAGCGAGAAGCACACTCTTGCTTTCTAGAGTCTCTAATAGAGCAGGAAATCTGAGTGTGCCGAGAACAAAAGAACGGTTTTTCGTCCACATGCAGACCATATGTAGTCCAAATCTGCTTCTGAAACTGATACAAAGCACTGGTCCTCTAACATCCAATGCTTTTCTGTTAAGATGAGAAACGTGTGAGCTTCGTGAACAATGTAATTCGTTTGAACTGAAAAGTGACTGCCCTTACCTGAAACGAAGTCTTGCTTGTAGGAAGACACAGAGCTTGGGATTTAACTCCATTTCTGAAGGGAAACACACAGCATAGTTCTCATCCTCGGATCACACTCTACTTTAGAGCAAGAAGCATGCTCTTACTTTCTAGAGTCTCTAATACAGCAGGAAACATGAGTGTGCTCAGAACAAAAGAACTGTGTTTCCTACAAAAATGGAACATATCTAGTTTAACTCTGCTTCTGAAACTGAAACAAACCACAGGTCCTCTAACATCCAATGCTTGTCAGGTAAGATCCGAAACATGTGAGCTTCGTGAACGATGTAGTTCGTTTGAGCTGTAAAGTAACTGCCCATACCTGAAACGAAGTCTTGCTTATAGGAAGACACAGAGTCAGGGATATAACTCCATTTCTGAAGGGGACCACACAGCAGAGTTCTCATCCATGGATCACACTCTGCTTTCGAGAGAGATGCACACTCTTCCTTTCTAGAGTCTCTAATACAGCAGGAAATCTGAGTGTGCCAAGGCCAAAGAACGGATTTTCGTACACAGACGGACGATATGTAGTCCAAATCTGCTTCTGAAACTGATACAAAGTACTGGTCCTCTGACATCCAATTATTGTCTGGTAAGATCCGAAAGGTGTGAGCTTTGTGAACGATGTAGGTCGTTTGAGCTGTAAAGTAACTGCCCTTACCCGAATTGAATTCTTGCATGTAGGAAGCCTCAGAGCCTGGGATTTAACTCCATTTCTGAAGTGAAACACACAGCAGAATTCTCATCTATTGAACAAACTCTGCTTTAGAGCAAGAAGCACGCTCTTGCTTTCTAGAGTCTCTAACACAGCAGGAAACGTGAGTGTGCTGAGAACAAAAGAACGGTGTTTCCTACACATACTGACCATATCTAGTGCAAATCTGCTACTGAAACTGATACAAAGCTCTGGTCCTCTAACATCCAATGCTTGTCTGTTAAGATGAGAATCGTGTTATCTTCGTGAACGATGTAGTTCGTTTGAGCTGAAAAGTTACTGCCCTTACCTGAAACGAAGGCTTGCTTGTAGGAAGACACAGAGCCTGGGATTTAACTCCATTTCTGAAGGGAAACACACAGCATAGTTCTCATCCACGGATCACACTCTGCTTTAGAACAAGAAGCATGCTCTTGCTTTCTAGAGTCTCTAATACAGCAGGAAACATGAATGTGCTCAGAACAAAAGAACGGTGTTTCCTACAAATATGGAACATATCTAGTTTAACTCTGCTTCTGAAACTGAAACAAACCACAGGTCCTCTAACATCCAATGCTTGTCAGGTAAGATCCGCAACGTGTACGCTTCGTGAACGATGTAGTTCTATTGAGCTATAAAGAAACTGCCCTTACCTGAAAGGAAGTCTTGCTGGTAGGAAGACTCAGAGCCTGGGATTTAACTCCATTTCTGAAGGGAAACACACAAAAGACTTCGCATCCATGAAATACTCTCTGCTTTAGAGTAAGAATCACGCTCTTGCTTTCTAGAGTCTCTAATACATCAGGAAACGTGATTGTGCTCAGAACAAATGAACTGTGTTTCCTACACATACTGACCATATCTAGTTCAACAACCTTCTGAAACTGAAACAAACCACAGTTCCTCTACCATCCAACGCTTGTCAGGTAAGATCCGAAACATGTGAGCTTCGTGAACGATGTAGTTCGTTTGAGCTGTAAAGTAACTGCCCTTACCTGAAACGAAGTCTTGCTTGTAGGAAGACTCAGAGCCTGGGATTTAACTCCATTTCTGAAGTGAAACACACAGCAGAGTTCTCAACCATTGATCACACTCTGCTTTCGAGCAAGAAGCACGCTCTTGCTTTCTAGAGGCTCTAAGACAGCATGAAAATTGAGTGTGCTGAGAAGAAAAGAACGGTGTTTCCTACACATATGGAACATATCTAGTATAACCCTGCTTATCAAACTGAAACAAACCACTGGTCCTCTAACATCGAATGCTTGTCAGGTAAGATCCGAAACGTGTGAGCTTCTGAACGATGTATTTCGTTTGGCTGTAAAGTAACTGCTTTAACTGAAATGAAGTCTTGCTTGTCGGAAGACTCAGAGCGTGGGATTTAACTCCAATTCTGAAGTGAAACACACAGCAGAGTTCTCATCCATTGATAAAACTCTGCTTTAGAGCAAGAAGCACGCTCTTGCTTTCTAGAGTCTCTAAGACAGCATGAAACGTGAGTGTGCTGAGAACAAAAGAATGGTGTTTCCTACACATACGGACCGTATGTAGTCCACCTCTGCTTCTGAAACTGATACAAAGCACTGGGCCTCTAACATCCAATGCTGGTCAGTTAAAATGAGAAACGTGTGAGCTTCGTTAACGATGTAGTTCGTTTAAGTTGAAAAGTGACTGCCCTTACCTGAAAGCCTGGGTTTTACCTCCATTTCTGAAGGGAAACACACAGCAGATTTCTCATCCATGGATCACAATCAGCTTTAGAGCGAGAAGCACACTCTTGCTTTCTAGAGTCTCTAATAGAGCAGGAAATCTGAGTGTGCCGAGAACAAAAGAACGGTTTTTCGTCCACATGCAGACCATATGTAGTCCAAATCTGCTTCTGAAACTGATACAAAGCACTGGTCCTCTAACATCCAATGCTTTTCTGTTAAGATGAGAAACGTGTGAGCTTCGTGAACAATGTAATTCGTTTGAACTGAAAAGTGACTGCCCTTACCTGAAACGAAGTCTTGCTTGTAGGAAGACACAGAGCTTGGGATTTAACTCCATTTCTGAAGGGAAACACACAGCATAGTTCTCATCCTCGGATCACACTCTACTTTAGAGCAAGAAGCATGCTCTTACTTTCTAGAGTCTCTAATACAGCAGGAAACATGAGTGTGCTCAGAACAAAAGAACTGTGTTTCCTACAAAAATGGAACATATCTAGTTTAACTCTGCTTCTGAAACTGAAACAAACCACAGGTCCTCTAACGTCCAATGCTTGTCAGGTAAGATCCGAAACATGTGAGCTTCGTGAACGATGTAGTTCGTTTGAGCTGTAAAGTAACTGCCCATACCTGAAACGAAGTCTTGCTTGTAGGAAGACTCAGAGCCTGGGATTTAACTCCATTTCTGAAGTGAAACACACAGCAGAGTTCTCATCCATTGATCACACTCTGCTTTAGAGCAAGAAGCACACTCTTGCTTTCTAGAGTCTCTAGGACAGCATGAAACGTGAGTGTGCTGAGAACAAAAGAACGGTGTTTCCTACACATACTGACCATATCTAGTCCAACTCTGCTTCTGAAACTGATACAAAGCACTGGACCTCTAACATCCAATGCTTGTCAGTTAAGATGAGAAACGTGTGAGCTTCGTGAACGATGTAGTTCGTTTGAGCTGAAAAGTGACTGCCGTTACCTGAAACGAAGTCTTGCTTATAGGAAGACACAGAGTCAGGGATTTAACTCCATTTCTGAAGGGGACCACACAGCAGAGTTCTCATCCATGGATCACACTCTGCTTTCGAGAGAGATGCACACTCTTCCTTTCTAGAGTCTCTAATACAGCAGGAAATCTGAGTGTGCCAAGGCCAAAGAACGGATTTTCGTACACAGACGGACCATATGTAGTCCAAATCTGCTTCTGAAACTGATACAAAGTACTGGTCCTCTGACATCCAATTATTGTCTGGTAAGATCCGAAAGGTGTGAGCTTTGTGAACGATGTAGGTCGTTTGAGCTGTAAAGTAACTGTCCTTACCTGAATTGAATTCTTGCATGTAGGAAGCCTTAGGGCCTGGGATTTAACTCCATTTCTGAAGTGAAACACAGAGCAGAATTCTCATCTATTGATCAAACTCTGCTTTAGAGCAAGAAGCACGCTCTTGCTTTCTAGAGTCTCTAACACAGCAGGAAAAATGAGTGTGCTGAGAACAAAAGAATGGTGTTTCCTACACATACGGACCATATCTAGTCCAAATCTGCTACTGAAACTGATACAAAGCTCTGGTC